>JANAVB010024997.1:11001914-11660797 GCA_029216955.1 Iris pallida | reverse complement strand
TCCCCATTACAAATACAGATTTCCATCTCGTGTCCGACAGTCCGGACACCATCCCCCGTCATCCCCGTGTCACGCAGACACCCCACGCTATCCCTGTCGTGTCGGACAAACCGACGTGACGACACCCTAACCTAACTACATTAAATCATCATCGTCCCATCTCCGTCATCACCACCTAATCACCATCTCTTCCCTGTCCATCTCCCTCCGTCTACAACCACCGGCATCAAATCGACCACCAGCACCTCCGTCGTCATCATCATCCCCACGGCCACATCGGCCGAAGCCGGTAACCCCGTCACCGCCACCTGTCCCTGGTCGCCATCCCAACCAACAGAACCATCGCCGAAACACCGCCACACCATCACCATCACCACAACCTCCACCACCGGCATCGGCAACCAAACCCATCACAGCAACTCAAAAGAAAAAGGGAATCTCTATCTCACCTGTCCGTCGCCCCGGCACCGACCACCATGCCGAGTCATCCGTCGGGTCGAGCCCCCACGACGTCTCCTCCGTGCACGCCGTCGCCGTCGGCAAACGAGCCAACCACCGCGATCCGCCGACCGCCCCTCTGGGAAAACCCTCACCGCGCCCATCCGCCCGCACCCGGCCTCCTTTCCCGCGCCTTTGGCCACCTGACGTGCTCGAACCGCCGACCGCACAGCGCGCGACCACCCCTTTCGCGCCACCGACTTCATCCGCCGCCATCTTCTCGAAGCCCAGAGCGAGCGCCGCCTCCGCGTCAGGCGCGCCACCTCTCGCGCAACCACGCCGCGCCTGGCCGTCGGCCACGACGTCGGAGCCCCTCCGCCAAGGTGAAACCCCCTTTCACTCTTCTCATCTCTCTCCATTCCTTCTTTTTTACTCAATATTCTAAAAGGGAACAGCAACTAGTTATTAATAGTTTTATTATTATTATTATTATTTGGTTATATTTATTATTATTATTATTATTATTACCATTTACCTTACTTAATAGAAATGTGTCATTAATTTATTATTTATATATTAGTATTAATATTAGTTGTTGTTTTGATTATATTATTTACATTATTATTATTACTATTTTTTTAATTGAATGAATATTTTCCAGCAATTTCAAGTTAGTTGTTAAACACAAAAATATTCTTTTCGAATTATATGTACATACTTGACCAATTATACTTTTTGGTCTAAACGAATTACAAATATTTTAAATTTATCAAAATAGATATTTTAAATTGTGAAATATAGTTTCCTCCTTAATAATATTTTACAACTTAGAGTAGTTGACTGATAAGATGTAATTTTTTACGTTATTGTGCAAGTATTTTTCTAAAAATTATTATTACTAGTAAAATATATTTTTAAGTATTATAAGTATTTTCTAAAAATTAGTATAAATACTTCTCTCTAATCAATCACACTATCTGTCAATCCTGATCATGACTGACCATATTCTATTTTTCTACGAATTCGGACCCCTACACCTCAAACATGGCTATTGGACATTCGTGGCTTGCCAGAGTATCGTACCGCATCAGGCGACACACCAGGCAAGATACCTTGCCATTATACTGTTTATTTTTAGTTGCATTTTATTTACATATCACTGTTCATTTATTTCTAGTTCTTGATTACTGCCTGGTCAGTGATATTATCTGTACCTTGTTATTTACCATTTGATTGCATATGGACTTAGAGTTAAGGGACCACCTCTAGTTTAGTGCATTACATAAACTTTGACACTGTTGTGCCACGAGATGTGTGAGTTATGAGTAGCATATAGTCTACGGACTTGCGTGTTGGCTGATCACTGATGCGTGCAGGACGTACGTTAGGTCTAACTGTCAATAGTTGTATGTTAGAAGACTTGACGGTTAGTAGTGTTACATGGTCGTAGATGCGACATGATAGGTACATTGGGTGGGAAGAACATTTCCTTATCGTATGGGCTTCGATTGTACTTCCCCTATAACCCGGAAGCTCCGCTGGAGATACGGGTATGAGCCTCTCAGGTTGGCCACTGTCGTTTTTGAACGTCATGCTCTCGGTCACTGGTGCCCAAGTGGGGACTATACCAGATCCCATTACAGCTAGGGCTCATACGACGAAAGGTTTGTTCTCACTGCATGTTCACTTTAGTTTGGTTAGATTACCTTATTGTGTCTTGTCACTTTCTTTGATTGTGGCATGTTTTATATTCAGTATTTATATGGCATGTTGATGTATCTTGTTACGTCCCTCTGAGGGCCTGGTTATCGCCAGGTGTGTGTTCTTGTCTTTCGCAGGTGTTCTAGCCGTGGCCATGATCGTTACTATTTTCTCGAGGATGATTGCACTTCATTCGTTTTCGCTTCGCTCTACCAAATTCCTTTCCTTGTATATTTCTTTCTTATTTAAATTAGTTGGTAGTGATTTGTCTCCGCCCAACGATTGTATACATGACAAATTCAATATTGTTTTTATATCATTATTATTCCTTGTGGATGAGATTTAGTGCCTTGGTTACTGCATTTACAGCTTATGTATATATACGAGGGTCCATATACTTCGTATGTATACAGCTGGCATGATTACGTTTCTAGTCCTACGTATTTTGGGACTGGGCGTTACATATTTTTATGGTGGCCCATGCAGGTCAAGTTTGCCATTTCGGTTACATGACTGTACCGAACAGGCCTGCAATATAGGATTAGAGTCTAGAATCTCATCCACTTACTTGACATCTTTTCTTGACTTCAAATTTTGAACTCTCGTTCGACCTCCTTGATTTGCATCTTGCTTGACTCCTTCTACCGTAAATTCTTAGTTCGTGTTTAGTAAGATGACTAAACTAGTATATGTCCATAGGTTAAACACATGGCTAGATGGATTGCATTGACAATTAGTATGCATTGAGGTTTTATTTGAGTTATAAAGGCCTTTATTTTCCTAGAAATATGATCCTAAGGATTAGTTAATTTTAAGTTGGGTAGTAGCATATTTTTCGCTTTCAAAAGATAGTTAGAAATTTTATTTTGCTATTACAAGGTGGTATTATGATTTATGAATTTTGGAAATAGCTAAATAGTTTATGATTTAGTTGGGATATGAAACCGAATTGAGTAACATCTTTAAATTGTGACACATGATTTACGATTAAGTTTGGATTGAATATGTTAAAGTTTATCTCGAATTTATTAAAGTGTTATAAATTATAAGTTATGATTTTGTAACGACTAGAGAATATGAAGGGTTTATGAATTACGGTTTATTAGAAAGCTTGAGGTTTTAAATTGATTCTACGATTTACGAATTATAAGTATTGAACTTTGAGCTTGAAGAGATAATGATAAAAAAATTTGAAATATTTTGGAAGATATGAAATCGACTTTGAAGGAAAGTTTAAATATTTAAAAATTTGCTCATATGATTTATGATTTATAAAGTTATTTAGATTTCGAGTTTAAAACCTTGATTATGGATATTTAAATTTTGGAAAAAGAGAGAATTACTTTTGAAGAGTAGTTGTGACTTATTGGAAGCTAGATAGACACATTTGAAGGATATAAATTTTGAGAGTTATTTAAACGTTCCATTTTGTAGTATGAAATTCGACGGATAAACTTATTAAATTTGAGTTTAAGAACTGGAAGAAAAAGAAGAAGAGAAGAAGAAGAAAGAAGAAGAAGAAGAAGAAGAAGAGGTTATTAATCAAGTTGCAATATACCAAGGTTGTTTCGAGATTGACTAGAGATTTAAAATTTTGATTGACAGTCTAAGATAATTGAAATCTTGGCGAAGTATCTTGAAATTTTATTGAGAAAATTTCGAGGAACTTGAAATTTTAGATTAGATCATATATTGGTTGAAGACCAAGAAGCAAGTAAGGTCACCCTAGTGAGATAGAAGTATTCCACATTAGATTGCCATGCCACCTATGACTATGATATTGCATATTCACAAGTATAGTTAGTCAACGACCAAACCGATGAACATATCTTTGACTTACTCGACCTTCCCTCAAATCTAGATCTTTATTCGTGACATCTAATTGTTTGAAACTTAGAAATGATTGGGACCATTCCTTGACCATACCCTTATCTATGAACTTTTTCTAGAAATTGTCTCTCTAACTTATTTAGCCTTGACCTACGAGATTCCTAATTATCTTATTTCGTGCTTTAACCTTTTATTTTTGTGCATTAAATTAGTACCTTATGAAAACCACTTTCTATTTTGATCATTCGGCGTTCCCTATCGTGACTTCGATATTTGGAGCACAACACTAGACTTTTCCTTCCTACAAATTTCACATACAAAACCTAGATGGGCTCACCTTCATGTAGGTATATCATGTCTCACTAAAACATGTCCCCTTGTACTCTATTTTTATGGTACGACTTTCGGGTCATAAAGACTAACTATAACCTATACCATGGTACCGAAATACTTTTGACTATATATTTGGACTTGATCATGACTCAAATCTTTGGCCCGATTGCGATCTACTAAATCCGTAAATGCTTAACCTTGTTTTATCTTGACTGCTTAATCATTGTCATTTTATTTTCTTGTATTATCTTGATTTACTTAGACCTATAACATCTTTAGCTCTTCAATATTGCAACCCTTACTCTTTCCCCTTCTCATTAAATTGCTTTACTTATATTACACTATGATTCCTCCATAGCCTATACAACCTTGTTCCTTGTTTGATTCCCTTATGCGAAATGACATTTGATCACGACAATCTTGGGTTAGTAGAGATTAGATTGGAGAACCCCACAACATGGATAAATAATATAGTGGTTAAAACAATTACAAGATTACGAGGTGTAGATGGGACATAAATAAGTGTGCGATAAATCCAAATATATGAAATAAGGAAGGATATACGGTGTTTTGATGAAACACTCAAGAGTCAATAGACTTCTCGAATTTCAAAAGCTGGTTTTGAGGTAACTAAATATCGAGTGGAAAATCTTCTAAAGTATTGGTGGTTTAAGAACCAAATAAATATATAAAATTTAGGGATGCAAATTTTTGGATAAAGGCAATGTTGACGTTATGATGATATTAGCTTTCAAGGATGACCAATTGTTGAAGAAAGAAACATTTACATATTTGATTAAGTTCTAAGATGATCATGAATACGAATTTAAGATGAGTTTTAATTCTACCATCAAAGAGATGAGATGGTTGAATTCAAATTTTCGAGAGAAGTGACTAATAAGTATTTTAGAAATTTTGCAATTATGATGATAGAAGATTGAGTTATGAAGGTATACGAATAGTTTTCGAGATTTATCATTGAAGACGGATTTTTGATACCCATGGATGCGTTGACCAACAAATACAAATCGTAGTAAGGAGATTTTAACTTTCACTTGGGACAAATTGGTTGAAGGTTTAGAATTTTAGAGGAAATTATAACTTGGAGAGATATATAAGTGAGATAGTATAATAGAGATTATGGAATTCAAAATCTGAGACTATTGAAATTCTACGACAAGATAGAGGAAGTTAGAGTGTAATTATAATCATATTGGGTTTTGTTAAATGTTAAGGGGACGTGCTACGAAAGTAATTTTTGGAAAAACAATTTATGATGAGAGATAGCATACGAATATTGATGATGTCAAGGATTAAGGAGTTTATTACCTACTTATGAGGTTGCCCTTTTAAGGTAAATGTTAAGATTGATCGAGCTAGACACTGATTGATTGTCATGATCGAAATATAAAAATCTTCAGAATTTTGTTCTAGTCAATCGAATGACTCATTGCCATTGAAATGTCACTCGCCTCCTCGACGAATATTCGTTTGCATTCTCGTGATCCCGTACATCTATTCGAATAAACTCTTTTCACCCCTTCGCCCTACCTACCCTAATTTTTCCTAAATTCGAGGACGAAATTCTTTTAA
Source organism: Iris pallida (assembly GCA_029216955.1). Lineage (NCBI taxonomy): Eukaryota > Viridiplantae > Streptophyta > Magnoliopsida > Asparagales > Iridaceae > Iris > Iris pallida. Next base: position 11,654,902 of record JANAVB010024997.1, on the reverse strand, counting down.
GTTGGGTAGGATGTAAAGCCCCTAAATTTCTACTACGATTTTTAAATTTTTTTTATTTTTGTACTTCGTAAGTCGCATACAAGTTCGTATTTTTATTTGCGTAGCGTGCAAGATTTGCGTTTCAGATTTGCTCGACGAGTGCGAATAAGTGTCGAGGTACATATTTAGAAAAACATTTTATTCATAAATTTTATTTATATAGGAAAGTACATGAAAAATAAAATGTGATGAATATTTTTATTTTGTATAAAAGGAGTTATTTTAAAATAAGTAGTGATTTGGAAAATGTTGGTTTATATGAAATATATTCTAGATATTTACGAAATTTGAATTTGTATAGTAACATATTTTTGTTATTTATAAAGAGCTATTTTAGGATTATTTATCGTAATTTTCGAAATTTATTATTACTATAATTATTTAATTATGAAAATGGTATTTGGAATTTTTTTAATTTTAATATTTGATTAAATATGGTAAATTAAATTGGAAAAGATTTTATTAACTTTATTTAAAAATAGTTTAAATTAAGGATAGAATTTATCTAGATTTGATTGATTTGTATTGAGTTATTTTTAAATCAGTTTAAATTAACAGGGATTTATCTAATTGGGGAATTTAAACAATTCCAATCCCTATCCAACTGGGAATTCCCACCTCCTATAAAAGGAGAGGTACTCCTCCAGAATTTTTCCATCCACAGATGTGCATCGTGCCTGTGTCTCCCATCCATTAAAATTCTCATTACAAATACAGATTTCCATCTCGTGTCCGCCAGTCCGGACACCATCCCCTGTCATCCCGTGTCACGCAGGACACCACCACCTATCCCTGTCATGTCGGACAAACCGACGCGACGACACCCTAACCTAACTATATTAAATCATCACCGTCCCATCTCCGTCATCACCACCTAATCACCATCTCTTCCCTGTCCATCTCCCCTCCGTCTACAACCATCCGCATCAAATCGACCACCAGCACCTCCGTCGTCATCATCATCCCCACGGCCACATCGGCCGAAGCCGGTAACCCCGTCACCGCCACCTGTCCCTGATCGCCCTCACATAACCAACAGAACCATCGCCGATAACACCGCCACCACCGTCACCATCATCACAACCTCCACCACCGGCATCGGCAACCAAACCCATCACAGCAACTCAAAAGAAAAAGGGAATATATCTCACCTGGCCGCCGCCCCGGCACCGACCACCATGCCGAGTCATCCGCCGGGCCGAGCCCCACGCGTCTCCTCCGTGCACGTCGCCGCCGGCAAACGAGCCAACCACCGCGATCCGACCGCCCCTCTGGGAAAACCCTCACCGCGCCCATCCGCCCGCACCCGGCCTCCTTCACCGCGCCTCCGGCCACCTGATCACGCGCCCGAACCGCCGACCGCACAGCGCGCGACCACCCCTTTCGCGCCACCGACTTCATCCGCCGCCGTCTTCTCGAAGCCCAGAGCCGAGCGTCGCCTCCGCGTCAGGCGCGCCACCTCTCGCGCAACCACGTCGTGCCTGGCCGTCGGCCACGGCGTCGGAGCCCCTCCGCCAAGGTGAAACCCCCTTTCACTCTTCTCATCTTCTCTATTCCTTTTTACTCAATATTCTAAAAGGGAACAGCAATTAGTTATTAATAGTTTTATTTTATTATATTTTTGTTATATTTATATTATTATTATTATTATTACTATTACCATTTTCCTTACTTAATAGAAATGTGTCATTAATTTATTATATATATTAGTATTAATATTAGTTGTTTTGATTAATATTATTATTTACATTATTATTATTACTATTATTTTAATTGAACGAATATTTTCCAGCAATTTCAAGTTAGTTGTTAAACACAAAAATATTCTTTTCGAATTATATGTACATATACTTGACCAATTATACTTTTTGGTCTAAACGAATTACAAATATTTTAAATATTTATCTAAAATAGATATTTTAAATTGTGAAATATAGTTTCCCCCTTAATAATATTTTACAACTTAGAGTATTTGACTAATAAGATGTAATTTTTCACGTTATTGTACAAGTATTTTTCCTAAAATTATTATTACTAGTAAAATATATTTTTAAGTATTAATATTTCTAAAAAGTAGTATAAATCTTCTCTCTAATCAATCACACTATCTGTCAATCCTGATCATGACTGACCATATTCCTATTTTTCTACGAATTCGAACCCCTACACCTCAAACTTGGCTATTGGACATTCGTGGCTTGCCAGAGTATCGCACCGCATCAGGCGACACACCAGGCAAGATACCTTGCCATTATACTGTTTTATTTTTAGTTGCATTTTATTTACATATCACTGTTCATTTATTTCTAGTTCTTGATTACTGCCTGCTTAGTAATATTATTTGTACCTTGTTATTACCCTTTGATTGCATATGGACTTAGAGTTAAAGGACCACCTATAGTTTAGTGCATTACATAACTTTGACACTGTTGTGCCACGAGATGTGTGAGTTATGAGTAGCATATAGTCTACGGACTTGCGTGTTGGTTGATCACTGATGCGTACAGGACGTGTGTTAGGTCTAACTGTCAATAGTTTATGTTAGAAGACTTGACGGTTAGTAGTGTTACATGGTCGTGGATACGACATGATAGGTTCATTAGTGGGGAGAACATTTCCTTATCGTATGGGCTTCGATTGCACTTCCCCTATAACCGGAAGCTCCGCTGGAGATACGGGTATGAGCCTCTCAGGTTGGCCACTGTCGTTTTTAAACGTCATGCTCTCGGTCACTGGTGCCCAAGTGGGACTATACCAGATCCCATTACAGCCAGGGCTCATGCGACGAAAGGTTTGTTCTCACTGCATGTTCACTTTAGTTTGGTTAGATTACCTTATTGTGTCTTGTCACTTTCTTTGATTGTGGCATGTTTATATTCAGTATTTATATAGAATGTTGATGTATCTTGTTACGTCCCTCTGAGGACCTGGTTATCTCGCCAGGTGTGTGTTCTTGTCTTTCGCAGGTGTTCTAGCCGTGGCCATGATCGTCACTATTTTCTCGAGGATGATTGCACTTCGATCGTTTTTGCTTCGCTCTACCAAATTCCTTTCCTTGTATATTTTTTTCTTATTTAAATTAGTTGGTAGTGGATTTGTCTTCGCCCAACAATTGTATACATGACAAATTCAATATTGTTTTTATATCATTATTATTCTTATGGATGAGATTTAGTGCCTTGGTTACTGCATTTACAGCTTATGATATATACAGGGTCCATATACTTCGTATGTATACAGCTGGCATGATTACGTTTCTAGTCCTACGTATTTTGGGACTGGGGCGTTACAATTTCATACCCTGATATACTACTTTATTTTTAGTCTTGATATTTCATTATAATTGTCTCTTATAGAATTTGTCAATTCACATGAAACTGCTATTAGTTTATGTACTCGTTCCAATCCTGACTGGATACGTTGACAATATTTTTAGAGTTGTTATGCCCTTATTATTGGACTACATGATATTACTAGCTGGGGCGGATCTCGATATTCTTTCACCGTGAGTTCTCTCCCAGGAGTGTTAGGCCTGGTAGTTATTTTAGTTTTATTATTATTTTTCTTCTGTTTCATTTTTGTCTCATATGATCCTTTGTAGATTCTAGTTGTTCTAGTGATATTGTTATCTTTCTTGTCTTATCTTCCTTAGCTTTGTGATGTGATATGAGTACCTTTATAGTTATGGATCTTTTAGATGTTGTAGTTAGTATCGGGTACTTGACAGCGCTCTACTGTCAACACTGTGGCATAGGCTGGACATGGCCCACATATTCGTACTCGTATATCTGGGTATAGGTCGTGACACATTTTTAGTGGTAGCCTATGCAGGTCAGTCTTTGCTATTAATGCAAAGTCGTAGTAGTACTTGAGCTTATCTGTACTATTGCAAGCCTGCCCTAGGATTAAGGTTGAATCATGGAATATTTTAAGATTTTGGTACTCAGTCACATATTAGGAACTCTTGATAGATTCCAGGGATGACCCCTGGGAGTCTTATTTCAAAAGTTTTTCGAGTCTATTTCTCACTTGCTTCTATTCGTCTTGATTTTGAAATATTTGTCCGTTATCGAACCCTATTCTTGCATTGGGATGTGTTTATGGACCCCAGAGGGAACTAAAAAGTGTAAGTTGAACTTATATATCATCTAGGTTGAGACGAGAATATGATTAGCCAATCTTATATGAAGGTTAAGATTTGTTTTAGATTATATTCCAGGAATCTTGCCCTAGATAGTACCTTTGGGACATCTTCTGAGAACTTTTCCCTAAACCCTACCTCGAATCTGTTTTCGCTTGTTTTTATTTTTTTATTCTTGATCCGTTGATGAAAATTTTGAATCTTGATTTCGTTGTTGACTTTGATTTTGTTTCTAGATAAGTTTTTATGAATTGGGTTAAGATATATTATGATAACATATTTGATGAGTACAATGAGAAGGGTGAAAGTCTACTTTATTTATGGAGTTTAGAATTTATCGCAGTTATACAAGCTAGCATGACGAGGGCATGGAGCCTGATTTTGGGTATACTATCCTAGTTATAGAATTTAGATTTTCTTGCAGCCATACCGGTTGGTGTGGTAAGAAATCTAGATAACATGATTATAGGATGTATACCTTATTTATGGACTCTATCGTTTATTGCAGCTATGCTTACTGGCGTGGCAAAAATTCTGGCAACATGATTTTGAATAGACGTGTATGGTTATCAGATCATATCTTTAATTGATTCACTTCTATTAACCTATTGAGCAAGAACAATTCCTACCATTATTTTTTGATTTATCATTCCTTTTCTTTTTCTCTCATCGCATGATGATTTCCTCATCTTACCATTATTCCCTAGTCTTAATTAACTATGTCCCGATTTCACCAATCATCTATCTTGTACCTACATCTTTTATCTACACTTTGAAAATTTTAAAATTCTCATATCTGTGTACCTTGGAAAAAAGTCTAAGAAGTATCGTAATCATCTATCTTGTGGAAGACGAATTTGTTATCAAGTGGTATCTTTATAGGAATATGAGATGTTGGACCTTACAATAGAATTTTGAGATGAAGGTATGACTGAGATTGGAAATGAAACCAAGAGGTCGATAAAATCAGTTTAGAAATAATTTACTAGAGAATTAGGAGGATGAATCACTTGGAAAGAACGTGGGAGGATTTCAAATAAGAAGGACAATAGGATGTACATTAATGGTTATGACATTTATATTTTGTGGATATAGTTTAGAAACTGACGAGGATATCCGAGATCGAAATATTTTGAATTTGGATAATTTTAGGTTATTAATTCTCAAGATATTTTACATTAAGGTTATGATGCTAAATTTAGAATTTAATAATGGGGAAGAGATTTTAACTATATGCGATGATGATACGAAATTGGACAAGACAGGAAAGAGGATAGAGAGCACGAAGATTTGGAGTTAAAAATAGAGATTTTATGGGGGGAAATTTTTAATTAAGATGGATAATATTTGAAAATGTACGTTGAAGAAAATATGAAGGTTGATTTTATAATGGAGAATAAGTTTTGTAAGGCCTAGGGATATTAGATTTGAATAACACAAGGAGCGTGATTTGAACAAGTTCAATAATTTTATAAACTTGATTTAGGGGTTTCGGATCCAATTTAGGACAAGGTGGAAGAATTTGGATTTAAAGATGATTAAGTGGATAGTGTTGAGATCTATGTTTTGGAATTTAGGAATTAGACCTATGGTAATCATGATAAGGTCCAATCTTCATGACAGAATTGTAAATTTTGGTAGTAGTCATATAAGGGCTGATTTTATATTAGGACTTATGAGTTAAAGGTATGACTGACAAATGATGATCATAAACTTGATGGTATCAGGGAGAGATGATTAACTTGGCTTCCCTATGAAACCTTGTCTTTTGATTTCCCTATCAAAAGGGAATTTGACTTATTCCATATCCTAGAATCATCCTTTGAGTTTTCAATATCATTGAATCCTAACTCCCTTGATCGCGACCAATCGACTTTAGTCATATCTTTGATCATATCCATATCTTGGATCGTACTCAATTGGATTAAATTCAATCGTGACCTAGATTTCCATCATTGGATGCTCGTGCCCAGACTTTGATGACCTTGTTCTTCATCTTGCCTAAATCTTGTTTTGATGATCAACTTAGATCGTGTCGAGACTTAAAATTTTAATCGTGATTGGATTTCAATGCTATTACCACTCGTGCTTTAACTTTCGATTTAATTCTTACTAATGACTAAGTTCTGTTCTAATTACGATTAGGCTTCATACTATCCTTGATCATACCGAAATTTCATGTTTGGTCATGCCTATGTTGCTATCATACTCTTCATCATATCTATATACTGTTGACCAAGGTTAGACTGACCGTATCTATGATCGTATTAAAATTTAATTTTGATCATGTTTGGATTTTAAACACTCGTGCCTAAACACTTTTCGACCTTGATTTGATTTTCTGATTATATTTGAATTTCCTGGTGATTAGTCGTGCCCAGATGACCTGGCATGACCAAGACGACTTTAAATCCCTTGATCTTATTTTAACGATCAAAATCGTGCCTAAAATTTTTGACTATCGATCACAACTAACTAGTGTGACTACGAAATTAGTCGTGTTAGAATTAAAAATTGATCATGTCTGAATAAATTTCTACCGTGCCTAAATGACTTGGGTTTCTTCCTAAATCGTGCTTATAAGACCTTGATTTCGAAATCATGATTTTATCGTCATTCACAACTAAACTTGGATCTTGATCGTGCTTATGCGACCTAAAGTCTGATTTTCCATCAAATCTAACTACCGATCGTTCTATACTCGAATTTGTTCTCCGTTCGCATCTCTTAGCCTTGATTAAGATCATGACTATGTGACTTTGATTTTCGTAATCACGATAATCTTAATCCATAAATCATGCTAAAAATCTTGATATCTAATCACGACTGTGTCGAAATAGATTTTCTATCGTACCTAAATTTTGATTCTCTAATCACTCGTGGTCAGGTTTCATTCTTGATCTTGACTAGGCTTAAAATTTTCATCGCTTTATTCTAAATCGTGCATAAGCGCTTAATCATTCCATAAAATTTTGAACGCGTCTGAGTCTTGCTTTCACTCATGACCAGATGGTTAATCCTTGATCAATGTTCGTGCTAAACATTTAATTATTCCTAACAATGCCCAATCACGTCGTTTTTATTTATGATCGTGCCTATGTATAACCCTAAATCTTATTTCATCAAGCTGGATCATATTAATCGATGTTTTGGCCTGATTCTGATTTGATCGTAACCGAACGATTCCTGATTTTCCTAGTCGCGCTTCGTACTGTGTGCCTAAAAAGTTGTGGCTTTAAATCTCAATCATGCCAAACGTTGTTTTGGTCATGGTTAACTTCTCATCTTGATCGGGCCTATTTGACTTTGAGGTTGATCGTGCCCCTATGTCTTAACTTATTTTTTATATCGTGCATATATTTTGTTCATATCATGATTCTATCGTACCAAACTTCCTAGTTGAGTCTGAATAATTTTAAATTGATTTTCTTGTTCGAGCAAAACTCGTTGTTCTTTGATCGTGCCTAACATATTGCTTAAACTTTCTATCTTATTTTAACCCCACTACCAACCTTTAATTTCGAGAATGAAATTCTTATAAGGTGGGTAGGATGTAAGCCCCCTGAATTTTAGGGATTTATTTTTGATTTTTCTAAAAATTATTTTCGATAATAATTCTTATTTGATTATTTTCGATCATTAAATGCTCTTTTCCATGACTTTGATTTTCTGGAGCGTCAGAGATGTCTCTCTAGAAACTCACTTCATGAGTTTGTAGTAGACAAGATTATCTTCATTTTGATATATCATGTCAAACTCAAACTTGTTTCCTTGTACTCTGTTTGCATCGCACAACTTTCGGGTCAATTTAGGCCAATTGATCATCTACCGTAAAACCTGATCCAACTTCCAATTTAATTTCGGGGCCCGATATCGGTCCAATCTGATCGACCCAATATATGGTTCTGACCTGTTTTGAGTTTACTATGCAAGTGCCACTTGCGTGCCACCCAATTGATCTCCCTCGTGCTTATATTTCATCCATGATTAAAAATGGCTTAAATTTGTATTATGGCTAAATTTTAGCCCAAACTTGTCCAAACTTGACCCAACACTCAACCCAATTTTATGTGACCCCAATCGTGACTATCCAAACATCCCACATACAATTTCTCTCTCATATATACTCAAACTATCTCTCTTTCCCTCTACTTTACATAAATATTATTTCTCTCTCTTTCTAAATATATATATATATATATATATATATATATATATATATATATATATATCTTCACCCATCACTATCACACACACCCCCCCTCTCCCATCAGCAGACCCCCCCCCCCAGCCGACCACTCCACATCTCCATCTTCTTCTTTACTTCTTCTTCTTCATTCTTCTTCTTCATTGTCTCCCACACCATAACCACATCTTCATCACCATTCATCACAACACCCCACCCACCAACCTTCTCTCCCTCTCCTCCTTTTTTCCGCCGGGCAGCCATCGTTGTCACGTCCCGACCCAGACATCCGAATCATCGTCCTCGCAGGGGGCGTGATGCCGTACGAGCCTGGAGATGCTCGTGCAAGCCAAGATGATAAGTTCTCAATGGTTATTTTTTTGATTCGATATTAACAACAAAAGGAAAAACAGAGTATACGAAATAAATCTTTGATATTCGAAATACGATTACAAAGGCTTTCAATAGCCTAACAAATTTTCCAGATTGTCTACAACACTCAAGTTCTCTCTTGCCCACAAAGGATTTCACCGTTCCATACATCATGCATTCTATATCTCGGCCGCATCAATCCTGTTGCATATCCGAGCGTCAATGCGATCGCACGCTTCAATACGCTTCGGCATTCCAAGCCTCAACGCGTTCAAGCGAAGCTCCGCCGCGAGCAGACCAATCCCGAAACCTGCTAGAAAACTAGTAGGGGATTGGTACTTTTGTCCTCGCTGTACTGATCAAAAACCCACTTAACAAACCGACATTTAGTATTGTATTGATTCAAGCAAACAATTTAGTTCTCTTTCTATGGTCTCCTTAGGATGAGTTCATGGCATTTTCGAAGACTGTAAAGCATGGCAAGCATGTTATTCAATTCGCATAAGTAAACAGGCGAGCAATCTCGTGTTCGTTTCGTGGTGCGACTTACCAATATCGACGCACTCGCCCTTGCACCGACGCAAGGTGAATACGCCTATCCGTTTTCCCTATCATGTTATAAGTGCCCTCTATTCAGGATCCATCCATGCAGGATACACGTATACCTTTCACTTCCAAACCCATCGTCCATAACTATATGAAGGTCACTAGCTTTTCGGGCTATAATGGACTTATAATTATCGAATTGAAACATAAGACGATGTTAACTCTGTGGTTGCTAACCAACATCAGTGGCCATCGAAATAATCGCAGCAAGTGGCTTATCACATTCACCAGAAGGTTGCTACCCATCTAAATGAAGTGCACCAACAATACTGTAAACGAATCCCTCCTAGGCCGAACGGTCCCAGCGCCCTGGCGCGTCGCGTTCGAGGGAATACCCATGCACGGGCTTTTATATCTCTAAGTCCATTTGACCATGCAACGCATCTTATTTTCATACAACTAAGCAAGTTCGCTTATCTCTATTTTAATTGGCACAACGCCCAAATGTTCTCATCGAACGCCCGAAGGCCACGAACATTTCGAAGGCACCATGCCGTATTATCATCTCGTATTTCTTCTGTTAACTTTCTATGTTCTTACGTTTCATACTTCGTTTCAATTCAATGGTATTATGCCTCAACTCAAGTTCGTCAACCGAACGACCCGAAGGTCCTGAACACCTTTCGAGGCATTATGTCATATCCGACAGTTCTGCCACATTCATGCCACAACTGTATTCTTTCATAACGAAGCCATCTTTTATGATCTTGTGCAGTAGGCACGTTTCGACCGTATTTCTATGTTCTACGCCTTAGTGTTCAATGCGTTTTGTTTATGTTCCATCCTTCCGACTCGTGCAACTGAGGCACGCCTCGATAAGGTATTCAATATCTATCGTTCGTGTACTGAGGCACTCACACCGATATAGTCTTTCAATGTTCTAGCATGCTAACTCGTGTGCGGGACACGAAATGACTTATGCACTGGTGCACTCGTCGATACAGTTATCCCATGTTCTTATGGCTTGCGTACCGAGGCGCTCGCCTTTACGATATCCAATGTTCCATAGCGACTCGTACGTCTGTCGTACGATTCATTTCAATTGTTTTATCTAGTGTTCGACACGCACTACATTTATCTCTCTATCGAGCCACGCCTGTGGCGTTGATAGGTTAACTCAGCATTCAATGATATGTATTTTACTTAAGCATGACGGAGTAGAAAAGAGAGTTAATGTCCCCCCACCTTGAATCGATATGGCTTGTCGTTTTGCCGAACCGTTGCGGCTTGATTTTATAACTTCGTTGTACGGGCAACTCTCCTGACTTAGCCATTCGAGCACTTCGTGCTTCATTGAATTATACGTCCGCTTGGGCTTACCGTGCCAACGCTTCAGTCCGTCGCAAGACGACGATTTGCTTTCGCGGACCCCTTACTGAATAAGGCAAAAGATCGACCTCTAACATTTCAGTATAAACGTATAGCCTGCACATGAAACCAACTAAAATCAATACTTGCATCGATTTGGACTTGCGCCTTGGTCGATTCGATTTCTTAGAATCTTTGAGTCGTCTCAACGCACTTATCCTTCGAGGCAACGTGGCGCTTCGTATCGATTCGCTCGATGCATTCTTTTGGGACAAGGCAACTTTTCGCATCGACTTAGTTCGATGCATTGATCGGGACAACTTAACACTTTGTATCGATTCACATCGATACGTAATCGGGTCAACGCAACTTTTCGAGTCAACGACTCAGCATAATGCACCGTACGGAGCGAGGCATTACAACCGTCGTCGCCTCGCGACTGTGTGCGACCTCAGCGAGCTCCTCCGGTGAGCCACCTCGTGCAGCAGCTGCAACAGCAGCGGCTGTAGCGGCACGACGACGGCCATGCGCGGCCACCCCGGCCGGTCCCATGACCTCCACTCGGTCGGGCGAGCTCCGGCGAACTGCCCTGGCGCATGTCTCTTTCTCCGACGTGCCGCCTAGACGATTCGAGCGTTTCGTACAAAATCCTGCCGTGACGCGCGATTTCGAATTCCAGAATGTACGCCTCGTCGCAGCAAATTTGTACGTGTTTTTGGACAATTCGACCGTTGGATCGTCGATCCGTTTCTTCTGTCTCAATCTTGGTATATACCCCTTCAACCCTGTCAAGTTTCAGCCGTTAATTCCGTCATTTGTTATGTCGAAATCGGCCACCAAGTTGACCCTTTAAATTGTGTATATTTTGGACAGTTTTGTGGAGCCAACTTCGTGGACTCGTATCTCCATCGTCGTAGCTCCGTTTGGCATGCCACCAGTTCCTATGCACAGCTGGTATAACTATCTTCTTGTCTCTCAAGTTTTGTTTTAATGTGAGCTTGTTTGATTTGTTGCATTTGACCCCAAAGTTGGCCGTCCGAATTCGTAATTTTCAACTTGTAAAATCCTAATTTCGAACCCGGGACTCCAGATTCAATTTCTGACACCACCAGTAGACTCGTGGCATCATTTTGACACGAATTCATATAAATTTTGTTAGATTTGGAGGATGTGGGTCCCGACACGCATTTTGTTGCAAGGCGGGCCCCAAAGTCCGAGTAAACGGGCCATTTTGAGATCGGCTCATCAGAATCCAATTCGGATATACTGTTGAGTTCGTATCATCATTCTGGACTTGTTGACATATATTTTGCTAGATTTAGTAGATATTGGCTCCGGCACGTATTTTCGTGCAAATCGAATTCCAATATCCGGGTCAACGGACCAATTTGAGATCGGGTCATCGAAATCCAATTTCGGATATACCGTTGAGTTTGTATCGTCATTCTGGATTCGTGGACATATATTTTGCTATGTTTTGAGAACTTTTATCCTTGCACATTTTTTGGTACAAAGTGGGTCCGACACGGACACCATTTTGACTCGAAATTACTTTTTTACCTCTGTGTCCAAATTAGACTTTGGGTAGGCTATTCCAGCTATTTTGACCATTCTTGACACGTTGTTGATGTTTGTTTCATCATCCGACAACATCTGTAGAATTTTTCCCTTATCTATCACCATTTATTATAATCCTTCTCTTTTTGGTTCGTATTTTTAGATTCTTGCATCGAAATTGAGATCCGTCGATTCCAGTAATTTTATATCACTGAAATTGATCAGTTGACCATGTGGATGATTATAAAGACTAGTTTTGACCTAGTTTAACCTCGAATGGACTAGGAGTTGACCAGTTGACCAAAGTCAACTGTAAGTCAACCTTTGACCCAGTTTGACTTAGTTTGACTGAGTTTGACCTAGTATAGGCCTAGAAGCATAGAATTAATGTATTTATATATATTGTTTACTCTAGAACACTAAGTAACTCTGTAAATTTATATTAGGTCTCTGTGACGTCATTTCAGGCATCGACCCTCACTTATTGCTTAGGACAGCAGGCGAGTACATTTTCTGATAGTTTTCATTGTCTTGATATCTACTATATCCAATTCAATTGTAGTGTTTCACTTGATTCCCGACATAATAGTACATAGACTAGTATGCGTCGGATCCTGCCATAAGATGTCATTTCTGGGTTACCATGGTATATTGGTACATTGTTCGATTTTATTTTCTTGTACTTGTATAGATGCCAATTCCTAAGAAGATTTGCTACCCTCTTAGAGAATCCTGCATCATGAAGTGACTTGTCTGGATCCATTATATTACTCGGGAATGGAGAGTTATTAGAGGTTATGTGATCATACCCCACTGGTTACTACTTGCATCATAGCTTACCCTCGTCTCACGTAGGGTAAAGCCTGACCTGATACTACTTGCACCATAGCTTTCCATTTTGGCCGGCCTGATCTCCAGGTTTACCTACGCTTGTTCTTGCACCACAGCCGGTCAAATGGAAGAGCCTGATCTTGACCCAAGCCGATCACATAATGCTCTAATATCTCAAGGCACGGTTTATATTTACATTATACATCAGGTATTACTGTATTGTTCTATATTCCAGTATTTCATACCCTGGTATACTACTTTATTTCCAGTCTTGATATTTTATCTTGTATTTCATTATAATTGTCTCTTATAGAATTTGTCAATTCATATGGAACTGCTATTAGTTTATGTACTCGTTTTCATCCTGACTGGATATGTTGACAATATTTTTAGGAGTTGTTATGCCCTCATTATTGAACTACAGGATGTTGCTAGCTGAGGCGGATCTCGATATTCTTTCACTGTGAGTCGTCTCCCAGGAGTGCTAAGCCTGGTAGTTATTTTAGTTTTGTTATTATTTTTCTTCCATTTTATATTTGTCTCATATGATCCTTTGTAGATTCTAGTTGTTCTAGTGATATTGTTATCTTTCTTGTCTTATCTTCCTTAGCTTTTATGATATGATATGAGTACCTTTATAGTTATGGATCTTTTAGATGTTGTAGTTAGTATCGGGTACTTGACAGCGCTCTACCGCTGACACTGCGGCGTAGGCTGGGTGTGGACCACGTATTCGTACCCGTATATCTGGGTGTGGGTTGTGACAGCTTGGGAGTCTCTCATGAAGTATGGAAAGTACGATCATAATAAAGAAGGACATGGTAAATCGAGTTGAGTCTTGCATGGCACTACTAAAATCTGCTTAATTGGCGACGTAAATTTAGCGACGTTAACATAACATCGCTAAAGTGCTAACATTAGCGACGTATAACTGAAACGTCGCTAACCGTCGCTACTAGCGATGCAAATAGCGATATGGCAACGACGTATATTAGTTACATGAGTTAGCCGTCGCAAAACGTTACTATGAAGTCGCTAATAGCGACTAATTTAGCGATGTTCGTAAGAACGTCGCTAAATTCTAATTAAATTAAATTCCCCCCCAATTCATTTTCCCCATCCATTTTACTGTCTCACTCTCTCCCTCCGGCGCTCTCACTCTCACTCTCTCCGGTGCTCTCACTCTCTCCGGCGACTCTCACTCTCTCCGACGACTCTCCTCCAGTATGTGACTCTCTCTCTCGCTCTCTCTCTCTCTCTCTCTCTCTCTTTATTTTTGGTGTTGGTAGTTGGGGAGGTGCTGGTGGCTCGAGGGGAGGGGCAGGGGGTACGGGTGGTTGGGGGTGAGAAATGGTTGGGGGTGGCTGGGGGTGGGGCAGGAGGCTGGGAGGAGGGGAAGGGGAGGGTTAGGGTACGGGTTAGGGGTGGGTGTAGAGGGTGAGGGACGGGAGGGATGGGGGCGGCTGGAGGGTGAGGGGGGTTGGACGGAGGGGAGGGGAGGGTTATGGTAAGGGTTCGGGTTAGGGATGGTTGGTGGGGGAGGGGAGCAGGAGGGGTGGGGGGGGCTGGGGAGGGGAGGGGGCTGGTGGTGGAGGGGTTAAGGATAGGGTTAGGGTTAGGGGTGGTGTGGGGGGGGAGGGGTACGGGGGGGGCTGGGTCAGGGGCACCGATAGTGCCGAAAAATCTGATAATTTAGTAATAATTGTTTGTTTTTCGATACCGAAAAATCTGATACTCCGATTCGAAACCACGTACCGATAGTGCCGATATTTGTAACACGTACTTTTGTTGGTTGGTTAATGTCGTCGTCTATTTTCCTTGATCCCGATACTCATAGGAATGGTCCCGAGTCACGGCCGTAGTATGTAGTATATTCGTTTTAGTTTATATTTGTTTTAGTTTTGAAGTTTTAGTTTTGAAGTTTATTCGTTTTAGTATATAGTATGTAGTAGGAATGGTCCCGACTCATAGGAATGGTCCCGAGTCACGGCCGTAGTATGTAGTATGTAGTATATTCATTTTAGTTTTAAAGTTTATTCATATTTACAGATATCTAGAAATGGCTATATCCATATATCTGCTAGACCGTTCGTGGATGTACAACCGCATTCGAGATGACAGGTGCGGTGTGCGAGATAAATACATCGCCGGAGTAGAACAATTCCTCCAATTCGCGAAAGCGTTTCCTCAATCCATGGACGGCATGGACATTAAGTGCCCGTGTGCAAAATATCGAAACATGAAGTTTCAACCAGAATTGGATGTGACGTAACACTTATACACAAAGGGTTTCCTTTCGAATTACTACCAATGGACTGCACACGGAGAGCTTGTACCTTTAGCATTCCAAGCGGAGCCTTATGTGGAGCCTTATATGAATATCCACAACCGAACTGGTGTCGACAACGAGTACGTGAACATGGTCTTCGACGTTGTGGGGCCTAGTTTTGATCTATACAATCGTGACACAGCTGAGGAGGCACCGAATGCCGATGTCGTAAAGTTCATGGAGTTGCTGGAGAATGCAAAGACTCCTTTGTACCCTGGCTGTGAGGACCATTCACCGTTAGAGGTGATCACTCGGCTCTTGAGCATAAAGTCTGACTTTAACATGTCGCAAGAATGCTACAATCGAGTGCTCGAATTGATTACCGATATCTTGCCGGAGGGTGCCAAGTTACCGAAAGACTTCTACCGCTCTAAGAAGATGGTGAGATCCCTCTGGATAGGATACGATAAGATCGATTGCTGTCAGAACGGATGTATTCTTTAATACAAAGATCACAAGGATGCAGAAGTGTGAGGATTCTGTGGTGCTGATCGCTACAAGCCAACTGCTGCAGGCAAGTCTAGAAGACCGACTGCTTCAATGCACTACTTGTCGTTGACGCTGCGGTTGCAGAGGTTGTTCATGGTGAAAGAGACTGCCAAAAATATGAGTTGGCACAAGCAACAACAGACCGAAGGAGTGTTGGATCACCCATTTGATGGAGAAGCGTGGAAGCACTTCGATCGAGCATATCCTAATTTTGCTTCTGATGCGCGTAATGTAAGGTTGGGGCTCCGCTCTGATGGTTTCACCCCATTTGGTCTTTCAGGCTTCCAATATTCATGCTGGCCGGTAATCCTCACTCCGTACAACCTACTGCCTTGGATGTGCATGAGGACACCTTACATGTTCTTAACTATTATCATCCCCGGTCCGAACAACCAGAAGAGGAACATCGACGTGTACTTACAGCCGTTGATAGATAAGCTGAAGCAGCTATGGGAAACAGGGGCGTACACGTATGATGCTTCGAAAAAAACAGAATTTTCAGATGCGGGGAGCACTAATATGGACAATCAACGACTTTTCAGCTTATGGAATGTTATCTGATGGAGCACTCATGGTCGACTTTCATGTCCGTATTGCATGGACCGCACTAAGGCTTTTCGTTTGAGACACGGAGGAAAGCCATGCTTCTTTGATTGTCACCGACAGTTCTTGTCGAGACCATCCGTACCGTAGGAACAGAACTGCATTCCATGCCGGAGCTATGGAGAAGGGCGATCCATCGCCAATGTGGTCCGAAGAGGACACATGGGGGAAAGTAAAAGAAATCCCAAGTGCTATTGAAGATCCTACAACGAGCAGCCGTTGCGAGGGATTTGACCAAGATCATAACTGGACAAAAAAGAGTATATTCTAGGATCTGCCATATTGGAGCACAAATCTGATTAGATATAACCTTGACGTCATGTATATCGAGAAGAACGTGTTTGATAACATGTAATGGACGTCAAGGGAAAGACAAAAGACAATCAGAAGGCTAGATTGGACTTAGCAGAAATATGCAGACGCCCTACATTGTACATGATAGACAACGGGAAGGGAAAGCTTTTGCGGCCTAAGGCAATCTACTCGCTGGATAAGGAGGACAAAGTGAGACTTTGTAGATGGATCCAGGACTTAAAATTTTTGGACGGATACGTCTCCAATCTAAGAAGATGTGTCGACATAAAGGAGTGTAAACTGACCGGAATGAAGAGCCACGATTACCATGTATTCATGGAGAGGTTAATTCCTGTTGCATTTCGGGAATTATTACCGCCGGTAGTCTGGGATCCATTAACAGAGCTTAGCATATTCTTCAGAGATCTTTGTTCTTGTAAGTTGCTCGTCGATCGTTTAGAGAAGCAAGAGAAGGACATTGTGGTAACACTTTGCAAACTTGAGAGAGTTTTTCCTCCTGTATTCTTTGACTCAATGGAGCATTTGCCGATTCATCTTATCCATGAGGCACTTGTTGCTGGATCTGTCGGTTATCGTTGGATGTACCCGTTCGAGCGACAGTTGAACCACATCAAGAGGAAGGTGAAAAGTAAGGCACGGATAGAGGGTTCTATTTGTGAAGCATATATCCTTGAGGAGATTTCAAACTTATGTTCCATGTATTTTCAGCCTCATATTGCTACAAATAGAACAAGGGCTCCCAGAAATGACGACGGCTATGAAGTTGGTATTGAGGCAAAGCTGAAAGTATTTACAGCCTACGAAAAACCATCTGGTAAAATGAAAAAAAATATATCTAAATGACGACGAGGTTAGCGCTGCAATGTTATATGTATTTCTCAACTGCAACGAGGAAGAAGTGGACAAGCTAGAGGGGTAAGTAAAATTATTTCGCGTGCTTCGTATTCGTTGCTTCTGAATATAACTAATATACCTATGCTTCGTTGCTTTTCATCAAGTTTAAGGATGAGGTAACGTCCAACAATCCGTACGCAACCGAGAAGGAAGTAGAACAGCAAATGAGACTTCATTTTCCTTTTTGGTTGAGAGCATATGTACGGATATCTTCATAATTTACTTTTTTGTACATTTATACTTGCACATAATAATTAAGTTAGCATCGTTTATATGGTATTTAGGTTGATCGTCCGGAGGCAATCCTTGAGAATGAGTATATTAAAACTCTAGCCAGGGGGCCAATTTATCAAGTGAAGACCTGGCCAAGTTACTACGTAAATGGTTTCAGGTTCAAGTCAACAAATGCTCGAATAAGAGACGACTTCTTGGATTTGGATTCTACGAAGAATAGCTGTTTGTGCATAAAATCTTCAAACTACAAAGACGTCGACCCAGGCAATGACTTCTTTGGCATTTTACGGGAGATTGTGGAACTGGCATACAATTATGCTATAGAACCTTGTAAGATCGTCTTGTTCAGATGTGACTGGTTCGATCCGATCCAAGGTCGAGGTTGGAGAGTTGACAAACATGGTCTTGTTGACATAAATTATCGTCGTCGATATCAAGCTTATGAGCCGTTTGTTCTAGCAAGCCAGGATCAGCTAGTTTACTTTACCAGCTATCCAAAACGAGGAGCCGGAAGATCAGATTGGTGGGCTATCTGTAAGACTAAAGCTCGGAATACCTTCGATGTCGACGAGATAGCTTATCAGGAAGATAAACTACCTCTTATTACAAATATTGTCGATGTGGACTCAATGGAAGTTCCTCATGATAGGTTTCATCAATTGGAAGAGGTAGAAGTATCGGAAGTGGAAGAGGAAGTTGATAGAAGTGAAGAGGAAAAGGAAGAGGAAGAGGAATCGGAACAAGATGAATTTTCAGAAGAGGATTGAATATGTTTAATTTTCAGATGTAGTACGGTTTACTTTTGTTTTTTCAGATGTAGTATGGTTTACTTTTATTTTAGCGACGTTAATAAGCGACATTTTCAGATGTACTATGGTTTACTTTTGTTTTTTCAGATGTAGTATGGTTTACTTAGCGACGTTTTCAGATGTAGTATGGTATACTTTTGTTTTTTTCAGATGTAGTATGGTATACTTCTGTATTTTTTCAGATATGGCTCGACGTGGATCTTATGGTTCCGGTGCTGGTGGGAGTCGACGAGCCCGACAGCCTCCATCTACCACTCCTCCTACCAACTCCTCATCCCCCCGCACTCCAGTATACATTAGCGGTCTAGTCGCCGGCAGTGTCTCCCTACCCGGTTCTAGCAGTTCGAGGCTAGGGTCTTCTTTTTCTACGCAGCCAGTACCGTCGAGTATTCCAGAGGTCGACCCCACTACTGAGAAGCAGGCCGAGGCCGAGGCCGAGGCCCACGTCGAGGTCGAGGACGATGGCGAGGCCCACGCCGAGGGCGAGGCCGAGGAGCAGGCTGCGGGCAGGGACATTGTTACACCCAGTTTTCCAGAAGAGGGTAATTTTGAAATTTTGTAATAATAATTATTATTTAATGATATTTATTCGTATTATGATTTTTAGTGATTTTTAATTTTTTTAAACTATTTAAATTCATGACTTGTGATTTTTGGTATTTTGTTAGTGAACAGTAGAGACTGCCTACCCTAGAGCCTAGCCATGTGATTAGGGTATTTTTGATATTTTTAGGGTTATTTGGATTTATTATAATTTATTTGAATTTATGGAAATTTTTAGATTTTATTATGGAATTGTTTGAATGAGGGTTGACTAGTGTTGACTAGGAGACTAACCTAGTGATTAACCGAGGTTAAGGCCACTTGGTTAGGTTAAGTAAACTTGGTTAGACCTAATTTAGAGAGATTTAAGTCATTATAACTTGTTTGGAGAGTTTTGGAGTTGATTAGGCTAAATGGCTTATGACTTCATAAGTCATGATTAATAACTAGCCTTAAAGCCCATAGGCCCACACCATGCACCCAAACCCTCACCCTAATCAGCCCATGGCAGCCAACCTAGGGTTTTCTACCCTATTTAATGCCTCTTCCATTTGTTCTTGCCTCTTTTATTAATTTCTCCAAGTTTTGAAGAAAGAGGTTTGTCCATTCTTCCCCAACCCATAGATTATTCATTTTAATTCCTTTTTCACTCTAGTCTTTTGCATTAGTTCCTAATCCAGCTCTATTTCATGTCCATGGAGAGAAATCTCAGGTTTGGACCAATTTGGAGCACTTGGCCATCAAGAAGAAACCCCCCTTTTTGAAGCTTTTTCATGCAAATTGAACATATAGGTAACTTCCTATTCCTTCCATAGATTTTCGATTTCTTTGCATGAATAGGAAGCCCTAGGTGTCCCCTAGCAGTAGGTATTGGATTTGTGTCGTTTCGTGTCCGTTTGGTGTCCGTATCGGACACGTGTTATGATGTGTGTATAGGTGTTTGATTAAAAGTCACAAAGGATTTTATTTTCGATTTTTGAAAAACTAATTACATAGATACCTAGGCCTATATGTGTATGTTAATGTTTATGAAGACTGATATGGATTTTGTGTTATTTTCGTGTCAGAAATTGGATACGCACACACCCGCACAGCCCCGTGCACGTGTCCTGCTACCTGTATCTGAGTTCTACCTGGACACAGCACGAGAGGACACCAAATTTTGCGTGCACATAGAGGACTTGACTCACATTGACCCAATAAAATTTCGTAAAGTTTTATGGAGTGGTTTAGAAGAAATTTGGCCCGCACTGTTCGTGCATAGGTGGAACACGCGCACAGTCGGCCACTGACACGGGTCGATAACTCTGGACACGACGCACTAGGACACAAATCAGGGCTATGGACACGAAAATCTATCATAGGCGAACCTAGGTTGGTGAGCACGAGACACGAAGTGTCCTGTGTTGTGTACACGACACGCGTGCACGCGTACACGACGATTGTTCGTGCACTGTCAGTGTTTGTGTACACGTGTTTGTTTGGACACGATTCGTGTCCAATTCTTGGACACGAATGCACTCTATAGTACCCTCACATGCATGACACATTGTACCAACCCTTTGTTTGTTAATTAGATGTGATTTAAATTCGAAAATTTGAATTTCCTTTTGAACACTGTCATTTCACTGATACTCAACATGGCTGAATGTATTTTCTGTATTTGATTACATTTTTGTTCCTATTTTACGATGATGAATGGTTAATAGGACTTGCCTACATATTGAAGAGTGTTATATATGTTCACTTTGATTTGTATTAGTGCTAAAGATCCTGGAATTTGGTTTTTGCATTTTGTGTTGGGGATTTCCTATTTTGGTTTCAAAATCCTGAAACTTAATTCCAGTTTTTCCCACACTTTGCACACTCTCACACTTGTTCACTCTTAACATAACACACACACATATGCTGATTTCTCCACACATTTACACACTGTCACAGTTTCAGGAAAACTGAAACTGAGAATGATTTCCTCACCCACATAGCTCTACACACAAACACGCACACAGGAGAACCTATGCACACCATGAGCTGGAACCTAAGAGTTCCCTCCTTATTCAAACTGTGAGCTGAATTGATAAAACTCATTGAACCATAGTGAACCTGAGAATAGATTTGAGAGATTGGTATTCGATTTTGAGCTTGGCATGTAAACAGTTTTTTTTCAGATTGTTATTGTGTTTGGGATTTCTGTTTATTCCCCTTATTGATTAATTTCCAGATTGATAATCCTATATACATTGAGGTCAGTTGCATGACAGGGATAATATATGTCAAGTGATTGGTGTTCGTATTTAGTTAGGATTATAACTGAAGACTGAATTTTATGTACACACATTATTACCTATGCATCTGTACACACCCTATTATATGCACTGCCACACTGCTTGTTAACTATCCTGTTAACTGAGTTAAGGACTTTAAAACATGAGTATTGATTTGGTTGGTAACTCTCATTGAAAGTTATTTCATGTGTAGTTTACTTGGGACTAAAAACTGAAAGGTGGAACCCATATACCCACACACTGTTTTGCATTTCTGAGTCCACACTCCACCTGAGATTTCCCTATGCACTGCTAACCTGGGACTAAAAGAACTGAGTTCAGACCCCCTCTCACTCACTCTCTATATACAGTAACCTATCCACCCTATCTAAACTTTCTGTCACGTTGCACATGTACACACAAACATTGGTTCCTATATCACACATACACATATGCATTAATTTACATATTTCCTATCTCCTAAAACCTATCACTGCACACATCACTCTCCTCACAGCCCTTAAACCTTCATGACACTTGTCCACATACACCCATGAACCCCATGACATTTATACACACACATACACATGCCCTTACCCTACCATTCTATGTATATATGTGTGCATATATATCCCTCTTTAGGTAATAATATATGTGGCCTATAGGTAATTATACATTACCTATACTCTGGAATATAGGATGTGGTATGCATATATATAGATGTATATTATAGTTAGCCATGCATGCCATGTGTGCTGTAACTTATAGCTAGTGTTTTGATACCCCTCTCATGTACACCTCCATGTTCACACACATAGCCTTACATGCTAGTTCCCTCTCTAACTTCTCTTATTGTATAATGATTGTAAATATATGAAATCCTATATACATATAGCTATATATAAATTCCATGATAAATAGCTAAATGTGAATGTGCCTTGATGTGTGGCTTATGTTTGGCTTATATAGCCTTGTGATTGGTGTGTGATTGCTAGACTAGGCTTGGTTAGGCCTAATGAGACTTGCTGGGTTAGGAGTGGCCTAGTTGACCTAGTTTGACTAGTGTGGTTGACTAGAGTTGACCAAGGGTTGACTTTAGTCTAGTTTGACCTAGACAGCATGCAGATGCATAGTAGATTACAATTATCATTCCCTGTATACAACTTGACTTGTGTTGCTCTAAATAGGAGTCAGGTACCTCATCTCGGACAGTACACTTACTTCAGACATTCAGATACGAGGCGAGTACATTCTCTGATCATTTCATATCCTGCTTAGAATTATTTCTTGCATTAAATTACTTTACTTGATACTGTCACGTTGGTCACACGGATTAGTACTATATGGATCCCTTCTTGAGATGTTATTCCTTCAGGGAGCATCGGGTACTCTATGTTCTGTGCATTTCACTTACATGGCGTATCATATGCTTCTTTGGTTCTTTGATCACTTGTGACATATACCCATATGATCACAGAGTCTTCTTTGAATCCTTATCCCATTTATGGGACTACTATGTATCACCTTTCGGAGGCTTATCACCCTTTGGGGGCTTATCACCTTTCGGAGGCTTATCACCCTTTGGGGGCTTATCACTTTTCGGAGGCTTATCACCTTTCGGAGGCTTATCACCCTTTGGGGGCTTATCACCTTTCGGAGGCTTACCACCCTTCGGGGGCTGTTACATAGAATCTTAACATAACCTGGTTGGATCCTTGTGTATTTATTGGAGGAACGGGGGAGTATAAATAGCCATGTGAACAATTCCAAAGTAGAATAGCCATGTACGCCTCTTTAGTATAGCCATGTGCAAATCAAGCCGTTCACATGTCGACTTTGTACTCTAAATCACTGGTCACTGGTAGCTCTCTACTTATAGTAGATATTTCTATTACAGTTCTCTCTCTCTCTGTTTATATACTGTATTTCCTTCAGTATCTATATCTTACTTTACTGCATGATTATATTTTCTAACCTGCTATGAACTGTTGAGATGTATTGTGCTCGCTCCCGTCCTGACTGGACCTGTTGAAAATTTTACAGAGGATGATGAGGAACCCTGCACCCCTTACTTTGGAGCTTGCCTAGATGACACTCGCAACCTGGACCCCTGGGGAGGTTCAGGCAGCTGCTGAGGATGATACATTGCTTAGCATAGATAGCTTAGACTGCTTTTCTTTCCATGTTTAGTTGTTGTTCTTGATTCAGAGTTTGTATATTTTTAGAGTTGATAAGACTTGTATTTCATTTCTGTTGTACCTCAGTTGAGGATCCTTTTATCTATTTTATCGTGCCATATTCTATCTCTAGATTGTGATTGAGTTGTACCTCTGTGTTGGCCTCCTTATGAAGAGTATTCATATTATGTTAGTTATCGTTCATGACCTGGAACAGCGTTCTACCGCCGACACTGCGGCGTAGGCTGGGCGCTGTCACGTTCTCGTACCCTCACAGAGGGTACGGGTCGTGACATATTTTTAGTGGTGGCCCATGTAGGTCGAGATTATGTAGTGGTATTCGAACTAGAGTACCACTACAGCCTGCAGTAGGATTAGAATATTTTCGAGGTACTCAATCACATTAGGAAAAACTCTTAACTGGATTCCTGCCATCTAAATTCCTGTTGAAAATTTGCTTTCTTGGATAACTGTCCTTCCTTGAATTATCGATTCTATCTCAGTATTGATTTCCTTGTTTGATCTGTCTCCAGGATGGTGATTGAGACACGATCGCATCGCTCTGGCCCAGCAGACGCTGGTGAGAGGCCTTCCACCCCTCGCCTGATCGTGGACGCTGGGACCACAGCACCCCCTATTTCTGCTCACATAGAAGCTTCTGCAGCTTTTGGGAGTGCACCTCCACCTGTCCGGAGGCCTTCTTCCGTCATTCCAGATATGTACCAGCAGTAGTTACCTTCAGGAACAGTAGATGCGGCTCAGATGTTTACCCTCTTCCAGCGATTCATGGAGTTTTAGCAGCAGATACAGCAGAGCCAGTCTGCTGATATCCGACAGAGCAAACAAGATACTCACCAGTTGGTTAGGACGACAGTGGAGCTGGTGGCTGCTCAGCCACAGGGAGGCCAGATGCAGCCGTATCAGCCGAGGACTCCAGACATCCATTCCTTCAAGAAGATGGGACCTCGAGACTTCAAGGGTACAGAGGGCATCATATACGCTGACGATTGGATAGAGCACATTGAGGAGATATTCCGATTGGCATAGATACCAGCAAGATTACAGATCGAGGCAGCCGCCAGTCAGATGCAGGACTTGGCCCGTACCTGGTACCAGACGGACCCGAGGATTGGTACAGCCGGTCAGACTTGGGCAGCGTTCAAAAAACTGTTCAAGGAGAAATTTCTTCCCGATATCGCACTCCGTGCTTTGGAGGCGCAGTTCGAGAGTTTGGTTCAGGGGAACCAGACCGTTGAGGAGTACGCTGGAGAGTTTAGCCGTTTGAGCAGATTCATCGAGGATCTTACCGAGGAAGGCGAAGAAGTTCCGCAGGGGTTTGATCGGAGAGATCAAGTCATATACCAAGAGCGACC
Organism: Iris pallida; assembly: GCA_029216955.1. NCBI lineage: Eukaryota > Viridiplantae > Streptophyta > Magnoliopsida > Asparagales > Iridaceae > Iris > Iris pallida. The sequence goes on along the minus strand of JANAVB010024997.1, from coordinate 11,629,832 downwards.
GCGATGCCACTTTCGAGCAGATTCTGATAGGAGCCATAACAACAGAGGACGATCTTGGGCTGAAAGAGAAGAGGATGCGAGACACTCAGGGAGCTAGTGGCAGTGCGGGCCCGGCCAAGAGGCCCCACCTGCAGATTCAGCAGCAGTACCCGCATCACATGCCCCACTTGCAGATTCAGCCACAGTATCCACAGCAGATGCTACCACTACAGTTTCAGCAGCAGTATCCGCAGCAGACGCTACCTCTACAGTTTCAGCAGCAGATGCTACTTCTGTAGTTTCAGCAGCAGTACCAGCAGCCGAGGGTCTACCTTCAGCAGCGGCAGTTTCAGGACCGCGTACCCTTTCAGCAGACGCAGCAGCCGCAGACGCAGCAGCAGACCCCGGGACAGCAGCTTGTTATCATTTGCCCTTTTTGCAAGAGACCAGGGCACGATTGGAGTGAATGCCGGAAGAGTCTGGGCAGATGTTTGCTTTGCGGAGGATCCGATCATCGTCTGAGAGAGTGTCCCGAGTCATCGGGACAGACAGTTTAGGGAGCAGGAGCTAGGGCCCCGGTAGGCCAGCAGAGGGGATTACCCTTACCGACTCAGCAGTAGAGGTACATGCAGCATCAGCAGCAAGCCATGGGAGGCCAGCAAGGACGAGATTTCGCCAGGACAGTCGAGGATGCTCAGGCCGTTGGAGATCTAGTTACAGGTTCCGTTCTTTGACTCAAATTCTGTAATTGCCTCTTATAACTGTGTCACGACCCGCACCCTAGAGTTAGGGCACGAGAACGTAACAACGCCCAGCCTACGCCGCAGTGTCGGCGGTAGAACGCTGTCCTAGGTCTCAATGCATCTAACAGTATAAGACTAAACAGTTTATACTCTCCGAATGGGGGTGACATAGCAGATACAACTCAATCACATCTAAGGTAGAGCATGATAAGAATAGATAAAACATGAAATCCAAAATAAATACAGGAGATAGAAGTCTAAGTATCTAAGATACATGAACCCAGAAATACATCTCAAAACTCAAATAAAGATACAGTAATCCACAAAGTAAATACGACTCCAGACAAAATGAAATAACTACCTAAACAACCTCTAATGTGTCTCCTCTAGGCTAGCAGGCACCTCCAGGCTATCTGTAAAATTTATCAACAGGTCCAGTCAGGACTGGAGCGAGCACAATACATCTCAACAAATCATAGCAGGTTAGAAAACATATAACATGCAGTAAAGTAAGATACAGGTACTGAAGAAATGATGTATGTAAACGGGAAGAGAACTGTAATGTAAATATCTACTATACATAGAGAACTAACAGTGGCTAGTGAGTCAGAGTACGAGATAGCACATGTGAACAGGACAGATTTGCACAGGATGTCGAGGTGCACAGGAATCTACACTACAAAGGAATTATTCACACGACTACTAGCACTCCCCCGTATCCCCAATCAATACACAAGGATCTAAACAGGTTATGTTATTGCACAGGATATCACATGGGGGCCCATATAGGGTGCACATGATAGTATACATGGGGCTCCGTGAACATGAGAGTACAAGATTCACAGGAGTGCACATGTAATGAAAGCACAGGAGTACATGATGTAAGTGAAACGCACAAGCACAATGTACCCGATGCTCCCAAGGGGGGATAACATCGCATGTAGAGATCCATATAGTACCAATCCGTGTGACCAACGTGACAGTACAAGTAAAGTAATCTACTGCAGGTAATAATTCTAAGCAGGATATGAAATAATCAGAGAATGTACTCGCCTCGATAACCTGAACAGCTGATAAGTATAGGGGGTCCCACTGAAGCCACAGAGTCCTATTTAAAGCAACACAGGTTACAAGGGGTTCAAGTTGAAATAAATAAAACTATACTAGCCATCTATATTATTTTAGGTTCTTCTAAGTCAAAACATCTCTAGGTCGACTCCGGTCAATAATCTAGTCAAACTAGGTCAAGTTTTGACTTACAGTTGACTTTGGGTCAACTGGTCAACTTAGGTCAATCAGGGTCAATTCTAGTCTAATATAAAGTGTACTTCGTTATTTGCACGTCGAAACTTACGGCACGCAAATCGAGATAAGAAGATTATCTGTAAGGTTGATAATCTTATTATAGTGATCCACGTATCCAACTTGCCAATTTCAGCGATGTGAGATCACTGGAATTGACTGATCTCAGTTTCGTTGTACTAATCCCGAAATACGAACATTATATGAATTAATTATTAATTAATTATAAAAAGGTTAAGCTTAGAGAAATTATCAACAAACATTGTCGGACGATGAAATGAACATCGCCAACGTGTCCAGAATGGTCAAATTAGCTAGGATAGCCTACCCAACGGCCCAATTTGGACACGAGGGCAAAAAGGTAATTTCGGGTCAAAACGGTGTCCGTATCGGAGCCGTTTTGTACCGAAAAATGTGCAAGAAAACAAGTCTACAAAATTTAACAAATTATATGTCCACGAAATCAGAATGACGATACGAACCCAACGGTATCTCCAGAATTGAATTCCGTTGACCCGATCTCATTTTGGCCCGTTGACCAGAACTTGGGATTCCGATTTGCACGGAAATACGTGCCGGAGCCAAAGTTCTCAAAACTCAGCAAACTACCTGTCAACGAGTCCAGAATGATGATACGAACTCAACGGTATCTCCGGAATCGGATTCCGATGAGCCGGCGTCAAAAAGTTCTGTTGACCCAGAATGTGGGACCCGCTTTGCACCGAAATGCGTGCCCGGGCCCACGTTCTCCAAATCTAACAAACTTTATATGAAAACATGCCAGAACGATGCCACAAGTCTAATGGTGGTGTCAGAAATGAAATCTGGAGTCCCGTGTTCAAAAATGGAATTTTACAAGTTGGAAATTACGAATTCGGACGGCCAACTTTGGCGTCGAATTCAACCAATCAAACAAGCTCACAATGAAATGAAACTGAAGGGATAGCAAGAGGGTTATACCAGCTTCGCACCGAAACTGGTAGCACGTCAAACGGAGCTGCGGTGGAGGAGATACAAGCTGACGAAGTTGGCCCCGCGAAACTGTCCAAATTTAAAACAATTTAAACGGTCAACTTGGTGGCCGGTTTTCATGTATCAAACGATAAAATTAACGGACAAAAATTGACATGAGCGAAGATGGATATACCGAGATTGCGACGGAGCGAAGAAATTGCCGATCCAACGGTCGGATCTCCGGGAAATCGCGCGCAAAGTTGCTGCGACGGGGCGTGATTTCAGCGTCGTTTCCGAGCTCGTCACGACGGGACGTCGTGCAAAACGCACGAATCGCCTCGACGGCGCGTCCCGGAGGACGGTGGCCGCCATGGGAGGGGAGCCAAGGGTGGCGCGCGCCCGTGGAGGGTGGTCGACGGCGACCACAGCGGCGGTGACGCCGGCGGTGGCGCCATGCACGCGCGGGCGTGCGCGCTCGGGCTGCGACAGCCGCTGCTGCGTTCATGAGGCAGCGCTGCGCTGCTGCTGTGGCGGCGCTGCGCCGACCACGGCGAGCAGTGAGGCGGCGGCGGTGAGCCCACGACGAGGTGGCGGTCGCGAGATGGACGAGGGTGGTGGAAGAGATGATGGTGGTTGTGAAGGTGGCGGATATGGTGGTGATGAGTTCGCATGGAGGAGGAGGAGATGGAGAGGAGGAGGAAGGAGATGGAGAATGGTGGTGGGTGGCGCCATGGCCGACGTCCAGGGGCTGTGCTCGGGTTTGAAGGAGGTCGGGGAGAGAGAGGTGTGGTGATGGTATTGCTTTGCTGTTGGAAAATTGCATGGTTGTTTGAAAATCAAATAAGAGAGAGAGAAGAGATAAGGATAATAATAAAAAGTGAAATAGAGAGAGAAATGTTGCTTTTGGGAGTTAGGGCCGGCCACTCCATTGGGGAGGGGCTGCTATGAATATGAGAGGAAAAGTATGGTGAGGATTGATTTAAATAATCCAATGGCTAGGATTCATTAGGAATTAATTGGTCATTCCAATGGAAATTAAATATTAAAAATTCCCAATAAATATAGGAAAAATGGGTGGAAGAATACTCGATATTTTCGGCAAGAAAATACGAGGGTGCTACGATGGAGGAAATCACGGAGCTGGACTGGACTCGGTGGAGCCGGATTGGGTCAAAACTGGACATTGTGCAAAAATCGAATTAAAATTAGACGTTGATGATCATGTGTAAATAAGTAGCACATGGGGATTCCAATAAATGGGACACAAGCGGCGGACAGGTAGTAGGCTCAAAGTGGGCCATGTCCATAGTTGGGGCTGACAGGTTTTGGTCGACAGGGGACCCACAAATCGAGTTGGAAAATGAATGTGACGCCGTGGCGTGAAATAAAATCGGGTCACGCATCGGAAAAGTTGTGCGAATCAAATGGAGCCCAAAATGACATGAATGAGTGGGAAACGAAGGTCATGGGTGACGAGCGTCTCGAGTAGATCATCAATGAGGAGTTGGTTTCAAGGAAATGACTGGTCTGGCGCTCCCAATTTAAATGTCATGGTAACGCGCTGAAAATGATCAAGGAAAAAAGTGGGAAAAATAAATATCAATCAAATGGTCTAAACCGACCCGAAGTTCAGCGAAGCAGAAAGAGCACAAGAGAACAAGTTTAGATGGGACACTATATACCGTCGTGAAGGTAATCGTGTCCACTCCAAAACCCGTGAAGAAGATTTCCAGAGTTGAACATCCCTGATACTCCAATTATCAATGGCATGAAAAAGTACACTAACAGATAAATAAATAGAATGAAATATTTAATGACACCAAACAATCAGAAAATAAATAAAATGAAAAAAAATCAACCCGAATTTCAGGGTGCTAACATCCTACCCACCTTATAAAAATTTCGTCCTCGAAATTAAAATATCCCTACTCCCTCTAGGTCAAACCCCCAAAAATCAAAGTCCCAGAACTTAAATAAACATACCATCAAAAAAAAAAAGAACGGCATACAGGGTCATGGTATACGGTGACAGTGAAGTCTCATCTAGGTTTACTAGTCATGCTAACTAACGGTCATAGGGTATCAACCACACAAGCAATCCAGGGTGCTAAAATAGGAAGATACAGAAACAACAACCATCAAAACTATAAGGTTGTCTACCACCCCATATGAAAACTGGTACTCATAAAAAAATAAAATAAAGGAAGGTAACTACCAATCATTTGAAAAAGTATTATCCCAAGAAAATCAAAATCACAAGTTAAATTAACGAAAGTCGATTACATTGAAATCCAATCACAATATATAATATAGAGAGAGCGTTAGAGAGGGAAAACTAGCATCATGTGTATGGGACATGTTCATACAGTTAGATAGTAGACGTGTGTGTGTGTCCTTGTATAGGGTTATAGCTTAGTATTAAAAGGTTAAATCCAGTTTTAGTTCAGCATTTACATACAAAATCTAAAACAAGCTAGCATTCAAACCATGGAAAATATGAACATAATGCGGTCTCAGATTTTTGGGTTTGGAATATCACAACAAATCTCTACGCTCTCAATATCCTAACGCATCCTAACATGATAGAAAGAAACCCTAACATACTATCAATATATTTACCTGCGCATACAGTTTAATATTACATGTTAAATCTGAAATTAACTAAACATGGAAATCAATATAAAAATGTTAACATGTATTCAGTTTTAAGGATTTTGGAGAAATTACACATCAAAACCAACTCAATGTTTATCACAACCTATCATGTAAGAATATGAAACCTGAATTTATATCCCTACCTACCACAATGTATCTAGCTCAAACATTACATTTAAGAAAATAAAACAGCAATTTGAACTAAACATTTGGGAACTAAGCATTAAAGGTTAATATGTACACAGCTCTAATATTATATAAAAGAAAAACAATTAAACAACAAACTGAACTAACATTTGGAATCCGTATTAAGGGTTAACATGCACACAGTCTTAGATTTGACAAATTAATCACACAAACTCAACAAAAATTTTGAATTGAAACTATAAGTATAGCATACATGTGCAGTGATATAAACCTAAATAATAACATGAAATTTATATTTAAATTACGAATTTAAACATGGAAAAGCATAGAACCAGAAATATTGGTTATAAAAATTTGGACATCAACAACATATCAATATGTATCTAGATATGTGGAAAAATCAAGTGTAGCATGCATACGTGTTAGGCACATTGTCCACTATATATATTCGTATACATATTCTCATGTCCCAATAAAAATTAATTTTACGTTAAGACTAACATTTAGATTCCTACCAAGATTGCAAGCAGGTGATTGACGAAATCAAGACAGTTTTATTATCATCTAATACAAGATTAATAGCAAGAAGGAATTAACGATAAAATCTGTTTTGTTTATCTGATTAAGGAAAAACTATTTTGAAACCCAGCGCTAAATTATCAAATCCAAGACAAAATCTAGTAAAATTATCGATTCATTGTATTAAGAAAAACTCATAGCAAGAAGTTACACAAAGGTTTATGAAAACAACTAAACATACTCTTAAGTTAAATGACAAGAAACTAGGCAAAACATCAAACAATAATCCCCTTTTTTTCGAATGACTGAGAAAAAGTAGAGAAAACATGTTCAAAATATTTTAAGGTGCAATCCGATAATCATATGCGTCTATCCAAAATCATGGTACTCTAAATCCTCGTCATACTAGTAAGCAAGGCTACGATAATCACAGAGCCCTTGACTTATGCACATATCTCTAGAATCATGGTATTTAACATTTTTGCGGTGCCGCATGCTTGGCTGCGAAAACCTTAAATTCTCACATCCGAGAAATACATCCAGAGTCAGACTATATGTCCTCACCATACTGGATAATGTGACTATAGAAGACTAGATTCCATAACATAGATGACCTAGCCCATATAATTTCATCTTGCCAAAAATCAAATTAAATCAACAATGAATACTCAAAAATTAAATCAAAATTTATTAACGAACATCAAAATTCAAAAGTGAACACAATCCATCAAAATGCAAACTCGAATGCAACAGCTATCATCAAAATTCAAAATTCGAAAATCTTCCATCAAAATAAATACAAACTCAAATTCAACGATAATCCGTAAAAATCAAATTTAACAACAAAAGTAAAATAAATTAAATCAAGGGAAAAAAGAGAGTTTTCAAATCGAAGTTAAATAAGATTCTCCAGGGTCGTCCCGGAAATCTCTCAAGGGTTCCTATCTGTGATTGAGTACCTTCAAAATATATCCTAATCCTACTGCAGGCTGTAGTGGTACTCTAGTTCGAATACCACTACACTTTAGTCTCGACCTGCATGGGCCACCACTAAAAATGTGTCACGACCCGTACCCTAGAGTTAGGGCACGAGAACGTAACAACGCCCAGCCTACGCCGTAGTGTCGGCGGTAGAACGCTGTCCTAGGTCTCAATACATCTAACAGTATAAGACTAAACAGTTTATACTCCCCGAATGGGGGTGACATAGCAGATACAACTCAATCACATCTAAGGTAGAGCATGATAAGAATAGATAAAACATGAAATCCAAAATAAATACAGGAGATAGAAGTCTAAGTATCTAAGATACATGAACCCAGAAATATATCTTAAAACTCAAATAAAGATATAGTAATCCACAAAGTAAATACGACTCCAGACAAAATGAAATAACTACCTAAGCAACCTCTAATGTGTCTCCTCTAGGCTAGCAGGCACCTCCAGGCTATCTGTAAAATTTATCAACAGGTCCAGTCAGGACTGGAGCGAGCACAATACATCTCAACAAATCATAGCAGGTTAGAAAACATATAACATGCAGTAAAGTAAGATACAGGTACTGAAGAAATGATGTATGTAAACGGAAAGAGAACTGTAATATAAATATCTACTATACATAGAGAACTAACAGTGGCTAGTGAGTCAGAGTACGAGATAGCACATGTGAACAGGACAGATTTGCACAGGATGTCGAGGTGCACAGGAATCTACACTACAAAGGAATTATTCACACGACTACTAGCACTCCCCCGTATCCCCAATCAATACACAAGGATCTAAACAGGTTATGTTATTGCACAGGATATCACATGGGGGCCCATATAGGGTGCACATGATAGTATACATGGGGCTCCGTGAACATGAGAGTACAAGATTCACAGGAGTGCATATGTAATGAAAGCACAGGAGTACATGATGTAAGTAAAACGCACAAGCACAATGTACCCGATGCTCCCGAGGGGGGATAACATCGCATGTAGAGATCCATATAGTACCAATCCGTGTGACCAACGTGACAGTACAAGTAAAGTAATCTACTGCAGGTAATAATTCTAAGCAGGATATGAAATGATCAGAGAATGTACTCGCCTCGATAACCTGAACAGCTGATAAGTATAGGGGGTCCCACTGAAGCCACAGAGTCCTATTTAAAGCAACACAGGTTACAAGGGGTTTAAGTTGAAATAAATAAAACTATACTAGCCATCTATATTATTTTAGGTTCTTCTAAGTCAAAACATCTCTAGGTCGACTCCGGTCAATAATCTAGTCAAACTAGGTCAAGTGTTGACTTACAGTTGACTTTGGGTCAACTGGTCAACTTAGGTCAATCAGGGTCAATTCTAGTCTAATATAAAGTGTACTTCGTTATTTGCACGTCGAAACTTACGGCACGCAAATCGAGATAAGAAGATTATCTGTAAGGTTGATAATCTTATTATAGTGATCCACGTATCCAACTTGCCAATTTCAGCGATGTGAGATCACTGGAATTGACTGATCTCAGTTTCGTTGTACTAATCCCGAAATACGAACATTATATGAATTAATTATTAATTAATTATAAAAAGGTTAAGCTTAGAGAAATTATCAACAAACATTGTCGGACGATGAAATGAACATCGCCAACGTGTCCAGAATGGTCAAATTAGCTAGGATAGCCTACCCAACGGTCCAATTTGGACACGAGGGCAAAAAAGTAATTTTGGGTCAAAACGGTGTCCGTGTCGGAGCCGTTTTGTACCGAAAAATGTGCAAGAAAACAAGTCTACAAAATATAACAAATTAAATGTCCACGAAACCAGAATGACGATACGAACCCAACGGTATCTCCAGAATTGGATTCCGTTGACCCGATCTCATTTTGGCCCGTTGACCAGAACTTGGGATTCCGATTTGCACGGAAATACGTGCCGGAGCCAAAGTTCTCAAAACTCAGCAAACTACCTGTCAACGAGTCCAGAATGATGATACGAACTCAACGGTATCTCCGGAATCGGATTCCGATGAGCCGGCGTCAAAAAGTCCCGTTGACCCAGAATGTGGGACCCGCTTTGCATCGAAATGCGTGCCCGGGCCCACGTTCTCCAAATCTAACAAACTTTATATGAAAATATGCCAGAACGACGCCACAAGTCTAATGGTGGTGTCAGAAATAAAATCTGGAGTCCCGTGTTCAAAAATAGAATTTTACAAGTTGGAAATTACGAATTCGGACGGCCAACTTTGGCGTCGAATTCAACCAATCAAACAAGCTCACAATGAAACGAAACTGAAGGGGTAGCAAGAGGGTTATACCAGCTTCGCACCGGAAATGGTAGCACGCCAAACGGAGCTGCGGTGGAGGAGATACAAGCTGACGAAGTTGGCCCCACGAAACTGTCTAAATTTAAAACAATTTAAACGGTCAACTTGGTGGCCGGTTTTTATGTATCAAACGATAAAATTAACGGACGAAAATTGACATGAGCGAAGGTGGATATACCGAGATTGCGACGGAGCAAAGAAATCGCCGATCCAACGGTCGGATCTCCGGTAAATCGCGCACGAAGTTGTTGCGACGGGGCATGATTTCAGCGTCGTTTCCGAGCTCGTCACGACGGGACGTCGTGCAAAACGCACGAATCGCCTCGACGGCGCGTCCCGGAGGACGGTGGCCGCCATGGGAGGGGAGCCAAGGGTGGCGCGCGCCCGTGGAGGGTGGTCGACGACGACCATAGCGGCGGTGGCGCCGGCGGTGGCGCCATGCACGCGCGGGCGTGCGCGCTCGGGCTGCGACAGCCGCTGCTGCGTTCATGAGGCAGCGCTGCACTGCTGCTGTGGCAGCGCTGCGCCGACCACGTCGAGCAGCGAGGCGACGGCGGCGAGCCCACGACGAGGTGGCGGTCGCGAGATGGACGAGGGTGGTGGAAGAGATGATGGTGGTTGTGAAGGTGGCGGATATGGTGGTGATGAGTTCGCATGGAGGAGGAGGAGATGGAGAGGAGGAGGAAGGAGATGGAGAATGGTGGTGGGTGGCGCCATGGCCGACGGCCAGGGGCTGTGCTCGGGTTTGAAGGAGGTCGGGGAAAGAGAGGTGTGGTGATGGTATTGCTTTGCTGTTGGAAATTGCATGGTTGTTTGAAAATAAAGTAAGAGAGAGAGAAGAGATAAGGATAATAATAAAAAGTGAAATAGAGAGAGAAATGTTGCTTTTGGGAGTTAAGGCCGGCCACTCCATTGGGGAGGGGCTGCTATGAATATGAGAGAAAAAGTATGGTGAGGATTGATTTAAATAATCCAATGGCTAGGATTCATTAGGAATTAATTGGTCATTCCAATGGAAATTAAATATTAAAAATTCCCAATAAATATAGGAAAAATGGGTGGAAGAATACTCGATATTTTCGGCAAGAAAATACGAGGGTGCTACGATGGAGGAAATCACGGAGCTGGACTGGACTCGGTGGAGCCGGATTGGGTCAAAACTGGACATTGTGCAAAAATCGAATTAAAATTAGACGTTGATGATCATGTGTAAATAAGTAGCACATGGGGATTCCAATAAATGGGACACAAGCGGCGGACGGGTAGTAGGCTCAAAGTGGGCCATGTCCATAGTTGGGGCTGACAGGTTTTGGTCGACAGGGGACCCACAAATCGAGTTGGAAAATGAATGTGACGTCGTGGCGTGAAATAAAATCGGGTCACGCATCGGAAAAGTTGTGCGAATCAAATGGAGCCCAAAATGACATGAATGAGTGGGAAACGAAGGTCATGGGTGACGAGCGTCTCGAGTAGATCATCAATGAGGAGTTGGTTTCAAGGAAATGACTGGTCTGGCGCTCCCAATTTAAATGTCATGATAACGCGCTGAAAATGATCAAGGAAAAAAGTGGGAAAAATAAATATCAATCAAATGGTCTAAACCGACCCGAAGTTCAGCGAAGCAGAAAGAGCACAAGAGAACAAGTTTGGATGGGACACTATATACCGTCGTGAAGGTAATCGTGTCCACTCCAAAACCCGTGAAGAAGATTTCCAGAGTTGAACATCCCTGATACTCCAATTATCAATGGCATGAAAAAGTACACTAACAGATAAATAAATAGAATGAAATATTTAATGACACCAAACAATCAGAAAATAAATAAAATGAAAAAAAAATCAACCCGAATTTCAGGGTGCTAACAACTGCCTTGAAATTTCGATTCCTTCTGTTCCTTGTTGATTTATCAATTTTGTCCTGTTGTTCTTGTGTTATGTTTGATTTCTTCTGAGATAAATCATATGGGCTAGGTCACCCAGTTATGGAATTTGGAATCTTCGATAGTCGTGTTTAGTGGGCATAGTGAGGACATATAGTCAGATTTAGGACGTATTTCTCGGGTGTGGGAATTTAAGGTTTTCGCTGACAAGCATGCGGCAATGCAAAAATTTTAAATACCATAATTCTAGAGGTATGTGCCTTAGTCGAGGACTCTGTGATTATCGTAGCCTTGCTCACTAGCACGACGAAGATTCTGAGTATCATGATTTTGGACAGACGCATATGATTATCTGACGGTATGTTTGAGACTTTGATTGTGGGGTGTTTGACCTAAAAGGACTGCTACCATCTTAATTTCGAGGACAAAATTTTTATAAGGTGGGTAGGATTGTAACACCCAGTTTTCCAGAAGAGGATAATTTTGAAATTTTGTAATAATAATTATTATTTAATGATATTTATTCATATTATGATTTTTAGTGATTTTTAATTGTTTTTAAACTATTTAAATTCATGACTTGTGATTTTTGGTATTTTGCTAGTGAACAGTAGAGACTGCCTACCCTAGAACCTAGCCATGTGATTAAGGTATTTTTGACATTTTTAGGGTTATTTGGATTTATTATAATTTATTTAAATTTATGGGAATTTTTAGATTTTATTATGGAATTGTTTGAATGAGGGTTGACTAGTGTTGACTAGGAGACTAACCTAGTGACTAACCTAGGTTAAGACCACTTGGTTAGGTTAAGTAAACTTGGTTAGACCTAATTTAGTGAGGTTTAAGTCATTAGAACTTGTTTGGAGAGTTTTGGAGTTGATTAGGCTAAATGGCTTATGACTTCATAAGTCATGATTAATAACTAGCCTTAAAGCCCATAGGCCCACACCATGCACCCAAACCCTCACCCTAATCAGCCCATGGCAGCCAACTAGGGTTTCCCACCCTATTTAATGCCTCTTACATTTGTTCTTGCCTCTTTTATTAATTTCTCCAAGTTTTGAAGAAATAGGAAGCCCTAGGTGTCCCCTAGCAGTAGGTATTGGATTTGTGTCATTTCGTGTCCGTTTGGTGTCCGTATCGGACACGTGTCATGATGTGTGTATAGGTGTTTGATTAAAAGTCACAAAGGATTTTATTTTCGATTTTTGAAAAACTAAATACATAGATACCTAGGCCTATATGTGTATGTTAATGTTTGTGAAGACTGATATGGATTTCGTGTCATTTTCGTGTCACAAATTGGACACGCACACACCCGCACAGCCCCGTGCACGTGTCCTGCTACCTGTGTCTGAGTTCTCCCTGGACACAGCACGAGAGGACACCAAATTTTGCGTGCACATAGAGGACATGACTGACATTGACCCTATAAAATTTTGTGAAGTTTTATGGAGTTGTTTAGGAGAAATTTGGCCCGCACTGTTCGTGCATAGGTGGAACACGCGCACAGTCGGCCACTGACACGGGTCGATAACTCTGGACACGACGCACTAGGACACAAATCAGGGCTATGGACATGAAGACCTATCATTGGCGAACCTAGGTTGGTGAGCACGAGACAAGAAGTGTCCTGTGTTGTGTACACGACACGCGTGCACGCGTACACGACGATTGTTCGTGCACTGTCAGTGTTTGTGTACACGTGTTTGTTTGGACACGATTCGTGTCCAATTCTTGGACACGAATGCACTCTGTAGTACCCTCACATGCATGACACATTGTACCAACCCTTTGTTTGTTAATTAGATGTGATTTAAATTCGAAAATTTGAATTTCCTATTGAACACTGTCATTTCACTGATACTCAACATGGCTGAATGTATTTTCTGTATTTGATTACATTTTTGTTCCTATTTTACGATGATGAATGGTTAATAGGACTTGCCTACATATTGAAGTGTGTTATATATGTTCACTTTGATTTGTATTAGTGCTAAAGATCCTGGAATTTGGTTTTTTGCATTTTGTGTTGGGGATTTCCTGTTTTGGTTTCAAAATCCTGAAAATTAATTCCAATTTTTTCCTCACTTTGCACACTCTCATACTTATTTACTCTTAACATAACACACACACATATGCTGATTTCTCCACACATTTACACACTATCACAGTTTCAGGAAAACTGAAACTGAGAATGATTTCCTCACCCACATAGCTCTACACACAAACACGCACACAGGAGAACCTGTGCACACCATGAGCTGGAACCTAAGAGTTCCCTCCTTATTCAAACTGTGAACTGAATTGATAAAACTCATTGAACCATAGTGAACCTGAGAATAGATTTGAGAGATTGGCAATCGATTTTGAGCTTGGCATGTAAACAGTTTTTTTTCAGATTGTTATTGTGTTTAGGATTTCTGTTTATTCCCCTTATTGATTAATTTCCAGATTGATAATCCTATATACATTGAGTTCAGTTGCATGACAGGGATAATATATGTCAAGTGATTGGTGTTCGTATTTAGTTAGGATTATAACTGGAGACTGAATTTTGTGTACACACATTATTACATATGCATCTGTACACACCCTATTCTATGCACTGCCACACTGCTTGTTAACTATCCTATTAACTGAGTTAAGGACTTTAAAACATGTGTATTGATTTGGTTGGTAACTCTCATTGAAAGTTATTTCTTGTGTAGTTTACTTGGGACTAAAAACTGAAAAGTGGAACCCATATACCCACACACTGTTTTCCATTTCTGAGTCCACAATCAACCTGAGATTTCCCTATGCACTGCTAACCTGGGACAAAAGGAACTGAGTTCAGACCCCCTCTCACTCACTCTCTATACACAATAACCTATCCACCCTATCTAAACTTCCTGTCACGTTGCACATGTACACACAAACATTGGTTCCTATATCACACATACACATATGCATTAATTTACATATTTCTTATCTCCTAAAACCTATCACTGCACACATCACTCTCCTCATAGCCCTTAAACCCTCATGACACTTGTCCACATACACCCATGAACCCTATGACATTTATACACACACATACACATGCCATTACCCTACCATTCTATGTATATATGTGTGCATATATATCCCTCTTTAGGTAATAATATGTGTGGCCTATAGGTAATTATACATTACCTATACTCTGGAATATAGGATGTGGTATGCATATATATAGATGTATATTATAGTTAGCCATGCATGCCATGTGTGCTGTAACTTATAGCTAGTGTTTTGATACCCCTCTCATGTACACCTCCATATTCACACACATAGCCTTACATGCTAGTTCCCTCTCTAACTTCTCTTATTGTATAATAATTATAAATATATGAAATCCTATATACATATAGCTATATATAAATTCTATGATAAATAGCTAAATGTGAATGTGCCTTGATGTGTGGCTTGTGTTTGGCTTGTATAGTCTTGTGATTGGTGTGTGATTGCTAGACTAGGCTTGGTTAGGCCTAATGAGACTTGCTGGGTTAGGAGTGGCCTAGTTGACCTAGTTTGACTAGTGTGGTTGACTAGAGTTGACCAAGGGTTGACTTTAGTCTAGTTTGACCTAGACAGCATGCAGATGCATAGTAGATTACAATTATCATCCCCTGTATACAACTTGACTTGTGTTGCTCTAAATAGGAGTCAGGTACCTCATCTCGGACAGTACACTTACTTCAGACATTCAGATACGAGGCGAGTACATTCTCTGATCATTTCATATCCTGCTTAGAATTATTTTCTGCATTAAATTACTTTACTTGATACTGTCACGTTGGTCACACGGATTAGTACTATATGGATCCCTTCTTGAGATGTTATCCCTTCAGGGAGCATCGGGTACTCTATGTTATGTGCGTTTCACTTACATGACGTATCATATGCTTCTTTGGTTCTTTGATCACTTGTGACATATACCCATATGATCACAGAGTCTTCTCTGAATCCTTATCCCATTTATGGGACTACTATGTATCACCTTTCGGAGGCTTATCACCCTTTGGGGGCTTATCACCTTTCGGAGGCTTATCACCCTTTGGGGGCTTATCACCTTTCAGAGGCTTATCACCTTTCGGAGGCTTATCACCCTTTGGGGGCTTATCACCTTTCGGAGGCTTACCACCCTTCAGGGGCTGTTCCATAGAATCATAACATAACCTTGTTGGATCCTTGTGTATTAATTGGGGGTACGGGGGAGTATAAATAGCCATGTGAACAATTCCAAAGTAGAATAGCCATGTACGCCTCTTTAGTATAGCCATGTGCAAATCAAGCCGTTCACATGTCGACTTTGTACTCTAAATCACTGGTCACTGGTAGCTCTCTACTTATAGTAGATATTTCTATTACAGTTCTCTCTCTCTGTTTACATACTGCATTTCCTTCAGTATCTATATCTTACTTTACTGCATGATTATATTTTCTAACCTGCTATGAACTGTTGAGATGTATTGTGCTCGCTCCCGTCCTGACTGGACCTGTTAAAAATTTTACAGAGGATGATGAGGAACCATGCACCCCCTTACTTTGAAGCTTGCTTAGATGACACTCGCAACCTGGACCCCAGGGGAGGTTCAGGCAGCTGCTGAGGACGATACCTTACTTAGCATAGATAGCTTAGACTGCTTTTCTTTCCATGTTTAGTTGTTGTTCTTGATTCAGAGTTTGTATATTTTTAGAGTTGATAAGACTTGTATTTTATTTTTGTTGTACCTCAGTTGAGGATCCTTTTATCTATTTTATCGTGCCATATTCTATCTCTAGATTGTGATTGAGTTGTACCTCTGTGTTGGCCTCCTTATGGAGAGTATTTATATTATGTTAGTTATAGTTCATGACCTGGAACAGCGTTCTACCGCCGACACTGCGGCGTAGGCTGGGCGCTGTCACGTTCTCGTACCCTCACAGAGGGTGCGGGTCGTGACAGACATGGGCAGGGGGCAGGGCAGGGGCATGGTGCAGCTCCCATTTGAGACAGATCCTCCGTGTCGCCCGGAGGGGGATCTGAGGTTGGATATTTGGGCCTGTACTCGGACCAGACGGTAAGTAAAATTATTGCATTTAATTTGTTTAAATTTATTATAAATTTGTTTAATAAATTTTTATTTTTATTTTTATTTTACAGATATCATCCCTCCTCCGTACACCGGTCGCTGGGTACATTCCTGCGACAGAACTACGGGGGGCCTTGGATCAACTGGAGGGATGTCCCGGCCGACAAGAAGGCCTTCTGGTTTGAGCACTTTCTGGTACGTAAAAGTTTATTTCCTTTTAACATTTAGTATGTTATGTTATAACTTACGTACTTCTATGATTTTTTCAGCGGACTTACTTCTTTCCTCCCCACCGCGCCGTTGCTGTCGATGCTATTTTTTTCCAGCGTCGCCAGCAAGCTCATTAGGGACGCGATCCTCGACCAAAAGGATCACGACCGCCGGGAAGAGCCTATTCAGGGTTGGATCTCTGCCGCCGACTGGGCGGTAATGAAGAGGAGATTCGATGAGGAAGCCTATAAGGAGAAGTTTACGAAGTCTAAAAGAGCGCGACAGGCGGGATCGCAGTGGTGTGGTGGATCACGGTCCATCATGGATTTCTTCACCCATATGGTACGTATCTCACCGTATACCCATAATTAATACTTTATAGTAATATATTTCTTTCAACTTAACTGACAAATCATATAATAATTTCGTAACAAGTTGAATCGGGAGAAGACCCGAATATGGTGACCTTGTTCCTCGCCACGCATACGAAAGGGGAGCGGTTCGTAGACGACAAAGCCTGGGACACGTACGTAAGTTTTACTTAATGCTAGTTCATTAATATTAATTTTTAGTTACGTAGAAAATTCATATAGATGTTATTTCTAGGCCGAGTTTTAGAAGTTTTACTTAATGCTAGTTCATTAATATTAATATTTAGCGACCACGTGAGAATTCATATAGATGTTATTTCTAGGCCAAGTTTTTGAGGCTTAGGGAGGCAGGGCCAACACGGTCAGAGGGAGCTAGTGCTAGCACTTCCCAGCAGCCCCCGGTCGTCGCAGCTCAGTCAGATGATGAACTTTGGATGAGGGCCGTTGGTGGCATGCATAGGGGACGTACTATGGTACGAGCTCCTATGGTGCCTTCATTGCGTCACAGGCCTCTACGACCGCCACTAGTGTGCCCGGCCCCGCACAGACTGAGGAGTCACTCCGCCACCAGCAGAGTGTCGATACGCAGATCGCGGCTCTGCGTGACAAGATGCTGCAGATGATGGCGGGGGCGCATACAGATGATTATGCGCTCATCTCACGCTTCGAAAGGCTTGAGGAGACTACTGAGGCACTGCGACAGATGACCCGCGCTACGCAGGAGGCTACGCAGTGTTTAGTCGAGCAGATGCAGCAGTTCCAGGAGATGGCTACGGAATGACCGTCTGCTGGTACGCCGGGAGCATCGTATACATCCGACGGTGCACGGGAGGACATGCTCGTCCACCTGTTGTCACCGGAGGAGTATCAGATGATCCTGTCGTTGCGACGACAGTCATCTGGTGGCGCTTCGGCTCCAACACCTGGTCCAGCTCCAGCATCGGGTCCAGCTCCAGGCGATCAGTAGTTTCTTTTTTGCATTTTCGGACTGTACTATATTTTTTTACTTTGTACATATTTGGGGATATTTACTTTGTTCGTTGAGGATATTGACTTTATACGTATTTGCGGATATTGACTTTGTTCGTTGAGGATATTATATATTGACATTCTTCGTTGTGGATAGTATTTTTTTATATTTTTTGTATATTCTAGAATGTATTGTACGTGCCGGTGTTGAATGTTCCACCGAGGGGGTCGGCGAACCCAGGGATTGGATTTTGTATTTTGTATTTTGTATTCTGTATTTTGGCTCAGGCTCCAGCTCCATTTGCATTTTGGAACCTGTTTTTTTATTTTTTTAACTTAGCGACGTTTTTAGCGACGTTTTGGAACGTCGCTAAATTTTTGCGACGTTAATAAATGTCGCTAAAATTGTCGCTAAAATGCTGACGTGACAACACGTGGCACCAAATCTGATGTCAGCACGTCATCGCCAAAATGTCGCAAAAGTGTCGCTAAACGACGACCATACAATAACGTCGCCATTTGCGTCGCTAATTAGCGTCAACGTTCAAACGTCGCAAATAACATCGCTAAATAACGTTGCCATAGCGACGTTTTGTGACGTTTTCTCGTTTAGCGACATGTATTTTTCTGTCGTTTCCAAAACATCGCCCAAAACGTCGCTAATTTCCCTTAGCAACGTTTTCACCGAGTTTAGCGACGTTTTGGAACGTCGCTAATCTGACAAATTTTTGTAGTGTGGTCATTAGACAACTTATGCACAAGGTTTGATTCCTTGAATAATCGTCGGCGCACCGGGTTCGTCTCGGCCTAGGAGGATGAACAGATATTGTACGACCTTCATCGATGGTACGACTCGCATTGAAGTGAACTGTTAAAATATAGGTTGTGGGACCATTCGGTAGTGCTCGCACCTCGCACGCGAATGGTCACCGTATGCAAAAGATCTAGTATAGCTTGACATTGCTAATGACCTCTCATATAGATGAGTCGGCATAAGAGCGGCTATCCGCATGCATGTCTTTGGATTGAGTCGAGTACATGTGTATAACACTAATGAGTCCAGTTAAATGTGTGCACGATTGCAACATCATTATGGAGCCTAAGATTTGGCTATAGCACAAATATGGCGTCGTATTTGAGTCATCAACACAAGTTCCACAAGTCGGGATTGAGTCGTCTCGAATTAAGTCAGGAAGGGCCGTAAGGCAATATTTGGCTAAGTCATGTTGAATATTGAGGCACGGCCTTGATGTTTGAGCACAGACCAAGTCGATGACACGAAATATGTTGCGTCCCAAAGTATGAGTCGAAAAGGCAAGTATGAGTCGATACCTTGATGTTGTAAGCACGAGAATGGTATAAAGGCACAACAATAAGTAAGTTATTGGTGCATGCATGGTGATGGTCTAGAGACACAAATGGGCCAAGCGTCTATGTCCTAAAACAGACCGTAAGGTAAGACTAGAAAGACAATCAAAAAAAAAGGATCATGTTGCACAAAATTAAAATGAACGTGTTAGTTTTGTATGGGTGGGCGATGAGCTTACTCCACCAATACAGTTGAGTACTGATACCCACACAGTTTCATGTGCAGTCACATGTAGAAGACCGTCTGGACGAAGCTCATTTGGATGTGCTGAGGCATGGAGTTTTCTGGCATTTTGAGACGTACGGCCGCATGGATTCTAAACTTACACAGGACATAATGTATGGACATCGCCTTCTGAAGCCTCCGCAAGTTGAAGCCTTGAACATTTGTATTGAGAGAAGAAAGAGAGCTGAGAGACTTGTAAAATGAGAGAAAAAGTGAGCTTGAGCGACTTATAATTTTGGCTATGCACCTTGTAATCTCATATTCATTATCAATAAAAAGGACTGATTTTGTTTGTATACTCATGTTGCCTTCGTTATTCAACTTTTCTGCTTGGGACTTCTGTGCGACGACCCCGTCACTTAGCCTGTAATCGGCCGTTATAAAACTTGCCTTGCACGACAAGCTCATGCGGCATCACACCTTAGCGAGGATAATCGATCCTACGTGACCGAGGCGTGACATAATGGTATCAGAGCAAGCCTTTACGTCCTTGGACTTTCGATTGAATTCTTTAACTTCAATGATGTTTCGTAAACTCTGATGTTCCGCAATCGATATTTTTGGTGCACTCTCTCTCAAATGTCCCACGAGTGTCCATACAATAAGTTTATATATCTTAAAAAATCCCACAAAAGAAAATTTGGTTGAACAAAGTTAACTTCAAGTAAGCACGGTTGGCTAAGTCGGGCTAGACATATACACCAAGAATTATGGCGACCTTAGCAAAGTCGTGTACGGGATACAAATTATTTCGGATGAGAATAAGTTTGACTCGATTCGTAGAATATAGGATGACTATAGAGGTGCCATCGAACGACATTATCGTCGATACGATATAGGTAAATCGTGCTTGGATTTTGAGGAATGGTTCGAACGGAGATTCGAAATAATCGGTTGTGATTCGAAACTTGTTTCGAGGATTTGTCGAATAACTTCATCCCTGAGTGGTGTATGGGATAGCCTCGGAGATGTCGACCGTTAGAGGATACGGGGTTCCAACGAGTCTATCAGCAAGCATTACACTATGCAAAGCCTTAGATTGAGTATCTTTGAGTAAGTTGTAATCTTAAAATTTTGACGAGATGGTTCAAACAAACAAGAAGACGATGCACATCGGCAGGATTACGTCGAGTATGAAATGCAAAATGATCGATAATAAAGATTGAATTGAAGAAAAGTTAAGGTGTAACGAATGGATAACTCGTTCGAGGAAATCGATATGAATCGTGTACGAAAAGTTAGCACGATGGAAAGATAGTATGCATAAAAAAGTTTAATTTTGAAGTTACAAAAGTGACTCTAAGAGTTTGGAATAGATGTTGCTCGATGATGAGATAGCATAGAATGATACGAATTGAGAAAATAAGTTGCTCGATGACTTAAGATAGACGGATGAACATATGTGATTATGGGTTTCAACGAATTGATCATGTGAATAGTTTGGGGATTACTGATCGAATTTTGACCTTGAATATCGAAGAGATTATGGTATATCCAATTTGGATGATAGCATCAGTTGTACGACTTAAAATTCGTTGCAAAAAAAGATCGTCAGGTTATGCATATCATCGATGGTATTGAGGCGTATCAAAGATCGATGTACAACAACTCGGGGGTACTCTAATTCGAAGAATGACGATCGTGTAAAGTGTTACTGTTTTGATAGATGCTATACTTGGAATTTTGATTGAAATGAATGTTTGGATGAAAATGATCGTGTCTTGATTTCTTCAATGATAACCACAATATTGACGCTCTTGTCTTGCACGAGCGCAACTCCAGCCTCGCACATGCATCACGCCGGATTAGGACGATCATTTTATGGAAGCGCTGACATGGTGATTCATGTCCAGCAAAAATGATAGAACTTACGGAAGATTAGGCGTGCAATTAGATTGCTTCGACTTGTGGTTTGAGGCGAAGGTGAATTCGAGGATTGTTCGAATTTGTGATTGACGACTAAGTAAATTTGAGGATTGAGTAGATCCAATCTGCATATCAAAAATGAATTTGTCTAGACTCAAAGCAAGAGTTACGCCCCAATGAGGATGATTATCCTGCGAGAGCATTAGCATGGTGATTTCATGTCCACCGTAGATAATCAGACATGTATGAGATTGGGGCGTGACATATTGCTATGCTAGATGACCTCGTGATTAAATACGTAAATTGTGGTATACGACTTATGGAATATGGAATGAGAATTATGATTTAGTGACAAATCGTCTTATGGTGTACTTGACTTGGATATGATAGATAGGTGAATTATATCGAACATGTTTGGAGAGATAGACTATGCAAATTGCTAGTTTGGACGTGCGATAGAAATATACAGAAGATTTGGTTGAGCAAAACTTATCGTAGGATGGCTTTGCTGAATGACTCGGACCCCTGGACTGAATGTTGCGAATGCGAATATGAGAAATCTATGCTCGAAGTTAAGAAATCGGATTAATGCGAGCTTTGATAGAAAATCATGTACTATCAACTTGGTTTGACCTTAGGATTAGGGTCAACTTGGATTGAACTTAGGATTAGATAAATTATATCGAACATGTTTGAAGAGATAGACTATACAAATTGCTAGTTTGGACGTGCGATAGAAATATGCAGAAGATTTGGTTGAGCGAAACTTATCGTAGGATGGCTTTACTGAATGACTCAGACCCCTGGACTGAATGCTGCGAATGCGAATAGGAGAAATTTATGCTCGAAGTTTAGAAATTGGAGTGATGCGAGCTTGGATAAAAACCCACACTATCAACTTGGTTTGACCTTTGGATTGGGGTCAGTGTTGTTATTATTGTGAACGGTGATTCCAATACTGACGGATGACTTTAGCCTAGAGAGACGGCCTAGCGGTTAGGTAAGACGTCCATGTTTCGAGAGTTAGTATTGGTATGATTGATCTTGAGGATTGATAGGATTGGATACTGGTGGATAGAATGATTCAAGAGTATGAAAATACCATTCATGAGGCTTCGCTGAAATACATATATTTCAGGGACGCTTGAATATATTCACGATCCGACTCAAGTGGAAGTGGCAGATTCTCTATTACGAGGCTTGGTTGAAATGCATGTATTTTGGAGATGCCTAAAATATGTGCATGATCTAACTAAATGATACGTTGAATTCAAGTGAGACTAAAGGAACGAAAGGGTATCGAGGATTTTAAAATCGTAGGTTTCAAAGAAAAGATTTATAGCAGTGCGATCGTTGGTTTTGAAACAAAATTGAATATTGATTGAGGCATTGATGCAAGTCAGGTTTCAGAGATTGGTTAAGGAGGAGTTTGTGCGATAATCATTGGATGTTGAATCAAGTAATAAGTCGATGAGGGTGTACTCAGTAAATTTCGAGGACAAAACTTTTTCTGAGTAGTGTATAATGTAATGTCCCGTCCCGCTCAGTTCAACTGGAGGAATCGAAATGCCAACGGCTTTCGAATTTTAGCCATGCAACAGCTTGCTCGAAGTCCTGCTCGGTCGAGGCAGCTCCTCGCTCAGGTGGGTGGCTTCGGTGAACTTGTCTCAGCTTGGCCTTCACACTAATAAAATGAAAGTTTTCAACTGCAAAAGTAAGCTTGATAATAAAAGAGAGGAATCCACATAGCTAAGTGAATAATCCTAAGCTGGGTCAGATTGAGTCAGAAAATGGAAAGGTCCCACGGTCGGCTTAGAAGTGTTGTATGTCGTGCTTTCAAAATGACACTCGATCCTTCGTCCCGTGGCTTGGGAGAAGAAAAGTTGGTCTATGTTGTCATGAAGCTACGAACTTAGCATAAGTCATAGCCGTCGCACGTATAAATGCTTGATAAAGCATGCACTGTCCTACTGTCCAATGCTTGGCATAGCAAAAGTGTCCAACAAGTCTCAACCCATGTTTTTACGGTGCAAGGCTTGGGTTAGCCTTTGCTCGTCCAATGGGTTAAGTTGTTGCACGATTGACTTAGACAAAAGTTATGCCACGAGCTAATAAAGTCATAGCAAGCACTGTCCTACGTTTTCTGCGGTTGTTATAGCCAATAATCCCACGATCTCAAGGCTCGTCATATAAAATATAACTTGGGCGGTAGCGTCACACAGGACACAATTAGTTTAAGGCACGAAACATGGTTGTTTCGATGATATGTATGCCACGGTCTATGGCACACAAAAGAACACGTTTGTTCAAGTCAAATTGGAAGGCTATGTAGTAGTCGTTTCCTGGGTTTCAAAAGATGGAAAGTTCACGCGACCGTTTGTCGCCGAGACCGGTCCCGTGGCTTGGAAGTCTCTCATAAAGTATAGAAAGTACGATCATGAATAAAAAAGGACATGATAAATCAAGTTGAGTCTTGCATGGTCATTGGACAACCTGTGCACAAGGTTTGATTCCTCGAACGATCGTCGGGGCCCCAGGTTCATGTCGACCTAGGAGGATGAGCAGATATTGTACGGCCTTCATCGACGGTGCAACTCGTATTGAAGTGAACTGTTACAATATAGGATGCGGGACCATTCGGTGGAGCTCGTACCTCGCACGTGAATGGTCATCATATGTAAAAGATCCAGTACATCTTGACATTGCTAGTGACCTATCATATAGATGAGTCAACATAAGAGTGGCTATCCATGTGCATGCCTTTGGATTGAGTCGAGTACCTGTGTACGGCACCAATGAGTCCAGTTAAATGTGTGCACGGTTGCAACACCATTATGGAGTCTAAGATTTGGCTATAGCACAAATGTGGCGTCGTGTTTGAGTTGTCAACACAAGTTCCACGTCGGAATTGAGTCATTTCAAAAAAGTCAGGAAGGGCTGTAAGGCATAGTTTGGTTAAGTCATGTTGAATATTGAGGCACGGCCTCGATGTTTGAAGGACGTACCAAGTCGATGACACAAAACATATTGCGTCCCAAAGTATGAGTCGGAATGGCAAGTACGAGTCGATACCTTGATTGCAAGCACGAGAATGGTGTAGAGGCACAACATAAGTAAGTTATCGGTGCATGCACGGTGATGTTCTAGAGACACAAATAGGCCAGGTGTCTGTCTTAAAACTGACCCTAAGATAAGACTAGAAAGACAATAAAAAAGGAAGGATCATCTTGCACAAAATTAAAACGAACGTTTTGGTTTTGTATGCGTGGACGAGGAGCTCACTCCACCAGTACAGTTGAGTACTGACACCCACACAGTATCATGTGCAGGCACAGGTAGAAGACCGTCTGAGCGGAGCTCGTTTGGATGCGCTGAGGCATGGAGTTCCTTGGCATTTCGAGACGTGCGGCCGCACGAAGTCTGAACTTATACGGGACATTATGTATAGATATAGCCTTCTGAAGCCTCCACATGTTGAAGCCTTCAACATTTGTATTGAGAGAAGAGAGAGAGTTGAGAGACTTGTAAAATGAGAGAAAAGTGAGCTTGAGCGACTCGTAATTTTGCCTATGCGCCTTGTAGTCTCATATTCATTATCAATAAAAGGACTGATTTTG
This sequence comes from Iris pallida, assembly GCA_029216955.1. Classification (NCBI taxonomy): domain Eukaryota; kingdom Viridiplantae; phylum Streptophyta; class Magnoliopsida; order Asparagales; family Iridaceae; genus Iris; species Iris pallida. Next base: position 11,604,618 of record JANAVB010024997.1, on the reverse strand, counting down.
TTTGTATACTCATGTTGCATGCATTATTCAACTTTTCTTCTTGGGACTTCTGTGTGACAATTCCGTCGCTAAGTCTGTAATCGGCCGTTATGAAATCCGCCTTGCATGAGTGCAACCTAGGCTTGTACGATCACGCCTTAGCGAGGATGATCGGTCCTATGGGACCGGGGCGTGATAGCTGGCCCGCAATCACGTGACGGTCATCCATTGGCCCTCTGATATGGGTTTTAAAGAGGTAGGTCCGTGCTAGCAAGAGGAGCCAATGGTGACTGTATGTAATGCACAAAAGTTTGTGCCCTACCGAGATGGACTTGTGTAACTCTACATGGAGCGGGGTTATGCGGGACGCTTCTAGAATGTTCTAGAAGATGGCAGAATTTTCCAGAAGGCCCAAAAATCTTCCAGAAGGTTCAAGAATCTTTTAAAAGACTCAAGACTTTTTTAGATATCTCATGATCTTTCTAGATAGGCTAGAAGCTTCCATGTAAATATCTAGGCTTAGAATGTTCCTAGAATAATCTCTGGAATATGTCGATTCCAGAAGTTTCCATGTAAGCCTTGGAGGCCTTATAAATAAGTAGGAGGCTCATTTGTTCCTCACCACCCAAAGTTGTAATCTTTTTCTATTATAGTGAAGTTTTCATACTTCCAATCTCTTATTTTTGCTCTATAATATTCTCAATATCGCCTTAGCGATCTAGCTAAGCAGGTTCGGAAAGGCTGGCACAAGTCTTCAAGTAGGAAGCTTGTGTGCCGTACGGGTCAAAGTGTAGCATAAAACACTAAGTTCATGACAAGTGATATCAGAGTGAAGGTTGGTTGGTGCTATGTCGACATCCGAGAACGTCCAGGAGGGACCCACGTCGCCTAAGGAGGGGCACGCTAAGATGCACAAGAAGGACAAGAGCAAGGAGACTACGACGGAGCGTACCCTTGTCGATCTTGCTGAGCAAGTTGGAGTCTTGGAGATGGGTTCGAGAGACATAGAGATGTGCATGGGCTCCATGGAATAAAGCAACATGAGACTAGAAGAGTTCTATGATGGGCTAGAGAGCGAGGTCGCTTCGTCCATGGCAATCTTTTGGAAGCAATTCCAAGAGATCCGATCCGCACTTGAGAAGGAGCTCAAGAGGCATCGTACGGAGATTGAAGACTTGTATAGAAAGGTCCAAGGCTACAAGGAGCTAAAGACCCTGTTCGAGAGTTATAGAAAACTTAAGACCAAAGTTGCCATCTTTGAGAAGGCCGTTGTGAACGGTGGACCTTCGAGTAGGGAGGCACCGAAGCGAAGGAAGATCCCCAAGCCAAAATCCTTCATTGGAGTGCGGGATGCCAAAGAAGTTGAGAACTTCTTGTAGAATATGGAGCGATACTTCAAGGCATTGCACATCTACGATGACGCCAAGAAGGTGGATATTGCTTCACTCAACTTCACCGACGATGCTATATTGTGGTGGAGTCGAAGGTGTAAGGAATACGAGAAGGGTTTGTGCCCGATAGAGACTTTGAAGGATCTAAAGAAGGAGATCAAGTCTTAGTTCTATCCGAAAAATGTGGAGTTTGCAGCGAGGCAGAGCTTGCGACAACTCAAGCATACCGGGGCGATCAAGGTGTACATCACGGAGTTTACATGCTTGTTGCTCACGATATCTAGCGTAGACGAGGAGGATCGTTTGTTCTTCTTCCTCGATGGACTCAAACCGTGGGCGGCCCAAGAATTGCAGCGACAGAGGGTGCAAGACTTGAACACCGTCGTGGCAGCAGTCGAACGACTCGTCGAGTACATGTGGGACGACAGCAATACCGAGGCCAAACCAAAGTCCACCAAGGATAATGGTAGGGGAGAGCGGGAGAGCTCTCCTAAGGAGGGTCCGTCTGAGGGGAAAAAGCACGAAAAGGTCCAACCCGAGCGAGTCATTTCAAGCATCATATGCGGAGAGAATCATTTTGCTCGGGATTGTCCAATGAGGAGCATGCGTGTGAATGACGTCTGAAGCGAGGAGGTGGAGGACGAAGAGTGCGAAGTGGAAGCGTACATGGGAGCGTTGTGCTTACTCAACGTCGTGAAGACCAAGTTTGTTGTGTCGTGGACTTCGAGCAGGGAGCTCATGTTCGTTGATGTGAGGATCAATGGCATGAGCACACAGGCGTTGGTTGACACGGATGCCACTCATAACTTCATCACAGGCGCAGAGGTCCGTCGCTTGGGTCTAGTCTGGGAGGAAGATTCGAGCATGATGAAGGCGGTCAATACGGAGGCGTGCCCTGTGCAGGGGTGTAACCCATGTTTTTCTAAAAATCATTAAATAAAAAAAACAATTCCAAAAAATTTCCCAAATTGGTTCTAAAATATTCTAAATATTTTTCTATTAATTTTAGAATTTTTTTTTGCGATTTAATTGGAGTCATTTGGAGTCTGTATGAATTTTTACAATTTTTAAACTTGTAGGGACATTTTGGTAAATTACATATTAGGGCAACTTGGTGAAAAGGGCACACTAGAAATTTTAGAAATTTATGATGGACATTTTCGTAATAAAATTTCTGTAGGAAAGGTTCCAAAAATTTTCTATAAATAAGATCCTATGCTAGTGCATTGGGATCCTAAACTAAAACCTTAGCCCCCCTTTCCAATTAAATTTCTGAATCCATAATTTTCAAACACATTCTCCCACTCGACCTACTGGTTAGTGGAGAGTTTCAAAGACATTGTTGGAAAGACCCGAGCTGGAGCCCAGCCTTTAGCAACTTATTTATTTTCTTGTTTTGGTAAGTTAAATCCAAACCCATTTCTTTGTTACAAATTAAAATTAATTCATAGTAATATTTAACCAACGGATTGGGTTGGACTAATTGGTCAGGTTAAGCTGTTTGCAACCCCCCTCCCCCCCCCCCCCCCCCCCCCCCCCCCCCCCCCCGTGCCGCCCTCTTTTTTGAGGTCTGGGGTTCGATCCCCTTATGCTGTGCTTTCTTGTATTTTTTTTGTATGTTTGTATTTGTATATATGTATATGTGCACATATATCTATGTTATATATGTATTGTATAAATACATATATAAACCTGCTGTATAAATATTGCACTTCTTTTTATTTTAATTATTATATAAATATTTACTGTAATTTATATTTATGGGTATATATATATATATATATATATATATATATATATATATATATAAATATATATATATAAAATATATATATATATATATATATATATATATATATATATATATATATATATATATATATGGAAGAGGATCAAAAGCCCCCCTTAGAAAATCTCCTAAAAACTCCCTCACTTTCAGCCGTCCATTTAATGTTAATATTAATGTTAATATTAATGTTAATATTAACATTATATACTAAAATTAACATTAATATTAACATTAATATTAACATTAATATAAAAATTAAAATTAAAATTAATATTTACATTAACATTAATATTAATATTAACATTAATATTAACATTAAATGGACGGCTGAGAGTGAGGGGGATTTTAGGGAGTTTTCTAAGGGAGCTTTTGATCCGCTCCATATATATATATATATATATATATATATATATATATATATATATATATATATATATATATATATATATATATATATATATATATATATATATATATATAATAAGAATATTTAGGATATAAATATAGTATTCTTATGCCTTGATTTTCTTTTGTGATTTTTTTATATATAAGAAAATGTATATCATATTACATGTATAAATTTAAATTTTTGTCATTTAAATTCACGTCATTTAATTTTATGTCTTTTAAATTCAGCATTCAATTATGTCAATATAAATACAGTGCCTATACTGTAATATATAAATAAATACAGTGCTTATATTGTAATATATATTCTATAAATATAGTGCCTATACTGTAATATTTATGCCTTCAATTTTGGTAATTTAATTTATTACTTATGCATTTATTACGCCTATGTATTTCAATTCGTATTTTTACGTATTTTATTAACTGTGGCCATTTGAGTCCAAACCTAGCATGGATTTTATGGACCCAAATGAGTTTAAAAATATTCAAAGTTTGTACGAGTCATATTAGACTTGATTCATGGCCTTGAATCCCGTATCTGGACTTCGGTTCAACTTCGTATAGGTGGACAAAATACATAAATAATTAATTAATTATTTTTAGAATCTATATCTTGCTGTATTTGAATTTCTAGACAACTTTTAAATACTGTATAAATTCTGGAAAAATTATATTTAAATACTATGTTAATTTAGCTAATTTAATATAGTTTTTTCAGCATAGACACTATCTAAGCAAAGGAAAACAGAACTCATTTCCAAAGCATATATGTAAACTGATTTTTGATAAATACCTACTATAGTTCATAAATCACAGGAAAACTATAATAAATTACTATAATTAACAAGGATAATAATAGTACTTTAATTCATATTTATTGGATCCTTAAAACTATTTTAATAATTGTCAGAACATAATCCACAGCCTGAATTATTAATTAAATAATATTGCCTTGTGTTTTAATATAGGTTTTTGGGGTATTTTAGTATTGTAACCTTGCCCTACCTTAGTGTTGAGACCTAAGTTGGTTTAGATGTTGTATCACCCCACATTGGACTTCTATAGCATCACTTAGCTAGTATCCACTTAGGAGCCGTGTCACACCATTAGTGTAAACTTGAACATAGCTTAGAACTGAGATTGTATTATTTTGACAGGACACCGGACATCTGTAGCTTCATATTCATATCCTTGCTTTGCCAAGACAAGTACCCTTACAAACTCTGTTTACTGCATATGATAATGAACTGTGAATGATCAAATGTTAAACTTGGAGTTTTTGCAATGGATATCATACCACACATGCTTCTTACATGCTTTATACTGATCTTGTATATCTCATATGATGGTTACTGGGACATGGGAGAAACTGATAGTTGAGTACGTGATCATGCCCCCTTCTTCCGTACGTATGTACCGAACAAGGTTGACATTTTATATGTATACCTTGTCGTAGGCGCACCAGCTATATTTGTGCGTATGTACATCTATCGCTTGCTTACTTGTATGGAAGTACATTTTATAGACATGTGCCACAGTACATCCGATACCTATTGACCGATCACGTACGTGCTACAGTTTTAAACTTTATATGTCGCCATGACAAATGTATCTGCTTCATGATAAACTGTGATATGCCATAATTCTATTTATTACATCTCTTTTCATTCCATGGTCAGTATTTTTAGTTTTTAGAATCAGTACTTGCTCCCGTCCTGACAGGATAACATTGTAGGTACACTATCCAAGGAGGAAATGTTGTGTGATACCTACTATGAGGCTGCATTTGAGGACCTTGCCTTAGTTCCAGAAGAGGCCCCAGCGGGAAACCTTGCTTAGTTACCATCTTTCTTGCTTGAGACTTAGACTTTTGGTTATTATTAAACTTATTTTTGGTTACTGGACTTTGTCTCCAGTTTCATACTTTGGAAGTGTAATAACCTATAAAACTTGTTTGCTTTCGCTTATAGATGCTGTGTTGTGAGAAACTTTTAAAATGTTATAAATAGATTTGCTTAGAACCATATTGTCTATCTCTGAGAACAGCTTACTACGTTTTAACTTAAGCGTAGGCTGGACATGGCTCGGCCCGACCCAATAATTTGAGTAGCAGATCGTGACATATTTTTAGTGGTGGTCCATGCAGGTCGAGACTAAAGTTGTTTGGTTACGTTATTGTACCAAACATGCCTGCAATTAGGATTTAGGACAACTTTATAACACTAGGAACAATATTTAGAACACCTAGAGGAATACTAGGATTGCAACATAGGAAAAACTAATCACAGCATAGGACCGTTAACTATAATTAGCCTCTTGTTTGAAATTCAGTGGGTTACAATTTTGACCAACATAGTACCCTTGGGATGACCCCTGAGAATCTCACTCTAAATCTTACCTCGAAATATGTTTCCTCTTGTTTCCATTTACTCTTCCTTAATTCGTTGTTGAATTTGATTCCTAATATTCGTTGTTGACTTTGATTTTGCATCAAGATAAATTTTATGGATTGAGTTAAGGTGTATTCTGATAACATATTTGATGATGACAGTGGGAACGGTAAATGTCTGCTTTATTTATGGAATTTAGAATTTATCGCAATCATACTAGCTAGCATGACAAGGGCATAGAGCCTGATTTTGGATATACTTATCCTAGTTATGAAATTTAGATTTTTTTGCAGTCATACCGGTTGGCGTGGTGAGAATTCTAGATAACATGATTAACGGATATATACCTTAGTTATGGACTCTATCGTTTATTACAGTTATGCTTACCGGCGTGGCAAAAATTCTGGCAACATAATTTCAGGAAGACATGTATATTTATCAGATCATATCTTAAATCGGTTCACTTCATTATGAACGGATGAGCAAGAACAAATTTTTATCATTATTTCTTTTGTCTTACCATTATTTTTTCGTCTTAATTAACCCTGTCCTAATTATATCTCAATTATCTCGTAACTACTTCGGTTAGTTACACTTTGAAATCTTTTTGAATTTTCGTATTTCTTCACTTGGAAAAGGCCAAAAAAAAGTATCGTAAATCATCTAGCTCGGAAAGGACGTAAGTTATTATCATATGGTAATCTTGGTGGGAATATAAAACATTGGACATTCAGATAAAATTATGGAAGAAAGTTATGACTGAAATTAGAAACATGAAGAGATCAGTAGTATCGACTTAGAGATGATTACACTAGAGAATTATTTTGAGGATGAATTATTTGGAAAGAACATAGGAGAATTTCGAATAAGAAGAGCAATAGAATATACATTAATGGTTAGAACATTAATATTTCGTAGATGTATTTTAGAACTGACAAGGATATTCAAGGTCGAAATGTTTTTGAGAACTTGGATGATTTTAGGTTACTGATTATCGAGATATTTCATTTTGAGGTTATGATACCAATTTAGAAATTTAAATAATGGGGAAGAGACTTTAACCGCATGCTATGATGATACGAAATTGAATAACGATTGGTAAGAGAATGACTAGGAACAGGAAGAACACTATGTTATTGAGTTAAAGGAACCCTTAGAGATTTTTGTAAGAATTCTGAATTTAATGAGGATAATGTTTAAAGGTATAAGTTGAAAGGATTGTGAACTGATTTTTAATGAAGGATAAAATTTTATATGGTAATAGTGACGTTAGACTTGAGCAATACAAGAGTATCAATTGGAATAACGATTAAGGATTTATGATCCTTGATTCAAGAATTTTGGATCTAGGTTAAAGGCAAGACGAAGAAATTTCGACTTCAGGATGATTAAATGGAGAATGAACTGCAAAATTAAGGAGGGTAGAAAATTTTGAGAAGCTCTAACAAGAACATACTTTATGGGTTAGTAACCTTGGAATACAGGTCAAGCCTATAGTATTATGGCAGGGTTCAATCTTCATGACTGAAGGTTATGATTTTTGGTAGTAGTCATATAAGGGTTTGATTTTCACATTTGGACTTGTGAGATAAATGTATGATTGGCAAATGATGATCAGATAAACTTGGTAGTAGCAGAGTGAGATGATTATCTTGACTTCCCTATAAAATCTTGCATTTTGATTTCTCTATCATAATAGAAGGAATTTGATTTTTCCTATCCTTAAATCATTCTTTAAGTTCCAATATCGCTAATTTCTAAATCCCTTTGATCGCGACCATTCAACTTTGGTCATCTTCTTTATCATACCAATATTCTTAATCCTTGATCGTTCTTAATTGATTTAAATCCCATCGTGACCTAGATCTCTATCAACATGTTGCTCGTGCTTAGACTACAATTATATCCCTCATCATGCCTAATTACTGTTTGACCAAGGTTATATTAACCTTATCTTTGATTGTGTCGAAATTTCGCTTATGACCATGTTTGGATCTAGATACCATTATCACTCGTGCCTAAACTTTTGATTTAAATTCTTAATAATGACTAGTTCTGTGCTAACCATGATTTGACTTAGCCATCATTCTTCATGTTTGATCATGCCTAGATGATCTGACATTGTTAGACGACTTTGATCCCCATGATCGTGATTCTAGGACTTGATCGTGCCAAACATTTGATTATTCTTAATAATGTCTAATCGCATCGTCCCAATATTAGATCGTGCCTATCCTATTGATCATTCTATACTCAGGCCTGATTCTAACTTGATCGTAAGTAAACAAGTTTAATTATCTTAATCGCATCTAGTCATTGTTCTTTGATCGTAAGTAAACAAGATATTTGTCTAAACTCGCTATCGTGTTTTGAGCCCCCGTCAACCTTAAATTTCGAGGAGGAGGGTAGATTTGTAACCTCTATTTTTCCAAAAATTATTAAATGAAAAAAAAAAACAATTCCAAAAATTTTCCAAATTTGTTCTAAAATGTTCTAAATATTTTTCTATTAATTTTAGAATTTTTCTGCGATTTAATTGGAGTCATTTGGAGTCCGTATGAATTTTTACGATTTTTGAACTTATAGGGGCATTTTGGTAAATTATATATTAGGGCAACTTGGTGAAAAGGGCACACTAAAAATTTTAGAAATTTATGATGGGCATTTTCGTAATAAAATCTCTGTAGGGAAGGTTCAAAAAAATTTTCTATAAATAAGACCTTATGCTAGTGCATTGGGATCCTAAACTAAAACCTTAGCCCCCCTTTCCAATTAAATTTCTGAAGCCATAATTTCCAAACACATTCCCCCACCCGACCTACTGGTTAGTGGAGAGTTTCAAAGACACGGTTGGGAAGACCCGAGCGCCTAGCCTTCAACAACTTATTTATTTTCTTGTTTTGGTAAGTTAAACCCAAACCCATTTCTTTGTTACAAATTAAAATTAATTCATAGTAATATTTAACCAATGGATTGGGTTGAACCAACTTGTCAAGCTGAGTTGTTTGCAACCCCCCCCCCCCCCCCCCCCCCCCCCCCCCCCTCCCCTCCCCTCCTTTTCTAAGGTCTGGGGTTCGATCCCCTGAGGCTGTGCTTTCTTGTATTTTTTTTGTTTGTATTTGTATATATGTATATGTGTACATATATCTATGTTATATATGTATATATAATATAAACCTACTGTATTAATACTTTATAAATATTGCACTTCTTTTTATTTTAATTATTATATAAATATTTATTGTTATATATATATCTATATATATATATATATATATATATATATATATATATATATATATATATATATATATATATATATATAATACATAAATAATTAATTAATTATTTTCATAATCTATATCTTGCTATATTTGAATTTCTAGACAACTTTTAAATACTGTATAAATTTTGAAAAAATTGTATTTAAATACTATGTTAATTTATCTAATTTAATATAATTTTTCCAGCATTTAAATCACATATTTGACACTGTCTAAGCATAGGAAAACAGAACTCGTTTTCAAATTATATATGTAAACTGATTTTTGATAAATACCTACTGTAGTTCATAAATCACAGAAAAATTATAATAAATTACTATAGATAACAAGGATAATATTAGTACTTTATTTCATATTTATTGGAGCCTTAAAACTATTTCAATAATTGTCGAAACATAATGTACAGTCTGAATTATTAATTAAATAATATTGCCTTGTGTTTTAATATGGGTTTTTGGGGTATTTTAGTATTGTAACCTTGCCCTACCTTAGTGTTGAGACCCTAAGTTGGTTTAGATGTTGTATCACCCTACATTGGACTTCTATAGCATCACTTAGCTAGTATCCACTTAGGAGCCGTGTCACACCATTAGTGTAAACTTGAACATAGCTTAGAACTGAGATTGTATCATTTTGACAGGACACCGGACATCTATAGCTTCATATTCATATCCTTGATTTGCCAAGGCAAGTACCCCTACAAACTCTATTTACTGCATATGATAATGAACTGTGAATGATCAAATATTAAACTTGGAGTTTTGCAATGGATATCATACCACACATGCTTTTTACATGCTTGACATGCTTTATACTGATCTTGTATATCTCACATGATGGTTACTGGGACATAGGGGAAACTGATAGTTGAGTACGTGAACATGTCCCCTTTTCCCGTATGTACCGAACAATGTTGACATTTTATATGTATACCTTGTCGTAGGTGCACCAGCTGTATTTGTACGTATGTACATCTATCGCTTGCTTACTTGTACAGAAGTACATTTTATATACATGTACCACAGTACATCCTATACCTATTGACCGATCACGTACGTGCTACAGTTTTAAACTTTATATAAACATATGTCGCCATGACAAATGTATCTGCTACATGATAAACTGTGATATGCCATGATTCTATTTATTACATCTCTTTTCATTACATGCTCAGTATTTTTAGTTTGTAGAATCAGTACTTGCTCCCGTACTGACAGGATAACGTTGTAGGTACACTGTCCGAGGAGAAAATGTTGTGTGATACCTACTATGAGGCTGCATTTGAGGACCTGGCCTTAGTTCCAAAAGAGGCCCCAGCGGAGAACCTTGCTTAGTTACCATCTTTCTTGCTTGAGACTTAGACTTTTGGTTATTATTAAACTTATATTTGGTTACTGGACTTTGTCTCCAGTTTCATACTTTGGAAGTGTAATAACCTATAAAACTTATTTGCTTTCGCTTATAGATGTTGTGTTGTGAGGAACTTTTAAAATGTTATAAATAGATTTGCTTAGAACCATATTGTCTATCTCTGAGAACAGCTTACTACGTTTTAACTTAAGCGTAGGCTAGACATGGCTCGGCCCGGCCTAACAATTTGGGTAGCGGGTCGTGATAAGGGGGTAGCCAAAAGGGTCCGCATAGCAGTGGAAAATTGGTTGGGTGTTGCCAATTTCACCGTTACGTCGCAGAATGACTTCAAGATGATACTGGGTATGGATTTCCTTATCGCGGCTAAGGTGATTTCGATGCCACATTTGGGATTTGTCGGCTTCATGGAGGAAGGCTCATCGTGCATGGTGAAAGCTGCACGAGGCAAGCCTTCGAAGGGGAGAGCTATCTCCGTTACTCAGCTCAAGAAGGGTGGCAAAAGGGAGACGGCATACCTAACGGTGCTCGAGAAGAATGAAGGCTTCGAGAAGAAAGACCTTTCATGCGAGACCAAGGGTGTTGCAAAGGGGCGTCCCGAGAAGCCACTTCCGCTGAGGGAGGTGGACCGTGCTACCAAGCTGGACACGAGTGCAGAGATGCATGTCGCAAGCTGCGCGGACGCAGAAGCGACGAGTCGGAGTAACTCGCGCAAGGAGTTGCTCAAAGCTCGTGAAGGACATTCGGGTCGAAATGCTTGCAATGGGATTCATATGCGCAAAGGTGTGCAGAACTAAGTGCCGCCATAAGGCGAGGGGGATCGGCGACACGATAGCCCGCACGAGATTCGTCATGTGCCGAGAAGGGCACAGACCGAGGCCAGAGTTGGTACGGCGAACCAGCTTGCTTCTGATCTTGAGGAAAAGAAGGCCAAAGGGAAGCGCCGCATGAGACGAACAAAGGAGGGACGATGCGCAGCGATCATGCCTACGAGAGTTGACATCGTCCCGAGACTTGGTGCACTCGTCGACGAGGACGTCGATGAAATATGTGTGGGAGAATGTCACGCACAAAAGTTTGTGTCCTACCGAGACGGACTTACATAACTCTATATGGAGCGGGGTTATGCGGGAAGCTTCCAGAATGTTCTAGAAGATGGTAGAATCGTCCAGAATGCCCGAGAATCTTCCAGAAGGTCCAAGAATCTTACAGAAGGCTCAAGACATTTCTAGATGTCTCATGAGCTTGCTAGATAGGCTAGAAGCTTCCATGTAAATATCTAGGCTTAGAATATTCTTCGAATAATCTCTGGATTATGCCGATTCCAGAAGTTTCCATGTAAACCTTGTAGGTCCTTTAAATAAGTGGAAGGCTCATTTATTTCTCACCACCCAAAGTTGTAGTCTCTTTCTTGTATAGTGATGTTTTCATACTTCCAATCTCTCTTTTTTGTTCCACAATATTCTCAATATCGCCTTAGCGATCTAGCTAAGCGGGTTTGGGAAGGCTGGCACAGATATTCGAGTAGAAAGCTTGTGCGCACGGGTCGAAGCGTAGCCTAAAACACTAAATCCGTAACACGCATGCCATCAGCGGTCAACCCTTTCTGCAAGCAAAATATCATTTTCCCTTCAAGTAACATCTACTTTTGGCTTTTGATTAAAGCAAGCTGTGCATGCAAAAGAGATTTAAACTATTCAACACAATCCCTATTCACAAATTCCAGTCTCACAAGACATGAGGAATGATCTAAGAAACTGTTTGCAAATAAGCAAATATTAAATCCTACAGCCTCCAAATTCTTTCTTTTGAAAATGTGTTTTTGTTTTCCTGCAGGATATAACAATATCTGTCATGTACAGAACAATAAAGCGAGAGAACGTCTGAGAGGAACAATACAAGTGCAGTATTTCTAAATAAGCTACTAAAGAAACAGATGGCGGCAACTTTATATATCGAACGACAAGTAATACTGATCTCTTGAACACCAGGAGACCGGCATATAAAACATTCCTCATACTTGATCTTCCCACCAAAGCGGTTTGTGAGGATGCAAAAACTAGCCAAAACTGCAAGGAAAGGCAGCACTAAATCATCCCTCGTTACTAGCTGTTCTTTGGAAGGGTCTAAGAGATGCTGTCGAATTGAAAGCAGCAGCATAGGCAAACTGGCACAGAATGTTGGAATCCGTTCCTGATGGTGCTGGCTGCACTTTTGTTTAGATACGAAGTCAGTTCATCCACTAGAGTTCTCGTGCAATATCACATATTCTCGGCTGCATACAGAGGAAAACAGAACCACTATGAGCATATGTACTTCAGCATGTCAACATTTTGCACCACGAACACAATATTAATGATAAAAGAGGGTGGTGCTCTGCTTTCAAGAATACACTTCCAAGTATGCAAACTTCCCCTTAATAATTGGTAAAATGTGTAGCGGAATCTTTTTGTAATAACCAAACCTAATGGTCTAAAAGTGACGGTAAAGGATGTAGAAAGGGATAAAGAATGATAAAAAAAGGGGGGATGGAGAGCAGGTTAACGAATTTAACTCCATAGTTACTTGATTTTATAACTTCAAAATAAAAATGATCACACTAGGAAATGTTTAAATAAATAAAAAATCCAAACTGTATTCGTCTATAACCTTAACTGTGTTGTGTACGCATAACCAGCAAGCAGGCCTAGAAACAAATGAAAGAACTATTGCATAAACTAATCCACATCAGAGATCAAGCCGGCTTAGAAACAATTCAAAGAACTTTAGCATTAGATTAATTTACCTCAAGATATCATGACTTGGGTGAATATTCAAGATGCTAATTGCAGATGAGCTAGTCGATTACTGAAGTGAGACTATTCTTTTATTCAAGCGCACTTGTATGAATATAATTTATTTAAAACCCATTCCACTGATGATAAAAATTAACATTGCCCCGACAAATGTCGATAATGGCTCATGCTAGACCAATAGAGGCCCCAATAGAGGATCATTTTAAATTTTGAGCCCTGAGGATAGCCCATTTATAGTGCCAGCTTTAATCAGCAGGCATGATCATGGTGCGAGGGACTACTTCAGCGTAACAGGCCTGGCTCAGACCATGGTGCAAGGGCTCCTAGAAATGTTCTATCTACACCCCACTAGTGAAAATATTCAATTCAAGCCAATGGGTTGAGGCTCCACGAGCCTGAACCCAGCCTACATTTATCGGAGGCTCACGCTCGAATCGGCTTAGCAGGAGGCCCCATGTACGCACAAAATCATAATTAAGTTCATGCTAGCTCAAGAATATCGACAGACTTAAATTCTCCTATCCTTCTCGATCCAAGCATGATGAGGTCTCCTAGAAATTTTCTTCACATCAGTTTATGATGGATTGTAATTGCTAGAGACATACTCGTGAGTCCTTTAAAAATGAAACTACTAGAAGACCAACCTCTATATTACTGATTATATAATTTCATGTGAAGTTTTCTACCATATATATATATATATATATATATATATATATATATATATATATATATATATACAGAATGGCAACGGAGAAGGAGGCGAACCCTAGCTCTGCTAGGGCATCACCGAATCAACGCGAGGAGGCGGCCAACCGACCGCCGAACAGGGGGAAAGGCAAGGGGGTGGCGGGGGGCGGCCGGCGGCGACCATCTGGAGGCGGGCGGCGGCGGGCGGCCGCCGGAAAATCCACTCGCGGCGGATCCACGTCCGCGCGGACATGCTGGCGGCCAGGGGCGCGGCCGGGGGGGTCCGACGAACCCCCCCCCGGGGGCAGGCGGCGGCCGGCGACCCACCTCAGGTGGGGGGGGGGGGGTGGCCGGGGATGGATGCGGTCGGTGGCGACGCCGCCGGGCACGGTTTCGGTCGGTGGTTCGATGGCGAGTGCTCCGGGGGGCTCCTCTATGGTGTTCACCGCCCAAAGGGCATCGCCTGGATTGGAGGATGGCCAGAGTGAGGAGGGGGCTTGGACCACGGTTCAAAATCGGAGGGTACGGCGAGGGGGTGGGCAACGATCGCATATCGCTGAGACTAGGAGGGGCTCCACCTCTACGCAGGGATCGGACAGGAGGTCAGGGATAGCCAGGAGGACTGGACCTACGGTGGGCCAGGCGCACACAGGTGGACGGGAGGGACAAGCCAGGACTACGTGGAGGCCTCGAGCGACGGAGTCTGCAGGGACGGCTGGCCCAGTTATCGGGGGGAGAGGGACTGCTACGAACGTGAGTGTCCGGCCGGCCCCGACGATCCTGCCTCGAAGTTCGGGCTCGCGACCTGTATCCTGGGCAGATGCGTGCAAGGTGGGGGTTGCAAAAACTCCGGCATCGATGGAGTATGTTGCACCTCTGGCGGTTGGGGGTGAGCTCTGCGCCGACTTCCCGGCTGAGGAAGTGGCGAAGGTGACGGCATTCTGGGAGAACACTTTAGTATTATATGTGTTGGGTAGCAAGCCCTTCTACGAGCAGATCCGTGGTTATGCGGAGAGAGTCTGGCGGCCGAAGGGTAGCATGGAGTTCTTCTCCAAGGAGAACGGCTTCTACTTCGTTAAATTTGGGATGGCAGAGGATGTGGCTCGGATCCTCCAGGGAGGGCCATGGACGTTCGATGGTCGCCTCATCATACTGAAGCAATGGACCCCTGACTTGAGATGTGAGAAGGAGGTGCTGAATGCGGTGCCTGTGTGGGTTCGGTTCCCTGAATTCCCGGTACGCTTCTGGAGTGTTCCCCTTCTTATGAGACTTGCCAGCCTCATTGGCAAGCCGATTAAGGCGGACGATGCCACCGCCTTCAGGACAAGGTTGATGTATGCTCGGATATTTGTGGAGATTGACGCCAGGTTGGACCTGCCAGAGCAGTCGAAGTACCGGACACCTACTGGCCAGATTCTTATGCAGAAGGTGGAGTATGAGTGGGTTCCCCCCAGATGTCCGGCGTGTGTCTGTTTTGGGCATCTCCCAAGTGCTTGTCGACGTGGAGGAGTTTCTGCAGCGGTGACGGAGGAGGCAGTGCAGGAGACAGGTGGTGTAGTTAATACCCCTGTAGTTGACCAGGCAGGCTTGATGGAGGATGAGATGGAGGCAGACCTTCCCCTCGTCTCTGGGGAAAACGACGGGTCTCCGACGGAGATCCTTACTGGAGCGATGGTTGAGTATACGGGGACGAGGACTATGATCACCAGGAGTATGGGACAGGGGGACAGGCGACAAGGAGAGGATAACACCTTAGCACTTCAGGTATACAGTCGGAAGCGCCAGGCTACGGAGTCGCATAGTGAGGACAGCGGACAATGTGGGGCGGAGAGAGTGTGGAAGGTCAACCCTCAATGGGTTGCGGTCCTAGCTCAGCCTCTTCTTCAGGGGGATCGAGATGAGGAGTCCAGAGAGATGGAGGTTGCACTCTCCCCGGGTGCGCCTTCAGAGGATGTTCAGGGGATCCCACCCGCGGATTAGATGTCGGCCCTTGCCTGGAATGTCCGGGGGGGTGTTCTCTGGGGAGATGGAGGGAGATTAGTGAGGTGCTGAGGAAAGAGAAGTGTGAAATCTCGATATTACTAGAGACTAAGATCAGGGGGGTGAAAACCCTGTCTCGTAGAACCCCTACGGACTGGGTCCAGCTCCACAACCTTGGTCTCTGTGATATGGCGAGAATCTGGGTTAGATGGAACGGAGCTAGTTGGGAGGGGGAGGAGGTCTTCATGACTGACCAGCTGGTGGCCATCTCCTTCACCAACAAGGGTGGGTTCCGATTCTTACTTGGTGCTGTCTATGGGCACAATGACAGGAGGCTGCGGGAGGTCTTGTGGCAGGACATCATTAGACTGAGTACATTGGCGGTGCATCGTCATCTCCCCCTGCTTATTATGGGAGACTTCAATGCCACGCTATACAGGGGGGAGAAGCTGGGGGGGCGGCCGGTGCCGGACCAGATACTATCTGACTTTCAGTCCTGCCTTCTCCAGTCCGGGCTCAGGAATCTGGAGAGGGTGGGGCACATATGGACGTGGCACAACAAGGCGGTGGTTGGCAGGGTGGCCTGCCAGCTTGATCGGGCTTTGGGGAACAGTGATTGGTTCCGCCTATTCCCTTCTGCTGTTGCTGAGGGGCTACCTGCGGGGTCCAGTGACCATTCGCCGATCCTGGTGCGCTTCGTGGAGAGTCCCAGATGGAGAGCCCGTCCGTTCCGGTATGACAACAGTTGGTTCCTCTCGCCTGGCTATGAGAAGACTGTGGCGGGGGGTCTTTGTCAGGATGTGGCCGGCACTGCTCAGTTCCGTATGGTTCACAGGCTGAAGAAGACCAAACGCGCCATCAGAGACTGGGTGAGGGCCCTCCCCCGGACCTCCTTACAGGAGAAGGAGGCGGAGTTGAGAGACCTGCAGTCAGACCTTCAGGGAGACATGATGAGTGGGGAGTTGGCGGCTAAAGAGAAGAAGTTGGCTGCAGAGGTCAACACCTTGAGACTCCAGCAGGAGATTAGTGCGGCCCAACGGGCCAAATGCTCCTGGCTCAAGGATGGGGACCGATGCACCAAATTCTTCTATGATGTCATTCGGGCTCGCCAGCACCGGAACTGCATCCAGAGACTTCTAGGCAGTGATGGGCGTCTTGTGACCGACCAGGTTGCTATCCAAGAGGAGGCTGTCCGGTTCTACTCTGAGCTTTATCATCAGACGGACTATCCCACGGCTTTCCCGCAGCTGACGACGAAGACGTTGATTACTGAGTATGGCAACAGTCTTCTTATGGCTCCTATCCGGATGGCGGAGGTGGAGGCGATTGTGATGCAGGCTGATGCTTCCAAGTCCCCTGGGCCGGACGGTTTCTCCAGCGGCTTCTACAAGCGACATTGGGGTTCCCTCAAGTTCCAGGTTCTAGAGGCTGTTCAGGAGTTCTTTGAGACGGGCAAGCTCCTGAAGGAGCTGAACCACACCTTCCTGACGCTGGTGCCCAAGAAGGAGGGGACGACTTCTCTTGCTGACTTCCGACCGATTGCTTGCTGTAATTATTTGTATAAAATAATTACTCATCTTATGTGCAGGAGGATGGAGGACGCTATGCAGGGCCTGGTTTCTTGGAATCAGGCGGCATTCATCAAGGGGCGGTCTATTGCTGAGCATAGTCTGTTGGCTCATGAGATAATTCGGGAGTTCTACAAGCCAGGGGGGATGAAAGCATGTGTGAAGCTTGACCTGAGGAAAGCCTACGACACCGTCAACAGGGACTTCCTCTGTCATTTGATGGGTGCGATGGGCTTCTCCGAGACATGGGTGGACAGAGTCCGAGCGTGCATCACCTCCCCTACGTTCTCGGTTCTCATCCAGGGTATCCCTTACGGGTTCTTCGGCAGCAGCAGGGGACTTCGGCAGGGGGACCCGCTTTCCCCCTACCTTTTCACCCTCGTGATGGAGTATTTTACCTGTTTGATGGACATCGCGGTGCATCGGGAGAGGATTGTACCGATATACAGTAGGGTGTCTCCGGTGGTCTCACACCTCATTTATGCGGATGATCTATTGGTATTGATGAGGCCTTCCATGCGAGGGATGAGGGAGCTTGCGGTGGTGATGGAGGAGTTCGGACAGTTATCGGGTCTTCGGTTGAATAAGGACAAGAGCAAAGTTTACTTCAACAGCTCTTGCACCTTGAAGGAGGAACGGGCCCTGGAACTTGGGGTGGAAAAGGGTGACCTCCCGGTGAAATATCTGGGGGTGCCACTATCTGTCAATTACGCGAAGGACCGAGAATGTCAGAGTCTGGTGGACTTTGCGCAGAGGAGGGTAGAGGGCTGGCAGGCGGCTGGCCTATCTTTTGGAGGGCGTATTGAGCTGGTTCGATCGGTTATATCTGCTATTGCTCTATTTTGGCTCCAATCTATTATGGTCCCTTTGGCTACTATCAGAAAGATTGAGGGCATATGTGCCAAGTTCATTTGGCATGGGGGGATTCATGCCATCTCTTGGGAGCAGCTCTGTCGTCCTAGGAAGGAGGGAGGTGTGGGTCTGCGTTCTCTGGTTTCTGTCAGGGAGGCGGCGGGGATCAAGCTGACGTGGAGGTTCCTTCAGGACGGCTCTCTTTGGTCGGCTTGGATGTCTAGTCGGTACCTCCGGGGTAGGAACTTCTGGGTATGTGACATTGACAACTTCTCTGTGTCCTTCAAGCATATCCTGAGGAACCGACCTGTACTTCGGAAGGCGATTCGACGGCAGATGAGGGAGGGAGGGGAGACGGACCTATGGCTTGATCCGTGGATTGCTGGTCAGTCTCTCCTGGAGATTCTGGGTCCCCAGACGGATGGTGTGGAGTACAGAGGTCTGACTTGTAGGCGCATCATCAGGGGTGGGGTCTGGAGACCAGAGGAGTATCGTTTCACTGCTAAGTTAGGAGGGGAGATCAGGCAGGTACAGATCACTCCTGATGTACTGTCTGACGTCTGGGTTTGGGCCCCTCCCGGCTACACGGAGGGTGCTGGGGAGTTCAGATTTAGCAGCTGCTACGATCTTGTTCGTTCCCACTTCGACAAGATCGAGGAGTATGACTTTATATGGGGGAAGGGCCTTGCCAGAAAGATGCAATTGTCTGCATATAAACTGGTGCTGGGCCGGTTGCTTACTAGGGACAGACTGCTTCGGTTCGGGGTCCCTGTCCCTGACCCTACGTGTGTTTTATGTGAGGCAGAGAATGAATCCATTGGGCACCTGTTCTTTCAGTGCCAAGTGGCGTGGAGCATCTGGGCAAAGCAGAGCCGGAGATACTTGGGAGGGGTTGGAAGGGAGCGTGACTTCAGAGAAATCCTTCAGTGGATTGGAGATGGCAGGGGCCGGGGGCAGAGCTGGGCCAGACGTGCTAGATTGAGGCTTGCTGCATCAGTTTGGCATGTCTGGAGGGAGAGGAACCGGCGCATTTATGAGGGACTGTCCACCCCACTGGTGGGCATCCTTCATAACATTGAGTCGGATGTACTAGTAATGTCCCCCTGAGTTGGAATTGTATCTCTATGTTGTAACCTTATTGCGATGATTGTGGAATAAAATTTACCCTTTTTCCAAAAAAAAATATATATATATATATATATATATAGAAAGAGAGAGAGAGAGAGAATAAGGGAGGTGAGGTGCCATCCTATGGGTGGTGGCTATGTGTCACCCCCCATGCTATCATCATGCACCGAAAAGTGTGCAAGTGCATGATGATAGCATGGGGGGTGACACATAGCCACCTCACCGTTAGGTGGCACCTCAGGAGTTGACCCGGGGGAGTTGGTATGGATAGAGACATCAGGAGCATTCTTAGCTGGATCCGAGATCGCAGAGGCAGGGATCCGGGGTGGGCCAGAAAAGCCAGAGTCCGTTTCGCAGCTTCAGTTTGGCACATCTGGGAGGAACGGAACAGACGTATTTTCGATGGCATGACTACCCCTCCTATTGGAATTCTACATAACATAGTATTCGATGTATCAGTAATGGCCCCATATCATTAAAATTGGGACATGAGAAGTTGTGATTTTAGTGTATTGTAATACCTTTACCGCTGTGTGCGAGGAATAAAATTTACCTTATTCCAAAAAATATATATATATACAAAGAATGTTATATATCATATACAAAAAATGTCCAGGTTTCTCCCCCGCGTTCTTTAGGCGGCGCAACAAGCACTCGGGAGGAATGGGATCCAGGAGCGACTCAAGGAAGATCGACGACGGCTCAAAATGAGGAGTGGGAAGCAGGCGGGGGGTGGACCACCATCCACCGGAGGAGGAGGGAGAATTCCACGACGAGGAAAGCGATCTTTTCAGGGGGAGAGAGAAGCGAAAATCAAAGCTCTCTGTTACGGGCGAAGGCCGCAGGAGGAGACAGGAGATACGAAGGGGGTGCAAGAGCCAACCTCCTAGAGCAAAAGCAGTCCTAGACGGAGCATCAAGGGGAAGCGAGAAGGAAAGGTCCAGAACATTGTAGCCAAAGTACTGTAGGAAAAGGAGGAAATACCGAAGGGAGCAGTGGTCACCTATCAGCTAGAAAGATGGGCGAGAGTCAAAAACAGGACAACACTCCAGAAGATCTATCCAGAGGTTATGGTAGGCCAGGCAAGACCTGGGCAAAGATGTGCCGATCCAACTGCCCATCAGTCATCGATGAGATGCAATATATTGAACCAATAGAGAAAGAGGGGAGATCCATGGCCGAATTTACAGGAAAAGATTTGGAGGAGACCGAGAAGTATTGGATGAATACCATAGTGCTATACGTGATGGGCAACAAGTCCTTTGGGCAAATCAGGGCCTACGCCAATCGCGTGTGGCACCCGAAGAGAAGTATAGATTTTTTTTCCAGAGAAACGAATTTTTCTTCGTTCGTTCGGCATGGCAGAAGACATAGAGCGAGTTCTCCACGGAGGTCCCTGGACTTTCGATGGAAGAGCGATCATCCTCAACGTTGGACTACAGTAATACAATGCGAGAAGGAAATACTGCTATCGGCCCCAATATAGGTGAGGTTCCCGGATTTGCCAATCCAATACTGGAGCATATATGCCCATGAAGCTATCTAGTCTTGTAGGAATGTCAATCAAGGCCGACGAATCCACTTCAAAGAAGATGAGAATCTCCTATGCTCGGGTCTTTGTCGAGGTGGAAGCAACCAACAAATTGCCACGTACAGTAGAATATGTCATTCCTTCGGGCCAAATCTTCTCCCAGAGGGTCGAGTACGAATGGGTTCCCCGGCCTGTGAAGTTTACAAATGTTTCGGACACCTACAGCAGAACTGTATCAGGGCAAGGTCGCCCAGCTCGGCTGAGGGCACAGAGGAAACGGCTGAAGACAGGAAAAGCCGAGCAACCAATCGAAGTTGATGAGAAGATGCAAGAGGAGAAGGGTAGAGAGGAGAACAACAAAGACATGTCTATGACATTGATATCAGTAAGCAAAGATGCTCAAGACATGGTGGATACTGTCCCTCTAGCAGAAATTAGATCTGGCATTGACATGGAGGAGGGAATCAGAGATGAAGGCGAACAAGATATGGAGATAGTAGAGTATGAGGATGGATCCAAGCAATCAGTGTTTGGGTAAGAGGCAAGGATATTCCTCACCAGCTAGCACGCAACTGGCCATCACATGGGAATCTTCATCAACAAGATCAGGAAGAGGTGAGATAGCTAACAACACAAATGGATTCCCATGGATAAACAACGAAGTCAAATTCAGGAAAAAAAATGTCCCAGGGGATTCGAAAACCAAGGGCGCATTCAGGGGGATTCTACAAAAAGGAACAGTAGACGAAACTCGACTAACCAGAGTCAATCCTCAATGGGCGGCAGTGGTTCAGAAAAGCTCCACTTCCCAGGAAGAAGAGAATGAGTTTCCCTCCTCCAGCAAGAACGACTCGTCTGTCCCTTCCCGGACGAGTTCCAGATTAACGAAGGATTCCGCTGTCAATTAATGTCGATCTCCTGGAACGTTAGGGGAGCGAACTCGATTCGTAGGTGGAGAAGCATTCGGGATCACATGAAGAGGCACATCAGTTCGATTGTCATTTTGCTTGAGTCCAAGATCTCGTCGCTGACTTGACTTAATTAAAGAATCCCAACTAATTGCGAAGCAGTTCATAACCTCCATCTGAATTTCCTCCATCTGAATGAAATGGCTCGAATTTGGGTCCTATGGAACGGGAATACTTGGAAAGGTATTCTTCGTTTCGAATCTCAACAATTGTTGGTCATGGAGTTCACTAACGAGGGAGGCATGAAAATGATGGTAGGCGCGGTTTACGGTTTTAACGATCGTAAACAGAGAGCCACTATGTGGAGAGACATGGAAAGGGTGAGTCTTGGCATGGTAATTCCCTTCCTCTTTTATTCATCGGAGATTTTAATGCCATCATGTACAAGGAGGAGAAAAAGGGAGGGAGGAAGGTCCCGGACCACATCCTCGATGATTTACTGAATTGTGCTCTCAAGACTGGGCTTTCAGACTTGAAGCGTGCGGGGGTGGAATGGACTTGGAACAATCAGGCGTCCAAGGGCCGTATCAAGTGCCAGATCGATAGAGCCCAAGGTAACGGTAATTGGTTTAGCTCATTCCCAGATTTTGTAGTCCACGGCCTCCCTGCGGGACCGAGTGACCACTCCCCTCTATTGATTCACTTTCCTGTGAAGCACGGCAGCATTCCTCCGCCTTTCCGGTACTGCAATTCCTGGCCTCACATTGAAGGATACTCTGATAATGTGGTTGATGGTTGGAAATCTCATGTATCAGGTTTCAGTCAGTTCCGTCTAGCGTCGAAGCTCAAAGCAGTGAAGAGCAGTCTCAAGGATTGGCTTAGGAGGCAGCCGAAGTCTTCGCTTGAGGAGATTAGCCGGCAATAGGAAGAGGTCCAATTGTCCAACCAACGGTTCGCCTCCATCGATAGCCTGGACAGAGAAAGGGAGCTAAAGAAACAAGTCAATAAACAGCTGTTGCTTGAGGAAATCTCGCTCAAGCAAAAAGCTAAATGTGACTGGCCTAGAGAGGGGGATAGCTGCACCAAATTTTTCATGGGATCATTAAAGCCAGGCAAAGCAGGAATCAAATTGCACATCTAATCGGTCCCACTGGAGTGGAGATTGATAACTCGATTAATATTGGTATTGAAGTGGTCAGATACCTCAATACACTGTACAACAGGGAACGCGAAGAGGTAAATCTTTCTCCTGTGACATGCAAAAGGATTGTGACAGACGAAGGAATTTCGACTCTTCACAAGCCCATCACTCTGCAAGAGGTTGAATAGATAGTCCACTCTTCCAATTCCAACAAGTCTTCCGGACCCGACAGATTCTCCGCTAAATTCTTCATCCAGCACTGGAATATGGTGAAGATATTGTTTCTTGAAGCGATCCGAGACTTCTTCGGGACCGGTAAGCTACTAAAGCAATTTAATCACACGTTTATCACGCTAATTCCGAAGAAGATGGGAGCCTCTTCTCTGAACGACTTCAGACATATATCATGTTGCAACTTCTTTTACAAAGTGCTAGCTCATCTAATGTGTCGGCGGATGAGGAGCATTCTCCCGGGGTTAATCTTTTCGAATCAATCGGCGTTCATCAAGGGGAGGAGTATCTCCGAGAATTTGCCTCCTCGCCCACGAGCTAGTCAGAGTGTTCAACAAAGTTGGCAGTAATAAGGCATGTGTCAAGTTGGATTTGAGGAAGGCCTACGACACTGTTAACAGGAGCTTCGTAGTGCACATTATGAAGGCGATGGGGTTCGACGATTGGTGGGCTAGTCAGATTTTCGAATGCATCTCAACTATACCTTCTCCATACTGATCAAAGGAAGACCCACTGGCTTCATTAGAAGCTTGAGAGGACTACGTCAGGGAGGACCCCTCTCGGCATATCTTTTCTCCATGGTCATGGACATTGAATTAAAAAGCGCGCCTAGGCGCAAGGCGCAGGGACAACGCCTAGGAACAAGCCACCACCTTAAAAAAGCGCGCGCCTAGTGTAGAAAGGCGCAGGCTCCAGGCGCTCAACAAGGCGCGCCTAGGCGTAAAGTTACTTTAATATATATATATATATATATATATATATATATATATATATATATATATATATTCCAACCTTCTATATACATGTTATATAGTTTATGGGCTTTATTGGAAAGTATAGAAATTATTGTCATTAATATTATTGTGGGTTTTAGATTGTTTTCTAAATTAGAATGTACTTCTATATTTAAAGGCTTATATATGTGGTTTGTATATTATATGTATATAGTTTGGGTTATTTATATCTAATGGGCTTTTAGATTGTTATATATATATATATATATATATATATATATAAAGAATAATTTTGTGCCTATAATTAGTGATATTTTTACGGAATTTGGACTTCTATGTAGCTAAGTTTTTAAATGTAGATATTTTTTTACATATAAAAAAAAAAGTGCACCTAGCTTTCAAAAGGCGCGCCTTGAGCCTTGCGCCTCATGCTCCAGGAACCTTTGCGTCTTGGTGCGTCTTTCGCCTTTTAAAACTATGGTTATGGAGCATTTCTCCTTCCTTATGGACTTAGCAGAGCACTCAAAAAGATAGTCACCATATTCAGGTTCACTTCGCCTACCATCTCCCATCTAATTTACGCTGACGATTTGCTTGTTTTCATCAAGCCTACGGAGTCAGGAGTCAAAGCTTGCTGGAAATTCTCGAGGAGTTTGAGGCAGTTGCAGGTCTTAAACTTAACAAGGAAAAAAGTTCGATATACTTCAATCGAACGTGCATCGACAAAAGGAGATGGTCCTCTCTCCTTCAGATTGACATCGGCTCGCTCCCTATCCGGTATCTGGGGATTCTCCTGTCTATCACGTATGCAAAGCACCTCGACTGTACAAACCTCACCCAGGTGATCGAGGCCAGACTCGAGGGATGGCAAGCGCAGCTCGTCTTTAGGTGGTCGCATGGAGCTGGTTAGAGTGGTAATCAACTCGTTATCCTACTGGCTCCAAGTTATCATGCTACCAAAGAGGACAATACAGAAGATCGATGCTATGTGCGCCAAGTTCGTCTGGTGTTGAGGGATTCAAACCATCTCTTGGAAAGATCTTTGTCGTCCCAAGAATGAAGTAGGAATTGGCCTCTGATCCTTATCCACCCTTCGAGACATGGCTGTGCTCAAGCTCTCCTGGACCTTTGTAGAAGGAAAATCATTGTGGGCTAGTTGGATGTCGAGAAGGTATGTTCATGAGGATAATTTTTAGTCTATTCCTATCAACTCTAATAGTCTAATTATTCGGTCAGCTTCAAGACCATCCTTAATCAAAGGCAGCGGCTTAAAACATGCATCCGAAGGGCTATTTTTGACGGCTCCCACACGGATCTATGGTTCGACCCTGGATTGATCACAAAAGCGTCATCGATAGATCAGATGTGGACCTGTACGCTATCAAGAATAAGAGAGGCAAAGTCAGCTCCCTCATTAGCAATGACGAGTGGAATATCCAAACTGGGTCTCTTTTCAACAGATGGGACGAGGAGATTAGAAGTATTCAAATTGAGAAGGACATTAAGCAAGATCAATGGAGATGGGAACGGATATGGGGGGCTTCGTCCTCAATAAAGCATATGAAAATTTTAGAGAGAAGTGGCCAAAGTCTAATTGGTTCGGGTTCATCTGGCTCAAAGAGGCTGCACCCAAATACAGGTATTGCATGTTCAAGGCTATACAAGGCAGGATTCTTACTAAGGACAGGGCCCATCGGTTTGGCATTCAGTAAGGAGGGATCTCCTTTGTCCCCTCTGTTCCAGCGCAATTGAAACCAACAACCACTTATTCTTTAGGTGCGAGTTTAGCATAGCAGTGTGGCAAAGGCAAGGAAACATGTTGGGTATGAGGCAGAAGGAAACACATAGCATTGTAGAAGTATTTATTGAGATTGACAAACTCAAGAATTTAGGCCAAAAGTGGTTCAAAAAAGCCAGATTGCGTCTCCTGAGTTCGGTATGGCACATATGGCGCGAGAGGAATAGGAGAATTTTCGAAGGACTAGAGACTAATGTTACCGGGTTGACAGCCAGCATCGAGGAAGACTGTTCTTTCATCATGAGAGATTAATCCAGGTGGGGAGGTTGAGGGTGTTCGAGAGAAGTTTCGAGATTATATTGTGAGGCAGAGGTGAGTGTGTAATTCACCAATTCTTTTTATATAAAGTTGTTACTGTTCCAATATATATATATATATATACATATATATACATATATATATATATATATAGGAACGGTTTATATATAAAGTTGTTACCGTTCCTATATATATATATATATATATATATATATATATATATATTATATATATATATATATATATATATATATATATTGGAACGGTAACAACTTTATATATAATATATATATATATATATATATATATATATATATATATAGGAACGGTAACAACTTTATATATAAACCGTTCCTATATATATATATATATATATATATATATATATATATATATATATATATGAAATGTATGCCATCGATGTGTAGGACGGGTGCTTATTTATTAAAAATTAAATTATATGATATGTTGATCATGTGTTTTAAGATTAACATCAAATGTGAAGCAATAAGAAAGAAATCCAAATAAGACAATGTTATCAAATATCTTAAACTACTGACTAGTTTGTAAAAGACGACCATACAAAATATTTATCCATAAAAAATATTTATCTGCAATATGATTATACCATGACTTTATATCAAGGTTCAAAGTATCGGTATCGGACCATTCCTATGAGTATTGGGATCGGCAGTATCAGCAGTCTCGGAGGTTTCGGATCGGAGTATCGAATTTTTTGGTATCGAAAAACAAATAATTATTAATAAATTATTAACATTTTAGAAAATATATTTTATACATTTAGACATAATTTTAATATTTTCAGTGTTGTTTCTTAGTAGTTTTGAAATTGAATGAAATAGCAGTCACCCTTACCGATTGATTTACATACGATAGATAAATTTTCTTCTTTTACATGCTTTTTTATAACCTTTCTATCCTTTTACACCCTTGTTGACTGGTCTTTTTCGTTCAATTTTCTTTGCCGAATTGACTGAAAAAGAGAGACCAATGTCGGTATCAGTCAGTATCGGATATCAGTCGGTATTGGATCGGGACATGCAAATCATATCGGTATCGGCCGTTTCGGATCTGTATCAGCCGATATTGCAAACTATGTTTTATATCTGTTTACGTGGGCACCAAATGTTCCCAAAAGCAAAAAATAAAAGTATATAACATGTAATTAAGACTTGTGCAAGAAAAGGGAGTTGTATCAGAACCTTACATCTATGTGCCCATATATATTATTATATAGAATAGTAAAGACGGAGCACGGACGAAGTTTGCGACTTTTTCCTAAACACAGCCAATATATTCTTCTGTAAGGAGGAGCGATAATATACTAGTTAATAGAACCAGTGGAACTAGAGGAAGATCTAGACAAATGATATGGCTTTTGTTAGCATTACACAGGATACAACCCTAATAGAGCAGAATAGAAGAAGAGAATTCAATCGGCCGACCCCAAAATTTGGGGATCAAGGTATTGTTGCAATAGTAGTTGTATATTGTGCCCACATAAATCTATCGATGGGGCCCAGCATATTGCTCTGTAGTCATTGGAAGTACAGGAAATGGTGCAGATGAAGGAACAGTCAGCCAGGGAGGAGGAAGAAGAGGCGATGAAGGTGGCTTCCCGGTCAGCCAGGGAGGAGGCAGACACATGCCATGTGGAAGTCAAAGGTAGTGCTAGCTGTGGACACATGAACAAACATCCTTACTTACATATGCAGTGAAGACAACACTGAAGAGAGATTTGTTGCAGATCTGCAGGGAGAGAATTAGGGCGGAGTTAAGGTTTATTATGATGGAAATCGCTTCAGTCCGGATCAGTTTAAGGTAGACTTGGTGGACCCGAATCCAACTCATTCAATAAATGGATAAAATAGGGTCGAACAGGTCTCCAACCTTGATCCGGACCAAACCTAGTACACAGGGTAGATCGTCAATACACTAATACACAAACCCATTTAGACCAGACCCAAATCCACCTAAGAAGGCGGGTCAGTGAGTCGAGCCCATATTGCCACCCGCAATTTTAGTGAATGAACAAGTAGAAGTAGTGGAAGTCCTAAACGAACTTGGATTTAGGTTGTAAGTAAGGGTACACTACTTGCTATTGTCGGGTATCACCCTTGACCAAGCAATATGTGGAAGAAAAGGATGCAAGTAATCAACCAAAAAAATTGGGCTGCTATCGATACTATTAAGGTAAATACTAAATATATATACTATAATATCGTAAGGTTTTGAATGCACGATAGTGAAAGTTAGGGACAATATAGTAGTTTTACATTGTTTGCTGATAAAAACTAGAAGAAAAGAAGGATGTGACGCCCACAAGGTCGTGTGAAGGCCGTATTTCATGTCAAACAAGGATTATATGCAGTATGTTGAATCATAACATATCATTCAAATATCATAGAAACTAATATTGAGATAATGTAATAAGTTGCAACTAAAAGGGATCTATATAATTAGATAAGAAAAAGGAGGTCTACACTAAATTGAAGTGTTGTCTGCATGACTATTCATACCTACTATTACCAAATCTAATAGTGTCCTTTTCAATAAGTTCATAATAACGGTGTGCTTCAATGCGATTATCCTGCACATGAAAAAATCATAGTCAGAAAGAAGATTGGAATAATATAATACATGCACCACAACAAAATATTCAAACAGCTTGTTAGCCTAGAAAAATAATTGTTAAAGTGAGGCCACAAATTCTTACATTTATAAAAGTTCCATTTGTGCTTCCAAGATCCATTAGATAAGGCCTACCAAATACACAACAAACCAGAACCATTAAGGATTCAGTATAAAAAATGATATAATGGCTGTACAGATTAAGTAACAGTAATGACAAGCTACTCAAATAAAAATTGCCTCACCTTACTTGCTTTGCCAATAGGCCATCTGGTTTTTCTTTTTCTACAAGTCTGAAGAGAAGAAGTAATAAATTACATCGTCTCAGAAAGAAAAGTAATAAATTAAAGAAAGACTCAGGGCGTCAATAACTAGATGCAGTATGTGTCTACCTATACTGAATCACAGCATGTTGCTTACTGCAAGAGGGATGATCTGTCGGGATGTCTGCAACCCTCCTTTCTCTCCCGAAAAGGTAACAGCTCTGACGGTGGACATAAAGGGGCTCTGTCCATCAGACAATTTGTTAGAAAAAACTTGTTCCTACCTGAAAGTGGCTGCAAACTTCCTAAAACTTCAACAACGAGGCAAGACATTTGTAACTAGAAAGTATACAGGCTTTATACATTTTCTAAATGTCAAAGTGCGGTTTAGAAATGAGAGCAGAAATAACTTCATGAATTTTTCAGCATTTTGTACCATAAAGTCCCAATATGAGAAGGTAACGGGAGAATAATACAGTAATCAGAATTCCTACTATCACATAGTGAAACCTTGAGAATCAAAGTTAAATATTAGGTGCAAAATTCTCACAATAGTCAGTTACTCTACACTCTAATCCTTTTCCCACTTACTCTGTGTATAATCCATAAAAATCCGGTGGAGCCAAAAGGGCTTCCATGTAAAGTAATTTGTACGCTTATAAATTTAAAAAAGAATAAACATTCATTGGATCCCGACTCGTGCCTTTCCGAAACTTAGGAGTCGAATCTTGAGTACTAACAGGCATGTCTCTTCTAATGCTTTCACCAGTTTCTTCTAATTTCGCTAACACATTCCACTAGCCCCAAAGGTGAAGGGAAGCAGAAAAAAATTCACAAAAGTAATATCAAACTTTGTACAACTTGTCTAACTAACTTTAGTAGGTTTCCACCATTCTCCGTTCATGTAAGAAAGGAAAAGTGAAAATTAGTAAACCTTTTCCATGTGTCGTACGAAACAATTTATGACAAAAGAATTGCAGCAGCCAGTCAATTATCTACTTCCACCACAACAAGCACCATGACTAAGATGACAATCAGACAAGAAATGTATCAATAACCCTTTACTAAGGGATCACCAGCCAGAGGAAGCATACTGTAAGAAAAATGAGACCTATGAGAGGGTGAACCAGCTGAAATTTCAATCCAGAATGAGAATAAAGAAAATGCAGGTTCAAACCAGCTACTCGCTGGTCACTGCAAACCTGCTAAGCTAACATGCCATCATCCATCCTTGGAGATCATGGACTTGATTGCTCTTCATTGCATCTTGTTTCCTAATATTACTAGAAGAACATTTCTTTGGCATATAGGATGATCTTGCTGTAGCAGACTATGATGTAATATCAATACAAAAGAATATGTAACGTATTTAAGTTGTAAAGGAACTATCACAAATTTACCATTGAGCACTTCACCAGCCTTGAAAACATACAACCGCCATCTTATATCGGGTTTGCGAGCATCAGCTGGTTCATTAAATAGCAGAGTTACACCTGACACATAACAGAGATAGTCATCAAGTGAAAACCAACGACAAGAGTAACGAGAATGTTTGGTTGAAGTGTTTCCCATAAAAACAATAGAATTATTTATGCAACTCACCCCGAACTCTGTTGGTCTCTTCAGCAAGCTTGCCAGAAAGTTCAAATGATGGTTTTTGCTGCATTACAAGATATACTTATAAGAAGGAAAATAGATCCTTTATTAACTTAAATGATTCCAGAAATGATAGATCCTAGCTAAACCAGTTGCAATTTCAACAACAACAAAGTTCACCTGTCCTGGCTACTCATCAGAATAATTGTTACTATAATCATATAGAGGAGTTCAGTATGTTGAGTGTACACTAGGAGCTCACAAACACTTCGACGATATAATGTATGAACTTAGGATTAGCATAGGCAATATAATATACATGAATTACCTTATCTTTATCCTTCGCTTCTAGAGACTCCTCAGCAGCCTTCATCTTTGCAACGGAATCAAGATCTTCATCACTGCATATGAAACAATTGCACCGCATGTCATGACAAGTACGAATTATGAACTAGCCGTCCAAAATTGGCACACACTATCCATGAATATGACAACACAAATCTGACTAGGGGACACACACACATAAAGTTTCCATATCGAATCTCGGGTATCAGTGTACCTTCTTTGGTGCAACATAGACTAAGATCCATTAGGTGTGTATTAGGATGGAAAGTTGTTGGGAACCATTCCATTTTCAGGAGCTAATTTGGAAAAAATGCATATACCACATCTAAATGATTTAAACTTTATAAGCTAAACACCGAACAGCATTGTAATATGATTCCCCGACAAATGGTTATAAAACGAAGTGAAAATTATAGAAAGAAAAATATAAAGCCAGATATAATGTTTTTAAGAGTAAAATATATCAACAAAGCATAAAACCAGAAGCAATAAAAATATAGAAGATAAGCAAAATGCAATATCAAAGAAAAAATATTTGAAAATAATAGTAATCTGGATACATCATTTTTAAATAGCAAAGAATCCAACAAAAAACAAAATCAGAACTGTAGTACATATTCATGTGAATTGATGAAAACCCAAGAAGCACGAACACTCCAAAATTCATGTTGTGTCCGTGTTGTGTCATGTCATACACATGTATTGGACACGCCATGGGCACTCCTAAATACACTAGGACACCAAAATAGGTGCCGAATCGTGTCATCATGTCTAAAACGAGCCATGTCTATAGTAGATCATCAAGTGTTAAACATTGAGATTGCAATCAAACACACTCACCTTAACTGGTTAGCTGCTCTGGGTTTTGCCGCCTGAAATGATGTATAATTTCATTGTCAGATGTTGATGCACTGATCGAAGTAAACATAAATGCATCTTCAAAAGTATTGCATCTAGTGCATTATGAAGGTACTTTAAGGATTATTCATAGAAAGATGAAATCGCAAGTCAAGAACAAAAAAGAATAGGATACATATTTATATATAAGTATGCTGATAGCTATTTTGTTCTCTTTCAAATTCTTCCTGTCAGCATAGATGCATAAAATACAATATCTGTAATTGTGGAACAAAATATGCGATAAAGAATATACCCTTGTGCTGATATTCAACAGGTACATGAAACATGGGTCTATTTAGTAGAGCAAGCCTGTTACTGTGATCAGTTCTGTACAAAAATACTTTGTATTTCACTCTAAAGTCTAAATTACAACATGACCATGTTGAATGAGCTTTACATGGAGACTGCTGAGTAGTTGTCACTTCTTTGGGGGGGAAATCTATTATAACTTGACGCCAAGAATGCAAGCGTGGAAGTTTTATACGAAAATTAGCAAGTGAAGAAACCTTGACAAGAAGACAAGGAGTCACCCAGGCCCGTTTGGCAATCTACAATTGAATTCCAAGGTTTCCATACTAGGATTTGACCCAATTCACAACATTTGGTCATTGTGAAATTTGAAGTCCATATGGAATTCAAGATTGAGATTTTTAAATTCTCACTTAAAATGTGCATTGAAATTCACTGGAATGGAGTAGCATCATGGATGGTCATGTGGGAAACAAATTCAACCATCACAAAAAAATCCTAATAAATCCAAATCAAACAACTAGCATTTGGATTCGCAATTTTACAACATTCTGTAGATAAAAACAGACTGCGTGAATTGGAAAAAAAAATTCCATGAATTCCAAAATCACATTCACAACCAGTTCCAATTTTCTGCAACCAAATGAGGGATAAGTCTAAGTGCATTTTGACAATCAATTAAAGGTGATTTTTATGAAGATTAGACCAAGGCATGTGCAAAAGAAAGTAAATCAGCATTAAACGGACTATTGTTACCTCTACTGCAACTTCATTTCAAATGATCCTATAAAGAAATATATGCTTCTATACTTCTAACACCAACACGTTGTAAAAATGAAAGTAAAGATCAAGGAGTAGATATCACCAGACACCTCGTCACGTGCCCCAGCCCGAGAAACCCTAGGAGGGGAATAGGAACCATGTTTGCTCCGATGGCTACGCTCCTCTGGTGAGACTGAACGATCATGCCTCGAAGATCTAGAAGAATGCCCATCAATCTTTTCCCACACCGGCCTTCTGTCGCTAGGAGCATCCCTCGAATCTCCATGTTCACCATGCTTCTCCTTATTGCGTTCTTCCCTTCTACTATCCCTCCCGTGCTCCTGTTCTACTATCTTTACAGCACCTCGTTCAGCCTGAGCTCGCATAAGCCGTTTGCTGCGAGGTGACAGAGAAGGAGAACTGGTTCTGTCTTTCTCTCCGTGTTCTCTTTGCCTCCCTTTACTGCGTTCTTCTCTACCAGAACTTCTCCCACGTTCTCGGTCCATTATCTTTTCTTCTTCTCGCTCAGCTTGAGCTCGTTTTAAACGTTTCGTACGAGGTGATGGTGATCGGGAAGAACTAGTTCTGACGGGGGATCTCTGTCGAGACTGCTTGGGCGATCTAGCCCGATCAGGTAATTTTTCTTTGGTAGGGTATCTCTCTTTATGAGATGAACTAGTTCTTTGCAGTGATCTCATTCTTGGAGAACCCCGATGATGAACGGGGGACCTTTCCCTCCTAGGAGAGCTCCTACGATGAGGGGAATGGCGATTTGTAACGGGCGACACGGATCGATCAGAATACTTCCTGGAATGCTCCCTACGTTCCACCATTGGGGCCATCTGAACAGCAGAGAAATCAAATGTAAAAAAAAAAAAGATGATCAAGTCAATACCACATAAACAAATATTTGTTACATCAAACCTACACTTTTCTCCCAGCTAGGATGCAGTAAACATATCATATATTCAATCAAAAAGGAAGGTTATGGAGTCCATTTCCTTCCATTGTTTTCAGAAGGGAGAATATATTAGCCGCATAAATATGTTCGCATCAAATGTTGCACCAATAGAACCTTAATATGAAGAGAAGAAATATGTACTAAATGTGAGTAACAACAAACAAGCATGGTTCACAGTATCAGTTTCAGACCCTTCTTAATTGACAATTTCAGGGTGGTTTCGGGTTCCGAGGGTTTTGCATTTGTTGGTTTTGGCAGTTTCAATATGTATCGACCGATACCGCAAAGTATGCAAACAAGTAATCCCTTAACGTCCATTTGTACAATATAACAAGGGATTCCTAGAATACTTATCTAGGACTAGAAGACCAAAGGAGATCCAACTTTTCAAGAAAATTATCACTTGCCTGTTAAAGAAGAGTGCTTCTCGAAGAAAGCGACAAGCAATGGTTTATGGAGTAGAGGTCTAACAAAAACCTAGAACTTAGGGGTTTTCGCGAATCAAATTTTAAAGAGTACAAAGAAGAATAAAAAAATGTTTTCAAAAAGCACATTAGACAGGCAAATATAGTTCAATATTACAAAAAAAAAAAAAAAGTGAAAGTGGTCAAATCAATCACAAAGTCAAATGTGATGACTAAATTCATATATCAAAACAAAGGTAGTCAAAGGCACAAGGCGCAAAGGGTACATATCGTCCAAGGCGCAAGGCGCACTCAAGGCGCACGCTCGAGTGAAACGAGGCGCAAAAAAATAAATAATAAAAGTATACATATATAAATGAATAAATTAGTAATATAAGAAATAAAACGAAATAACATATTAAAACCAACAAAAATATGTTAAAACATAACCAAGTGAACTAGCAAAATAGTAATATGAGTAGTAATCAACTGAACTAACAAAAGTTTGTATTCTTCCTACTACGTTTTTAGTAAATTTTAATTTTTCTAGTTCAACTGTAACCAACTTAGGAAACCGTGGAAATTGCTATATCCCTCTCACTTGTATGAGGTAAGGGTTATTTCCATACCTCAAATTTTTTGTATATATATAAAAAAACATAAGGCCGCCTAGGCGCACCTTTTCTAGGTTGCACCTGGCTGAAAGTCGCGCCTTAGGCGTGCCCTTGGTGCCCATGGAGAAAGGGGCCTCGCCTAGTAAGGGCGAGACGCAACTGTTGTGCCTTTCTGCGAGGCACGTCCGAGGCACGCCTTTGACTACCATGATCAAAACCTAATATAAGATCTATTTTTCCTCAAACTAGAAAGCACACACTCCACAAATGTGGGCCATGTCGTGTCCTGCCGTGTCGGACATGTTGAGAAGCGGTGTGACCCGAATCGGAGTTAGCCTATGATGTGTGATATTGGCCAGAGCTCATATGCTTTAAAAGAAAAATTTTATATAAGGCCTGAACCAATTACAATTATCTACACCTCATGATCTCACCTCCTATCCGATGTAGGACTAAATTACCAATTCCATTGTCACCTCCTTTTGAGGGCTCAACCGGAAACGAGATACAATCTAACAATCTCCACCTTAGCTCATTTCCGCTAGCCGAACAACCTTAGCACCCCTGCTACCTTTGCTCGTTCCCGCCAACAGAACAGCCTTAGTATCCCTGCTACCTTTGCTTGTTCCCGTCAACCGAACAACCTTAGCATCCCTGCTACCTTTGCTCGTTCCCGCCAACCAAGCACCCAAGAGAGCCAACACATTGTCATCTCGCTTCGTTTGACCACAGAACCAAACTAACACGTGCACCCACACCACCACAACGTCTTGCTCCACCTTGGGTGTGTCCGACCCACCATTGAAGTCAACATGTATAGTTGCCTCCAACATTAGATCTGATCCACCTTCTGCCTGCAAAAATTTTTGACACCCAAACTACCCTATGGAGGATGCTCCTAACTCCGCCTTGAGAAGAGAGCAAGTAAAATCCGATTATACGCATAAATGTTCAGCACAGTTTGTCTCGAACCAATTAGAGTCACCCAAACCAACCCCGTAACCTTAGGCTCTAATACCACTTGTTGGGAAACCGGTGTGACCCGAACCGGAGTTGGCCCATGAGGTGCAATATTGGACTGAGCCCATATGCCTTAAAAAGGAGTTCCTATGTAAGGCCTGAACCAATCCCAAGTACCTACACCTCATGATCCAACTTGCTAGCCGATGTGGGACTAAATTACCAACTCCATTGTCACCCACTTTTGAGGGCTCAACCGAAAACGAGATACAATCTAATAGGACACAATACGGACACTCCAAAAATAAACTAAGAAACACCAAAATAGGTGTCTTGTCCATGTCGCCGTGTCATATCCGTGCCCATGCAACATATAATTTCAACACCAGAACAAATATAAGGTCTCAAATCAGTCAATTTGATTAAAACTATGAAGAACATTTACAAGTACACCACAGGAACCCATGTCGTGAAAGTTTCCATAAATTAAAGAAAATGCCATCTTGGACCATAAAAAAAAACCCTAAAAAATTATGCGTTTTCATCTCAAAGCCAAATTCCAAACGTTCGACACATGTATACTAAGAAATTGCCAAAAACTAAGCTTGCATACAAAAATAATAGATCCACTAATTATGCATTTTACATCCGAAACCACCATATGAGAATATAAAACTAAAAAATTATATATACTATAGCTGCGATTTAGAGAAAGATTGAAACTTTGCAGTTGTAGTGGTTGAAAGAATGCTCACGTTCTATTGTCGCCGGTGATGGAGTCGCCGGAGCCGATGGCGACGGAGCTCCGGAGGGAGAGAGAGAGAGAGAAAATTAGGGCTTCGAGAGTATAGGGCTTCGAGAATTGGGGGTTTTAGATTTTATCATAACGGGTTACCGGTTTGGACCTTAACGGGTATTTTCGGTTACCCGATAAATAAAACTTCTGCATATTTTCTTCACAATTAAGGCTTCCTTCAGGATTGCTGCTACTTTTCAAAAAGCCCGCAGCATAAGTAGATTTTAACAGCAGGTCAAAAATCATTGCCAAAATTGAAATAACTTTGGAAAAAATATTTGATAAGCTACTGTGACCAAACTATTTGCATCAGGTTCAAAACTATTGTCTTCGCGTGTAGGTTGAAAACTTGAAATAAGTTTCAATATATATTGAAAAAAAAAATTCAAATATAATTTGAAAATTGGCAAAACTTATTTTGATTTTTTTTTTACGCATAAAATTGGAAATTGACAAATATTTCAAGTATATCCATGACCGGTCCTGGAGGATGCAACATTATTATTTAAGAAAATCCTAAGGTCAACATATATTTTCCAACAGTCTACTTATAATTTATTCATCAATTAAACACTCATATCTTCCAATTTATTTATAATTTTATTTTGGTGCATGTTATTGAACAATTTATTCACCAATTCATCGTTCATCTCGCTCAATTTATTTGTAATTTTACTTTCAATACTTGTGTAGCTGATTGAACATTATATCGTATCAAGAATTTTAATTTAATTATAAAATTTATGTTTTGATGCAACTAAAATTTTATTTTAAGTACTTCTCGATGTCTTTAAAAAAGATTTGTACGGAGCCTCAAAATATCCGAGAGAATGAGAATACTTGAACCAAGGGCTACATCCATGAATTTATAGAAGTATAATTAGGGGTGTATACGGACCGGACGGACCCGGACAACCTAGTGTACAAGTTCGGACCGAAAATAAAGTCGGACGGACATAAGCCCGGCTCGGTTAAGTTCGGACTTTTTTTTTTGTTCAGACTCGGACCGTTAACTTTGACTTATGATCGCGTCCGGCCTGTTAGGCTCGTCCGGACGGACCGGACCTAATCGGACTCAGACAAAATTAAGCCAAATCAAGTTTTCACTGCTACATTAAAATACCAGTTAATTATATATCAATTTTTCACTGCTTCTATGCTTCATAAGTTTGCATATAGTTGATTACTGATATATTAAAATACCACCCAAATTTTAAATTTTAATAATCAAAAACTTCACAAATCTAAACCAGCCAACTTTCAAATTGTTTTGACAAATGTTCCAAGCCAATATAATCAAGTGTCAGACCCAAATATTCCAAAAAAAAATTAATCAAATTGAATATCCTCTCATAGCACATCACATGCTCACATTCACATAGAAATTAACTTGAACTTGAACAGAAATAGCACAACTACCAGTTCATTTAGAGACAAATATATGAAGTGAGAGGTCAGAGAAGAAAAGCATAAAACACTTGGAACAACCATAACCATGATACATAACCAAAAAATCTATCACAAACAAAACTTGAAGGCAACACCACAAACAAAACTTGAAGGCAGCACCATCATCTCCCATCCGCTTCACATCTTTCATGGATCTAGAGTAATTCATTTCACTGCAAGTAATACACAAGCCTAAGTGAATTTTTTTTAAAAACACATAAAGAAAAGAAAAATTAAATCAAATCATCCCACCTCATCATCAGTCTTCTGTCTTCCCAATACCATCAGTAAAATAGGCTACTATCAATGAAATGTATTAATTTTGAACCTGCAAAATGCTAATTACTAGTGAGTAACAATTCGTGTAAAGGATATGAATTTAAAATCAGTAAAATAGAAGCTAATAAAAGCATTTCAAATGAGGTTCAGTTAACTTACATTACTTCTAAAGACTCATCTCCATTCCCACCCAAACTAATCAAAATTGATCAATTGCATATCCTCTTCATCATGTTGCACCTTAGTATTGACATAAGAAATGTGTCAATTTGTCAAAAATCAAGTATAAAGATGAATTAATAAAATAAAGTAATTAAATAAATTCTTACCTCTGAATTCTTCAGCACGTACTTAGAACGTAACCAATCCCTGCTACATATTAAAGCTTCTACTGTCTCTGGTTTTGAAGAACTCCGAAATTGATCTAGAATCCTGCCTCCAGCACTAAATGTAGATTCAGAAGCAACACTGCTGATTGGAATAGAGAGTATATCTCGAGCCATGCTTGGCAGTATCTTGTACTTTATAGTACTTAATTTCCACCAATTTAAAACATTAAAATTCTCCTCTGGCTCATCACGTTTATAACGACTTTCTTTAAGGTAAATATCCAACTCAGATTGAGATGGCTCCACCATATCTGACTCTTCAGCCCACGATTCAAATTCAGACCTACCTTTTGTCCTCCCTTTTAAATTACTGATAATGCTAGTAGAAGTACTACCATCATCTGTCTTAGAACTCTTTCTCTTTGAAATATTCGAAGCATATCCAGCATACAATTCATGCAAAGAATAAAGAACAAGTTTGATATTTTTTTCAGATTCTAAAATTGGGTAAATTCTGGGGAAGCAGAACTCAATTAGTTTCATTTTGTACCGAGGATCAAGAACTGCAGCAATAGACATCAGTAGATTACAATCACCCCAATACTTATCAAACTTAATCTTCATTTTATCCACCATTTCCTTCATATAAAAGGTTTCTTCAAATTCTAATGACTTATCATTCAAGGTTTGTTTGATTTTCCAAAGCTCTAGAAGAAACAAGTTTGAAGTTGGATAAGAAGTACCAGAAAATACATTAGAGGCTTCACTAAAAACTTCCAAAATCATACATACGGATTCAGCCCTCTCCCAATCCATCGTGGATGGCAGCCAAGTGTAGGAAGGATCCCTCTCTTGATACATCGAAAAAACTTTTTTAAATTTTAAAGCACAATCTAGCATTGCATAAGTTGAGTTCCAACGGGTAGGAACATCAAGAAATAAACGTTTAGAGACAGGAAGTTGCAACTGTTTAATTATATCAGCAAACTTATGAAGTCGTTCAGGTGACATTTTAAGATACTTCACACTTTCGCGGATATTTTGAATTACTTCTTTTATCTCATTCAGTCCATCCTGCACCATTAGATTAAAACATGTGCACAACATCGAACATGAAAAACCTTCCCTTTGAAGTAAAGTCTACCTTTCATTGAAAAAATTTCCTTTAAATTTCTCACAGCTACATCATTTGAACATGCATTATCAAGTGTTATTGAAGATATTTTATTTTCAATTCTCCAATCTAAAAGACAAGCAAAAATAGCATCGGCAATAGCAAGCCCAGTGTGTGGTGGTGGCAGACTTCAAAAGTTTAAAATCTGCTTTTGTAGCGTCCATTCCGTGTCAAAAAAAATGACATGTGAGACACATATATCCGACTGTCATGATTTGATGTCCATAAATCAGATGTCAAACTAATTCTACTCACACCCTCTAGCACTTCTGTTAACTTCTTTTTTCTGATGCATACAACTTCATGCAATCATTTTTCACAGTCACTCGTGATATCTTTTCAAACTCTGGATTCAACATTTGGCAAAACAACACAAAAAATTCATGCCCAACCATCTTAAATGGGTATTCATGCACAGTTATCATTGTAGCCAATAACTCCCTAACCTTATTCTTATCATACTTGTGGAGAGCCAATTGCCCAATTAAACCATCATCTGAAGGTTTTCCGAGTAAAAAATCTTTACCCAACAATTTTTTTTTGTATGGCGAGACGAACACAACATTTATTTAAATGTCTTTTGAATGTGGTTGTGCACCCATCCGCAGATCTAGTTAACTTTGTTTGACAATGGTTGCACTTAGCAAACAACTTTATAATACCATCCTTACCTTGCTCTTCAATTTTAGAGAACTCAAGCCAGACAAAGGAAGTTCTTTTCCTCGATTTCTTTTCAGTTCCATCAGCAATTCCATCGCCACCCGTACCATCCACAATCTGAATGTCACCATCACTAGTGGGATCCTCTTGATGTTGTTGGGCATTTACAACAACATCCAAACCTAAAAATGAAGCAATTCAACAACAATTCATATGCATAGAAAAAAATCAATAAATTCCATATTAGAACATCAATAGATTTATACCATGTAAAAGTATAAAGGGCAAATGAAAATTAGTTCTAAAAAATTATTACCTGTAAAATTAAATTTGTGTTAATATTCAGGGTTCTACTCAAAAGTTGTCAATATAAACTAAAATTAATATATCTTGAATGGAATGATAACATTCTCATAAGTTCTGAGAACTAATTCCAACAAAAAAAATTACTCAACATCACTAATAATAAAAGGAAGCAATTAAAATCGATGTAATCACTGACCTAACAGTGTAATCAAACCAATTTTTTTTGCCGTTGAGGGGTAATCAAGCCATATGTTTTTTTATAGTGTAATCAAACCATATGTTTTTTTGTTCACTAGTTAATTACACATTTATTCAGTGTAATCAAGCCATATATGACAGTTTTCACTGCTACATTAAACTCGCTGTAATCAAATCTGCCTCAACGGAAAAGAAAAACATTAAAACACATTTGTTCAGTGGTAGGAAAAGAAACATAAAATTTAAACAAAACAAATCCATTTTTATCTCCTCTACTACCTACCTATCCATACTCTTATTCCTGATCACCATAATTTTTGGAAAAAAAATGAAAATGAACATGATGGTATTTGGTATAATATATAATTAAGGGGGAAAAAAAATCAAATTTGACAAATAATTGAAATAATGAAAATATAAATACTACAAACTTAAGTTTTTTCTCAGATTTAATGATTTGGAAGAAAAAATCCCAAACAAAAAATAAGAAATATGACAGAACTTACTTGGATTTGGTTGTGGAGAAGCCATGGCTAGCAAAACAACAAAGAGACGGAAGAGGCAAAGTGAAGAAGAGAAACACTTTGGCAGATCGATTTTCTACTAGGCAAACAAGGGTTTCTCTTGGTGGGTTTATAAACTGTTGGTGATATGGATTGGAACCCATGATTTCGGTAGAATTTATAGGAATGGAGAAGATTTAGAGTAATTACCGTTGTTGAAAAATGAATCGTCATGCTCGATAATTTTTGCATGATTGATGAGAAATTGAGGCGTCGTCGGCTTGGTGGCGGACCTGGCGGTTGCTTGTTATTTGGGATTTGGAAATAAATTGGAAAGAAGAACAGCTGTGTGTCCTTAATGACTCATGTGAATATGAATATAACCTACAAGTAAACAAAGTTACCATAAAACCCTTGGCTATGTAATTGGCCCAACGGACATTCGAGCTGGACATGAATTTGACCGAGCCCGGGTCCGATTTCAAAACAGATACAGAAAAATGTTCGAACTCTGTCCATTAATTCGATCAGATGGCCCACAGTCGAACAATTTATCGAGCCGGACTCGTACGGACAACAGACTATTTTGTCCATTTTACAGCCCTAAGTATAATGAAAGAAATACACATTCTCACCCAATCACTTTTGTAACTTAAAATTGTTTCTTCGACTCATCTTCATACACAAAGAGAGGTGGTTCATTTAGTCACAATTCTAGTCCAATTAACATTGTTACACAAAGGAAAAAATGTGACTTATCGATGAGTGTCGGCTTTTCTAAAATGTACAATATGAAGTTGGTAGGTGATGAATAGAAGAGAGATCGTCACGGAAAAGAGGATGGTTGTTTGTGATGCAGACTACACTAGTGTTGTCTCAAAGCAACGAGCGACCACAATCGTAACCGCACTCGACGTCTATCTCAGTGTCACAGCATCTAACTCGGCAGCGTCTCGTCCATCCTCCACTCTCTGTTGCAGCTGGTCACTATCTCCAGCTACTTCATGATTATTGTAACCGTGGTTGCGGTCTAGCATATTTACGAGCCTAACGGCCTACGACCCGTCGACTCCCGTCAAGAATTCACATGTACATGTTTTGGGAATTCCTCACATCGAACTCAACGATGTCCAGCACTTTCTCCACTCCCTGTCAGGTTTGGTCACCACTCGCTTGAACCATGGTTGCAATCTAGCATATTTTCGAGCTTTTCCCGCCAACTCCCTAAAAGAATTTATACGACCTATTTTGGGAATTCTTCGCATTCAACTCAACGGCGTCCCGTACATCCTCTACTCCCTGCTGGGTCTAGTTACCACCTCAAGTCCCCCTGCAGGATCATGATTACTGGATTGTTATCTAGCATATTCATGCTGGGTCTAATCACCTGACTTTTATTACAACGCACATACTCACACACACTCTGCAACCGCGCTCGACATCCCGCACTCAACATCCATCTCAACGTCCTTCGCAACATCCAACTCAACAACATCTCGTCCATCCTCCACTCCATATTAAGTTTGGTCACCACCTCCAGCCCCTGTAGGATCATCGCAACTGTAGTTATAGTCTAGCATATTTACGAGACTGACGACCTACAGTCCACCAACTTCCTATAAGAATCCACAAGAATTCCTCACATCCAACTCAGCGACATCCCACATGATGCCTACAACGGTAGTTATAATTTAGCATATTTTTGAGGTGGCAATCACTACACCCATGGTTCCAATCCAACATATTTACGAGCATGACACTTTTAAAAATTTCTCGTAAACTATACTACTTATTTGGATCGAACCCGTCCAGCTTAGCCTTATGTCTCCACCATTTTCTAGAAGACTTAACAATGGCAACATATATATATATATATATATATATATATATATATATATATATATATATATATATTTATATTTATATATATATTGTTCTTGTTTTTATATAATATGTAAGCTCAA
Source organism: Iris pallida (assembly GCA_029216955.1). NCBI lineage: Eukaryota > Viridiplantae > Streptophyta > Magnoliopsida > Asparagales > Iridaceae > Iris > Iris pallida. Next base: position 11,561,028 of record JANAVB010024997.1, on the reverse strand, counting down.
ATGGCTAAGGTGGGAGGCATTCTCCCAATCTACAGGTACAAACCAAGGGAGAGAGTTGTAAGTCCTTTGGGGCAGAGTTGTTGTCACGTCCCAAAACCAGAATACTGGAGAACGGGGGACAGACATAGCCAGCTACGTACATAGGAGTGCAACACACTTCGCTATACAGTCACAGCTGTCTAGATGCATGAGAGTTTATCTACAATCCATCAGTCTCTTATGGTCAAGAACAAACATAGTGTCTCAATCTCAAGCAAGCAAATAGATGTTACAAGATGTTAGATCATCAAACATACAAAAGTAAGGCATCCCAAATATTACATATTCAGATGATCATGAAGCTAGTCATACAAAATACGAAGACTAGCAAGAGTTAAGTCATATATGATCAACCCTAGGATTTGTTAATCATGTTACAGCCCTTAGGCATATAGAAATAAATTTGCAACATGAGCTAACACATGCTCGACGGCTAAACGTCTCAAAAGAATCATTTACAATAGAGTGGAAGAACAAAATAAGCAACCCACTCATTGCCATGGTTACTCCTGGTGCTCACCATGTGGCTGGAAGGCAGTTAGATCCTCGGGTATCACTCCGAAATCTTGCCACAGAAAACCAGCTGGGTCAGACCCCAGAAAGAGCAAGTACCACAAGGGAGGCTCCACTTATGAACTAAAACCAGCATATAAGAATAGTAGAACAGATACGAGAACATAATTATAACAACATAGAAGACATGAATTTAAATAAACATCCTTGCTTACATCAGGAAGAACAAGAGGTGGAATATAATTTCCATGTTAATCATGAGACAATCATTCAGGCACGACCAATCAAGTCATACGGCTTGCTATTATTAACTAAATAGGGTTATCACAGGCCTAGTTACTAACAAAATGCAATTGAGATTACAATTGAGATCACTCACCAACCCGTAGCAATCTTCCGAACCGAAGTTGACGACTCCTCGATTAGATATTCTTCTTCTTTCTGTCTTGGATGGCAAAGTCGTAAGAGCAAATTACACTCACCAATCCGTAGCAATCTCTCTAACTGAAGTTGACGACTCCTTGATTAGATCTTCTTATTCTTTCTGTCTTGGATGGCGAAGTCCTAAGAACAAAGTACGAACTTTCTCCTAGATTTTCTTTGTAGACGAGCACCCTGAATCTCCACTTTGTGCTTTGTGCTTATGCTTTGTGCCTCCACTCTCACCCAATATATATAGGATGAGAAAATTCTATTTTAGGTCATAATATGATATCTTAAATAGGAAGCCCTCAAATAAGAATCCTATTACACCTAAAATAGCCCATCAATTATCTTATTTTAGATCATAATAGAATTTCCTAAAGTAAGAATCATATATATATCTAAAATTATAAAACCTAAAATTTGGATAATTATTTAATTTGGGTATTTGCAAGAATTGTCGATTTAATTCCTATTAGTGTAATTTTAGAATGATATTAGATATTTAATAATAATAATAATAATAATAATAATAATAATAATAATAATAATAATAATAATAATATTATTATTATTATTATTATTATTATTATGTATTTGGTTAATTAAATTATATTTTTAAATTAAAATTATTGATTATTGGTTTGCATTTTTGGTTTGGACCGTAACCCATTCCAATATTTTCCCCTAACCCAAACCCTTCTTAAATAAATAAAAAAGACAAAAATAAAAAATAAAAAAAAACCTCCCCTGATCCATTCCCTCTTTTCCCCAACTCCTCACACGTTCAGCCCTTCCCTCATCATCTTCCCCACGTTTCAATTTCTCACCACAAAACATTAACTACCACCACAATCTTTTTCTCTAACCATCTCCATACAACCAGCCCCTCACTTTTCTCTCCTTCATTAAACCACCACCACCATCTCCATTCTTCCAAATTCAAAAACTACCAGTACACTCCAAACCCCCTTCCGGCTAACCCCCCTCGCCGGTGCCAAACCCCTCCATATGGCTAACCTCCGACGTGCGCCCGACTCCCGCGTGTCATGCCCCGATTCCGTCGAATCGATAGGCATCCCCCGAACGTGATATCGTGCGAACCTAGTTTACGATCGCACAAGACATAGTCATAAGGTAATCCGAGATACGAGATCTAAGAGAGTAAGCAGACAAATTGAATCACACATTAAGTAAAGAAAACTTTAATCTTTATTGATAATGAACACCATTTACAGACTCCAGTACAGGACTCATGCCACGCGGGCTACAACATGACTCAATTACAAAAGAGTGCCGATGAGATAGCCGTTCCATACTTTGCACACATCCCTCAATATACATCAGAGTATTCCAGTGACCTAGAATTGAGGGATGTTGAGCCATCTTTCTTGGATAGTCGAGAGCCTTCAAAAGTGGAGTTGCGAGGACAAGTCTTCGATGTGCGGCCGAAGCTTCAGAATCACGAACGTCGTCGAGCTAGTTGGCACGTCCTTCCTGATTCGTAGGACCTGCAAAGAGCGAGGATCAGTACGATCACATGTACTGGCGAATGGCTAATTAAAATCCAAGCTCTGTATTTGATTCAAACAGTTTTTATAAACATGTTAGCTAGCTATTTATGTGATCTTTCTAACCATCCTGATCAATTAGCATGTTAACATGTTCCGAGGCAAGCATATGAATTTGTAAACATTAAGCAGCTATCATATTCATACCATGTCACGTGTGCATTAGTTAAGCAGTGAAAGGGTGTGAAGGCCACTGGCAATGTCAAGCCATCACAGACTATAGCTGGGTTAGACGGCGACCCTTTCGCGGTGGATAGCGAGCCCTGTGCGAAAGTTTTCGAATAACCCACGTCGATAAAAAGCTGGCGCTTGTTATACTCGTTCTTCCCGGGCCAAATTGGTCCCTTGGTCTAGGCAACCGTTCGAGGAAACTACACCTTGTCGACAAGTTGTCCAATGACCATTTTGCAGAGTCTTGAAATATGCTCTATCTTTTCTAGAACCTTATCCTTTCTCTTTTATGTGCGAAACTTATCCTTTGTTTTAAACTTAGACGATTTACTCACTTATCTATATCGTTGCGATAAACGTTAATCGATTCATTCATTATTTTGCATAGGCTAAGTGGAATTGCATAAGGAAGCATGTTTTCCATTTTCAATACCGGCAGTTTGATAGCAAGTGTTTCGTGAAGAATCTTGCCACGATTTCTTTGATTCTACACTATTATGACAAGCATTCATTTAACTTCATATTGATTTTAAAATAGAGGGACGAGGCGAAGGAGGTCACCAACTCTCCTTATACTTGCTTCAAGCGAGCGATCGATTGGCTGCGTTGACATCGCCTACGCGATCACCTGCAATCGCATAAGCAACTGATTAGAACATTGTGTAATTCAAAGAATTTTGATATGAATGCGAAGCTTGAAAACGCAAGTCATAAAAACCCATCGAAAAGATTCACGAAAAACGTATTCACGAAAACCAAAGCCAAAGTCAAATCAAGTGCGGTATAAAAATCAGAGCAACGGGAGGTCTCTCCCGACTCAGCCGCAGAGCCAATCCTTGAGGCACAATCCGCTGAATATGGGACTTGGTATCGAAGAAGCCATTCCATAACGTGGAATGGATCTTAATTCAACCGTTTCCGTTCGATCGACTCGGCCGATTCCGACCTATCGGTCCCCATCGAATCGATAGCGACAGTGTTCCTTTCTCGCGCACCCCGTAGACGAAAATGGGGCACGATGTAGGGACGGGGCACTACACCATAACCAACTTATAAAAAGTTTCGTCTTCGAAACTTAAGGATAGAACCTATCTCTACGGGAATAATAAAAGGAATTTCTCCTTCATTTCTGATTCAAGCTCCCACGTCGACTCTTCGACCGAATGGTTACCCTAGAGGGCGCGGACGAGAGGGATCGCTCGATTCTGCAGCAGCTTATCCTTGCATTCTAAGATTTGAATTGGTACTTCAACGTAGGATAAGTCGGACTTCAGCTCCAGCTGGCTAAAATCTACCACGTGGCTAGGGTCGTACACGTACTTCCGCAACTGAGAGATATGGAAGACATTGTGTACCCCTTCAAGTGCCGGCGGTAGGGCAATTTTATAGGCCATTGGGGCGACCCGTTCGAGTATTTCGAACGGCCCAACGAATCTCGGACTCAAATTTCCTTTCGCGACGAACCGAGTAACTTCTCGTATGGGCGACACTTTGAGAAATACGTGTTCGCCTTCTTGAAACTCGAGGGGTCGACGATAAACGTCCGCGTAGCTTTTCTGACGACTCTGCGCGGTCTTTAATCTTTTCCGAATGAGTCGAACTTTTTACACAGTCTGTTCTACCAGTTTCGGGCCGAAAATCTGCCGCTCTCCGACTTCGTCCCAGCAAATGGGTGATCGGTACTTTCGTCCGTACAAGTCTTCATACGGCGCCATTTGGATGCTAGATTGATAGCTATTGTTGTATAAAAATTCAGCCAGAGGTAGATGAACATCCCAGCTTGATTTGAAGTCAATTGCGCAGAGTCGTAGCATATTTTCGAGAATCTGATTGATGCGCTCCGTTTGGCCGTCGATCTGAGGATGGTAAGCTGAGCTGAACTGCAACTTGGTACCTAGAGCCAACTGAAGGCTACTCCAGAATCGCGATATAAACCATGAATCTCGATCGGAGACGATGGATACTGGAACTCCGTGCAGCCGTACTATCTCATCAAGATAAATCTGTGCCAGGCGATAAACGTTCCAAGTAACTTTAATGGCAACGAAGTACGCTGACTTGGTTAGTCGATCGACGATGACCCATATGGCATCATTTCCTCGCGGCGTCTTCGGCAGACCAACAATAAAATCCATGCACATATGCTGCCACTTCTATTTCGGAATCGCCAGATTTTGCATCTTTCTACCCGATCTCTGGTGCTCAGCTTTTACCTGCTGACAGGCCATGTATTGCGACACGAAAAGTGCCACATCTTTTTCATCCAGTGCTACCAAAAATTTGTACGGAGGTCCTTGTACATCTTCGTGCTACCGGGATGCAAGGTGTACTTCGCATAGTGCACCTCCGATAATATCTCCTTTTTAAGTTCTGAATTGTCCGAAACGGATAACCTATCCTTCAATCGAAGCATGCCGGTTTTGTCTTCCGTAAAGTCGATCGTCCTACCCGTCGAGATTAGCTCTCGTATTTTCTTCAGGTATGGATCGTCCTTCTGAGCGGTCTTGATCTTTTCTTGCAAGCTCGGCTCTAACTGCAACTTTACCAACTGCACATTCCTGAATCGGACTCGTAGTTCGATGCCCATCTCTTCTAGGTTGCGTAGCAGTCTGCGATCGATGGATAGCGAGGCAATATACTTTCGACTCGGAGCGTCCGCCACAATATTTCCCTTTCTCGGCGTATAGTCAATAGTCAAGTCGTAATCCTTGATCAGTTCAAGCCAACGCCTTTGCCTCAAGTTCAGTTCCTTCTGTGTGAATAGATACTTGAGGCTATTGTGATCGGTATAGATCGTGCATGCCATGCCATAAAGATAGTGACGCCACAATTTTAAGACGAATACAATCGCCGCTAACTCCAAGTCATGAGTAGGGTAGTTCTTCTCGTACGGCTTTAGCTGTCGGGAAGCAAAATATATCACCTTGTTTCGCTACATCAGCACACATCCCAAGCCCTAACCGGACGCATCGCTGAATATCTGGAAACCCTCAGTCCCTTCTGGAAGTACGAGTATCGGGGCCGAGATGAGCCGTTGCTTTAACTCTTGGAATAAAGCTTCACAGTCGTCTGACCATTCAAATGCGACTCCTTTCTAGGTGAGGCGAGTCAGAGGCGATGCGATCTTCGCAAAGTCTTTCATGAAGCGTCGGTAGTATTCCACTAAGCCAAGAAAACTTCGAATCTCGACGATGGACGTTGGCCATTTCCAATCGACAATGGCTTCAACTTTCTTTGGATCGACTGCAATGCCTTCAGCTGAAATGATGTGTCCGAAGAATACGATGCTGCTCAGCCAAAATTCATATTTGCTTCGCTTCGCATATAACTAATTTTCTCGAAGGGTCTGAAGCACGGTCCGTAGATGCTCAGTGTGTTGCTGCCTATTCTTCGAGTAGACGAGTATGTCGTCGATAAAGACTACTACAAACTTGTCGAGGAATGGTCGGAACACCCGATTCATCGAATCCATAAAAATGGCAGGGTCGTTCGTTAGGCCGAACGACATTACCAGGAATTCGTAATGGCCGTATCGAGTGCGAAAGGTAGACTTCGACACATCGTCCGGCTTGATCTTGAGTTGATGGTAACCCGAGCGCAGATCAATTTTAGAGAACACCATAGCTCCTTGCAGATGATCAAACAGATCATCTATGCGGGGCAGGGGATATTTGTTCCAGACTGTAGCTTTATTCAGCTTGCGGTAGTCGATACAAAGACGCAGTGAGCCATCCTTTTTCTTAACGAACAGCACGGGCTCTCCTCATGGCGAGACGTTGGGTCGAATGAATCCCTTGTTGAGCAACTCTTGCAACTGTACTTTGAGTTCTTTAAGTTCTGTAGGGGCCATTCTGTACGGGGCTTTAGAGATCGGTCGGGTATCGGGGAATGTATCGATAGTGAACTCAATCTTTCGATCGGGCGACATGTCGGGCAGTTCGTCTGGGAACACATCTGGGAATTCTACTACAACGTCGGTCTGACCCGCGTTTGCACCATCCTGTCGCATGTCTCGAACGGACGCTAGATAGCCTTTGCACTCGAAATGCAGCATCCGTCGAGCAGATATTATGGAGATCACCATGTAGGTCGGCGACGCCTTACCATACGAATAGCAGAATTTAGGCACTCCAGGTATGCAGAATGTGACCCTCTTTTTAGCACAGTCTATGGTTGCATTGCACGGACCGAGTCAATCCATCCCCAAAATGATGTCGTAGTCCTTAATATCTAGAATTACTGCATCAAGACTGATCTTTTGACCACCTATACAGATGATTCCGTCTCCGCAGACTAAATTTGCAAGTAGTGGCATGCCCGACGGTACGTTAACAGTAAGATCGAGACCCAGCGGTGTCAGAAAAAATTTGTGCTCGGCGATGAAGTTTGCCGATATAAAACTATGTGTGGCACCTGAATCAAACAATACACGAGCAGGTTTATTTTGAATTGCAGTATACCTGTCACGACTGTGTCAGATGCGAACACTTCGTCTCGAGTCATGGCGTAGACGCGACCCTGAGCATTGGGGCGACGGTCTTGGCCATTCTGTTGTGCGATCGGTGGAGCCCGAGGTGCTTGGCCTTGGTTCTGATGATGTTGTTGGGGGCGCTGGTTTGGCTTCTCCTTACAGTTGCGTGCGATGTGGTCTATTCGGCCGCACCCGAAGCATGCTCCATTCTTCAATCGGCACTCGCTGGCAATGTGTCCTTCTTTGTGGCAGAAATTACAGACTATTCGATCCTTTGTCTGGTTGCCGCCTCCGTTGCCGCAATTTTGATGCTTGTGCGGATTGTTGCCTTCCGCATTACTATGGCATTTGTTATTAAAGTGAACAGCGCCAGTAGTAGCAGGAGGATACTCAGACTCCAGACGGAGGGCATGGTTGAGTTCCTCGCCCATGGTTTTGTATTCAGGCACCGAGACATGAGCACGAATAGAGGAACGCAGGCCCACTTCGAATCGTCGAGCTTGACTTGCAGTGGTAGATAGATAGGCTCCTACAAATTTGGCCAGTTTGTTGAATTCGGCCACATACTGTCGTACAGTCATATTCTCTTGCCTCAATTGTATAAATTCATTTTTTTCTGTCGCACGGCTGCAGAAAGATATTCAGTCTCGAACGCATTTCTGAATGTGGTCCATGAGATCGCCGTCGTCCCGTCTTCACGTCGAATTGCCCGCTTCTGCACGGCCCACTAATCGTACGCGTTCATTCGAAGTAGAAGTTGAGCACACGCGACTTTCTTCTAGTCTTCGACACCCAGAAGCTCAAACTTGTCTTCCAGCTCATCCAACCAGTCGATCGTCATGGATGGATCTTCTGTGCCGTTGAAGTAAGTGCGACAGCTTTTCATAAATTTTGACACGTCGAAGTTAGAACTTTTTGGTGCCGCAGGTGAGAGCACGGGCACCTCCGGTTCAGCTTTGTTGGATCAAACCGCAAGCTCAGTCACGGCAGGCGTCATCGTTGAATCGTTGTTGGCCACGACCGATTGTACTATTTGTTGGTGTATATTCAGCTTCTGCTACTGCAGCTTGAATTGAGCCTCGAACCGATTCTCGAATTGGGTTTGACGAGCATCTGCCTGCTGGCGATGGAGCTTATTTTAATGTTGCTGTATTTCGAGCATCTGCAGCATCCATTGCATCGGGTCGCCGGAAGGTCCGGCTACGGTAGGCGTTATTCCCGTTGGGTTGACGGAATGCTCGGGTCTGGAAGTACTCGAGCCGCTAGAAGCGCTCGTCTAATCCTCTGCCCGAGCTCCCGCAACTGCAGGAAAAAGAAAGGCAACTCTCATGTAACGCCCCAGTCCCAAAATACGTAGGACTAGAAACGTATCATGCCAGCTGTCTACATACGAAGTATACTCCAATATATGGATATCTCGTATGTACACATAAGCTGTAAACTGTAGTAACCATGAAGCTAATCTCATCCGTAAACCAATATATCATAAAATCAACTTATTAATGTTATTTGTACAAACATTGGGCGGAGACAAAGTCCACTAACAACTATCTTAAAATAAAATGTACAAGAAGTAAATCGATAAAATATCAAACGAACCAAGCACAATTCTCTTCGAAGGAAGGAAGAAGATCACGGCCTTGGCTAGAACACCTGTAGTAAATCATGAAAGCATACACCTGGAGAGATAACCAGGTCCTCAGAGGGACGTAACAAGACACATAATATCATGCCATAAACTGAATAGTAAGAGCTCAATAGAAAATATACATGAGTAAAGGTTCCTAACCATTCTATGTGGAATGTACTTTAGAAGACAACATTCTACGCATGAGCTTAGGTGTTCAGCATAGATGGAGATAGAGAGTGGCAGTAGGTAGCGCTCATAAGAGACACTATCGGCCATGGGCAGAAAGTAGCGCTCATCCGAGTCACTATCGGCCCCGGGACAGTAAGTAGCGCTCATACGAGACACTATCGGCCCAAATCTATGTGTGTACTAAACATGTAGCCCCTACACTAATAACTATCTCCTCTCTCCCCATGATACTATACATGTGTCGACTCCACGACACTGTTTGATCCTTAATAACTGCCAAGTCTTCTACATAACCTATTGGCAGTTACATCCTAACGCACGGCCTGTACGCATCGATGTACGGTCGATACGTAAGACCGAAGCTATATGCGACTCACAACTCACACACAACCTGTGGCACATCGTGACAGTTTATGAGATGCTCTAAACATATGGTAGTCCCTTAACTCTAAGCCAATTGCATAAATATAGTAATTTGTATCTATATATAGTTTTGAAAGAACAACTTGGTAAGAAACAAAACATGCATGATATTGAGCAAGAAAGTAAACAGTAAAGGCAAGGTGTCTTGCCTGATTCCGTGCTGTAAATATGAAATGCCGCTCCCGCGTCCACGCCTCCGGAATTCGACGCTCCTAGATAATTAATTAACTAAATTAAGTCACTACTTATGTAATTTACGATACGACTTAATTAGTCAAAGTAATGTGTTAAAATTATATTCAATCTTTCGTGGAACCATGTAGATCCATACAATCACACACAGGTTCTATGAGACATCGAAACACAGTTTTAGGGTTTCTAACTTTTAATTAGTCGGTTATGCCCCTACTTAAATAACATACTTAAAAATCATATAAAAATCATAAAAATAATATTTAAACTAATTTTCTACAGATTTATCTATGAAATTCCAGAATTTATAATATTTCTAAAGACATTTATGACTAGTTGATTAATAAGTCAGCTAATCTACCCGAAACTCGCCCGGAACATAGTTAATGACTCAAAATTGCTAAAATAACCAAAAATATATTTTAAAAATCAATAAAATAATTTATTTTATAGAATAATATCAAAGGTACAAGGGTTGAGTTATGCTACAAGTTTGGAACATTCTAGGTCAGCCGGTTACCCAAAATTAGCTAGTTTTGACCTACAATTTTCGACCAGATTTGAGTTGCTAAAATCATGAAAAAATACTTAAAAATCTTAATTTATGTATATGAACATACATAAAATTCAGTTTCAAAAATAGGCACCAATAACTTATAGTTCCTTTACAATGGGGTTAATTTTGATCCTACTGACACATGAATATTTCGTATATATTTCATGAAACCTTTATGGATGACTATACCTAAAAAAAGACTTCAAAATATAATTTTTACAGAATTAATAACATATTTTTTATAAAATTTTAGCAAAGATTTTTAGAAGAAAAGATTTGGGTTCTTACCAAAGATCCTTGCTAGAAAGGGTGATGATGACTTTATTCACCAAAGCCCCAATCTTTTCCGCTATCCTCGCTTGCTAATCCTCTCTTCGTGAGTATGAGAGAGTTGAAAATGGCTACAGAGGATTGGATGGAGGATATGGAGTTTTTAGGGTTTGTTTTGAGGGATTTCGGGGATGTATGGTGGAGGAGATGAGTTTTTGTGAAGGATGGAGAGATGTGCAATGGAAGAGATGATGTATAGATGCTATGGAGAGTTTGTTGCTGCCAAAATTATGGAGAGGGAGAGGAGTTTTGGTCGACCAAAGGTGAGGGAGAGAAAATTTTGGATTTAGTTAAGGTTTGGGATAAGTTGGTATATTTAAACATATCCTTAAATAAATTTTAAGCAATTTAGGATTTAAATCCTATTTAATTTGATACATTCGGTCATGGGGGGTTGCTTGGCCAAAATTATCATGGTGGGGGTCCACTTGGCATGATTTGGTTGTTTGGTGAGTTGGCAAGTTGATTGGATTGAGGATTTAAAAAGGGGTTTCCTAATATAGAACTATTTAATTCTATCTATGTAATTATATTACAAAATCTGAATTAAATACAAATAAATGTAATTATTAATATTTATTAATGCCCAATATGCCTACATAGGGTTGGGTTTGGTTTGGAAGAGGTTTGGGAAGGTTTGGTGCAACCGGGTCTCCCAAAAAGTCATAAAGGCATTCTTAACTAATTAATTAAATAAAAATATAACTTGTGCCATAATTTGAATGGTTAACATGCAAGAGATTACAATATGACCATGACATTTCTAACATGGCTAGCATACTAGTTAAAGCACCCGACTATGCTAGGCATGCCATACTTTCTAGTCGTCTTGCATATTCAAACTCAACCATGGCTATAGTCCTTTTATATAATATAAATAAGATAAAAATAAATTAGAATTAAATAAAATCCAAAAATAATTTAAATATTCCTTTAAATTATAAGGGATTTTACATCTCGTTAGTTTCAGAAAATGTCCTGGGTTCAGCGTATGGAACAATTCATCTCATCGATACGAGGTCAACGGTTTGAGACTAGAAACTCGACACTGGAGGCCAAAAACGTAAAGCCGTGCTCTGATACCATTATGTTATGCACCGATTCTGTCGAATTGATAGTCGTCCCCCGGGCGTGATGCCGTGCGAACCTAGTTTGCGATCGCACAAGGCATAGTCATGAGGTAATCCGAGAAACGAAATCTAAGAGAGTAAGCAGACAAATTGAATCACACATTAAGTAAATGAAACTTTGATCTTTATTGATAATGAACACCATTTATGGACTCCAGTACAAGACTCATGCCGTACGGGCTACAACATGACTCAATTACAAAAGAGTGCCGATGAGATAGTCGTTCCATACATTGCACACATCCCTTAATATACATTAGAGTATTCCAGTGACCTGAAATGGAGGGACGCTGAACCATCTTTCTTAGACAGTCGATAGCCTTCAAAAGTGGAGTTGCGAGGACAAGTCTTCGACGCACGGCCGAAGCTTCAAAATTACGAACGTCATCGAGCAAGTTGGCGTGTCCTTCCTGATTCGTGGGACCTACAAAGAGTGAGAATCAGTACGATCACATGTACTGGCGAATGGCTAATTAAAATCCAAACTCTATATTTGATTCAAGCAGTTTTTATAAACAGGTTAGCTAGCTATTTATGTGACCTTTCTAACCATCCTAATCAATTAGCATGTTAACATGTTCCGAGGCAAGCATATGAATTTGTAAACATTAAGCAGCTATCATATTCATCCCGTGTCACGTGCATTAGTTAAGCAGTGAAAGGGTGTGAAGGCCACTGGCAATGTCAAGCCATCACGGACTATAGCTGGGCTAGACGGTGACCCTTTCGTGGCGGGTAGCGAGCCCTGTGCAAAAATTCTCGAATAATCCACGCCGATGAAAGGCTGGCGCTTGCTATACTCGTTCCTCCCAGGCCGAATCGGTCCTTTGGCCTAGGCAACCGTTCGAGAAAACTACACCTTGTCGACAAGTTATTCAATGACCGTTTTGCAGAGTCTTGAAATATGCTCTCTTTTCTATAACCTTATCCTTTCTCTTTTATGTGCGAAACTTAGCCTTTGTTTTAAACTTAGTCAATTTACTCACTTAGCCATATCGTTGCGATAAATGTTAATCGATTCATTCATTACTTTGTATAGGCTAAGTGGAATTGCATAAGAAAGCATGTTTTCTATTTTCAATACCGGCAGTTTAATAACAAGTGTTTTGTGAAGAATCGTGCCACGATTTCTTTGATTCTACACTATTATGACAAGCATTCATTTAACTTCATATTGATTTTGAAATAGAGGGACGAGACGAAGGAGGTCAGCCACTCACCTTAGACTTGCTTCAAGCGAGCGACCGGTTGGCTGCACTGATGTCGCCTACGTGATCACCTACAATCGCATAAGCAACTGATTAGAACACTGTGTAATTCAAAGAATTTTGATATGAATGCGAAGCTCAAAAATGTAAGTCACAAAAACCCATCGAAAACATTCATGAAAATCAAAGCCAAAGCCAAATCAAGTGCAGCATGAAAACTAGAGCAACGAGAGGTCTCTCCTGACTCAGCCGCAGAGCCAATCCTTGAGGCGCAACCCGCTGAATATGGGACTTGGTTCTGAAGAAACCATTCCATAACGTGGAATGGATCTTAATTCAACCGTTCCCGTTCGATCGACTCGGCTGATTCCGACCTATCGGTTCCGACCGAATCGATAGCGACAGTGTTCCATTCTCGCGAACCCCATGGACAAAAATAGGACATGATATAGGGACGGGACATTATACCGTGGTGACCCCCCTGTTCACCGCGACCAACCCCCTGTTCGTCGCGACCAACCCCCGCAGGCCCGCGACCCGCCGGCGCCGACCCTCGGCCAGCCTCGCGGCCCACGCTGTTGCCGTTCCGAACGCCCGAGTATGCCGTCGTGTTCACCGTAACGCATTTTTGAGGCCTCGAGCCGGTGACGACGTGCCGCGATCCGAGTCCGAGGCTACCCTTCGGATTTTGACATCAAACTTTTGGTATAATTCCTAAATCGAGTAGTTCGTCCCTCCCTATTCGGTCTCGATCCCGTTACGAGATTTGAATATTTGACGTTTCTTGTATGGATACCTAGAACGATCATTGGATCGTTGGCCGATTTCGTGCTCGGAACATTATTCTGTTAGAATTGGGCGTGTTTGGTTAATTGGTTCTGTGAATAAGTAGACATCCTTGGTTCTTAATTTTTGACCTAGCCATCTTTGGTTGGATTTAGTTATGTGAAGAACTTGTGTGGTTGTATTTGGAATTAGTTCTGTGAAAATTTGGCTTTTGCTAGAGTTGTTTTGTTGGGAATTAACTTCTGTGAAGAATTGGTTTTAGTTATAAAATAGTTCTGTTAATATATGTGTGACTATATATATATATATATATATATATATATATATATATATATATATATATATATATATATATATATATATGCAAATGACCTTTAGCCTAGTTGTTAAGAGAGATGCATGCGGCCCGAGTGGTCAGGAGATCGATTCCCGGTGGGAGCGTTCGCCACAATTACCTTCTTTCAAATAAATATATTTTTATAGCAATTGTCGTTTAGTTCTGTATATATTTTTATAGCAATTGTTATATATATATGCTTTAACATAAAGGTGTGATTTTTGTATGTAAATATATGTGATTTAAAAGGAACATTACGTTTTAATTATACTCTTAATATTGTAACTCATTTAAAAATATATACGTATATAGTATTGCTATTTTCAAAAACCTGGTCGTTACAAAATATACCTTAGATAGACGTATATCTCATATTTTATTGGTTTATTTATGTCGGCGTATTTTTGGGTTAAATTGAGACTTATTGTATCCACATTGGCGACGACCGAAATGGTCGAATGAGTCTTTAGCAAAACCCAAATGCTGCTGGATATTTTTGTAAGCTGAGACGTAAGCTATTAGTAACATGTGACTGCGTGACCAAGTTTCAGACTCTATTTGTCCCTACGTTGCGACTTTTAAATTAGTTTAGATTTTGTAGAACTGGTTACATGGCGCTTTAGATTTTAGGTGCAGGACACTCGTGCCTTCTGACTAGACTGTTTTCCCGGCTTCTAGGAGATCGTCGCAGCGTAGCTTAGGATTTTTATTTCTTCTTTATTTTATTTTTCATAAATGTGTTGTAAGGGCATAAGCTCATTTTTTTTCCTTTCTTTTTTCGAGCCATGTATTGTGTAGCTTTGTGTAGCTTAGGAGTGACTCTTTTTCCTGTGTTTAATTTTGATAGTAGAATGTTCGATATTGCAGCTAGTTTTATTTATAAAATGAAATCGAAAATATTTATTTTCTAAAAAGAAGAATAAAAATTTTCTCACATAAATTAGAACGCCTCAAAACTACAAGTTTTATATTTATATCAACAACTTCACGTTTTATTATTAAAAGGGAAAAACATAGTTTATATCTATATACAGTATAAAACACAAGTTTTACAAATAAATTGAGATGCTACTCTTCACAAACAAATTACAAACGGACTCTTTTATACAAGTTGACAAATAGTGTAAAGCCGCGTTATAGTTAATAAATCATTAGTGTAATCATTAAACCAGAAAATTGACTACGACCAATATTAGAGATTGTAATTAGAACACCATAGAATGGTTATATTGGAGCTAAGACATACTCTTAATCAGGGTTTCGAGGACTAGACTGTGATCATTCTTCCCTCCATCTTCCTTTTTACAAACTCAAGGCAAGTACACTATTGTATTCTGGTTTATTTCTTTTCTTATTGCATATTGACACATTGCACCATGAAGTTCTTCCCTATGAACTCAAATATTGACTCGGGGATTGGGGACTAGTATAGCACTTGTGACCAAACCTCCCTTAGAATTATTGTGGATAGTTGAAGCCACACTTTCACGTGTGTCGAAGCCGGATCGTATGCTAGAATACAAATTGAATCTACCAGACAGTCACAAGTGTCTACCTATTCAAATCACAATTGTTTCATTGTATTAAAATTTTTAATTATTTTCCTTGCATCAAAATATTTCAATTGTTTCCTTGCATCAAATATTTCAATTGTTTTAAATATGCATTTTTCAACTATTGCTTAAAATGCTAGAGTCTGGGATTGTGTACTTGTTCATTTCTGACTGGAAATCCTATTTTTCACCATATGCGAGTTTGAGGACGAAGAACTACTCTTCAGTAGCTACTATGACCCCAACTTGTATCCTTAGGAACTACTGGAACCAACTTTGGAGAACACTGTCCCGGAGGCACCTGAACCGGCTACTTTGTTAGCATGTAGTTGTTTTATTTATTTGCTTAGCTTTTTCTTTCCAGAACAGTATTTGAAGTTAAGTTGTTTCAGTATTTTATTTTTTACTTCGGTTAAGACTTCTGTGTTTTGAATTATTAAATAAAAGTTTTTAAATTTTTGCAAATTTAGATGTTGTGATTTATGAGTTCCACTATTGATCAGACAGCTTACTACCGCCGTCTACCACGGCGTAGGCTGAGCATGATCCAACTTGACCCAAACATATTAGGATCGGATCATGACAAAAATAGACCAACACCTATTATGGACATCCAAATCAATCAAATCAAATCAAATCAAATATTAGATTTGTATTCCACAAATATATTGTTACCAAATTCAGACTGGACTCCAATATATATATATATATATATATATATATATAGAGAGAGAGAGAGAGAGTAAGGGAGGTGAGGAGCCACCTTATGGGTGGTGGCTATGTGTCACCCCCATGCTATCATCATGCACCGAAAAGTGTACAAGTGCATGATGATAGCATAAGAGGGTGACACGTAGCCACCTAACCGTGAAGTGACCTCACCTCTCTTATTCTCTCTCTCTCTCTATCATGAAGGCGAATTCCAACAAAGCCCCAGGGTCGGACGGATTTAGCAGTAGATTTTACAAACGCCACTGGAATATTCTGAAGTTTCCGGTTCTCGAGACGGTCCAGGAGTTCTTCACTAAGGGGAAGCTGCTGAAGGAGCTGAATCATACCTTCCTGACTCTTGTGCCAAAGAAAGAAGATGCGACATCACTAGCAGACTTTAGGCCTATAGCGTGCTGTAATTATCTTTACAAAATAATTACGTACCTTATGTGCCGGCGTATGGAGGGGATCATGCAGGACTTAGTTTCTTCAAACCAGACGGCTTTCATAAAGGGAAGATCGACTGTTGAGCACAGTCTTCTTGCATATGAGATGGTAATGGGCTTCAATAAACTAGGAGGGGAGAAGGTGTGCGTGAAGTTGGACCAGAGGAAGGCCTATGACATGGTCAATAGGGACTTTTTGTGCCACATGATGATTGCCATGGGATTCGATGATCGGTGGGTTGCGAGGATTCGGGAGTGCATCACGACCCCCACATTCTCTGTCCTCATCCAGGGTTCCCCGTATGGGTTCTTCCACAGCAATCGTAGACTCAGACAAGGTGACCCATTGTCTCCTTACCTGTTCACGCTTGTCATAGAGTGCTTCACTTGTTTGATGGATATGGCGGTGCATAGTTGGAGGTTTGTCCCACTGTTCAGAAGGATCGAGCCACATGTTATTCATCTTATTTATGCAGACGACCTCCTGGTATTCCTCCGACATTTTATAGAAGGTATGAACATGATCTCGGAGATTATGGGAGATCTGGAAGCTCTTACAGGAATTCTGTAATGTCCGTGGTTCATATTATGTATTTTGTATACGTGTACGGAATCTCGATTTGTAGTTAGACTTATCATGCTTGTCTTGATCCTGGTTTAGTGGCTTGGCTTGGTTTTGTTTGGTTGGATTCGGTTGGGTTTGGGTTAGCATGAACCCCTACCTACCACCACCACCATCATTTATTAACCCCACACTCTTTCTCTCTCCTCATTCACTCTTCTTCTTCTCCACCATTACTTTTCCACCAACCTGAGATAGGAAGGTGTAGGCAAGTGCATCTTGCTTCATGGAGGAAGTCTATTTTTATTGTTCCATTGTCTTCCTCATGTATTTCTAACCCACTTTAGTACTTAGCATTTTTTTATTTCCATAGTTAATTTCTTGTAAATCTAGCTTTATGGTATTTTCGGTTTTCATGAGTTTTGATCTATCAAACCTGCATATTTTTGCTAGTTGATGGTTCCATGTTGTAAAAAATTTTATTTCATCCAAATTTGACCTACGGGAGTCCGAATTTGGATTTTTATTGTTGTTTGGAGGAGCATAGAGGCCGTGGTATTTTCTATGGACATGTTCTCTGTGGGAGCCATTAATTGCACTCTTGGCCGCATGCACATTTTGTGCTTAGTCGCATATGTACTGTGTTTGTATTTAATTTTGTTTGCTGGCCGCATAGGCTATGACTCATTATTTGGCCGCTAGACCACAAAGTCTTTGCTTGGCAATTACTTGGCTTGCATATAACAGTTAGCTGGCCGCATAGCCCCCCTTCATTTATATACTAGCCGCATATGGCCAACACAATGTTAGCCGCATGGCAATTTGCCAATTCATAGCCGCATAGGCCAACTTCATAGCCGCATGGCAATTTGCTTTGTGCATGGCCATTTGTCAACTTCATGTCCGAATGGCCTTAACATTTATATTAATGGCCTTTTTATTTAAATTGTATTAGTTAATTGCCTTTGCCCCTTTTATTTGTTGCATGATGCATGCATTTAATGCATGCATTAGCTTTTGCTTGCATTTGCATGCATAGTTGGCCGCATATGGCATCACTGCTCAAGTGAGCCGCATATGGCATCACTGCTCAAGTGAGCCGTATAGGCCAATGGCCAATCTGTTAGCTGGCCGCATGGCCTTTGCAAAAGTGTGCTTGCATGCATTTAGCAATTAATGTGTGCTTGCATGCATTTAGCATTAATGATAAGCTTGCATGCATTTAGCATTAATAACAAACTTGCATGCATTTAGCATTAATAACAAGCGTTCATGCATTTAGCATTAATAACAAGCTTGCATGCATTTAGAAATTAATGACAAGCTTGCATGCATTTAGCATTTATATTATGCCCAATCTGTTAGCTGGCCGTATAGGGCCATTAATTATGGCTTGGCCGTATAGGTCAGCTTTGGCCGCATATGCTTTTTTATGTAAGCAATTTGCTTTGGCCACTCCATTTGCTAGCCGCATATGGCTCATTCCATTTGCTAGTCGCATATGGCTCACTCCATTTGCTAGCCGCATATGGCTCACTGCATTTATTGGCCGCATGGCCATTAGCAGTTGCCTTGGCCGCATGGCCACTATTTATTTATTGTTGGCCGCATGGCCTTAGCTTTAATTGTATGGTATTTTTCCTGAGCCGCATGAGTCCTCCACAGTCCTTGCTCCTGCTGATATTTAATTACTAAATGTATGCTTGTGCCATATTAATTTTTTAGTGTATTCCCTAACACGATGGTGACCCGTTGTGGTGGACTTTCGATAATGACATGACTTGATAGTGGTCTGACGTGGCGCACTCTTGACAGTAAACTTGACATGATAAACTTGACATGATAAACCTGACATGATATATCTCGATATACTGTTGCGACGGCTAGCTTGACATGACAAGAATGAATGACCTGGACACCGTAGACGATTGTGCTTGCACAAATGAACCCGTCTTGTCTTGCATCATGTCTAGGACAGGGACCCCTGAGTACCGCGGTCAGGGGTACCTACTAAAAAGGACTAAGACTAATAACTAGAATAATACAGTAGTTATGAGAGATTTCTCCAGTTACAGGCGATCTCGTTATCCCGGCCACCATTGTTGGACTTGTAGCCTGCCGTCGAGTAGGGCACATTTCCAGTCCACTATCATGTGGGGCACTTCATGAAATAAGTTCTATACACACTATCATGTGTTGCACACCAAGCCACCTAACAATTTTTGATAACTGCTTAATAAATCCAAGTCGCCTGGATAACCTGGATTAGCTGCAGGGCTTATGGCTGGAGGAATATCTCACTGCATCTTGCTAGTAACTAGGCATGTGATAGCCCTAGTTAGTTAAAGTATCAAGCCGTACTTATTGCTTGGCCGTGATTGTTGGATGAGGTATAATCCGTCTAGTCTTGTCTTGATCCTGTACAAGATTGTTACATGTCCTGATTTATTATATTATCTTGCCGATAAATGGTGAAAAACCAAGTTCCGTTCAGATGAAGGGTTACAACCCCGGTCCTTGTTTGGTTTACGGGTTGTAACCTGGTTATCTGAATAGTCCTATGGTTATCTTATCGTATATCACCTGTCATATTTTTCCTTAATTACTGTCTTTTATTATGTAATTATATTCTTGTGCTAATTTGCTGGTTTTAGTTCCTAAGTGAAGCCTCCTTTGTAGCACTTGCTCTTTCTGGGGTATGACCCAGCTGGTTTTGTATGGCCAGATACCGGAGCAGCTCCAGAGGATCTACCGACTTTCCAGCCCGATGGTGACCACCAGGCGTAACCAGGGCAACGAGTGGGTTTCTTTTGTTCTCCCACTTTATTGTAAAAATATTCTTTTGAGGCGTTTAGCCGACGAGCACATGTTTAGCTCGATTGCACTTTACTTACTATCTGCCTACGGGCTGTAACATGATTGACAGATCCTAGGGTTGATCATGTATGACTAAACTCTTGCTAGTCCTCATATTTTGTAAAGACTAGCTTCATGATCAGCTGAATATATAATGTTTGGGATGCCTTACTATTGTATATTTGGTGATCTTATATCTTGTAACTTTGCTTGCTTGCTTGAGATTGAGACAATTAGGCTTGTTATTGACCATAGGTGACTGATGGATTGTAGTTAAACCCTCATATATCTAGACAGCCGTGACCGTGTAGTGAGGTAGATTCCATTTCATTATACGTAGCTGGCTGTGTATGCCCCCGCTCTCTAGTATTCTGGCTTATGGGGCGTTACATGGTTTAAGTGGTAGCCCATGCAGGTCTTGTAAATCAAGATATGTGAGGGTTTACCGAATAGATGTCTCAATCAGCACTCGTCTTTGATCTCTGCCCGTATCTTCTAATCCCTGAGATTCTCGACCTGATCATATGCTTGTATCGTTGATCTGTCCTGTCCTTCCTTATTGTTCCCTATGTCGTCTTCTTCAGCGGTATTGTACCTGGCCCTGCCGATCAGCGAGGCAGAGCACCTCCCGTGGACCAGCAGCAACCTGGGGATCAAGCCCAGCATTCAGGAGTAGCCTCTAGAGTCATGCCTACTGGGGGTCAAGAGCCACCAGTTCAGCCAGTCCAGCCTGCAGAGCCTGATGATGGCACTTTGGTAGGTCTTATCAGATCATTGTTAGCTTCTTAAGATCGCCGAGGTAATGTATTGCACCAGACAATACAAGATGCTCTGAACAGAGGCGGTCATCCAGGAAACAGTTCGACCAACAGCTTCAAGCGCTTGAACACTCCCTTCTTCGATGGCAGCGAAGATGTTATTGCTGCTGATGCATGGCTTTAGGACACTGAGGTCATCCTAGAAGCAGCCAGGACCCCAGAAGATGAGAAGGTGGCTGTAGTGCGCCTGCAGTTATTGGATCTAGCCCGCAGCTGGTGGGCGGCGCAGGCCGTTAGATTAAGGGCACCTATTGCTTAGGCAGTATTTCGTGAGAGATTCCAGACCAAGTATTTCGATGTTGTAGCTCGGTATGATCTACAGACAAAGTTCACCAATCTGAAGCAGATGGGCAGAACGGTCGATGGATATACGGTCGAATTTTTCAGGCTTAGTCGGTTTGCTCCCACCTTGGTAGCGACCGAGTTTGACAGAGCTCAGCGATTTCAGCAGGACTCCACTTGGAGATTTTACTGGCGGTAGAGCAGTTTGAGCATCAGACTTTTGATGCCGTGTTGAGAGCAGCTATGAGGCACGAGTATACCTCCCAGAGAATCGTGGACAGGATCGGAAGCAGGAAGCGGTCTCACGGCCAGATGAGTCTGTCCTCAGCACCAGCCCTGGCAGCTAGGGCTTTGACCATTGGAGTTCCCTGAAGGGCGGATTCGGTTACGTCGGTTCAGCATTCGACTCCGACTTTTCCTTAGCAACAGAAGCATAAGCAGTCTTCCGTAATGGGCTGTACTCGTTGTGGGAAGCCAGGACACATTGTTTCGGAATGTCGCAGAGCACAGGGATTGTGTTTGGCTTGTGGGGCACCGGACCGCAAGATAGGGTCCTGCCCGAATAGGGCCAGTTCATCATCGGTCCAGACTAGTCCCTCGTAAGGGGACCAGCCCCAATACAGCAGCAGTACCAGCCTCCGAGGTCAGTGCCGCCTCAGACCCAAGTATTCCAGCAGCAGAGACCCCCGTAGTATGCCCAGGTCCAAGCTCAGATTCAGAAACGACAGAGAGGTTCCTAGCAGGATGTCTTCCCTCTTCCTCATGCCTTCAAATTCCTTGCTTGCATGATTGATTGATCGATTGATTGCTTAGTATAGCTTGTCCTTGCCTCTCTAGCCTCTTGATTAAATTTCGAGGACGGAATTCTTTTAAGGTGGGTAGAGTTTTAATATCTGTGGTTCGTATTACGTATTTTGTATACGTGTACGGAATCCCGACATGTAGTTAGACTTGTCATGCTTGTCTTGATCCTGGTTTAGTGGCTTGGCTTGGCTTGGTTTTGTTTGGTTGGGTTCGGTTGGGTTTGGGTTAGCATGAACTTCTACCTACCACCACCATCATCATTTATTAACCCCACTCTTTCTTTCTCATCATTCACTCTTCTTCTTCTCCACCATTACTTCTCCACTAACCTGAGAGAGGAAGGTGTAGGCAAGTGCATCTTGCTTCATGGAGGAAGTCCATTTTTATTGTTCCATTGTCTTCCTCATTTGTTTCTAACCCACTTTAGTACTTAGCATTTTTCATTTCCATGGTTAATTTCTTGTAAATTTAGCTTTGTGGTATTTTCGATTTCCATGAGTTTTGATCTATCAAACCTGCATATTTTTGCTAGTTGATGGTTCCATGTTTTAGAGATTTCCATTTCACCCAAATTTGAACTACGGGAGTCCGGATTTGGGTTCCTATTGTTGTTTGGAGGAGCATGGAGGCCATGGTATTTTTCATGGATATGTTCTCTGTGTGAGCCATTAATTGTACTCTTGGCCGCATGCACGTTTTTTGCTTAGCCGCATATGCACTGTGTTTGTATTTAATTAATTTGTTTGCTGGCCGCATAGGCCATGACTCATTATTTGGCCGCTAGGCCATAAAGTCTTTGCTTGGCAATTACTTGGCTTGCATACAACAGTTAGCTGGCCGCATAGGCTCCCCCCCTTTATTTATATACTAGCCGCATATGGCCAACACAATGTTAGCTGCATGGCAATTTGCCAATTCATAGCCGCATAGGCCAACTTCATAACCGCATGGCAATTTGCTTTGTGCATGACCATTTGTCAACTTCATGGCCGAATGGCCTTAGCATTTATATTAATGGCCTTTTTTATTTAAATTGCATTAGTTAATTGCCTTTGCCCCTTTTATTTGTTGCATGCTGCATGCATTTAATGCATGCATTAGCTTTTGCTTGCATTTGCATGCATAGTTGGCCGCATATAGCATCACTGCTCAAGTGAACCGCATATGGCATCACTGCTCAAGTGAGCCGCATAGGCCAATGGCCAATCTGTTAGCTGGCCGCATGGCCTTTGCAAAAGTGTGCTTGCATGCATTTAGAAATTAATGTGTGCTTGCATGCATTTAGCATTAATGATAAGCTTGTATGCATTTAGCATTAATAACAAGCTTGCATGCATTTAGCATTAATAACAAGCGTGCATGCATTTAGCATTAATAACAAGCTTGCATGCATTTAGCAATTAATGACAAGCTTGCATGCATTTAGTATTTATATTATGGCCAATCTGTTAGCTGGCCGCATAGGGCCATTAATTATGGCTTGGCCGCATAGGTCAGCTTTGGCCGCATATACTTTTTCATGTAAGCAATTTGCTTTGGCCACTCCATTTGCTAGCCGCATATGGCTCACTCCATTTGCTAGTCGCATATGGCTCACTCCATTTGCTAGTCGCATGGCCATTAGCAGTTGCCTTGGCCGCATGGCCACCATTTATTTATTGTTGGCCGTATGGCCTTAGTAATATATTGTGGCCGCATGGCCTTAGCTTTAATTGCATGGTATTTTTCCTGAGCCGCATGAGTCCTCCACAGTCCTTGTCCCTGCTGATATTTAATTACTAAATGTATGCTTGTGCCATATTAATTTTTTAGTGTGTTTTCTGACACGATGGTGACCCGTTGTGGTGGACATTTGACAATGACATGACTTGATAGTGGCCCGACGTGGCGCACTCCTGACAGTGAACTTGACATGATAAACTTGACATGATAAACCTGATATGATATATCTCGATATGTTGTTGCGACGGCTAGCTTGACATGACAAGAATGAATGACCTGGACACCGTGGACGATTGAGCTTGTACGAATGAACCCGTCTTGTCTTGCATCATATCTAGGACAGGGACCCCTGAGTACCACGGTCAGGGGTACCTACTAAAAAGGACTAAGGCTAATAACTAAAATAATACAGTAGTCATGAGAGATTTTCCCAGTTATAGGCGATCCCGTTATCCCGGCCACCATTGTTGGACTTGTAGCCTGCCGTCGAGTAGGGCACATTTCCAGCCCACTGTCATGTGGGGCACTTCATGAAACAAGTTCTATGTACACTGTCATGTGTTGCACACCAAGCCACCTAACAATTCTTGATAACTGCTTAATGAATCCAAGTAGCCTGGATAACCTGGATTAGCTGCAGGGCTTGTGGCTGGAGGAACATCTCACTGCATCTTGCTAGTAACTAGGCCTGTGATAACCTTAGTTAGTTAAAGTATCAAGCCGTACTTATTGCTTGGCCGTGATTGTTGGATGAGATATAATATGTCTAGTCTTGTCTTTATCCTGTACAAGATTGTTACATGTCCTGATTTTTTATATTATCTTGCCGATAAATGGTGGGAAACCAAGTTCCGTTCAGATGAAGGGTTACAACCCTAGTCCTTGTTTGGTTTACGGGTTGTAACCTGGTTATCTGAATAGTCCCATGGTTATCTCATCGTATATCACCTGTCATGCTTTTTCTTAATTACTGTCTTTTATTATGTAATTATATTCTTGAGCTAATTTGCTGGTTTTAGTTCCTAAGTGAAGCCTCCTTTGTGGTACTTACTCTTTCTGGGGTCTGACCCAGCTGGTTTTGTATGGCCAGATACCGGAGCAGCTCCAGAGGATCTACCGACTTTCCAGTCCGATGGTGACCACCAGGCGTAACCAGGGCAACAAGTGGGTTTCTTTTTTCTTCCACTTTATTGTAAAAATATTCTTTTGAGGCGTTTAGACGACGAGCACATGTTTAGCTTGATTGCACTTTACATACTATCTGCCTACGGGCTGTAACATGATTGACAGATCCTAGGGTTGATCATGTATGACTAAACTCTTGCTAGTCCTCACATTTTGTAACGACTAGCTTCATGATCAGCTGAATATATAATGTTTGGGATGCCTTACTATTGTATATTTGGTGATCTTACATCTTGTAACTTTGCTTGCTTGCTTGAGATTGAGACAATTAGGCTTGTTATTGACCATAGGAGACTGATGGATTGTAGTTAAACCCTCATATATCTAGACAACCGTGACCGTGTAGTGAGGTGGATTCCATTTCATTATACGTAGCTGGCTATGTATGCCCCCGCTCTCCAGTATTCTGGCTTGTGGGCGTTACAGCTTCAAATGAATCGAGAGAAAAGCCGTGTCTACTTCAGTTCCCTTTGCCCCTGGAAGGAGGAACGGGCCTTAGCTTTGGGTATGGAGGGAAGTGATCTTCCTATGAAATATCTAGTAGTCCCTCTGACAGTCAATTATGCTCGAGACCAGGATTGCCATAGTCTGGTGGAGTATGTCCAGAGGAGGGTTGAAGGATGGCAGGCTGCTGGACAATCATTTGGGGGCACATTGAGTTGGTTAGATCAGTTATCTCGGCCCTGGCTCAGTTCTGGCTCTAATCTATTCTGATTCATGCCGCTACCATCCGGAAAGTAGAGAGGATTTATGTCGATTTCATCTGGAGGGGGGTAAGCATGCGATCTATTGGGAGCAGCTCTGCCGTCTGAGGAAGGAGAGAGGGGTGAGACTTAGACCATTGATGGAGATCATGGAGGCCTCGGCTCTGAAGCTGGCATGGAGGTTCATTAAAAGGGGTCTCTATGGGCTGACTAGATACACAATAGATATGTGAAGCAAGACAAGACCTGCTCTATCGATAATAATAACTTTATTACTTTCAAGCATATCTTGCGACACAGAGCTGTACTCAAATCCTCCATCCGGAGGACCATGAGAGATGGAGCTGGAATAGACCTCTGGCGGGACCCATGGCTAGAGCGACAATCTCTGTTAGAGATCCTGGAAGACCGGTCGCACAGGGAGGCTGGTACGGGGCTATCTTGCCAGCGCATTATCAGGAATGATGTTTGGAGTCCTGAGTCCTGCTGCCATTCTGAGGAACTTGGTGATATTATTCGCACGGTCGGGTTTGATCCGACGTAGCCAGCTGATTGTTAGATCTGGGATCCGTCGGGTGATACTGGGGGTTCCAGAGAGTTCATGTTCCACAGCTATTTTAATCTTGTGCGTCATTCTTTCCCTACTAGTGTGGATTTTGAATTCATATAGTACAAGGGTTCGGCCAGGAAGATGCAGCTTTGTGTCTACCGTTT
Source organism: Iris pallida (assembly GCA_029216955.1). Classification (NCBI taxonomy): domain Eukaryota; kingdom Viridiplantae; phylum Streptophyta; class Magnoliopsida; order Asparagales; family Iridaceae; genus Iris; species Iris pallida. Next base: position 11,534,702 of record JANAVB010024997.1, on the reverse strand, counting down.
ACTTATGGGTCGACTTCTGACGAGGGACAGACTCATCTCATTTGGGATCCAAGTGCCCAACCCAAAGTGTGTGTTGTGTGACCTGGATAATGAATCTATGTGTCACTTATTCTTTGTGTGTGAGGTGGCATGGTACATCTGGAATAAAAAATGTCGTGCGCTAGACGGATGTGACACTGGCAGGGCGAGCGGAGATATCATCAATGGAATCGGAAGCGAAGAGGGAGAGGGCAGGTCTGGTTCAAGAACACTAGAATTCGGCTGGCTGCTACTGTCTGGTATGTATGGAGGAAACAAAATTGTAGCATCTTCGAGGGACTTACTACCCCTCATGTAAGCATCCTCCATAACATTGATTTTGATATAAAAGCTATGAAAATCTGATGAGTGGTAGCCCCACTCTGATTGTATGATTATGTGTTGAGTTTGAAATAAATATATATATATATATATATATATATATATATATATATATATATAAACAAAAAGAAGAAGAAGAAGACGAAGAAGAAGAAGAAGAAGAAGAAGAAGAAGAAGAAGAAGAAGAATAATAATAATAATAATAATAATAATAATAATAATAATAATAATAATAATAATAATAATAATAATGATTTTAACTCCTTGGGGATATATATATTGTACGGACACAAAAAATGGTGTTGCATCCGTAGCATGTCTATATTCCTATTCGTACAACATAGTAATTACAATATAAACATATTTGGAAGCATCCATATCCAGTATCCATATCGTTATTTGTATTAATTTGTGACCGTACTAATGTAACATAGGAGATAACATATAATGCAGAAAAAGGTACAAAATGTATTGTTGGAGTGGGTGGGGTTCCCAAACTATGTGGAGAAGACCCTAGAGTGCGACGAGCGCCGTATGTGTGTCAGAGAAGCTCGGGGAGGTGACGAGGCCATTCGGAGATGAAGAAGAAGCTCGGGAGCTACCAGAGACCATTCTGGAACAGGAGAGGTAGAGTTCGGGCCGAACTCTGTGTCACGCCCCGATTCTGTAGAATCGATAGTCGTCTCCCGGGCATGATGTCGTGCGAACCTAATTTGCGATCGCACAAGACATAGTCATAAGGTAATCCGAAACACGAGATCTAAGAGAGCAAGCAGACAAATTGAATCACACATTAAGTCGAGAGAACTTTGATCTTTATTGATAATAGACATCATTTACATACTCCAGTACATGACTCATGCCGCGCGGGCTATAACATGACTCAATTACAAAAGAGTACCGATGAGATAGCCGTTCCATACATTGCACATATCCCTCAATTTACAACAGAGTATTCCAGTGACCTGGAATGGAGGGACGCTAAGCCATCTTTCTTGGACAGTTGAGAGTCTTCAAAAGTGGAGTTGCGGAAAAAGTCTTCGACACGCGGTCGAAGCTTCAAAATCACGAACGTCACCGAGCTAGTTGGCACGTCCTTCCTGATTCACGGGACCTGCAAAGTGCGAGGATCAGTACGATCATATGTACTGGCGAATGGCTAATTAAAATCTAAGCTCTGCATTTGATTCAAGCAGTTTTATAAACATGTTAGCTAGCTATTTCTGTGATCTTTCTAACCATCCTGATCGATTTACATGTTAACATATTTTGAGACAAGCATATAAAATTGTATATATTGAGCAGATATCATATTCATCCCGTGTCACCTGCATTAGTCAAGTAGTAAAAGAGTGTGAAGGTCACTGGCAATGTCAAGCCATCACAGACTATAGCTGGGTTAGACAACGACCCTTTCGCGACGGGTAGCGAGCCCTGTGCGAAAGTTTCCGAATAACCCACGCCGATGTAAGGCTGGCACTTGCTATACACGTTCCTCCCGCGCCGAAGCGGTTCCTTGGCCTAGGCAACCGTTCGAGGAAACTACACCTTGTCGAGCAACTCTTGCAACTATACTTTGAGTTCTTTAAGCTCTGTAGAGGCTATTCTGTACGGGGCTTTAGAGATCGGTCGGATATCGGGATATGTATAAATAGTGAACTCAATCTTTCGATCAGGAGGCATGCCGGGCAGTTTGTCCGAGAACATATCTGGGAATTCTGCCACAACGTCGGTCTGAACCGCATTTGTACCATCCTGTCGCATGTCTCGAACAGACGCTAGATAGCCTTCGCACCCGGAATGCAGCATCCGTCGAGCAGATATTACGGAGATCACCATGCAAGTCGGTGATGCCTCACCACATGAATAGCAAAATTCAGGTACCCCAGGTATACGGAATGTGACCCTCTTTTCAGTACAGTCTATGGTTGTATTGCACGGACCGAGCTAATCCATCCCCAGAATGATGTCGTAGTCCTTAATATCTAGAACTATTGCATCAAGACTGATCTTTTGACCACCTATACAGATTATTCTGTCTCCGCAGACTAAATTTACAACTAGTGGCATGCCCGACGGTACATTAACAGTAAGATCAAGACCCAGCGGTGTTAGAGAAAATTTGTGCTCGGCGGTGAAGTTCGCCGATATAAAACTATACGTGGCACCTGAATCAAACAATACACGAGCAGGTTTATTATTGAAATGCAGTATACATGTCACGACCGTGTCAGATGTGAACTCTTTGTCTCGAGTCATGGCATAGACATAGCCCTATGCATTGGGGCGATGGTCATGGCCATTCTGTTGTGCGGTCTGTGGAGCCCGAGGTGCTTGGCCTCGATTCTGTTGATGTTGTTGGGGGCGCTGGTTTAGCTTCTCCGGACAGTTGCATGCAATGTGTTCCGTTCTGCCACACCCGAAGCATGCTCCACTCTTCTATCGGTACTCGTTGGCCACGTGCCCCTCCTTGTGGCAGAAATTGTAGACTATTCGATCCTTTGTCTGGTTGCCGCCTCCGTTGCCGCGATTTTGACACTTGTGCGCATTGTTGTCTCCCGCATTACTATGGCGTTTGTTATTAAAGTGAACAGCGCCAGTAGTAGCAGGCGAATACTCAAAATCCAGACAGAGGGCATGGTTGAGTGCCTCGCCCATAGTTTTGCACACTACAACAAATAGGGCATTCAATAACAGTTTATCTATAGCGTTCAAGCCTCCCTGCTATAGAATGTCATCATCAATAGCGTTCATTCTGCAATGCTATTAAAAGAGCGTACAGTAGCAGTTTGTCTATAGCATTCGAGCCACCCTGCTATTATAATATCATCATCCATAGCGTTCATTGTGAAGTGCTATAAAAAGTTCATACAATAGAAGTTTATCTATAGTGTTTATGCCTCCGTGCTATTTTGTTGTTAACAGAACTTTATATAGCGTGTTATGAACGTTGTTAAAGGTATAGTTTTTTCTGGACGCGATTTATGTTGCTATGCCCGTATGTCAAAGTAAGGTATCCAGTTCGATTAGGGGCAGCATCGTATTCTATATATTTTACATGATTAAAAAAAGACTATAACACATTTTGGATGCTATATAAGTTACAACGTCGTAATGGGATTAAATCGTTACCGTAAAAGAAAATTTCATGCCAAGGAGTCTGCAGAAAACTCTTCAAATCAAACTAACCTTTCAGAAATTTTATATAAAATTCCTCTCCCCTGGTAAACCGAATAAGAAAATTTAGTAATATATATACGAAATATATCTTTGTATATTTAGTAACTATATATTGACAAAAAAAATATAAATAAACTGAAATATTGGTTAAACCAAATAAACTGAAAATCGAACAAATTTATTCCGTTCGGTTTGGTTCGATACGGAATATTTCGGTTGGTTTCAATTTTTGTTATTCGATTTTCGGTCGAATTTGGTATTTGGTAATTCGGTTCGGTTAACCGAGTTAATCGAATGCTTACAATTGAACTATCTACTGTTCCAATCATGGGAGAAGCAACACAGTTTTTTTTTTATATTTAAAAAATAAGTTATAGCATGTTGTGACTGCTATAGGAGCGATCCAGTTTTGTTGTATAATTTATAGCGTTCTCGATAGCGGCGTTCCCGTCCGTTAGATATTCAAAAATTAAATCGCTACCGTCCATAGCAAAATGCTATGTTTTATGTTTGAAGAAACCTTAATGTATTCTCCCCAACCCTTCAACTCCCCAAAACCTGCCAAACAGCGCAGTCCTCCTTCACGAAAACCCTTCACGAAAACTCTTCCTCCATGAAAACCCTCCACAAAAATTCCCAAACTTTTCCCCCTCCTTCTCTCTGTCACGAAACCGCTCTTCCTCAGGAAACCCTAAAGGTAACGCTCCCCTCACAAAACCCCTCATCTTCTTCTCTCCGTCTCTCTCTCCCCTCACAAAAATCCTAAAGACCGATCGACCGACGGACCAACTCATCGTCTGACCGACCGACGACTGACCGACCGACGACTGACCGACCGATTCATCTTCTTCTCTCGATTTTTTTTCGTTTTGTTTCAGGAACCCTAATTCTATGGTGTATGATTATCATCCTTGAAGACTCATTTACGACATACATTTTTGCGCGTTGTAATTGAAGACCCATATTCCAGGTAAAAAATAATTAAAAATAAAAAGAATAGAAAAAATAAAAACTGAGAAAACAACAACAAACATCTTTTTTTAAAACAAAAAAAAAAATCATTCTTAAAAATAAAAAAGAAAAACTATTAAATATTATTCAAAAAAAAATTTAAAAACAAAATAAAAAAACAAAAATAATTAATTAATTAATTAATTAATTAAAAATTTTTGAAAAAATAAGAGTATAGAAAAGTTATATTCTTAAGGGATATAATGATTATATTGTGTGTATAAATTATTTATTAAAATATACCCAGTTTTTGAAAATAATTTTTTATAAGATAAATTAAATATAAACATTGGGACTATATTTGTGCAAAGAAGAGATGATAACAAAAAGTTTAAATTTTAAATTTGTATTCAACTTTTCATTTCCCTCTTAAAGTTCCTTCTACAAATTTTTACGTTTATTTTCCCACTTAACTTTTTCACTATTCCCGTACAAATTTTTACTTTTACGTCCTTTGGATCCTCATCCAACGGCTAGGCCCAATTTCCATATCAAACACCTCTAATTAACTCTCTTCCTCTTTTTAGCTTCCTTAAAAAGAGAGAATGTCATCGGTCATTCAAAATATTCCCATATTTTCCCTTTTTTGTACAAAACCCCTAAACCTAACCATATAATGAGCGATGGGGTCTCGGGATTTCCTGTCCACGCCGTCGCCATGGCCGCCATCGAGCAAGCGTAGTCGCCGTCTCCTAGCATCTGCAGTTGCTTCCTTCCCGTGCTCGGTCACATCAATAGTCAGAGCAAACCGACCGGAGGCCGGCCAATCTCCCCCATAGAGAGCCGCACAGGCTCTTCCGACCCGACGTCGGAGCATGGCTTCAGCGCCTGGATGGTATGGAACTCTGTGAGACAGCGCTGTCGCCATTCCGGCTTCCCACAAACACCGGTGACCCCCAAACTAGTTCCACCGCCGCCACACGGAGTCTACCGCCGATGCCACCGGGAGTCCCATCCGCCGATCGTTGCCAGAACGGGCCGAGGCTATGCCGCCTCGCAAAAGCTTCCAATGTCACCTCTTGGGGCCACTCGCCTCGCAAAAGCTTTCAGTGGGTGGTTACAAATCTCAAACCAGTTGGCCAGCTTGGTTCATCATTATCACAAGTGTTCGCATGGGTCTTTGACATAAAGGGCCGTTCAAGTCCTATGAAGAAACAAATCTATGGTACTCATGTTTAAGACCTTACATTTTCTTATTTAACCATTTTGAATTGAAAGATAGACTCCTCAAAATTAAACATTCATGTGATATTTTCAGCATCAATAAAAAAGCGTGGGCATTTTCAGCATCAATAGAAAGTAAATTGAAGGGGCATAAGATACTTCTTAATTTATACTTTAAGGAACATAACTATAGGGGCAGGGGCATAACATTAATTGACACCATTGTTTCTTGTAGAATGAGCAGGAGAAATATAAGATTCATACAAATATAGAAGGTTCCTAGATGTTACAAGCAGATATGATGCGTAATAAAATATTCCAACAACTATACAAATAGATTTTGTAGAGAAAGTTAGCTTAATCTTTTATGTTATTTTCTACTGGTTTCTATTATCCTTCACCTGATTAGTATGGCAATCTAGACCTCTTAGGTGTATAAGATTCATCTCGACATTCTCATCTCTACTGTAGTCATGCTTATGCACACCTGTAGTGCTCGATACTTTGAACGTGATAGTAGAGTAGATCAAGAGACACCTATATGATATTCTTGCCATTACCCTTATTTTAATTATCTCTGATAGTGAATTCTACTTTTGATCCTTGCTTTATGTGCCTAACACTTTATGCATTACATAGTTAGATCACATCAGAAAATGGTCTACATTCATCTAACAGTAATATGGTTATGGTAACTTCTGATCAATCAGTAGTCATTTTCTTTAATTTGTGTGGCATATTTCTTCGAAGCAGAAAGTTGTAGATACTCTTATTCAAGAAGGATTTTCAATAGACGTAGCAAGGGTATAATTTTGAACAAGATTTTACCATTTATGAGATTGTGCCTTAAATAGTCTCAAAAGAGGAAAAAAAATCTTTCAACAATGAATGTAACTCTTGGTATATATATATATATATATATATATATATATATATATATATATATATATATATATATATATATATATATATATATATATATATATACCAAGCTAGCCCAAGTGGTAGATGAAGACCCATCCACTGCTCCCCGTGGGATAGAACGGATGGGTCTTCATCTACCACTTGGGCTAGAGGAGCTTGGTATATACTTTGAGTCTTTGTTAAACTTAAATTTGGGTCTTCTTAACAGCTAAATGGATGGTTGACCTCTTCTAATTGTAGGGTCTGATTAAAGGCCTTCATGATGTATTATTTCATTAGATTATGAAATATTTTTAAACAGTACAGGGTGTTCAAATCTTCAGAATTATGCATATAACACCCAGGTTCCTGAGTCACCATTAAACAGTGAACCATTGTTACAGAGTAATTAGCATACCGGTGAAGTCTTGTAGCCATTGTGCATTAGATTTGGATTGAAAACCTATTCAGACCTAAAAGATGCCGGTTATAAGACAAATATATTGTTAAATGATTCTTAATATTTAATAGGTTAATACGAAACTGAGGACCATCTCCTAAGGTTTTCTCTTTGTATCTCCCTCTCTTGTTCTATTTTAAGTAACATCAGCTCACTACTGAGCAGTCTTGTTTGTATTCAGGTTCCTTATTTTTGGAATCTGGGCTCCCCGAGCATGTTCTTGATGGTCGTGCTCGCGTGCCGCCTGTGATAGCCTTTATTCTGTTCATCAATGTCTTTTTTGAGTCAGGAGAACAACAGTGGCGACGAGAATGATTTTGAAGTAAAGGTCATTTCAAAATCTCCATCTACTCCACAGGTAATATATCTATAATAACAAATAGAAGTATTGTAACTCGAATGATATTTAATATTTTTGAGCTTCAATCTTTGTTGTAGTAACATCATCATTTGTCAAAGGACCAAAAATACAAGTTACTCGATTGGACGGAAAATAAGAACGAAGTTGTTGCAATTGGACGATGGATCACCGATGATCCGAATGTACCGGTTCACGATTATCCTCTTGGATAAGGTGCATCCCGTGTTTGGGTAGATATAGTGATACAACCCAAAGCTCTGTTGTTTAGGCCGCATTTTGGTAACGACACAGTAGAAGAAATCATTGGAAGTACCACGGCTTGGCCAACAGACCACATTATGCCATTTGAAGACTAGGTACGTCTTTAGTGCAGTACCTCTAAATGCTATACTAAATTCCGACACACTATACTTTAATTCATGCACCCCTATGTTTTACTCACTGTTTTCACATTCTATTACACAGATGTAAAATAAAAACTAATCCTACACACTCTTTGATACTAATTTCTACTTATCTGCACACTTCTTCAATAATCTGAACTTATAATCTACTGTTTACTGAACACTAGAGCGTCTGATCTGATGCACATTGGAGAGTAAATATCTGCACATAATACCTTACTGAACTTTACCTACAGAAAACATATTTTCCACTACACAACAGATATGGGAAACTTGAAGCTTTGGTTTGTACTGATAAGTCTTTAGTATAGACCACATTTAGTGATATCATCTTCATCTATATGAAAAATGCACGCACACAGTTGGAACTTATTAATCCTTTCAAGCTTTCAGTCAAAAAACGAGAAGAAGAATTGAGAACACTTACAATTACAACAGAATATATAAACACATAAGTCTCAATTAGTGCACTGGTAAGGCATCACTTTTTCTATCCCAATAAATTAATTTTCGTCAATTGTCTGGATCGGCTCGAGATGGTTTTTTCTTTACACTAATGATTTCCTCCCTATTTTTGTGTAGGTTGGATGAAGGAAGATGATGCTTTCTGAGGAGTTTTGGTTGTGGATAGGCTCGAAGGAAGATAAATGTTAGATAGTCAACATTTTGGGATATATGTAGCTGACTACACTATTAATGTTTAATTTTTGGACATATGTTTGGTACTACTTCGTTGTTCTATATGGAAAAATTAAGTATTTTGAATGTTTGGTACTACTTCGTTGTTCTACATATATTAGACAGTGAAATTAATGAATTTACTTTATGTTAGAAATTCATTCTGTGATTGATTCGCATTTAAATTTTTGAATACCTGCATTTTGTGTAACTGTGGCATTATCTGTAATAGTATTCTGATGTGCTGCATTCTGCAAATTTTCGAATACAGAATTTTGACTCTGCAATAGAATTCTGACATGCTATTGTTGCACATATAATAGCAGGAAAGAAATGCTATAAAAAGCAGATATATATCGAAACGCTATTAACAAACAATAACATACAAGAACGCAATTAAAAATAAACAGCGTTCAGGAACGCCATAACACATTTATAGCGTTAACAAATGTTATTAATGAACTATAGCGTTCGTAAAGGCTATGTAAACTATATAGCGTTTGTAAGTGCTATAACATGTCTATAGCGTTCATGAACGCTACAATATATTAATAGCGTTCATGAATGATATTAAAGTTTTATAGCGTTCCTAAGAGCTATAACTATCATATAGCGTTTCCAAACGCTATACATTGTCTATAGCGTCAATGAACGCTATAATCCATGAATAGCGTTCGTGAACGCTATAACTTTATAGCGTTCTTGTACATGGGGTTATTATAGCGGGGGCATTTATAGCGGACAGAATATGCTATAATATGCATTCTACAGCGTTCAGCGCACGCTATCATATCCCATATCTGTTGTAGTGGCATTCAGGCACCGAAACATGGGCACGAATAGAGGAACGCAGGCCCACTTCGAATCGTCGAGCTCGACTTGCAGTTGTATGCTCTAGCAAATTTGGCCATTTTGTTGAATTCGACCGTATACTATCATACTGTCATATTCCCCTGCCTTAACTACATAAATTCGTTTTCTTTTTCCTGTCGCACGACTGCAGAAAGATATTGAGTCTCAAACGCTTTTCTGAATGTGGCCCACGAGATCACCGTCGTCTCGTCTTTACGTTGAATTGTCCACTTCTGTACGGCTCGTCAATCGTGTGCGTTCATTCGAAGTAGGACTTGAGCACACGCGACTTTCTTCGAGTCTTCGACACCTAGAAGTTCAAACTTGTCTTCCAGCTCCTCCAACCAGTCGATCGCCATGGATGGATCTTCTGTGCCTGTAGGTCCTAAAAAATCAAGTTGCACACATCAACAAATTCAGAAAATCAAGAAATACAACTTTCAGATGAACTGCGCAGACATCAGATTGCGTATCAGATTGTGCACGCTAGATTGCGCACACTCCCAAGTGCGCAGGCTGACGTGGCAAAAAATCATCATTACCTGACACAATCAAATCTTTCTGACAGCTGACAGCACGAAGAACGAGGAGGCTGTTCGTTTATTGCACCGCACAACGCTCGAGAGCGGTTGACAGCTGGCAGCGCAATCCATTCCTGCGCAGTCCAATTCTGCGCAATCCAAAGCCAGCACAATTCAGTGTGCGCGTTCTATCAACACAAATGACAAAATACACGTGGCATTAATGCCATTAATTGCTCATTATGTGGCAACCGTCTATGCACGATCATGCATATTTCAATCAAATGATGCCATGTGTCCAAGACAATTGGCCCATGATCCAGCAACTGCCTGCGCAGCCCATTGTTGTGCAATCCAACTGCTGCGCAATCCATCATGCGCAGTCCAGAATAACTAAAAGTTAGTTATTTCTCAGAACTCTATAAATAGAGTTTCAAGTCTCCATTCAAGGGAATCAGAGAAAAATCAGAGATCAGAGATCAGATCATAGAGAGATCAGAGAGTCCAGGAGTTCTTGCCCAAGTGCTGCCGCATTCTTCCGAGGCTTTTGCCTTCAATTTCCGAAGCTTTTTGCCTTCAATTCCAGAGTTGTTTTCAACTTCAGAGGCTTCGTCTTCAGAGTTCACATCGTCCAAGGGATAAAGCAATCGTCATCTAGATTGGATTCCTAAAGTTGTACCATTCCCAGAATTCAACTTGTAATCTTTTACAAAGTTTGTATCAATAAAGTTCTACAACTTTTGTTTTTGAAAACAAAATGGCGACTCTGCTGGGGACGACTTTCTCCTCCGATGAGGAAGTGACAACTCAATGTGACGTAGCGTCTATAGGAAAGACGCAGAAGACACTGGTTGTGAAGATCAACCAGACAGCCTACGAGGCTATGATCAACTCCAAGACCACTCCTCGTACTACAACCACTTCTGCCATAAGCAAAGTGCACCCAGTGTGGGTCCCAAAGACTGCTACGCAGTCTATTGATGCTGCCAGCAAGATTTCTGCACAGTCTGTTAGCAAGACTGCTGCACAGTCCAAAGCTTTTGTCATCAAGTCTGCTGCACAATCTGTCTCTGCTACTGCTGCACAATCTGCTATTGCCAGTACACAGAAGATTTCATATGCTGCCTTAGCTAAGTACAAGACTCCTATGCCCCTGGCGCAATTGGCTGCCAATCTGTCTGCGCAGTCCAATGCTCCAGCATCCAGAGTCCACCCTAAGCACTCTGTAGCAAGAACTCCTGATGCGCAAACCACAGTTTCTGTGGCCAAAACCAGTACGCCATCCATTCATGCGCAAACTGCTCCTGCGCAATCCAAGCGTGACAGCCTTTTGGCTAAACTCTCTTCTTCTCATAACAAGGGAAAAGGCTCTGTTCCTCTTTCTAAACACACTGTTGCTCCTGTGCAATCTACTGGGGGTAGTCCTTTGGCTATTCCTCTTCCTCTTTAAAACAAAGGCAAAGACTCGTTGGTCTTTTCTCAAACTTTCCTATCCCATGACTTGGAAGACAATAGAGGGAAACGCTCTTTAGCTAACCCTTCTTCACAAAACAAAGGAAAAGGCCCTTTGGTCTTTTCTCAATCTTCTTCAGTTTTTACCGAAGAAGATCAATCTGAACGTGCCTCGGCACCAATCAGTATTAGAACTCTTTCAAACAAGGATTCTTCTTTCCTTTATGACAAGAGAACTTGTACTGACCAAAGAGGTATTCTGCCTACCCCGGTAGCAGAATTCCAGGACCTCCCAACTCTCAAAATTTCCCATTCCAGGCAGGGAAAACTGCTGGTGTCTCAGACAGAAACCCCTGGGGGTGAGTTTGCTGATCTCAGAACTTATCTCAACGGACCCACTTCGGTGAAACGCAAACAGCCAATGCCGAAGACCAAACATCATCAAAAACAAATCTCCAAGATTAAAAATCCCGACACTTATGCCAATGAAGTGAGCACTTTCCTGTACACTCAAGGGACTAAACATTTGAAGAATCGGAATCATGTTCCGAACATTATCAAAGAACAGATCCCTCAGAGTTTTTCTCATCCTGTTGTTGTTCCCGATCTCCGAGAACATCTCAGACAAAAATGAGACAATGTTTCAACACCTTCAGTTCAACCATCTGATCATCATTGCAACCATAAAGTCATCATCCAATGTTGTTGTCAAACAACAAAACGATCTGTCTTCGATCGTCTGACTTTTGCTAAATTTGAAGCTATGTCAGAAGAAGATGAAGTCTTGTATGCTTCTGTTAACATGACTTCCCGAGACACTGGGGGTAAAAGGTGCTCTAAACATGGCAAACCTCGTAAACCAAGCCAACGGTATTTAGAATTATTCCAAGAATCTTCTGAAGGAGTGTTTCGACATACTCGTTCTCGAAACCGAGATACAATCGATCAAAGGAATCTTCCTCAAAACCCTTCAGGTTATCTTCCTACTTCTCAGTCAGGAGACGATTCTTTCTCCGACTATGATGCATACAGCGAAAGCTCTAAACAGACAGTGTCTTCCACTGTACCAAGAGAAGTGACAGCTTATGTTGTCAATGAAGATCCAGATGCTTCAACGTCTACAAATCAAGAACAGCGAATCGCTGCACTAGAAGATAAGCTAAAAACCATGGCTGAAATGGTTGCTAGTATGCATTCTATCATAGTGGAACAACACGCCACACCACCGACTGTACCTACTGCTGTAAATCCAGAGATCATAGCATCTTCAGTACCTGCCAATACTGGGCTGGGGGTAGTTTCTCCTCAAATGTCTCATGTACAAGTACAAGTTCAAACTACACCTAGTCAGTCGGGTGCTGGGGGTAGTGCTTACAATGTTGTTCCTCCTCCTACCACTCTAACTCAACCTGCTCCTTCTTCGTCGTTTGAAGACGCCAATGAAGCTGTCAAACTCTTGTGAACCCAGTTCGAAGCTTTCAAAGAAAAAGACAACTTGCAAAGATTGGAGATCAAGCAGCCCTATCCAGTTGAATGGAAAGAAGTCCCGTTCCCACCGAAGTACAAGATCCCAACGATCTCTTTGTTTGATGGCAGTACTTCTCATAGTCAGTTCATCAATCATTTTGAGGTAATGACCGTTCAACTCCAGCCAAATGACGCTCTTCTTACCAGAGTGTTCGTCGGTTGTTTAGCCGGCGTAGTATATGACTGGTACAGAAGTTTGCCCGATGGTTGTATCACTTCCTTCTCAGGTCTCAAACAAATCTTCCTGGAACGGTTCTATGAAGGATTTAATGACATGACTATGTCGGCTCTCAACAAAATCAAACAGAAACATAATAAAACTGCTGAGAGTTTCATCGAACGGTTCCGCCGTGAAGCTTTGAAGATGCCTCCCGGGACTCCAGCTGCTGTCACTATTGATACTTGTAAGACAAATCTTTTGCCTATCATCAGTATGTGGATAGGATCTACCCAGTTCCAAGATTGGCCTTCATTCATTGTCAATGCCAAAGCTGCGGAAGTGAGTGCTGAGAAGTTCAAGCAATTGGGGGTACAAATGTCTAACCCCGACCGGGATGAACACCAGACATCAGGTGGTGGCAACCGCCAGAACAACCGCAAAGCAAAAGAAACTTTGAACATCAATCTGAACAAGAATAAAGAATCTTTGGCTGTCAATATGGCTCCGCCTACATCCACTTCTACTCCTTCTGCACCTCCACCGAGAGAACCTCGTCCGAAAGTAGAATATTCTTTCGACGAGAATGACACTGTAAGCATTTTTGATTGCTTACTCAAAAGCAACAAGATTCAGCTTCCAGACCCAAAGAAACCTGATGAAGTCGGTAAGACAGATCATCCTAAATATTGTGTCTACCACAGGTTCATTGGACACCCTACTCGAGCATGCTACGTGCTTAAAGGCAAAATTCAAGAGCTTGTCAATGCTGGTGTCGTTACTCTGCAACAAGACGAGAAGATCGTGACTGCAAACATGGTTTCGGTCTAGTTTGGTGACTTTCCTCCGCAGATGGTACAGCACGGTATCGTTCCCATTCCCAAGGCTACTATAAAGATTGAGAATCTTCCTCCTCCACCAAATGAAGGTCTTGTCCCCTTATCTCTTGACAACGGCAAAATTATGTGGATTCATCCCGATCTCGCTCAGGAATTCGAAGTGCCCTCTTCTTTCAAGAAGAAAGGTCGTTCTAAAGGCAAGACAAAGACTTGCAACATGGTGTCTTTTGACCCTATAATTGACGAAGAAATTCTGCTAGGCACCAGATCAGGGAAAGCCTATTTGAAAGATCATTCTGAAGCTCAAGAGGATCCTGCCTCTTCTTCTAAACCTGTTCCAGTACAATCTACTTCCTCTGAAGAGATTCCTTCCACATCCTCACCAGTTGTAGTACCTATTCCTCCCAAGCCGGTGGTTGCTGACAAAGGCAAGCAACAAGTCCGCTTTGATAAACCCCTGAAGAAATCATCTTCTACAGGACTTGAAAAGCCGTACAACTTTGATATATTGGCTCAATTAGCCAATACACCGGCTAGGCTATCAATCTTTGAGGTCTTACGCCTTTCTAAAGAGACTCGAGAAACTTTAAGTGAAGCTCTGATGCAGGCTGAAACTTGTTTAACTCTGCTCAAAAAGCCGGAATTAGAACCAGTCTCTTGCTGTCATTGTCATAGTGTCCTGGACTTGATTCCAAACATCACTTTTACTCAGGATGATATGCTACTGGAGGATAATAGACATGATCGTCCTCTCTACTATATAGGGTATGTCGATTCGATGAAAGTCGATCGTATCCTGATAGATCCAGGGTCTGCTCTCAGTATTATGCCAAAGACGATGCTAGACGCATTGAAGATACCAGTGCATAGTCTTTCAAGCACAATCACCACTATCTTAGGATTCAACCAAGAAAGGAGTGAACCTTTGGGCAAGATCCGCTTAAAACTCCAAATAGGCAATCTTCGTACAAAGGTGACCTTTTATATCATCGACAATCATGGTTGTTCTTACAACGCTCTTCTGGGAAGACCTTTCCTCCATGAACACAATATTGTTCCATCAACTCTTCATCAATGCTTTAAATATATTGATGACAAAGGACAAGTTTATAAGGAAGTTGCAGACCTTTATCCTTTCAAGGGTGTCGAAGCATATTGCAACGATGCTCGTATGTATAAGGAGGAATTTATGAAAGTGGTATTAGCCATGGATACTGAGGAAGACCAAGAAGCAGTGCCCAAAGATACTCTTATTATACCTGTCAAAGGACGCGTTTCTCATCCTCAATCTTCTAAACCACTGGCTATTCACCTGCCAGTCCAAAAGAAATCAGTTGATGGCGATCAAGATAAAAGGGAGCTCACCTCTTCTGAGCCACTTGTTATCGACTTACGTCGTAACAAGGACAAAAAGCAGCTCACTTCTTCTGAGCCTTTTGTTGTTGATTTAACTCACAACAAGAAAAAAAGGGAGCTCACCTCTTCTGAGCCGCTTGTCATCGACCTCCGTCGTAACAAACCTCTTCCACGTTCTTCTTCTCCCCCTCTTGTAATTAATCTGACCAAGCCTGCTAAGGCTAAAGGTCTTGCTGTAAATACAGATGTACAAATTAACGAAAAAGCATCTACTTTCCAGTATACTGATGTTATTTATCATACTAAATGCTATTTAGATATGTTAGATAGCTTCAAATCATTTACAATAGGAGTTGTACAATCTCTTCAAACGGAAGTCTCATTTGAAGATCCGGATGACTCTTACCGTATTGTCCCTGCTCGAAAGAAAGGTGAAAGTCCAATACTTTTTAGTAAAGGACCAGAACAACAATTCAGCTATATGGATGATAGCAAGCTTAACGATACAGGACATCTACAACTCCGTCGTTATAGTCAACAATCAAAAGACATCATCCGTAAGATGGGTTATGACTTCAAAAGTGGTCTCAATTATGGTAAAGGTAGACGAACTCCTATTCGTACGACTGTTCCAAAAGGAAAATCAGAGATGTACTACAGCAGGACTAAGAAAGGTCTCGGATATGCTTCTCCTCCAATTTTATCCCCAGCAGTCTCCGATTCCGACAGTGAAGAACGTTCTAATTCTTCCGATTCCAGATCATAGGATTCTGACACTAGCATCGGTGAAGTCCATCGGCTGGTCGTATCCTCTAATATGGTCTCCGCTGAACTTCCGGAAGGCTATGATGAGGATGTTGAAGAAAATCCTGAAACAGATCCTTGGGCTCAACAGATGGATAATCAGTGGATACTCCGATTTGAACAAAGTGAACCTCCTACTGAAGATCAACTAGTTCAAGTTGATGTAGGAGAAAGCGAGTCACCTCGTCCAATCTTTATTAGTAAGAATCTTTCAGAAGCAGATAAGCAAGAGTTGATTCTTCTCAATAAAGAATACATTGATGTCTTTGCTTGGAGTTATGAAGACATGCCAGGTTTAGATCCCAAAATTGCTACTCACAAACTGAACATTCTGCCTAATGCTAAGCCAGTCAAACAACAGCAACGGTGATTCAAGCCTGAAATGATAGACGCAATTGATGATGAAGTCAAGAAGCTTATTGCTTGTGGCTTTATTCGAGAAGAATAACATCCTGATTGGGTAGCCAACGTTGTTTCAGTCCTGAAGAAAACCGGCAAAGTCCGAGTTTGCATCGACTTTCGGGATCTTAATGAAGCATGTCCAAAAGATGAATTTTCTCTCCCTATTACGGACGTCATGATTGAGAATACCTGTGGGTTCGAGCGAATATCTTTTATGGATGGATTCTCTGGATACAATCAAATCAAGATGAATCCTGAAGATGAAAAACACACATCCTTCCGCACTCCTCGTGGAGTCTACTGTTACACAGTGATGCCATTTGGTCTCAAGAACGCTGGTGCAACATACCAACGAGTTATGAGTACCATCTTCAGAGATCATCTTCGCAAAACTGTCGAATGTTACGTTGACGATATCACCGTCAAAAGTTGTCAGAAAGAAGATCACATCCAAGATCTGAGAACTATCTTCAATCTCATGCGCCAACATCAGCTCAAGATGAATCCCACCAAGTCATTCTTGGGTGTCTCTAGTGGTAAGTTTCTCGGCTTCGTCATTACCTCTAAGGGTATATACGTGGATCCCGAGAAGATCAAAGCCATTCAAGAGATGCGTCCTCCACGCAACCTAAAAGAGCTACGAGGATTCCAAGGTCGACTTGCGTACATCAGGAGATTCATTTTGAACTTGTCTGGACGCTGCAGACCATTCACTCAACTAATGAAGAAGGGTGTATATTTTATTTGGACTGAAGAATGTCAACAAGCATTCGACGACATCAAACGATATCTCATGAACCCACCAGTTTTGATGTCACCAATCTTGGGCATTCCATTCTTAATGTATGTCCGTGCTATGGACCATTCATTGGGTGCTTTACTCGCCCAAAAGAATAAAGAGGGTCATGAACAAGCCATATACTATCTCAGTCGTACTATGATTGGTGTTGAATGTAACTCCACTTTCTTGAAATATGTTAGAATTTAATTTTTTTGTAATTGAATAATGGTTTAGGAATATATTTTTATATATTTTAGCATAGGTGGATTATATTTTTATTTTAGGTTCATCTAGTTAGTTTTCCCTTGGGCTTAATCACTGCCAACCCAATTGATTGGGCCAAATACTACCAGCCCAATCAAATTTTCCTTTAAATTTAACCAGTGTTAGCTTAGGTTATTTTTCCCCTGCTCTTCTAAAAAAATGCCTGGAGAGTTCAAATTCGAATTTTTCCTCAACGGCCTAGGGAGAGGGCCATGTGCATCTCCATCTCTAACAAACTTGTCAGAGGAGAGCTCGATTTTTCCCGCCACCAGTAGCCTAAGGCTCACGCCACCAAGCCCTATATAAGTTCACCCTTTCTATTCCAGATCTCATTCTTCTCAAAACCTAATCGAAGCATAGGCCTCTTTAGCAATGGTGGAAGGATTGGAAGCAGGCGGTGGTGCTTAGAAGTCCTCACAGCAGTAGGGACTTGATCAATTTCATCAAGTTTTCTTCAATCTGGTGAGTTCTTCCTATCTCCTTGAATCAGTCTTGCTAATTTTGAGGTCACTCTTGATCCTGTCGTGATGAATTTCCTGATGCTAGTGTAGCACGCGAGTCCTTGGCTGATCGATTTGGATTTCTGGGAAAAGTCGAGATCGAAGTAATCATGGTGAGATCCTTTGATCCCTTTTGATCTGAGTCCAGCTAGATTGAGTGAGTGAGTATTCATTGAGTTGTTGATTGATTCAGTGTTCTTCTGATTGAACTGTGGAGGAAATTGATCGGGTTTCTTGACAGGAACAATAGGTGAGTATCTCAACATTTTTTTCCTTCACACTAAACCCAATTCGAATAGCTAGGATTGGAATTTATTTCGATTCACCAATTGTTCTTCTCAATTTTCTGCTGTTTGGATTTTAAGTCATTCCCTGTTTTCTGTGCTTTTAATCTTGGTTTAGAGGAGGTTGTTTAGATCCACAAGGACTCGTGTTCAGATCTGGGCAGTGATCAATCTCCATTTTCTTCACAGGTAATTTTAGTTTCTTGTGTTCTATTTTATGGCCAATTAAGTGAATGTGATCTAAATATTAGAATGGAGAATTCCTGGAGTTCATGTGTCTATTCTAATAGGGGACTGAATGTGGGATTTTAGTCTTTAGCTCAGTGAGTACTTGGTATAATTTTAATTAATCATGACAGGTACAGAGCCATGTATTTGATTCAATGCTTGAACCTAAGATCCAACCCAGGGATAGGAATAGGCATCGACCATGGACTGTGTTCTATTGCATTGTAATAGATGAATGAATTTTAGCACTGTCATGTTATGCAGTATTTTATTTTAATAGTTTAAATTGCTGTCCTGATGATTAATGTTAAACTAGACTATTTGATTACTTGTTAACCAGAACATAGAGCAATGGTTGAACTGGAATAAGAACTCAGTTGATAGGAAAACCCATATATTACTGAACAAGCCTATACTAAACCCTACATCTGAGAATAGAGGTTGGGTTTTGTTTAGTTGTTTTAATTTAGGGAATAACTTATGAAATTTCCAGTTTCAGGTTGGTTGTTTCCATGTTGTAGTTTTGGACTGATAACTGTTTGAGTGTTTTTGGCTAAATCTGAGATGGAAGGAGGATAATAGTTGTACGCTCAGCTGATAACAGTCCATTTTGTAGAACCAGGATATGGTAATAATAGTTGATGACTACTTGATGTCATATTGGTTTGGAGAGGCAGGTTGTATAGATTGTTTTGTCACCAGAACAAATCAATACTATACAACAGAGCTTACTGCTGCAATCAAACCAATGTGATACCAAGGGTGTTGATACTCTCCGGGGTTATGGATAGGACTGATATCTGATGAATTTTAGACTGACTTGGAATATTACTGAATGTACATGTGAGACTGATTTATGTGTTAACCAGTGATTGGTGGGGCTTGGTTAGACTGAGGTCAAGAGATCTTTCAGTCTTTCCAAGACTGAACTAATTCCTGAGAGTCTCATGATACCTGAGAAATTTGGTAGTTTTCTTTGAGAACTCAGTAAACTGAATTCTCAGGAACCTGAGATATCAGGAACCTGGGATACATCCCATGGTTCAGTTTTGACATCTTCCATGGTTCAGATTGGGTTATCAAGAACCTGAGATGATTTCCCAGGGTTGGTTCAATCAGGATTTCAGTTTTAGATAGCACTTCATGTTGTTCAGTTTTGAATTCAGGAGAGGTAAGTTTTCCTGTTAGTGAACTTTTTATTTGGGGGTTACATGGTGTATAGAGGCTTACTGAACTTTAACCTTGACTAGTTAACACTGAGGCAGGAATTTCTAATTTGATGCAGGAACCTGAGACATCTTATGGTTCAATCCTAATTAACTAAGTAACCTGGAACCCATGCATCCTTTATGCACTGTTATGTGTTAGCACAGGAACCTGGGACATTTCCTCATGGTTCAGTTAGAGGAACCTGGGACATTCCTCAAGGTTCAGTTAACACAGGAACCTGAGACATATCACTGTTCAGTTAGAAGAACCTGGAACAAATATTTGGTAAACTCAATCCAGTGAACCCTTTATGGAATAAGTATTTCCCTCGACTAATAACATGGTTACAATATAGGCTTTAATTTGATCTTGTTTAGTCCTCTAGGTAATTAGTTCAACTACTATTTAAGTGAATTATAGGATAAGAGCTAAGGAGAAGTTGAGTAAGTATCAAGATTATGTTTTGGTAAATATCAATGTGAACTTGTCCTAGTATTAACCAATTTGTACCCATCATTATTTCCTACAGGAGGATACCTAGCCCTATTGCCTACTTGTACTTTCCTAGAGCCAGGCAAGTACACTCTACGGTTTTGTACTTTTCATTATATATCATGTGCTTCCTTGAGTGACACAATTGCAACACGTCATGTACTTTCTGGTGCTCATGTTCTCTTGTTCTTACTTGTATCTGGGGTGGAGAACTATACTATCTATGTGACCAAGCCCAAGTAACAACTCAGGTGTGTTTTAGCTTAGACCCCGCATCGTGCACGCGGGTCCTAAGTCACCATTCATGTGCTTTCAGGTGCTTTCATGTGCTTACCCTAGCCGGTCACATATTTAGTTATATTTCAAATATATTACACACATGTTCAGGAGATTACCTTGTACTTATTTCCTGTGATTTCATGATATCATGTTCTTTCAGGTGCTTACATATCATGTTCTTTCATGTTCTTACATTCATGTTCTTTCATGTATTTTACCCTGTTCTTTCATGTACTTTATACTGTTCTTCATGTACTTATTCACCTGTTCTTTCCTGTACTTTCCATGTTTTCTTGTACTTTCATATCATGATGTCTTATTCATTACCTAGAATTGTACTTGCTCCGCTCCTGAATAGGATATGTTGCAGGTGAGATGGAGGCTTTGTGTGACACCTACTATGGACAGGATAGTGCTTTCCCTACTGAGCCAGCTGGAGCTGCTTCTGACCTAGAGGCTGTAGAAGCCTAGTACTTCATTAGTTTCCATTATCTTTCCATGTATTGAGACTAGCAGACTCTTTTATTAGTTTGAAATGTAATAATTTTAGATATTGTACTTTACTCTGGTTGGGACACATTTTATAGATGCTGTGATTTCATTTCATGTTCATATTATCTGGTTAGTTTTCCTAGATTGGTACAGCTTACTTTGTTGTGTCTAACAACAAAGGCTGGGCGTGTCCGACTCGTATCCGGTTATTCGGGAGCGGGTCGTGACATGTTTTTAGTGGTGGCCCATGCAGGTCTAGCCTAATGGTACCTAGGTCTTAGCGTACTATTGGGGGACTTGATTTACACTAGGGAAAACTTGATCACAGCATAGGAAAATCGGGAATACGGGTATATCAGGTATATCAGGTGTATCAGGTATTTTAATATTCTATAAACACTTGTTGTATGTAGGTCTAGGTTATTTTAACAGTTTTCTGTTTTACAGATAGTTCAAAAGCACGCGACACCGGGACAGTCGGTCCACCTACACTTGAAGGTCTCGAGCTTCCACCCCGCAGATCGTCTCTACTATCCCATGGGTAGTACGTGGTTGACAGAGATGATTGAAGAGTTCCTTGATACCCAGAGAGAGAAGGCCTTCCTTTTCCAATCCAAACTTGCAAATACATTTCCCGAGTTAGAGAGGACTTCTGATTTCCAGACGCTCAGACACTTGGACTTTTCCGACTCCGATCGCATATCTTGCACCAGGGAGCCGATCTAGAACCTGAAGCCGCCACTGAAGATCATCTCAGCATGTGAGGATTCGACTTCTCTGAAGATTAGATCCACCAGCCTGGAGATCCAGAATGTAGCACAGACAATGGAACGAAACCAGAAGCTGAAGCTCATGAAAGACATGAAGACTTATGATGAAGATATCAACTATCCTGGACCCGCAAAGCATCGCAACATTCAGACGGCGCTTCTTCAGCCACATCATCAGAGGTAGATTCAGGCCTACATTCACTGAATGAAGGATTGAAAGCAAGTCGCAGATTACAATGATCAAGGAGCACCAAGATCTCAGCAGCCATATATTCCTGTCAGAGCCCTGCACTTCAGCCCCAACAGGAGATCCAGATTCAGATTCAGCCGGCGATCATTTGTATTTCTGTCGCAGCTCAGGACACCACTATGAAGAATGCCGCAAAAGACGAAGGCTATGCTTGTACTGCTAATCACCTGCCCACCAAGTCAACGACTGCTGGAGACCATTGATCACACTGCCCAAGGACGAACACGCCAGGACCACAGCAGAAGGACCCGCCTCTCTAGATTCAGCAGCTATATGGAGTATTACCGCATGGACCAGTCTACGTCAGGACAGTGAAGAAGATTGAAGTGATTCCAGTCCTGGAGGAAATATTGAAGATAGATTGAAGACAGAAGATTTTTGCATGATTAGCAACCTAGTTTTTCTTAAAATTCTTTTAGCATGTAGACCATTTCTTGGAACTTCTTGTTTTCTATTTTAGAATCTTGGTGGGTATTCGAAACTTAATTCGAGATATTGTTTCCTATTTGTTGATTGATACTCCTCCACCCATTCTTCGTAACCTTGCTCTTTTCGAGATTCTACTCAGGAATTTTGTTTCCTATTCAGGACTAGTTACAATTTGTAAATTTTGTTTTCTTTCCGAAGTTCAATTTTCTATTTGGGGATTGTTGGAATTTGATTTTATTCAATACTTGTTTATATTCACCATTCAAGACATCGTTTGAAAACTTCGGTTTCGACTTGTTCCCTGTGAGATTTCGTTTCCTACGTGGCTTGTTTTCTACTTGGAAATTGTTCCGTTCACAGCTTTGCTTCGATCTTGTTCCCTATTTGAGGTATCGCTTGTTTCATGGATATTGTTTTACTCACCCATTGATTCTTTTTCCTACTCGTGACATTGATTCTATTCGAGATTTTATTTTCTAATCACGACATTGTTGATATTGGTTTTCTAATTGAGACCTTGTATCCTATGGGAGGTTGATTTTCCTTCAAATTTTTGTCTGAGGTTTCGTTGATTGAGATGTTGTTGAACCTTGTTTCCAGTACGGAATTTTATTTCTTATTTTGAACTCGTCTCTTGTCTAATACATTGCCTCAGTTCATCATTCGAGACTCTGTTATCCTTTCGGGATAACGTCCCACATATGGAATCTTGTTACTATTCTAGATATCATTTGAAATTCTGTTATAATTTGAAACTTCGCTCCCCGTCTGAAATTTTAAATCTCCCTGGTTGCCCTTTTGTATTCATTAATTGGATCCCTTGTCATCTCTTAGTACCTAATAAATCTTTATATTCAAGCAGTCAAGTAATTTTACTATTTCTGTGACTTGGACTATTGAAACTCATTTTGAATTCCTTGAAACTCTTTTGAAATTCCTAGGGATAAAGTCGAGAAGCTATTCGATGATATGCTATGGCATGACAGTTGCGTGCTGCAGCCATTAGCTGGATTATGGAGACTGAGGGCTCACTGCAACCAGTAGCGCACTGGCGAGGCAGGAACTCTAAGTTGAAGTGATTTCAGACACCCATAGGTTTTCGAGTATTGTCGAGACTTGTCATATTCTTCATATCTTGATCTCTTGGGTTGTTTTGTCAATAATTGTTGGAAAATGGATAAGGTTGATAGAGTATTTGGAGACATATTGTTATTTGAGTCACGGAGTCGAAAGTCCACTGCATTCAGATACATACTGGCGGGATAGGGATTCTAAGCAAAGTGATTTTAGATACCAACATGTTCCTGGATATCATGGAAACTATATTCCTTTTCCTATAATTATTGGTTTTCGGGAATCACAGATCTTTGCACGTTCATCCTGATTTGATACTGTATCTCCTGAGTATTGTGTACACCTCCTCAATCAACCCTTGCTAAATTTTCGTTCTAGCATTTTATCGTTAGATCATTGAATTCCTCAAAATTGTGTATTACCAGATTGTGACTCCGTACTTTGCTTGTGACTTGTCTAAACTTCGATCTTAAGTCATGTATATCTGACCATGATTTTCTTTCTTGTTCTAGTCTACCTATGTTAAACTATCGATTCTTGATCGTACCTAATAATTGTATCTTCATGATTTTGATCCTCTAAGATATAATTGAACTTCATTCCATTTGTGCCTATTTACTCCTTGATCATTGTTAGATCGTATTATTTTCTTGTGTGTAATTATCGTATTTGATCTTAAAGGCTCATGGAGTCTCAGAGTTACACAGGATCGGCAGAAGTACTGGACGGACAGCAACAGACGGCCACTGGAGTTCGCGAGTGGAGAGGAAGTGTTCCTGAAAATCTCACCAACCAGAGGCGTCATTCGGTTCGACAGAGGCGGGAAGCTCAGTCCGAGATTCATTGGACCCTTCGACGTGACAGCGCAGATTGGCGATGTGGCGTATCGACTAGCGCTTCCAGATAGCTTGGAGGGAGTGCATGACATTTTCCACGTATCTCAGCTTCGACGATACATTCCAGACCCGAGCCATATGGTGGACTATTCCGAGCTGGAGGTGGGCCCGAGATTGACTTACGAGGAGCAGCCAGTAGAGATCTTGAACCGAAGAGAGAAGCGTCTCCGGAACCAGACCATTCCTCTTGTCCGCGTCATGTGGAGACACCACTCTCCGGGAGAGTCCACATGGGAGCGTGAGGATGAGATGCGTGAGCGATATCCTAGTTTGTTCACTTGAGTGCTTTGTATTTTATATATATTTTTTTGAATTCAATAAACAACTCTTTGAATTCACTATTCTTGTTTATCTGTGTCTACATTCCAATTTCGAGGACGAAATTTTTCAAAGGGGGGAAGATTTGTAACTCCACTTTCTTGAAATATGTTAGAATTTAATTTTTTTTGTAATTGAATAATGGTTTAGGAATATATTTTTATATATTTTAGCATAGGTGGATTATATTTTTATTTTAGGTTCATCTAGTTAGTTTTCCCTTGGGCTTAATCACTGCCAACCCAATCGATTGGGCCAAACACTACCAGCCCAATCAAATTTTTCTTTAAATTTAACCAGTGTTAGCTTAGGTTATTTTTCCCCTGCTCTTCTAAAAAAATGCCTGGAGAGTTCAAATGCGAATTTTTCCTCAACGGCCTAGGGAGAGGGCCATGTGCATCTCCATCTCTAACAAACTTGTCAGAGGAGAGCTCGATTTTTCCTGCCACCAGTAGCCTAAGGCTCACGCCACCAAGCCCTATATAAGTTCACCCTTTCTATTCCAGATCTCATTCTTCTCAAAACCTAATCGAAGCATAGGCCTCTTTAGCAATGGTGGAAGGATTGGAAGCAGGCAGTGGTGCTTGAAAGTCCTCACAGCAGTAGGGACTTGATCAATTTCATCAAGTTTTCTTCAATCTGGTGAGTTCTTCCTATCTCCTTGAATCAGTCTTGCTAATTTTGAGGTCACTCTTGATCCTGTCGTGATGAATTTCCTGATGCTAGTGTAGCACGCGAGTCCTTGGCTGATCGATTTGGATTTCTGGGAAAAGTCGAGATCGAAGTAATCATGGTGAGATCCTTTGATCCCTTTTGATCTAGTCCAGCTAGATTGAGTGAGTGACTATTCATTGAGTTGTTGATTGATTCAGTGTTCTTCTGATTGAACTGTGGAGGAAATTGATCGGGTTTCTTGACAGGAACAATAGGTGAGTATCTCAACATTTTTTTCCTTCACAGTGAACCCAATTCGAATAGCTAGGATTGGAATTTATTTCGATTCACCAATTGTTCTTCTCAATTTTCTGCTGTTTGGATTTTAAGTCATTCCCTGTTTTCTGTGCTTTTAATCTTGGTTTAGAGGAGGTTGTTTAGATCCACAAGGACTCGTGTTCAGATCTGGGCAGTGATCAATCTCCATTTTCTTCACAGGTAATTTTAGTTTCTTGTGTTCTATTTTGTGGCCAATTAAGTGAATGTGATCTAAATATTAGAATGGAGAATTCCTGGAGTTCATGTGTCTATTCTAATAGGGGACTGAATGTGGGATTTTAGTCTTTAGCTCAGTGAGTACTTGGTATAATTTTAATTAATCATGATAGGTACAGAGCCATGTATTTGATTCAATGCTTGAACCTAAGATCCAACCCAGGGATAGGAATAGGCATCGACCATGGACTGTGTTCTATTGCATTGCAATAGATGAATGAATTTTAGTACTGTCATGTTATGCAGTATTTTATTTTAATAGTTTAAATTGCTGTCCTGATGATTAATGTTAAACTAGACTATTTGATTACTTGTTAACCAGAACATAGAGCAATGGTTGAACTGGAATAAGAACTCAGTTGATAGGAAAACCCATATATTACTGATCAAGCCTATACTAAACCCTACATCTGAGAATCGAGGTTGGGTTTTGTTTAGTTGTTTTAATTTGGGGAATAACTTATGAAATTTCCAGTTTCAGGTTGGTTGTTTCCATGTTGTAGTTTTGGACTGATAACTGTTTGAGTGTTTTTGGCTAAATCTGAGATGGAAGGAGGATAATAGTTGTACGCTCAGCTGATAACAGTCCATTTTGTAGAACCAGGATATGGTAATAATAGTTGATGACTACTTGATGTCATATTGGTTTGGAGAGGCAGGTTGTATAGATTGTTTTGTCACCAGAACAAATCAATACCATACAACAGAGCTTACTGCTGCAATCAAACCAATGTGATACCAAGGGTGTTGATACTCTCCTGGGTTATGGGTAGGACTGATATCTGATGAATTTTAGACTGACTTGGAATATTACTGAATGTACATGTGAGACTGATTTATGTGTTAACCAGTGATTGGTGGGGCTTGGTTAGACTGAGGTCAAGAGATCTTTCAGTCTTTCCAAGACTGAACTAATTCCTGAGAGTCTCATGATACCTGAGAAATTTGGTAGTTTTCTTTGAGAACTCAGTAAACTGAATTCTCAGGAACCTGAGATATCAGGAACCTGGGATACATCCCATGGTTCAGTTTTGATTATCAGGACCTGGGACATCTTCCATGGTTCAGATTGGGTTATCAAGAACCTGAGACGATTTCCCAGGGTTGGTTCAATCAGGATTTCAGTTTTAGATAACACTTCATGTTGTTCAGTTTTGCATTCAGGAGAGGTAAGTTTTCCTGTTAGTGAACTTTTTATTTGGGGGTTACATGGTGTATAGAGGCTTACTGAACTTTAACCTTGACTAGTTAACACTGAGGCAGGAATTTCTAATTTGATGCAGGAACCTGAGACATCTTATGGTTCAGTCCTAATTAACTAAGGAACCTGGAACCCATGCATCCTTTATGCACTGTTATGTGTTAGCACAGGAACCTGGGACATTTCCTCATGGTTCAGTTAGAGGAACCTGGGACATTCCTCAAGGTTCAGTTAACACAGGAACCTGAGACATATCACTGTTCAGTTAGAAGAACCTGGAACAAATATTTGGTGAACTCAATCCAGTGAACCCTTTATGGAATAAGTATTTCCCTAGACTAAT
This sequence comes from Iris pallida, assembly GCA_029216955.1. NCBI lineage: Eukaryota > Viridiplantae > Streptophyta > Magnoliopsida > Asparagales > Iridaceae > Iris > Iris pallida. Next base: position 11,507,252 of record JANAVB010024997.1, on the reverse strand, counting down.
AACATGGTTACAATATAGGCTTTAATTTGATCTTGTTTAGTCCTCTAGGTAATTAGTTCAACTACTATTTAAGTGAATTATAGGATAAGAGCTAAGGAGAAGTTGAGTAAGTATCAAGATTATGTTTTGGTAAATATCAATGTGAACTTGTCCTAGTATTAACCAATTTGTACCCATCATTATTTCCTACAGGAGGATACCTAGCCCTATTGCCTACTTGTACTTTCCTGGAGCCAGGCAAGTACACTCTACGGTTTTGTACTTTTTATTATATATCATGTGCTTCCTTGAGTGACACAATTGCAACACGTCATGTACTTTCTGGTGCTCATGTTCTCTTGTTCTTACTTGTATCTGGGGTGGGGAAATATACTATCTATGTGACCAATCCCAAGTAACAACTCAGGTGTGTTTTAGCTTAGACCCCGCATCGTGCACGCGGGTCCTAAGTCACCATTCATGTGCTTTCAGGTGCTTTCATGTGCTTACCCTAGCCGGTCACATATTTAGTTATATTTCAAATATATTACACACATGTTCAGGAGATTACCTTGTACTTATTTCCTGTGATTCCATGATATCATGTTCTTTCAGGTGCTTACATATCATGTTCTTACATTCATGTTCTTACATGTATTTTACCCTGTTCTTTCATGTACTTTATACTGTTCTTCATGTACTTATTCACCTGTTCTTTTCTGTACTTTCCATGTTTCCTTGTACTTTCATATCATGATGTCTTGTTCATTACCTAGAATTGTACTTGCTCCGCTCCTGAATAGGATATGTTGCAGGTGAGATGGAGGCTTTGTGTGACACCTACTATGGACAGGATAGTGCTTTCCCTACTGAGCCAGCTGGAGCTGCTTCTGACCTAGAGGCTGCAGAAGCCTAGTACTTCATTAGTTTCCATTATCTTTCCATGTATTGAGACTAGCAGACTCTTCTATTAGTTTGAAATGTAATAATTTCAGATATTGTACTTTACTCTGGTTGGGACACATTTTATAGATGCTGTGATTTCATTTCATGTTCATATTATCTGGTTAGTTTTCCTAGATTGGTACAACTTACTTTGTTGTGTCTAACAACAAAGGCTGGGCGTGTCCGACTCGTATCCGGTTATTCGGGAGCGGGTCGTGACATTGAACACCGTTATAGTCCGGTTGAAAAAGAATGTCTAGCCCTTATGTTCGCCGTTCAAAAGGCAAGGCATTATATCATCGGTCAAACTATTCATGTCATATCCCGAGTCAATCCTCTTCGTGTACTGATGAAAAAGCCTAGCACGCTCAATTCTCGGCTGGCTACATGGGCCATTCTTCTAGCCCAATATGACATGGTGTATGTTCCTCAAAAGTCTGTCAAAGGTCAAGCGCTGGCAGATTTCTTGGCGGCTCATCCCGTACCAGAAACATCCAAGCTTTACGATGAAATTCCAAACGAGACATTGGAAGTCAACCTGATCTCTGAAGAATTTCCGACCTGGCGTCTATTCTTCGATGGTGCATCCAGAATTGGACCAAATAGTGCCATTATAGCAGGAGTCGGAGTTGTTCTCATTTCTCCAGATGGATTGACCATCCAAAGAGCTTACTCTCTGAATGAACCTTGTTCTAACAATGTAGCAGAGTACAATGCTCTACTCATCGGTCTTCAATTAGCCAAGCGATTGAATATCGAAATCTCGAAGTTTACGGCGACTCTAAGCTGGTTGTCAACCAGGTTAGAGGAACTTATGAAGTCCGCCATCAAGATCTGGTACCTTACTTTGAAGCAGCGATCAACATGGCTACATCATTCAAAGCTTTCTTCATTGAATATGTACGCCGAGCATGCAATACTGAGGCAGATGCTTTGGCCAATCTTGCAGCTGTCTTAGCCATCCCTATTAAGAGACAGCAAGTGGTGGTTATCTCTAATCGAGAATTGTTTTGTGTCGAAAACAATCGTAACATCGAATTCATTATTCTTGCTGAAGTTAATGTTATCAATGAAGATTGGAGAACTCCTTTCATCGGCTTCGTGGTTCACGACATACTCCCTGAAGATCCTAAGGAGGCTACAGGTGTTCGACGACGATCTTTACGATTCTACTACAACTAAACCACTAAGACTCTCTATCGACGAACTTATGACGGCCTACTCTTACGCTGTCTTGCTGGTGATGAAGCAAAACAAGTACTGCGTGAAGCTCACGACGGTGTCTGTGGAGCATATCAACCCGGTCCTAAACTACAAGATCGCATCCGACGTATGGGTTATTACTGGCCCTCTATGGTATCAGATGCCATCGAATATGCAAGAAAGTGTCGAGCTTGTCAAATCCATGCAGATTTCATTCATCAACCTTCAGAAATTCTACATCCGACAGCCGCTTCCTGGCCTTTCGAAGCTTGGGGCATGGATGTCATAGGTCCTATTAATCCTCCTTCTTCTAGCGGACATCGGTTCATTCTAGCAATAACTGACTACTTCTCTAAGTGGGCTGAAGCTATACCTTTAGCTGAAGTCAAAACCAGCAGTGTTATTAACTTTGTCAAACACCATGTCATTTATCGATTTGGTGTCCCTCGACGAATCATCCATGACAACGGACCGCAATTCATCAGCCAGAAATTCACCAGATTCTGTGATGATCACCGGATTGACAACGTCGCCTCAACAGCCTACAATCCAGCTGCTAATGGTTTAGCTGAAGCCTTCAACAAAAATATTATCAAGCTCCTCGAAAAGTTTGTATCCGCTAACAAACGGAATTGGAGTGAAAAGCTTGGCGAATGTCTATGGGCCTACCGAACTACAGTCCGCAATCCTACAGGTTTTACACCTTTCTCTTTGGTATATGGCTGTGAAGCTGTTCTTCCTCTGGAACTTCAAATTCCTTCTTTAAGGATTGCCATTGCTTATGAGCTCACTACAGAGAACAATGATCTTCTTCGACTTCAAGAATTAGAAGCACTTGATGAGAAGCGGTTAATGGCTCAACAACATATTGAGTTATACCAAGCTCGTATTTCTAAGACTTTCAACCGTAAAGTTAAGGTCAGAGCCTTTCAGCAAGGAGAACTTGTTTTAACAGTCAGACGTCCTATGACTATGACTCATATGAGCAAAGGCAAATTCGACGCAAAGTGGGAAGGTCCCTACGTTGTAAGCAAAGTCTTCTCAAATGGAGCCTATCAACTCTCAGAGCTCGACGGACGAATTGCAATGATGCCTATCAATGACAAGTTCCTTAAAAAGTACTATGTATAAATGTAAATGCTTGTAAATCATCAGACAAGTTCAAGTTTATAAATAAAATTGTATTTCATCATGAATGAGAGTACATGATATTAAGGAAGGTCACTATCATCCTTCTCTACATTGGGACGCGGACCACTACCGTCCTTCTCGAAGACACGGTCAGCAAACGAGCCGAGAACCTCCTTGCTGGAACCTACTAGGAACTTGCAAGCGGCCATCCTTATGGCTTCCTCTTCTTCAGTCCTTTCCGGTTCAAGCAGAAAATCCAGGATATCTCACGGTGGCTTGGGTGCAGACGAACCTTCGCATGCTTCTGTCTCCTTTGGCTGAACTGGATCGATAGAATATTCTTCAGTGCCCTTCTCAACCTTCGGGGCAAGTTCAGCCTTCTTGGATGCATCTCCAGATGACATTTTTATGTTGAAAATTGAAAGTGCTCATTCCTGTCAGATTTCTGTTCTATTTATATGCAGAGATTTCTCAAACAACGAAGCGACACATTCACCCGACGGTTCATCCGTTCATTCATTATCACCCGACGGTTCGCCCGTTCCTTCATCATCACCTGACGGTTCATCCGTTCATTCAATTCACTTGACGGTTCGTCCGTTCATTATATTCATCCGATGGTTCATCCATTCACATTCATTCGACGGTTCATCCATTCATTTACCACCCGACGATTTATCCGTTCATTATCATCCGACAGTTCACCCATTCATTCATCATTATCTGACGGTTCACCCATTCATTCATCAGCACTTGACGGTTCATCCGTTCGTTATTTTCCATTTTGACGGTTTTGTCCGTTCATTCCATCATTTGACGGTTCCCGTTCATCTCACATACACTGACGATTCAGCATCGTTCATCATCTACATCAACAACTTATCGTTTCGATTAAGTTGTCAATTGAGATAATAATGTTCGGTATATTTTGCCATGTCCATATTACCTCTGAGCAGATATAATGAATATAATTTTTTTCCTACAAAATCATTCAGAAATATATCATATCCTGTACCTCTGAATATATTTTCTATCTCTATTATTTATATCTGAACAAGATATGCAACAAATAATGGAGCCACAGCAAAAATGTCTTTTATTAATCAAAACATGAGACATTACAAAAAACACATGTACTACAAAAGACATAAAGATACAAAATATTCTACGAAGATGGAGGTATTATCAGATTATCAATCTGCTGCTTTAGGATCTGCAGCCGTTCTTCATGAGTGGACATCACCCTCCTTCTGGCCTCTTCCATCCCGGTTTCTTCATTGAAAGCAGGCATGGCCACCATTCGGCGAGTAATCTCAACATTATGAGTCGCCACGTACTCATCCCTCTCCTGAATCAGAGCATTGAATTGTTGAACTGCAACCTGATGATCAGTAACTTCATCTTCCAACTCCTTCTGGAGACGAGCAATCTCTGCCCGCAGCTCAGCAGCTCTCTTCTCTTTTCTCTCAGCCATCAAGGTTACTGATTCCAGCTTGGAGTTATATTCAGCAGATTTTCTGGAGAAAGCTTCCAAAAGATTCTGGAGATTCACCCTTTCAATGTCAGCTGCCTGGGCCAGTTGTTCGAATTCTGCTTGCACTAGAGACTCCACGTCTCCTTGGTTGAGCTCTTTATAGTTTTTGATGGAAATCTCTAGCTCATTCAAAATATGACCCAGGAAAGTGGCCTGAGCCTCGTTACCTTGTTCTCGGATAGCCCTTACTAAGAGAGAGGTTGGACCTTTAACCATAAAAAAATCAGTACCCTCTTTTTCCATCATTCTATTTACTAGAGGTCCCAAAGATTCAAAAAGCATCTGGTAAAAGATTGGATCACAAGATTATTGATTGCTATAGCACCAGGAGTTGCAGCTACTCCTGTTGATGACGAGGCTACAGGATGTTCAATCTCTTGCATCTGGACATCGGGCTCTTTGAACAAAGGAGACAAAGTGGAGCTGGTTGCCCCTCCTGGTTGTTCCTCTGCAAAAAGTAAAAAATTGTTATTTTGCCCGTTGTTTGCTATTGTCCAAGAAGATTAAAGATGTAAACTGTCTTACCATGGTTGAATCCAGCAATGAGCCTATCATCTGCTGGAATAGACTCTAGCTGAGCAGAAGTAGCTTCAGCCATAACAGCTTGGCTACTGCCCGCTTCAGAACCACAGGATAAATGATGACTGCTACTAACAATCACCGTCGTTATAGGCACTATGTCCGTGCACGTCGGAGGTGCTAGAGGAGTCTCAAGATCTGCAGGAAATACAAATAAAGACGTTAGCTATCAATCTATTTAAGAGGAGATTGCTAATTTTATTTTATACCTTGAGGACCAGTAGCAGGAATTTCTTTCGGAGCTTCTTCATCTGCTGCTTTTTCTGGAGATACTTTTACTTCAACATCCTCTTCAGGATTTAAGGTATCAGCGACGTTTTCTGGAGATACTTCCACCTCAACATCCTCTTCAGGATTTAAGGTATCATCGACAGCATTAGGAGATATATGCACTTCATCATCCCTTTCAAGATCTTGCATATATTCATCAATATTCTCGGACGAAGAGCTCTCCTCATCTTCACCTTCTTCTGGTGCATTCCCGCTGGCAGTTGCAGCTTGGTCAAAAGAGTCTTCCAGTGGGCTGTAGTTGCAATTTTCTAGAGCCGCAATCACTTCACGATCTTCCTCTTCACGGAGGGTCCTAGGAGTAGGAGGAAGTTGAGTCGTCTCCGCAGCAGGTGGAAGAGAGCGTACAACATCTTGCTCTTCCTCCATGATACTTCCTCTGGGCTCTTCGACCTCAGTTCTCGGATCATGATCTTTCCTCTGTTCGATCTCTTCCCTATGTTCTGGACTAGGAGTTTTATTCCTAGGCTCTGAAATAGGAGTGGGAGATAGCATAGTGAATCCCGCCGCAGCATCTACTACTATTGAAGACGGGGCTCGTCTAGATGGAGAGGCCATTCGATTTCTTCTTTGGGCCAGCTTCTTTCTTTTTAGAGGCCTCTCAGGGCTCTCTATATTTACAGTCTCGACTTGTCTTTGGACAGAGGTTGGTGTGGTAGCCTCTTCTTGCTGAATTGTCTCGGCCAGCTGCCGATATTGAGATCTAGTGGTAATCTTTTTAGAAGAATGATCTAAGATCTGTTTCTTCTTTGCTGCCGGAGCGGGAGGCTCCTTTCTTCTCCTCTTCTTGGCTGGAGATTTAGCCACCTTCAAAGAGATACATAGTGGCGCGTTAACCTCTTGAGGGAACATAACGTCCCTTGAAGTTTCCAAAGGCGCATCTACTGGCTCATGTACCTCATCATTTCCTATGAGCGACATGATGACTCCTCCTCTCTTCAATCTTGTTGAAGACGCGAAGCTATCCGCAAGATTGAAATTCTCAGCAAAGGTGTTCGAAGATGTATAGAATACTGAGTATGTAAATAGCATCCGAGGGCCATGATTGCTATTTACTGGCATCGAGAATGTTACTTTCGTATCTCGAGCATTATAATAAGCCCACGCTCGGGCCCCATCTATCAAGAAACCTTTTCCTTGAAGGCACGTGATAGCATTTCCCACATGGAATTGGTCGTACCCGAACTGTCGAGCAAATCGACTGGGGAGATATGGCTCTAAATAACATTCATCTTCAAACCGGTACACCAAATAGGACGGTCGAATTGTCTTCAACCACTCAAAAGCTGCACGGCTCAAAGGTTGCATCTTCGAGTCAATCATATTTGTCGGCATTTGTTCGTATCCAGCAGGAGGATGAGTGCAACAAAAGTTCCATCCTTTGCTCAGGTTCAGAGCATACCTACAATCTCTCAGAGTAGTGTATTTCCACTTACTATGAGAGTATCTCCACAAAAAGCTGCCGTCGACCGGTCCCATGCCGGGATCCATCAAAGTAGGATGGTGAAGGAGCAACCACCCAAATAGATATGTATACGGCAATTCCAACCGAGGAAATTCTTTTTTACCCTTAGATTTCAGCATCAGATCGACGTACAGACGAAGACCGGCATTCAACTTACAAGTCATCGCTGACAAAAGATCCATCTTATAGCCGAAGACTAATCTAACGGCGGCAAAAAGAATACCGCGATGGAAGCGGTCTACAGCACTCGATCCTGGGACTACAAACCGACCGAGCCAATATGTCAGAAACCCTGCTAATTGGGCTTCTTTTGACATAGATCTATATCCTACTCTCAAATAACTTTCGAGAGTATCTCCTTTCTTCAAAGGAGGACATTGATGATCATCCTTCATCTCTTCATTAAAATTGCCACTATCTTCCATCAACTTCATCACTTCTGTATTACTCAATGGCTTAAAGAAGTTAGGATGGCATCTATCATGTTCCTTGGTCTTCGGTTCTTTAATGTGGTTAAGGAACATATAAGGTAACCATTTTGAGGAATAGCAGGTATTTGATGTAGCACTTTTGTAGAACAGAGAACAGATTTTATAATGACATAGCAGTTCTTCGAAGACTGCTACCATTTCTGCGTTCTCTTTTCGGAGTTTGTCTAACTCATTATTTGTTGGGACAAATTCTTCATATCGGGCATCCCCCATTGGCAAGTAAGAGAGGTACTGCATCTCATAAAGTACGAACCCGATTTCTCCGCCAGGAGTCATGAAAGTCCCTGTTCTGTAATTGTACCTTTCTGCTAATGCCAAGAATAGATGCGGGTTCGGAGCAAAACCATAAACAGTGGCATGCACTGCTTGGTACAAATTGATTTGCTGAAGTTTGTTTTCAAACTTGGTCAGAATCCAGTTTGCTATGCAGTTCCATCTCTTAAAATCTGGATTCACTAATCCAGTTAATCTGATGTCCTGCTCAGGATATCTTCCTTCGACCTTCGCAAACTCATTTGCGAAAATTGGAGTTCTGACGGGCAATAACAAGGAAGAATTCTCCGGCGGAATACAACCGGGTTTCAGACCTCTTAACAAGATACTGTACCGTTCTGAGGAACTGTAGAACATATCCTTCTTGCTTGGCCCCTTCTTCACAAAAATCCTTCCTGGACGGGCATCTTGGAAAGGTGTAAGGTTCCATTCCATCTTCCTCGGATAGCTCGCATGAGTATACCGGGATAAGGGGAGGCAGCGTGAAACATCTGGTATCGAGAATGATCTATCCGTCTGATGGACAATCCTTTCTTCCATCCTTGGTCTCGGTTGAGAGCTTTTCTCAAAAGCATCGCCGAACAGGAATAATGGCTTCTTGTGAATGACAGCGTCTGCTGACTCCAGAGGTTGTCCATTCATCAAACATTGCAGTGTCTCATTATCTTGGGATATCAAAATGGCCTGACGGGAGGTTGACAGATCATATTGAGGATAGTGCACATGAGATAGGTTCTCTTTGTATTCTGACTCTGAAAGGGTCCCCTACAAAGTCCTCATATCCGGGATCTTCTATAGTGTTAACTGCATCAGATAGAAAAGACAAAAATTCAGTACAAGTCAAGTCAAAATTCTGTCATCAGACTGCGCAACATCAGATTGCGCAATATCAAATTGCGCAATAATCAGATTGCGCAAATAAACAGTCATCAGTTTGCGCTGACAGTCTCGCACAAATCAGCAAGTTGCGCTGACTTTTGTCAGCACAGTTCAACCGATTGTGCAGAGAGTCGTCCTTCATAAAAATGAAGAATGAACTGATTTGTGCAACCAGAACCCTAAAAAGGGTGGCGCAGTATGATCACATCTCTAAAAAGAGATGGATTTTGAAGGAACAGTGAAATCAAAACTCTAAAAAGAGTTTTGATTAGGTCATCTACCTATCATCGCTGGATGAGCAGTTTCGTGACGAGAAGCACGTCGCGCAGCCCTAGTCGATGATTCGGCGGGGGCCTTGCCCTTAGCAGCGGCGAAGGATCGTCGGGGAGCCATCGAGATCGTCGGAGAAGAAAGGAAGAAAGAGTTCGAAAATTTTTCTCTCAAGTGAATGAAGAAAACAAGTAAAGAACACTTCGAAGGAATTGAGGAGCTATTTATAGTTTTTCAAATCGAAACGGCCGCCTTAGATTGTACCTAAAAATGGGGCTAATCCCTCAGATTGCGCAGACAGCTCACTACATGCGCAAATTGATTTCAATTTCAAAATTTAAAGTATTTCGAAATTTTGAATAAATTTAACTTTTGAAAACTTTGAAGGGGGTCTTGTAGGTCCTAAAAAATCAAGTTGCACACATCAACAAAGTCAAAAATCAAGAAATACAACTTTCAGATGAACTGTGCAGACATCAGATTGTGCATCCTTCAGATTGCGCACGCTAGATTGCGCACACTCCCAAGTGCGCAGGCTGACGTGGCAAAAAATTATCATTACCTGACACAATCAAATCTTTCTGACAGCTGACAGCACGAAGAACGAGGAGGCTGTTCGTTTATTATGCCACACAGCGCTCGAGAGCGGTTGACAGCTGGCAGCGCAATCCATTCCTGCGCAGTCCAATTCTGCGCAATCCAAAGCCAGCATAATTCAGTGTGCGCGTTCTATCAACACAAATGACAAAATACACGTGGCATTCATGCCATTAATTGCTCATTACGTGGCAACTGTCTATGCACGATCATGCGTATTTTAATCAAATGATGCCATGTGTCCAAGACAGTTGGCCCATGATCCAGCAACTGCCTGCGCAGTCCATTGTTGCGCAATCCAACTGCTGCGCAATCCATCATGCGCAGTCCAGAATAACTAAAAGTTAGTTATTTCTCAGAACTCTATAAATAGAGTTTCAAGTCTCCATTCAGGGGAATCAGAGAAAAATCAGAGATCAGAGATCAGATCATAGAGAGATCAGAGAGTCCAGGAGTTCTTGCCCAAGTGCTGCTGTATTCTTCCGAGGCTTTTGCCTTCAATTTTCGAGGCTTTTTGCCTTCAATTCCAGAGTTGTTTTCAACTTCAGAGGCTTCGTCTTCAGAGTTCACATCGTCCAAGGGATAAAGCAATCGTCATCTAGATTGGATTCCTAAAGTTGTACCATTCCCAGAATTCAAATTGTAATCTTTTACAAAGTTTGTATCAATAAAGTTCTACAACTTTTGTTTTTGCAAACAGTGCCGTTGAAGGAAGTGCGACAGCTTTTTGTGAATTTTAACACGTCGAAGTTAGAACTTCTCGGTACCGCAGGTGAGAGCACGGGCGCCTCCAATTCAGCTTCGTTGGATCGAACCGCATGCTCGGTCACGGCAGGCGTTATCGTTGAATTATTGTTGGCCACGACTGATTGTACTATTTGTTGGAGCGTATTCAGCTGTTGCTGCTGCAGCTTGAATTAATCCTCGAATCGATTCTCGAACTACGTCTGACGAGTCTTCGCCTGCTGACGATGGAGTTTATTTTGGCGTTGCTGCATTTCGAGCATCTGCAACATCCGTTGTATCGGGTCGCCGGAAGATCCGGCTATGGTAGGCGTCATCCCTGTTGGGTTGACGGAATGCTCGGGTCTGGAACTATTCGAGCCGCTGGAAGCGCTCGTCTCGTCCTCTGCCCGAGATCCCGCAACTACAGGAAAAAGAAAGGCAACTCTCATTAGTTTCAGAAAATGTCCTGGGTTCAGCGTATGGAATAACTCATCTCATCGACACGAGGTCAACGGTTTGAGACTAGAAACTCGATACTGGAGGCCAAGGACGTAAAGCCGTGCTCTGATACCATTATGTCACGCCCCAATTCTGTAGAATCGATAGTCGTCCCCCGAGCGTGATGCCGTACGAACCTAATTTGTGATCACACAAGGCGTAGTGATAAGGTAATCTGAAACACGAGATCTAAGAGAGAAAGCAGACAAATTTAATCACACATTAAGTAGAGAGAACTTTGATCTTTATTGATAATAGACATCATTTGCAGACTCCAGTACAGGACTCATGCCATGCGGGCTACAACATGACTCAATTACAAAAGAGTGCCGATGCGATAGCCGTTCCATACATTGCACACGTCCTTCAATTTACAGCAGAGTATTCCAGTGTCCTGAAATGGAGGGACGCTGAGCCATCTTTCTTCGTCAGTTGAGAGTTTTTAAAAGTGGAGTTGCGGGAAAAGTCTTCGATGCGCGGCCGAGGCTTCAAAATCATGAACGTCGTCGAGCTAGTTGGCACGTCCTTCCTGATTCACGGGACCTGCAAAGAGCGAAGATTAGTATGATCACATGTACTGGCGAATGGCTAATTAAAATCCAAGATCTGTATTTGATTCAAGCAGTTTTATAAACTTGTTAGCTAGCTATTTCTGTGATCTTTCTAACCATCCTAATCGATTTGCATGTTAACATGTCTCGCTACCCGCCGTAAAAGGGTCACCGTCTAACCCAGCTATAGTTCGTGATGGCTTGACATTGCCAATGACCTTCACACTCTTTCACTGCTTGACTAATACACGTGACACGGGATGAATATGATAGCTGCTCAATATATACAATTTTATATGCTTGCATCAAAATATGTTAACATGCAAATCGATCAGGATGGTTAGAAAAATCATAGAAATAGCTAGCTAACATGTTTATAAAACTGCTTAAATCAAATGCAGAGCTTGGATTTTAATAGCCATTCGCCAGTACATGTGATCGTACTGATCCTTGCTCTTTGTAGGTCCTGTGAATCAGGAATGACGTGCCAACTAGCTTGGCGACGTTCGTGATTTTGAAGTTTTGGCCGCGCGTCGAAGACTTTTCCCGCAACTCCACTTTTGAAGACCCTCAACTATCCAAGAAAGATGGCTCAGCATCCCTCCATTCCAGGTCACTGGAATACTCTGTTGTAAATTGAGGGATGTGTGCAATGTATGTAATGGCTATCTCATCGGCACTCTTTTGTAATTGAGTCATGTTGTAGCCCGTACGGCATGAGTCCTGTACTGGAGTCTGTAAATGATGTCTATTATCAATAAAGATCAAAGTTCTCTTTACTTAATGTGTGATTTAATTTATCTGCTCGCTCTCTTAGATTTTATGTTTCGGATTACCTTATGACTATGCCTTATGCGATCGTAAATTATGTTCGCATGGTATCATGCTCGAGGGACGACTATCGATTATACATAATCGGGGCATGACACTCTGCCCCTTGGTTCCAGAACTGTGCCGTCACAAAAACACAGAGTTCTGGCCGAACTCTGTGTCGACGGGTCCATGCAAATTTCAGGGTGATTTAATCACCGTTGGATCGTATCCTACGGGGTAGGTTTTGTTGCGGGATTAGGGTGTTTAAATATGGTTTTTCCTAACCCTAATCACAAGTGTAACACAACACAATATTAAGGAAAATAGAGAGAAAAGAGGCAAGAGTGCCATTGTAACTTTGGGAGAGAAGAAGGAGGATTGAAGGCCGTTTTCGAAGGAGGATAGTGTTCGGGTAATCTCTATTCGTCGTCTTTGTTCTTCGTAACCTTGTAATCAATTATTCTTGCTTCTAAGTGTTGTGGGGATCCGTATTGGATCGGAAGAAGTTTGTAGAGGGTGTACTCCTTTATTTCATTAGTGAAGACTTCTCAAGAGTTGGACTCCGATCGTCCCATGGCTTTTTTCCCGCAAGGGTTTTTTACGTCAAAAATTCTGTGTCTGCGTGGATTGTATTTGGTGTTTGGTTCGTACGTTGTATTGCTCGGTTCTATCACATGTACTCTCTAGTTTGGGGAAAGGTTTCCGCACGTCTTTTCCAACAAAGTGATATCAGAGCCAGGTTCTGGAATTCATAAGGGTGTCAGGAGTTGATAGGAAAACTAGAGAGGAGAGATGGACGCGAAGCCTGTGCGCATGGTGAACCTGAATGGCACAAACTATCATTATCGGTGGAGCAAGATGAAAGATTTATTGTTTGTCAAGAAGTTGCATCTGCCCGTATATGCTTCCGAGCGACCAGTTGACAAATTCGAGAAGGACTAGAAATTCGAGTACATACAGGTGTATGGATATATCAGACAGTTCGTTGACGAGAACGTGTACAACCATGTTGCTAATATTCGGCACGCAAAGACGTTATGGGATAAGTTGGAATCTTTGTATGCGAAAAAGACCGGGGCAAACAAGTTGTTCCTGATCCGGATGATGATGGGTCTGCGGTACAAAGATGGAGCATCTATTACGGATCACTTGAGTGATTTCCAAGGCGTAGTTGGCCAGCAATCTTCGATGGGAGTCAAGTTCGATGACGAGGTTCAGGGACTATAGTTGTTGTGTACATTAACTCGTGGGAGATCGTACGAATATCTATAATCACTTCTGCTCCAGAAGGTGTGGTCAATCTGGAGTTTGCCAAGAGCAGGGTATTGAATGAAGAGATGCAGAGACATTCTCAGGGTACTTCATCCATATCCTACCACTCAGAGGTACTAGTTTCAGAGAGCCACAGAAGGTGCAAAAGCAGGGGTCCAGGTGGTGGCAGAGACAAGAGCAGAGGAAAGTCCAAGGGTCGGTACGAGGACTCGGAGTGTTACCACTGTGGCAAGAAAGGCCACATCAAGTGGAACTATTTCACTTGGAAGAGAGAGAAGAAGGGCGACAAGGGGAAGCAAGATGAGAACACTACAGCGGCGACCTTGATACATAGAGGCGATGTGATCGTCGTAGGTGATGAGGTTATTACAAACCTCGCCTGTGATGATAATTCTTGGCTGCTGGACTCAGGGGTTTCAGCACACGTATCTTACAACAGGGCACTATTTGCCACTTATATGACAGGCGACTGTGGAGTGTTGAAGATGGAAAATGGAGATGTGTCGAAGGCGGTTGCCGTTGGAGATGTGTATTTGAGGACGAAGACAGGTGTAGTTCTTGTTCTCAAAGATGTCCGTCATGTCCTTGATATCCATTTCAACCTGGTGTCGGTTGGAAGGTTGGATGACGAGAGATTTTCATTCTCTTCGGGAATAGTCAGTGGAAGCTTTCCAGAGGTTCGATGGTGATTGCCAAAGGAAGCAAGAAGTCTGGTCTCTACTATATGGAGGGGAGCACACAGGGGCACAAGAGGTGAACGCAGTTTTTGATGCGTCTACCGAGTTGTGGCACAGGCAGCTTGGCCATATCAGCGGGAAGGAGATGAGCTACTTGGTGAACAGGAATTCCAAGGCTCAAGTCTACAAAGTTGGAGAAGTGTACGCATGCTTAGCTGGAAAGCAAAATAGGGTGTCTTTCCAAAGTCATCCAAGTTCAAGGAAGCCGACGTTGCTCGAGTTGATTCACTCGGATGTCTGTGGTCCTATGAAGGTAAAATCTATTGGTGGTGCTTCTTACTTTGTAACTTTTATTAATGACTGTTCCAGGAAGATTTGGGTCTATGCCTTAAAGACCAAGGACCATGTGCTGTCCACTTTCAAAGAGTTTCAGGCCTCTGTTGAAAGAGAGACGGGCAAAAATTTATTGCATGTTTGGTCCGACAACGGCGGCGAATATATTGGTCCCTTTGATGCTTATTGCAGAGAGCAAGGGATACGTGTCACTCCCCTTTCCTGTTATACATATTTCCAGTATACGTGTACGGATTCTGACTCGTACTTTGACTTGTCTTACTTAGCCTAGTCTTGGTTTAATCTTGGCTTGGTTTATTTTGGTTTAGCTTGGCTTGGTTTGGTTTGTTTCGGTTTGAGATGGAGAGATTTTGTATAAAAACCAACTCCTTCTCTCTCCTCCATTATTTATATTTACTTCTTCTTCTTCTTCTCTATTACTTCTCCCACCCACCAAAGAAACCTTAGGCAAGTGCAATCTTGCTTCATGATGGATCTTCTATTTTTTTTTTCATCTTCACTTGATTCTAAGCCTCTTTAGAACTTGGTATTTTTGGTTTTGATGGATGAATTATTGTAGATCTAAGTTTTGATCTTTTCTAGTTTTTCTTGGTTTTGATCTATTAAAGCTTGGTATCTCCTAAAACCAGTCATCCCAGGCTGTAGGAAATCTCGTTCTATGCAGTTTAGACCCTTAGAAGTCTCAATTTGAACTTATTTTGAGCAACTTATGTCATTTTGAAGTTTTCGGGTTCCATGGGTCCTTCCTTGCTGTTTGGAGAAGAAGAACAGGCCCTGGCGCAACCTGACCTGGCTCACCCCAGTCAGGCACAACCTGACCTGGCGTACCCCAGTTAGGCGCAACCTGACCTGGTGTAACCCAGTCAGGCGCAACCTGACCTGGCGCACCCCAGTCAGGCACAACCTGACCTGGCGTACCCCAGTCAGGCACAACCTAACTTAGGCGCACCCCAGTCAGGCACAACCTAACTTAGGCGCCCCCTATCCCCCTTGTCACCACCTGTCATTTCCCTGGCGCCACTTGACCAGCGCCACTTGTTGCTATGATACTTCTTGTCCCTTGCCCCATGCATGTTCCTCTAGTTCTAGTTGCATTTGCCTGTGATCTTGCATGTGACTTGTACTTGACCTATCTTGTGATGACCCAGCTCAATAACTTGTTGTGCATAACATGACTTGCTAGTATTAATCATGACATGAATACGACTTGACATGAACACGACATGATAATCTTGATAGTGGCCCGTCGAGGCGTACTTTTGACAAGCCCTCTTGACATGATAAGTAACTTGATAAGACATGTACAATCTTGATAGTGGCCCGTCGAGGTGCATTCCTGATAAGTAATCTTGACAAGTAACAAGTAACGCTCGTCTTGACACCGTGGGTGATTTCTCTTGATTATGTTTGTACAAGCTATATGCCCCGTCTTGCATCATGTCTAGGACATAAATTCATGATTTTCATAGTCAGAAATTCATACTGAATTTGACTAAGTTAATGACAAGTTTGATCATGTATATCATAAAAAGAATTCCCAGTCACAGGCAATCCCGTTATCTGGGCGCCTCAAGTGAACTTGTAACTTGCCGACGAGTAGGACACATTTCCAGTACACTGTCGTATGTTGCACCAAAAAGTCACCTAATCAACTCTCTAAACCTGCGGAAGGATAACTAGATAGTCTGCAGGACTTGTGATTGCTGGAACATCTTATTGCATCTTGTTGTAACTAGGCTTGTGATAACCCTAATTAGTTAAAGTATCAAGCTGTACTCATTGCTTGGTCGTAATTGATGGATGGAGTCCAGTCTAGTCTTGTCTAGGCAGTAACAGTCTATGATTACTTCAGTACATTACTGTTTATGTTTTACTCTTGTCAATAAATGATTGAAGACTAAGCTCTGTTCACGTGAAGGGTTACAACCCCGGTCCTTATTTGGTTTACGGGTTGTAACTTGGTTACCGAAATAGTCATTTAGTTATTTTATCGTTTATCACCCTATTTTCTCTAACTTATGTCTTTCGTTATCATTTATGTCTCATGTGCTAATATGTTGGTTTTAGTTCTTAAGTGAAGCCTCCCTTGTGGTACTTGCTCTTCTGGGTTTTGACCCAGCTGGTTTTGTATGGCCAGATTTTGGAGTAGCACCCGAGGATCTACCTGTCTTCCGGCCAGATGGTGAACACCAGGTGTAACCCTGGCAACGAGTGATTTCTTCTTTTGTTCTCCGCTCTATTTAAAATTATTCTTTTGAGGCATTTAGCCGTCGAGCAAGTGTTAGCTCGTGTTGAAATTTACTTTTGTCTGCCTAAGGTCTATAACATGATTGACAAATCCTAGGGTTGATCATGTATGACTTAAACTCTTGCTAGCCTTCGCATTTTGTACGACTATCTTCATGATCATCTGAATATGTAATATTTGGAATGCCTTACCTTGTATGTCTGATGATCTAATATCTTGTAACATTTACACTAGGCTTTTCTTGACCATAAGAGACTGTTGGCTTGTAGTTAAACCCTCATGCATCTAGACAGCTGTGACCGTATTGCGAGGTAGGTTGTACTTCAATATACGTAGCTGGCCATGTCTGTCCCCCGCTCTCCAGTATTCTGGTTCTGGGGCATGATAATACGACACCAGACGACTCCGCCCAAGACATATCAACTCAATGGTATAGCGGAGAGCATGAACAGGACACTGATAGAAAGGGTGCGGTGTTTGATGTCAGAAGCAAATTTGTCATGCAGTTATTGGGGTGAGGCTCTTCTCACAGCTGCTTATGTTATTAATTTATCTCCTAGTGCTCCTTTGCAGGGTGGTCTACCTGACAAAGTATGGTACGACAAAGAGCCGTCATACAATCACCTGCGAGCGTTTGGTTGTAAGGCCTTCGTGCATGTACCGAAGGACGAGAGGTCCAAACTTGAGCCGAAGATGATACGGTGCATCTTTGTCGGCTATGGTCAGGATGAGTTTGGCTATAGACTCTACGACCCAGTGGAAAGAAAGCTCTACAGAAGCAGGGACGTTGTATTCGTCGAGGATCAGACCATGACCAACACTCAGGATTTTGAGACGCCTTCTGAGGATGAGAAATTGCCTGAGTTAGAGTCATTTCGCTTCGAGCAGTTTCCAGAGGACATCGCAGAGGATCCAACTATGGAGGAGCCAGTACATGGAGTTGCTCCCAACCTTGATCATCAGCCTGCAGATGGTGGTCAGGGTATCCCACATGAGGATGAGCATGCCGGGGAGGCAGTTCCTGAAGGGGAGGAGGCTGTTGGTATACAGCCAGCACTAGTGGCTCCATTGAGAAGGAGTGACAGAGAGCATCGACCTTCTACGAGATACTCATCGGGTGAATATGTGCTACTGAATGACGGGGGAGGGCCCGAAAGTTTTACAGAGGCTATGGAAGACGAACACAGGCATGAGTGGATGCAGGCTATGCAGGAGTAGATGGGTTTCTTACACGCTAATTCTACTTACGAGCTGGTGCGGTTGTCAAAGGACAAGAAGGCTTTGAAGAATCGATGGGTGTTTAGAGTGAAGCAGACGGATGATGCTACTCGCCCTCGATACAAAGCGAGGCTGGTAGTTAAAGGCTATGGTCAGCGGAAAGACGTAGATTATGATGAGATCTTTTCGTCGGTCGTCAAGCAGTCGTCTATTTGGGTGGTGCTAGCATTGGCAGCTAGGTTCGACTTGGAGGTCGAGCAGATGGACGTGAAGACGACATTCCTCTACGGTGATCTTGAGGAGGAGCTATGTAACACCCAATTTTCCAAATGAGGATATTTTTGAAATTTTATAATTATAATTATTATTTATTGATATTTATTTCATATTATGATTTTTGGTGATTTTTAATTATTTTTAAACTATTTAAAAACTGTTTTAAGTCATGACTTGTGATTTTGGTGTGAAGCTAGTGAAACCGTAGAGACTGCATGACCTAGAGCCTAACCATGTCATTAGGATGATTAATTATCATTTTTAGCCTAGGAGTATTTTGGTCATTTGGTCTCTTTGAATTATTTTATGATTTATTGCACTGGTGATTATTGATTTTGATTTTTGACTAGCTGCGACTTAAGAGACTATCCTAGATTTGACTTTGACTTGGTGACCTAGTTAACATGGTATGGACCCTAGTTTAACTTAAGTCAACTCAAGTTAGGACAACTAGGATCAAGTTTGGAGTAGGAGGATTGGTGAATTGGTCCATATGCTTGAGACCTAGAAATTGGTTCCATGACTAGTGCAACTTGGCCCATAGCCATTAGACTAAGCCCTAACCCTAACCAAACCCTAAATGACCAGCCATAGGGATCTCCACCCTATATAAACACTTATTCTCTAGGGCTTGCCTCCTTCTTTCATTCATTTCAACATTGGAGAAAGAAAGGTATTGTCCCTCTTCCAAAAATTCCCATAAATCCATTTTAATCCTTTTTTATTCTAGTTTCTTGCATTAGAACCTAATTTCCTCATATTTTCTGAATGTGGAATTTAATCCCAGCTTTGGAATAATTTGGAGCTTTTGGCATCAAGATGAAGAATCCCCCATTTGGAGCTTTTCCAAGCTTTTTGCACATATAGGTAAAACCCTCTAAATTGATTTAAATTTCAGTTTTCTTTGCATGTAGGGCTAGATCTAGGAGTCCCCTAGGTGTCTCCGAAATTTGGGTGAAGTTCGTGTCCGTTTGGTGTCCGTATCGGACACGTGTCATGGTATGCATATAGGTGTTCGATGAAATATCACAAAGGGAATTTATTTGCTATTTTTGAAAAGTATTTGAATGGAAATTTTGTTTTATATCTGTCTATTGATTTTGTGTCCTTCTGAGCACGAAACTGTGTCGTGTCCGTGTCCAAATTGGACACGAACACGCTGTGTATACCCCCACACACTGTCCTGCTACCTCGTGTCCAGTTCTCACTGGGCACGACACGAGACACCACCATATTTTGTCAGAACCTAAGGGCTATGACTGACATACCACCCACAAAGTTTCACAAGATATAATCGAGTATCGAGGGAGTTCTCGATCTCGCACGGATCACGCACACACTGTGCACGCACGAAATTGTTCACTGATACGCACTGTTTCCTTTGGACACGACTCACGTGGACACAAGGCAGTCACGTGTACACGAACACCTAGACCTACTCTAACTCTGGACATGTGCACGACACTTGTGGGTTCGTGTCTCGTGTCCTAGAGGGCTCGACATACGTGCACGTGCCCCCTTCTTTACTGCACTGTGCGTGTACTGTTGTTCTCTGTTTTGAATTAAGTTTGAATGTTTTAATTGGTGAATTTAATGGTTAATTTGATCCTAATTATGTTGTATTATCTATGTTAGATTATGTTTACACATTAGTTTAGGTTTTGATTGGATTTTTGGCTCGTATTGGGTTGAAATGGCTTGTTGGCTGATACATCTCTAATACATTGGTCCCAGTATTCCTAAACACCTTAAATCCTATTTTTTTGGATATGTTTTCACACTGTTTAATGTCCCCACATGTTTGATAGTTCACATTGACTTAGCTTTACATTCGATTAGGCTCTATAGTTCGTATATGGGAATTTGGACTATGAGTTGGGGCTCATAAGGGTCGACTGATACACGAGATGGTGGTTGAAATGGAATATTTAGACAGTATGTTGTATTGGAATAGCCATGACTGATTTGTTTTTAAGCTAACTGTTGTAGTTGCTTTGGGTATTAGTTAACTAATTGATTCAAGTTGCATCCCTCTGTTTTCCTGAGCATATTGCACACACTCGTACACAATGGGTTAGCATTCATTTATTCTATAACTGAACTGTTTTTTTTAATACTCTTAAGACCTGAGATGCACAGGCCCATGTGTGTACAGACCCACTGAGAGCATAACCTGTCATCACCCACTGCTATGCTCACATGCTCATTCACCCTTAGACACATTGGCAGTACACACAATGCTCTCACACACATGTATAGCTCACTGTCTACCTTCATTCACAGTATATGTCATTCCCTGTACCTACATTCCAGAATTTCCTGCAATCTTTTAAACCTCTGACTGTATATTAGAGTGTTGTGAAGGTTGACATACTTGAGTAATATCAGGTGTTGAGCAGTGGTGTCTTGGTGAGCTTTGGACTTATGTATCCCACCTGGTATTAGTTGTCTTGATAATATGTTGTACCAAGATGGGATAGAACCTGAGAGTGTATTGCATATCCCATACATTGCAATACTATAGAACCTGAGATTTAATTCCAGACTTTTAATGTTTATTAGAGCATTGATAACTGAAATGGGTTTTTAAATTGATATGTTAACTTGATGAGATTTTATGTAAACCTAACATTTGGATTGGTGCTGGTGGCTATTTAAAAACCTGAGACTGAATGGCATCAGCCATGTTCAGTCCACTTTGGCATTGCCTGTATCAATCCTAGTTTGGATTGAATCAAGCAATGTGCACATGACAGGACCCATAGGCTGATTTCGACCTCTGTTTATTGAGTTATGTTTGGTGTTGGTTTCATGATCCTGGGAACACGGGAATAACCTTTTCCCCCTAGACTGTCAATTGAACTTCAATTTCCTGAGAACTCTAACTGAGAACACCTCACTAATTCTGGGAACTAATGCCACACACACATTGTTCCCTACTTGCATGTCCACCCTCTACACACATCCTCTACACTCATCCTCATATCACATACTCACATGTATTAGAGGCACACACTCATTTATATAATAGCCACTGTCATTTGATTCATATCCCTAAACACATGATACACTAACCTACCAAAACCTGTCACTAGACACACACACCCTCACATGCCATATATCATCTCTACACCTATATGTAATTTATATGTATGCATGTGTATGCAGGGTAGATAATGAATGAATGAATGTATGCATCTATGTGTATATATATGAGGATAAATATATTGTTTGATATATAGGTTAGTTGCCTTACATATATATATATACACCATATGTATTTATGTCAAGTGATTGGTAGCTTAGTAATCATTAGCCTATGGGCTTATGTGTAGCCTATAGAGGACCTAGAAATTGACCAAGTTTAACCAATTGACCCTTACTAGCCTAAGTTTGACCAATATGGACTTGTTGACTTAGTTAACTAGATAGTTGACCATAGAGAGTTGACTTGGACCTAGTTTGACCTAGACAGTTGACTAGGGTTGAATTAGAGTTGACTTTGACCTAGTTTGGCCTAGAAATCATGTAGATTGCATCATGGACTCCATTTATCTTATTTTAAACATATTATAACCTGTACTGCTCTAATTAGGACATTGTGACTCTGGTGCAGACATCTGACATTACACTACTCTTTTCAGAGTATCAGGCGAGTACATTCTCTGATAGTTCTCTTATTTACTTGTCAATTACTGTACTTCAGTTCTAGTTAGTTGTATGCAATTCCCTGTTACAATACATATGGATATTTCTGGATTCATGTATACGACACACATTTATTTTCTGGCCTCTATTACTGGTATCATCATCCCTGGCTTCTATTACTGGAATCATTACTGGAATCACCCCGGAATCATTTACTGGTATCATTGTACTTGGCTGGACTCATCTTGAATCATTGTGTCGGAATTCTGGATTTACTTGCTGGGAGGAGAAATACTAGAGTAAGACATGTAGACATACCCCATTACTGGAATCACCCCTACTGGAATCTACTGGAATGATAGCCATCTCTCGTCTGATCAGTGAGAGGTGTGTCGGATTACCCACAGCCGTTTACATGTCGATCTCGGTATTTTAAAACACACTGCTAGAGTATATGCTGGACTCACCCTGGAATCATTGATCACTATAACTGGAATCGTCCCTTGCTGGATTCATCTTGTATGAGATTCATCATGTACTGGACTTACATTGGAGTTACACTTGTCTACATTATGGTCTGGACTTTATATCATATTACCCTGGTTCAGCTAGTTCTATTTTTACAGTCTTCATTGCTATGATTCTTCTCTTGTTTAGTATTTACTTTTCTTGCACTTTATCTGTCTTTCATACCATCACCTGAATATAAACTGCCATTTTCATCAATACAACTGTCTATAACTGCTTTATAGTTCTGTCATTTACTTGGGTTTTTTAGATGAGATGTGCTCGTTCATGTCCTGACTTGACCTATTGTAAATTTTACAGATGATTGACCTGAGGACACATGCCCTACATTTTACTGAGGAGATGGCTTAGCTACCTATGGCCCCGACACTCAGGAGTGATCGGAAGTTTAGTTAGTCTGTCTTGTTTTACTTTTCCTGTTTAGATCTGGAGTTGTATATAGAGATTTGAGACTTGAGATGTATTTGAGATCGTTTGAGTTGTTGTTATTTTTTTATAGCAGTTTTGTTGTCTTCAATTTCTTAGTTATATTCGGTGTTATCTTATCGTGCTTAGACTGTGATTGAGTTACACCATATCTTATACTTGTCCTCCGTTCGAAGTTGATCATGATGAGTACACTATATACTGCATGAGTTGATGTTTAGTTAGAGACTTAGAACAGCGTTCTACCGTCGATATTGCGGCGTAGGTTGGGCGCTGTTACGTACTCGTACCCTCACAGTGGGTGCGGGTCGTGACACGTTTTTAGTGGTGGCCCATGCAGGTCGAGAATCGCATTAGTGCGATATCGTGGTAGTACGGCGACTTAGTTGTACTGCTGCGAGCCTGCGATAGGACTGAGAGATAGGCTTTACCGGAGAGGCACTCAATCACAGTTAGGAAAAAATTCTGCTTTAAATCATGCCATCTACATATCGTACTGATTTGCCTTCTTTGAAATAACCGTCCTCCTTTGATATATCGATTCCTGCTCAGTATTGACTTTCTTGTTCGATATGTCTTCAGGATGGTGGAGACACGATCACATCGCTCTGGTGCAAAAGTTGTTGTAGAGGGGACTGCCACCTCTCAGCCAGATCAGCAAGGTCAGAAGGCTGCAGCTCCTGCCACCTCTGCCCATATTGAGACTTCAGCAGCACAGCAAGGGGTATGCCTTCACCAGCTCGGGGGCAGGACCCAGTCATTCCAGAGATGTAGTTCCAGCAGCCGCCGCCTAAGGACACGTGGATACGGCACAGATGTTCGCCTACTTCCAGCAGTTTATGGACCGGCAGCAGGCCCGACAGGACCGAGGCATGGAGTTGGCCCTTACGGCAGTCGCAGCTCGACCAGTGATCCAGCAACCGAGGACACCGGGGATAGAGCAGTTCCAGAAGATGAGCCCCAGAGACTTCCTGGGGACAGAGGGGATTTTATATGCTGACGAGTGGATCGAGCATATAGAGGAGATCTTTCGCCTGGCCCGGATACCGACAGATCTCCAGATAGAGGCAGCAGCCAGCCGGATACGAGATCTTGCTCGCACCTGGTATCAGTCAGACCCCAGGGTGGGGGTAGCTGGACGACTTAGGAGGAGTTCAAGGGCTTCTTCAAGAAGAACTTCTTTCCAGATTCAGCGCTCAGAGCCTTAGAGTCACAGTTCGAGAGCCTAGTTCAGGGGAGCCTGTCAGTGGAGGAGTACGCTGGGGAGTTCGGCCGCCTCAGCAGATTCGTAGAGGACTTGAGCGAGGCGGCGAAGGCCCAGAGGTTCCTGAAGGGTCTGGTCAAGGAAGTCAAGTCCCTGACCAAGGGCAACAGGTATGCTACTTTCGAGGAGATTTTGACGGGAGCTTTACTGGCTGAGGATGATCTTGAGCTGAGGCTCAAGAGGGGACGGGACGCTCACGGTACCAGCAGCAGCGGAGGCCAGGCCAAGAGGCCTCATGTGCAGATTCAGCAGACGCAGGCACCAGTGGGAGTTCAGCAGGTACAACATCAGTATCGGGGTCAGGACCCGAAGGTGATCAGTTGTTCCTACTGCAAGAAGCCGGGACACATTTGGGAGCAGTGCAGGAAGAGGTTAAGGGTTTTCTATTTCTGTGGGTCAGCTGTCCACCAGAAGATAGATTGTCCCATTGTACCTCCTTTTGAGGGGGCTAGGCCACCTGTAGCTCAGCACCAGAGGGATGGAGCTTTTGCGATGGCAGCCGAGGAGACTGACATCGCAGGTGATGGATTAGCAGGTTTGACCTTCTTGTTCTTCCTCCCCACTTCCATGTGTGATTTCCTTTAGTACCTGCCAAGATATTGCTTGCGTTTGCTAGATAGTGTAGCTACCCTGCTCGAGACTGTGGAATCATGACCAGTAGGATTGTATTGCTTCGACTTTGATTGATTGGGGGTTTGACCTAGGAGAGGTGCGATCATCTTAATTTCGAGGACGAAATTTTTATAAGGTGGGTAGGATTGTAACACCCAGTTTTCCAGATGAGGGTATTTTTGAAATTTTGTAATTATAATTATTATTCATTGATATTTATTTCACATTATGATTTTTGGTGATTTTTAATATTTTTAAACTATTTAAAAACTGTTTTAAGTCATGACTTGCGATTTTGTTGTGCAGCTAGTGAAACCGTAGAGACTGCATGACCTGGAGCCTAACCATGTCATTGGGATGATTAATTATCATTTTTAGCCTAGGGGTATTTTGGTCATTTGGTCTCTTTGAATTATTTTATGATTTATTGCACTGATGATTATTGATTTTGACTTTTGACTAGCGGCGACTTAAGAGACTATCCTAGATTTGACTTTGATTTGGTGACCTAGTTAACATGGTATGGACCCTAGTTTAACTTAAGTCAACACAAGTTAGGACAACTAGGATCAAGTTTGGAGTAGGAGGATTGGTGATTTGGTCCATAGGCTTGAGACCTAGAAATTGGTTCCATGACTAGTACAACTTGGCCCATAGCCATTAGACTAAGCCCTAACCCTAACCAAACCCTAAATGACCAGCCATAGGGATCCCCACCCTATATAAACACTTATTCTCTAGGGCTTGCCTCCTTCTTTCATTCATTTCAACATTGGAGAAAGAAAGGTATTGTCCCTCTTCCAAAAATCCCCATAAATCTATTTTAATTCCTTTTTGATTCTAGTTTCTTGCATTAGAACCTAATTTCCTCCTATTTTCTGAATGTGGAATTTAATCCCAGCTTTGGGACAATATGGAGCTTTTGGCATCAAGAGAAAGAATCCCCCATTTGGAGCTTTTCCAAGCTTTTTGCACATATAGGTAAAACCCTCTAAATTGATTTAAATTTCAGTTTTCTTTGCATGTAGGGCTAGATCTAGGAGTCCCCTAGGTGTCCCCGAAATTTGGGTGAAGTTCGTGTCCGTTTGGTGTCCGTATCGGACACGTGTCATGGTATGCATATAGGTGTTCGATGAAATGTCACAAAGGGAATTTATTTGATATTTTTGAAAAGTATTTGAATGGAAATCTTGTTTTATATCTGTCTATTGATTTTGCGTCATTTTGAGCACGAAATTGTGTCGTGTCCGTGTCCAAATTGGACACGAACACGCTGTGTATACCCCCACACACTGTCCTGCTACCTCGTGTCCATTTTTCACTGGACACGACACAAGACACCACCATATTTTGTCAGAACCTAAGGGCTATGACTGACATACCACCCACAAAGTTTTACGAGATATGATCGAGTATCGAGGGAGTTCTCGATCTCGCACGGATCACGCACACACTGTGCACGCACAAAATTATTCACTGATACGCACTGTTTCCTTTGGACACGACTCACGTGGACACAAGGCAGACACGTGTACACGAACACCTAGACCTACTCTAACTCTGGACACGTGCACGACACTTGTGGGTTCGTGTGTCATGTCCTAGAGGGCTCGACACACGTGCATGAGCCCCCTTCTTCACTGCACTGTGCGTGTACTGTTGTTCTCTGTTTTGAATTAAGTTTGAATGTTTTAATTGGTGAATTTAATGGTTAATTTGATCCTAATTATGTTGTATTATCTATGTTAGATTATGTTTACACATTAGTTTAGGTTTTGATTGGATTTTTGGCTCGTATTGGGTTGAAATGGCTTGTTGGCTGATACGTCTCTAATACATTGGTCCCAGTATTCCTAAACACCTTAAATCCTATTTTTTGGATATGTTTTCACACTGTTTAATGTCCCCACATGTTTGATAGTTCACATTGACTTAGCTTTACATTCGATTAGGCTCTATAGTTCGTATATGGGAATTTGGACTATGAGTTGGGGCTCATAAGGGTCGACTGATACACGAGATGGTGGTTGAAATGGAATATTTAGACAGTATGTTGTATTGGAATAGCCATGACTGATTTGTTTTTAAGCTAACTGTTGTAGTTGCTTTGGGTATTAGTTAACAAATTGATTCAAGTTGCATCCCTCTGTTTTCCTGAGCATATTGCACACACTCGTACACAATGGGTTAGCATTCATTTATTCTATAACTGAACTATTTTTTTGAATACTCTTAGGACCTGAGATGCACAGGCCTATGTGTGTACAGACCCACTGAGAGCATAACCTGTCATCACCCACTGCTATGCTCACATGCTCATTCACCCTTAGACACATTGGCAGTACACACAATGCTCTCACACACATGTGTAGCTTACTGCCTACCTTCATTCACAGTATATGTCATTCCCTGCACCTATATTCCAGAATTTCCTGCAATCTTTTAAACCTCTGACTGCATATTAGAGTGTTGTGAAGGTTGACATACTTGAGTAATATCAGGTGTTGAGCAGTAGTGTCTTGGTGAGCTTTGGACTTATGTATCCCACCTGGTATCAGTTGTCTTGATAATATGTTGTACCACGAGGGGATAGAACCTGAGAGTGTATTGCATATCCCATACATTGCAATACTATAGAACCTGAGATTTAATTCCAGACTTTTAATGTTTATTAGAGCATTGATAACTGAAATAGGTTTTTAAATTGATATGTTAACTTGATGAGATTTTATGTAAACCTGACATTTGGATTGGTGCTGGTGGCTATTTAAAAACCTGAGACTGAATGGCATCAGCCATGTTCAGTCCACTTTGGCATTGTCTGTATCAATCCTAGTTTGGATTGAATCAAGCAATGTGCACATGACATGACCCATAGGCTGATTTCGAGCTCTATTTATTGAGTTATGTTTGGTGTTGGTTTCATGATCCTAGGAACACATGAATAACCTTTTCCCCCTAGACTGTCAATTGAACTTCAATTTCCTGAGAACTCTAACTGAGAACACCTCACTAATTCTGGGAACTAATGCCACACACATATTGTTCCCTACTTGCATGTCCACCCTCTACACACATCCTCTACACTCATCCTCATATCACATACTCATATGTATTAGAGGCACACACTCATTTATATAATAGCCACTGTCATTTGATTCATATCCCTAAACACATGATACACTAACCTACCAAAACCTGTCACTAGACACACACACCCCCACATGCCATATATCATCTCTACACCTATATGTAATTTATATGTATGCATGTGTATGCAGGGTAGATAATGAATGAATGAATGTATGCATCTATGTGTATATATATGAGGATAAATACATTGTTTGATATATAGGTTAGTTGCCTTATATATATATATATATATATATATATATATATATATATATATATATATATATATATATATATATATATAATATATATATATATATATATATATATAAAATATATATATATATATATATATATATACACCATATGTATTTATGTCAAGTGATTGGTAGCTTAGTAATCATTAGCCTATGGGCTTATGTGTAGCCTATAGAGGACCTAGAAATTGACCAAGTTTAACCAATTGACCCTTACTAGCCTAAGTTTGACCAATATGGACTTGTTGACTTAGTTAACTAGATAGTCGACCATAGAGAGTTAACTTGGACCCAGTTTGACCTAGACAGTTGACTAGGGTTGACTTAGAGTTGACTTTGACCTAGTTTGGCCTAGAAATCATGTAGATTGCATCATAGACTCCATTTATCTTATTTTAAACATATTATAACCTGTACTGCTCTATTTAGGACATTATGACTCTGGTGCAAACATCTGACATTATACTACTATTTTCAGAGTATCAGGCGAGTACATTCTCTGATAGTTCTCTCATTTACTTGTCAATTACTGTACTTCAGTTCTAGTTAGTTGTATGCGATTCTCTGTTACAACACGTATGGATATTTCTGGATTTATGTATACGACACACATTTATTTTCTGGCCTCTATTACTGGTATCATCATTCCTGGCTTCTATTACTGGAATCATTACTGGAATCATCCCGGAATTATTTACTGGTATCATTGTACTTGGCTGGACTCATCTTGAATCATTGTGTCGGAATTCTGGATTTACTTGCTGGGAGGGGAAATACTAGAGTAAGACATGTAGACATACCCCATTACTGGAATCACCCCTACTGGAATCTACTGGAATGATAGCCATCTCTCGCCTGATCAGTGAGAGGTGTGCCGGATTACCCACAGCTATTTATATGTCGATCTCGGTATTTTAAAACACACTGCTAGAGTATAGGCTGGACTCACCCTGGAATCATTGATCACTATAACTGGAATCATCCCTTGCTGGATTCATCTTGTATGAGATTCATCATGTACTGGACTTACATTGGAGTTACACTTGTCTACATTATGGTCTGGACTTTATATCATATTACCCTGGTTCAGCTAGTTCTATTTTTACAGTCTTCATTGCTATGATTCTTCTCTTGTTTAGTATTTACTTTCCTTGCACTTTATCTGTCTTTCTTACCACCACCTGAATATAAACTGCCATTTTCATCAATACAACTGTCTATAACTGCTTTATAGTTCTCTGTCATTTACTTGGATTTTTTAGATGAGATGTGCTTGTTCCTGTCCTGACTGGACCTGTTGTAAATTTTACAGATGATTGTCCTGAGGACACATGCCCTACATTTTACTGAGGAGATGGCTTAGCTACCTATGGCCCCGACACTCAGGAGTGATCGGGAGTTTAGTTAGTCTGTCTTGTTTTAGTTTTCCTGTTTAGATCTGGAATTGTATATAGAGATTTGAGACTTGAGATGTATTTGAGATCGTTTGAGTTGTTATTTTTTTTATAGTAGTTTTGTTGTCTTCAATTTTTTAGTTATATTCGGTGTTATCTTATCGTGCTTAGACTGTGATTGAGTTACACCATATCTTATAATTGTCCTCTGTTCGGAGTTGATCATGATGAGTACACTATATACTGCATGAGTTGATGGTTAGTTAGAGACTTAGAACAGCGTTCTACCGTCGACACTGCGGCGTAGGCTGGGCGCTATTACGTACTCGTACCCTCACAGTGGGTGCGGGTCGTGACACGTTTTTAGTGGTGGCCCATGCAGGTCAAAAATTGCATTAGTGCGATATCGTAGTAGTACGGCGACTTAGTTGTACTGCTGCGAGCCTGCGATAGGACTGAGAGATAGGCTTTACCGGAGAGGCACTCAATCACAGTTAGGAAAAAATTCTGCTTTAAATCATGCCATCTACATATCGTACTGATTTGCCTTCTTTTAAATAACTGTCCTCCTTTGATATATCGATTCCTGCTCAGTATTGACTTCCTTGTTCGATCTTTCTTCAGGATGGTGGAGACACGATCACATCGCTCTGGTGCAGCAGTTGTTGTAGAGGGGACTGCAACCTCTCAGCCAGATCAGCAAGGTCAGAAGGCTGCAGCTCCTGCCACCTCTGCCCATATTGAGACTTCAGTAGCAGCAGCAAGGGGTATGCCTTCACCAGCTCGGGGGCAGGACCCAGCCATCCCAAAGATGCAGTTCCAGCAGCCGTCGCCTACAGGACACGTGGATGCGGCACAGATGTTCACCTACTTCCAGCAGTTTATGGACCGGCAGCAGGCAGACCGAGGCATGGAGTTGGCCCTTACGGCAGTCGCAGCTCGACCAGTGATCCAGCAGCCGAGGACACCGGGGATAGAGCAGTTCCAGAAGATGAGCCCCAGAGACTTCCTGGGGACAGAGGGAATTTTATATGCTGACGAGTGGATCGAGCGTATAGAGGAGATCTTTCGCCTGGCCCGGATACCGGCAGATCTCCAGATAGAGACAGCAGCCAGCCGGATGCGAGATCTTGCTCGCACCTGGTATCAGTCAGACCCCAGGGTGGGGGTAGCTGGACAGACTTGGGAGGAGTTCAAGGGCTTCTTCAAGAAGAAGTTCTTTCCAGATTCAGCGCTCAGAGCCTTGGAGTCGCAGTTCGAGAGCCTAGTTCAGGGGAGCCTGTCAGTGGAGGAGTACGCTGGGGAGTTCGGCCGCCTCAGCAGATTCGTAGAGGGCTTGAGCGAGGCGGCGAAGGCCCAGAGGTTCCGGAAGGGTCTGGTCAAGGAAGTCAAGTCCCTGACCAAGGGCAACAGGGATGCCACTTTCGAGGAGATTTTGATGGGAGCTTTACTGGCTGAGGATGATCTTGAGCTGAGGCTCAAGAGGGGACGGGACGCTCACGGTACCAGTAGCAGCGGAGGCCAGGCCAAGAGGCCTCATGTGCAGATTCAGCAGACGCATGCACCAGTGGGAGTTCAGCAGGTGCAGCATCAGTATCGGGGTCAGGACCCGAAGGCGATTAGTTGTTCCTACTGCAAGAAGCCGGGACACATTTGGGAGCAGTGCAGGAAGAGGTTGAGGGTTTGCTATTTCTGTGGGTCAGCTGCCCACCAGAAGATAGATTGTCCCATTGCACCTCCTTTTGAGGTGGTTAGGCCACCTGTAGCTCAGCACCAGAGGAATGGAGCTTTTGCGATGGCAGCCGAGGAGACTGACATCGCAGGTGATGGATTAGCAGGTTTGACCTTCTTGTTCTTCCTCCCCACTTCCATGTGTGATTTTCTTTAGTACCTGCCAGGATATTGCTTGCGTTTGCTAGATAGTGTAGCTACCCTGCTCGAGACTGTGGAATCATGACCAGTAGGATTGTATTGCTTCGACTTTGATTGATTGGGGGTTTGACCTAGGAGAGGTACGATCATCTTAATTTCGAGGACGAAATTTTTATAAGGTGGGTAGGATTGTAACACCCAGTTTTCCAGATGAGGGTATTTTTGAAATTTTGTAATTATAATTATTATTCATTGATATTTATTTCATATTATGATTTTTGGTAATTTTTAATTATTTTTAAACTATTTAAAAACTGTTTTAAGTCATGACTTGTGATTTTGGTGTGCAGCTAGTGAAACCGTAGAGACTGCATGACCTAGAGCCTAACCATGTTATTAGGATGATTAATTATCATTTTTAGCCTAGGAATATTTTGGTCATTTGGTCTCTTTGAATTATTTTATGATTTATTGCACTGGTGATTATTGATTTTGACTTTTGACTAGCTGCGACTTAAGAGACTATCCTAGATTTGACTTTGACTTGGTGACCTAGTTAACATGGTATGGACCCTAGTTTAACTTAAGTCAACTCAAGTTAGAACAACTAGGATCAAGTTTGGAGTAGGAGGATTGGTGAATTGGTCCATAGGCTTGAGACCTAGAAATTGGTTCCATGACTAGTGCAACTTGGCCCATAGCCATTAGACTAAGTCCTAACCCTAACCAAACCCTAAATGACCAGCCATAGGGATCCCCACCCTATATAAACACTTATTCTCTAGGGCTTGCCTCCTTCTTTCATTCATTTCAACATTGGAGAAAGAAATGTATTGTCCCTCTTCCAAAAATCCCCATAAATCCATTTTAATTTCTTTTTGATTCTAGTTTCTTGCATTAGAACCTAATTTTCTCCTATTTTCTGAATGTGGAATTTAATCCCAGCTTTGGGACAATTTGGAGCTTTTGGCATCAAGAGGAAGAATCCCCTATTTGGAGCTTTTCCAAGCTTTTTGCACATATAGGTAAAACCCTCTAAATTGATTTAAATTTCAGTTTTCTTTGCATGTAGGGCTAGATCTAGGAGTCCCCTAGGTGTCCCCAAAATTTGGGTGAAGTTCGTGTCTTTGGTGTCCGTATCGGACACGTGTCATGGTATGCATATAGGTGTTCGATGAAATGTCACAAAGGAAATTTATTTGCTATTTTTGAAAAGTATTTGAATGGAAATCTTGTTTTATATCTGTCTATTGATTTTATGTCCTTCTGAGCACGAAACTGTGTCGTGTCCGTGTCCAAATTGGACACGAACACGCTTTGTATACCCCCACACACTATCCTGCTACCTCGTGTCCAGTTCTCACTGGACACGACACGAGACACCCCATATTTTGTCAGAACCTAAGGGCTATGACTGACATACCACCCACAAAGTTTCACGAGATATGATCGAGTATCGAGGGAGTTCTCGATCTCGCACGGATCACGCACACACTGTGCACGCACAAAATTGTTCACTGATACGCACTGTTTCCTTTGGACACGACTCACGTGGACACAAGGCAGACACGTGTACACGAACACCTAGACCTACTCTAACTCTGGACACGTGCACGACACTTGTGGGTTTGTGTGTCGTGTCCTAGAGGGCTCGACACACGTGTACGAGCCCCCTTCTTCACTACACTGTGCGTGTACTGTTGTTCTCTGTTTTGAATTAAGTTTGAATGTTTTAATTGGTGAATTTAATGGTTAATTTGATCCTAATTATGTTGTATTATCTATGTTAGATTATGTTTACACATTAGTTTAGGTTTTGATTGGATTTTTGGCTCGTATTGGGTTGAAATGGCTTGTTGGCTGATACATCTCTAATACATTGGTCCCAGTATTCCTAAACACCTTAAATCCTATTTTTTTGGATATGTTTTCATACTGTTTAATGTCCCCACATGTTTGATAGTTCACATTGACTTAGCTTTACATTCGATTAGGCTCTATAGTTCGTATATGGGAATTTGGACTATGAGTTGGGGCTCATAAGGGTCGACTGATACACGAGATGGTGGTTGAAATGGAATATTTAGACAGTATGTTGTATTGGAATAGCCATGACTGATTTGTTTTTAAGCTAACTGTTGTAGTTGCTTTGGGTATTAGTTAACAAATTGATTCAAGTTGCATCCCTCTGTTTTCCTGAGCATATTGCACACACTCGTACACAATGGGTTAGCATTCATTTATTCTATAACTGAACTATTTTTTTTTGAATACTCTTAAGACCTGAGATTCACATGCCTATGTGTGTACAGACCCACTGAGAGCATAACCTGTCATCACCCACTGCTATGCTCACATGCTCATTCACCCTTAGACACATTGGCAGTACACACAATGCTCTCACACACATGTATAGCTCACTCATTCACAATATATGTCATTCCCTGCACCTACATTCTAGAATTTCCTGTAATCTTTTAAACCTCTGACTGCATATTAGAGTGTTGTGAAGGTTGAGATACTTGAGTAATATCAGGTGTTGAGCATTGGTGTCTTGGTGAGCTTTGGACTTATGTATCCCACCTGGTATCAGTTATCTTGATAATATGTTGTACCAAGAGGGGATAGAACCTGAGAGTGTATTGCATATCCCATACATTGCAATACTATAGAACCTGAGATTTAATTCCAGACTTTTAATGTTTATTAGAGCATTGATAACTGAAATGGGTTTTTAAATTGATATGTTAACTTGATGAGATTTTATGTAAACCTGACATTTGGATTGGTGCTGGTAGCTATTTAAAAACCTGAGACTGAATGGCATCAGCCATGTTCAGTCCACTTTGGCATTGCCTATATCAATCCTAGTTTGGATTGAATCAAGCAATGTGCACATGACAGGACCCATAGGCTGATTTCGAGCTCTGTTTATTGAGTTATGTTTGGTGTTGGTTTCATGATCCTGGGAAAGCAGGAATAACCTTTTCCCCCTAGACTTCAATTGAACTTCAATTTCCTGAGAACTCTAACTGAGAACACCTCACTAATTCTGGGAACTAATGCCACACACACATTATTTCCTACTTGCATGTCCACCCTCTACACACATCCTCTACACTCATCCTCATATCACATACTCACATGTATTAGAGGCACACACTCATTTATATAATAGCCACTGTCATTTGATTCATATCCCTAAACACATGATACACTAACCTACCAAAACCTGTCACTAGACACACACACCCCCACATGCCATATATCATCTCTACACCTATATGTAATTTATATGTATGCATGTGTATGCAGGGTAGATAATGAATGAATGAATGTATGCATCTATGTGTATATATATGAGGATAAATACATTGTTTGATATATAGGTTAGTTGCCTTACATATATATATATATATATATATATATATATATATATATATATATATATATATATATATATATATATATATATATATATATATATATATACACCATATGTATTTATGTCAAGTGATTGGTAGCTTAGTAATCATTAGCCTATGGGCTTATGTGTAGCCTATAGAGGACCTAGAAATTGACCAAGTTTAACCAATTGACCCTTACTAGCCTAAGTTTGACCAATATGGACTTGTTGACTTAGTTAACTAGATAGTTGACCATAGAGAGTTGACTTGGACCCAGTTTGACCTAGACAGTTGACTAGGGTTGACTTAGAGTTGACTTTGACCTAGTTTGGCCTAGAAATCATGTAGATTGCATCATGGACTCCATTTATCTTATTTTAAACATATTATAACCTGTACTGCTCAATTTAGGACATTGTGACTCTGGTGCAGATATCTGACATTACACTACTCTTTTCAGAGTATCAGGCGAGTACATTCTCTGATAGTTCTCTCATTTACTTGTCAATTACTGTACTTCAGTTCTAGTTAGTTGTATGCGATTCTCTGTTACAACACGTGTGGATATTTCTGGATTCATGTATACGACACACATTTATTTTCTGGCCTCTATTACTGGTATCATCATTCCTGGCTTCTATTACTGGAATCATTACTGGAATCACCCCGGAATCATTTACTGGTATCATTGTACTTGGCTGGACTCATCTTGAATTATTGTGTCGGAATTCTGGATTCACTTGCTGGGAGGGGAAATACTAGAGTAAGACATGTAGACATACCCCATTACTGGAATCACCCCTACTGGAGTCTACTGGAATGATAGCCATCTCTCGCCTGATCAGTGAGAGGTGTGCCGGATTACCCACAACCGTTTACATGTCGATCTCGGTATTTTAAAACACACTGCTAGAGTATAGGCTGGACTCACCCTGGAATCATTGATCACTATAACTGGAATCGTCCCTTGCTGGATTCATCTTGTACGAGATTCATCCTGTACTGGACTTACATTGGAGTTACACTTGTCTACATTGTGGTCTGGACTTTATATCATATTATCCTGCTTCAGCTAGTTCTATTTTTACAGTCTTCATTGCTATGATTCTTCTCTTGTTTAGTATTTTCTTTCCTTGCACTTTATCTGTCTTTCTTACCATCACCTGAATATAAACTGTCATTTTTATCAATACAACTGTCTATAACTGCTTTATAGTTCTCTGTCATTTACTTGGGTTTTCTAGATGAGATGTGCTTGTTCCTGTCCTGACTGGACCTGTTGTAAATTTTACAAATGATTGCCCTGAGGACACATGCCCTATATTTTACTGAGGAGATGGCTTAGCTACCTATGGCCCCGACACTCAGGAGTGATCGGGAGTTTAGTTAGTCTGTCTTGTTTTAGTTTTCCTGTTTAGATCTGGAGTTGTATATAGAGATTTGAGACTTGAGATGTATTTGAGATCGTTTGAGTTGTTGTTATTTTTTTATAGTAGTTTTGTTGTCTTCAATTTCTTAGTTATATTCGGTGTTATCTTATCGTGCTTAGACTGTGATTGAGTTACACCATATCTTATACTTGTCCTCCGTTCGGAGTTGATCATGATGAGTACACTATATACTGCATGAGTTGATGGTTAGTTAGAGATTTAGAACAGCGTTCTACCGCCGACACTGCGGCGTAGGCTGGACGCTGTTACGTACTCGTACCCTCACAGTGGGTGCGGGTCGTGACAAGCTATACATGGAGCAGCCAGAAGAATTCTGTGAGAAGAGCAAGTCACATTTGGTCTGCCGGTTGAAGAAGAGCTTGTATGGTCTGAAGCAGGCTCCGAGGCAGTGGTACAGGAAGTTCGAGTCGTTTATGGGGGAGCATGGTTATGTACGGACGACGTCAGACCATTGTGTATTTGTGAGGTATTTTGCCGAGGATGATTTTATCATTTTATTGCTCTATGTTGATGACATGCTATTAGTGGGTCGGAATGCCACTAGGATAGCGGAGTTGAAGCGCCAACTGGGTGCGACCTTCTCTATGAAGGATTTGGACGCAGCAAAGACTATTCTTGGGAGGGAGATCAGCCGAGAGAGAGAGTGCAAGCTGCTACACTTGTCCCAAAAGAAGTACATTCAACGGGTACTTCAGTGTTTCGGGATAGACGGGTCAAAGAAAGTGAGTTGCCCCTTGCGGCCCACTTTAAGCTCACTGAGGAGCAGTGTCCATCTACCGAGGACAAAAAAGAAGATATGGAGTGGGTTCCATATGCCTCAGTTGTGGGAAGCCTTTTGTATGCTATGGTGTGTACGAGGCCAGACATCGTTCATGCAGTTTGCACCGTTAACAGGTATCTTCCAAATCCTGGAAGGGTACATTAGAGTGCGGTCAAGTGGATTTTACGATACCTTCAGGGCACTGCCGATTGGAGACTTTCTTTTAGTGGTGACGAGCCGAAGTTGGTCGGATATACCGACACTGATATGGTTGGAGATGTAGACACGAGGCGATCGATTTTGGACTATGTGATGATGTTTGCTGGAGGAGCGGTATCGTGGCAGTCGCGATTGTAGAAGTGTGTTGCCTTGTCGACGACAGAGACAGAGTACATTGCGGCGACGGAGACTTGCAAGGAGTTGTTGTGGATGAAAAAACTGTTGCAGGAAATGGGGCTGAAGCAAGAGCAGTATACTTTACTTTGCGACAGTCAGAGTGCTATTCACCTTGTGAAGAATCAGACCTTTCATAGTCGGTCCAAGCACATTGAGACTCGGTATCATTGGATATGGGATGTGGTTGAGAAGAAGGACGCGGAGCTTGAGAAGGTTCATACAGATGATAACGGAGCAGATATGTTCACCAAGATTCTACCAAGGGAAAAGTTTGAGTTCTGCAGGCAGATCGTCGGGATGACGACCTCCTCCACATAGTTGTGAAGGGGGAGAAATGTTGGAGTGGGTGGGGTTCCCAACCTATGTGGAGAAGACCCCGGAGTGCGACGAGCGCTGTCTGTGTGTCAGAGAAGCTCGGGGAGGTGACGAGACCATTCGGAGATGAAGAAGAAGCCCGGGAGCTACCAGAGACTATTCTGGAACAGGGGAGGCAGAGTTCGGGCCAAACTCTGCCCCCTTGGTTCCAGAACTGTGCTGTCACAAAAACACAGAGTTCTGGCCGAACTCTGTGTTGACGGGCCCAGGCAAATTTCATGGTGATTTAATCACCGTTGGATCATATCCTACGGTCCAGGTTTTGTTGCGGGATTAGAGTATTTAAATATTGTTTTTCCTAACCATAATCACAAGTGTAACACAACACAACATTGAGAAAAATAGAGAGAAAAGAGGTAAGAGTACCATTGAAACTTTGGTAGAGAAGGAGGATTGAAGGCCGTTTTCGAAGGAGAATCGTGTTCGGGTAATCTCTACTCGTCATCTTTGTTCTTCGTAGCCTTGTAATCAATTATTCTGTAATCAATTATTCTTGCTCCCAAGTGTTGTGGAAATCCGTATTGGATCGTGAGAAGTTTGTATAGGGTGTACTCCTTTATTTTATTAGTGAAGGCTTCTCACGGGTTGGACTCCTATCGTCCCGTGGTTTTTTTTTTCCGCAAGGGTTTTCCACGTCAAAAATTTTCTGTGTCTGCGTGGATTGTGTTTGGTATTTGGTTCGTGCGTTGTATTGTTCGATTCTCTCGCATGTAATCTTTAGTTTGGGAAAAGGTTTACGGGCTGCTTTTCCAACATATATGTGGAGCATTGACAAGTTGTAAAGATAAGTATGGCACGGACACAAAAAAAAAATGTTGCCAAATAAAGTACATGTAAGATAAGCTCAAGAATCAGTCGAATTCTGGTTAAGCAGCAAAGATGGCTGATGTCTTTAGACCCAAACTGACCATGCAGATATGTATGACATTCTAAGAACCAACCAACTGCAGTTTCTAAAAAACATATAGAGGTCTAAATCTAAAATTGAAAATTTTACATTAATAAAATATACGGAGGTTAAAATTTGTTGGGACCTTCCAGTTTTTTATGACCATGTACGATCGCACAACTTACACATGCTCAGAAAAGGTTATGTTGTGATGATCATATCAATGATATCATTGGCATTGAGCAGGAGCAATGTTCTTGAAGAGGGAATGAACATGCTCAGATCAGATCATTTAGGCTCTACACAAATCCGACAACGTAATAGGTCTATATAAAGAAACAACACTACGACAAACACAGTAAAGAAAGACTTCGGTCACTTTCAAGATTTTCCTAAAATCACTGAGTAAAGATAAATGTTACTGCAAACTGAAGATTCATCCATTATAAATGTGTAATGATAAATATGATAAATATAATTTTCTCGTTTAATGTCAATCTTTAACTATGTTTACATGTTTAGACACAAAGAGGTGGTTCCATATCCCCCCTTCCGATCAAATGGACGTTGTTGCATAAGCTCTGCGTCCGGTTCGCGCTATTTCCCAGTAAGTTGATATCTTGCAAAACTATCCCTCGACACGAAGCACTGTTGCTGCAAGCAAAACTCACGCTCACATTAGAAGCGCTTGTGCCCATGATATTCTTGTACAACACATGGCTGATTGTTAGAGCATCACGCTGAAAAAGAACAAAGAACGAGAATCAATTGATGCGGCTAACATGTTTTGAAAAAATAAGTGCAATCTCCGTTAACTTTCCCTATATTTCATGTTTATTACACAAACATTCCTTATTTTAAAGATAATTATACGAACCTCCCATATGTTTTATATTTTATATAAAGGGTTATTATACTAACCATCCTTATTTTCAAATAAAACATAACACATAGGGGAGGTCCGTGCAATTATTTCAAAATAAGGGAGGTCCTTGAAATACCCCATGAAACATAGGAGAGGTTATTGTATTTATTTCAAAAAATAAATTAAATTCATTACGGTCCTCTTACCTGTTCATGACAAGGTATTGTGGAGTCACAGTAGTTTTGATCTACGATTATAGGATTCTTGACATCATGCATAGCAATATTCTGAAAGGTTACATGTTTCACGTAGCCACGACCTCCCTGATTTATATTTAACAAAGACAAGAGTGAGGTTCAAGTGACAATAATGCTACTCGGGAGCTGAAAATATATGATCCTATATAAAATATAGACTAAATTGTTCGATTTTGGTACCCTAACTTTATAAATTGTTCTTTGAAGTACCTTTCGTCAATTCAAATACTTGTTTTGTCATATATTTTTTTGAAGTGATCATGATGTGCTTCAAAATTGACGAAAGGTGTTTCAAAAGAGCAATTTATGAAGTTAATGTACCAAAATCAAAATCGAGCAACAAAAGTTAAGGTGCAAAAAATTACCGAACACTATAGTTAGGATGCCATTAGGGTAATTTAGCCTAAAATATATGATCTTCAAAAGGACTTTTACATCGAGTTGAGACGGTATCCTTCATTTACTTGGAAACAAAATGTGATTCATGAGGCATAGGTTTACCTGCCAAGTTTTGATACGGACTCCGTTGTCAGTACCGATCAATGTGGCCGTGTCCACCATCACATTCCTGACATGTTCCTTTGTGTTATTAGCTCCTAAACTCCCAATGCTGATCCCCAACATCAAAACCAAACAAACAAAAAAATTAGTCGGTTGATTTTCTCGAGCACGAGCGCAATGATAGTTCATGGAAGAAGTTGGCATACAGACCTGATACCATGACCCGGTCCACAGACTATATTTCTGGCTTTGATGTCCCGCGATCCTCCTGTGATCGATATGCAATCGTCACCTACAATTTCACATACACATCAAAAGCATTAAGCATTATTTGTTAACGCTTGCAAAGTACATACTAAATTAGAGGTACCTGTTCCTATGTAGCAATCTGCGATGACAATGTTCCGTGCTCGAAACATATGAATGCCATCCGTGTTCGGGCTAGTTGCGGGCGCCACGATGAAGAGCTTCGAGAGTTTGACATTGCTGGACCTGTCGATGTTCAGATGGAACTGCTGGCTGTCCTTCATCCTCAGGTTCTCTATCTTCACGTCCCGGCACAGACTAAAGTTCAAGGCCTACATGTAAAAAAATACAGACACAAAGGGAAGACGGTCACATATCCTTCGATTCTTCTTCGTCGAGAGATCTCGTAAGAGGCGTTACGAGTACCGTCGGTCCTTTGAGGCACGGCAGAGAGTGGTTCTTCTTGCAGGAATTCCGCCACCAGTCCTGTCCCTTGCCGTCGATCATGCCCCCGCCGCGGACTGCCAGGCTGTGCACACGGTAGAAGAGGATCCACTGCCTCCTGTTCAAGTTGTCCCAGTAGGAAACGTTGGGGGGAGCTTCAAGTGTTCCCTTGATCTGAACATTAATCAAGAATTGGGTTATGTAGTTGCACAACCCTGTTCAACCTCTCTAGGGTCTTCTTGACAATTGTAGGGGTAACGGTTATGAGGTGTTTTTAGAGTACCGGTTATGATACGAGGGTCCGGTTTTGGGTAGTTTTTAAGTAGCGGCTTTTAAAACAGTCCAATCCATTCTTGGTAATTCACTAACGAGCGGTTCTTAAAGTTTTTTACACGAATAAAATTAAATATGAAAGGGTATTAGTAGTTATAATTATATCTTTTGGTGATAATATAAATGGAATAAAATAATAAAATCCCTAAAAATCTGCCAAATGTGGTGTTTATAAAGCCACCCAAAATTATATTACACCTTTTTTGCAGTATTTTTAGCCGACCAAAACCAGCACCTCAAAAAGATTAACAAGCAAGAGTTTTCATAAATGGTCGGTTTAAAAATATCCCAGAACCGATAAAAACATCGTTACAAAGCAGACCCCAGTAGTTTGCTTTGATCGGTTTGCTACATAAATCAATTAGTTTACCAGAAAAGTTTTGTTGTGCTTACAACCAAATGTTTACAATCCCCTTACAACTGCCACGTGTCGGAGTTCCATTGGAGGAGGGGGAAGTGGTGGGTCGGATGGAGCCCATGTAGCAAGGGTGATTGTAGGGGTGAGAGAGAGAAGGTGTAAGAATTTGGTTGTAGACTTAGCATTTTCCTTACCAGAACGGTAACACGAGACTGACAAGGGCCAGAGAAGTTGAACGGCGGTGCCAGGAGGTAGTGTTTGTTCTCGGGCACTTCGAGGACGGATGGAACAGGGGACGAGCAAGCCTCATGCCAGGCTCCCAGAAATGCCTGCAAGACCACACATGGGTATTCAAAGATTTGCAGATCATTCAATAATAATAATAATAATAATAATTTTGAAGTGTATTTGTACCGGTTTGTCATCCGTAACTCCATCAGCTTTTGCACCATAGTCATCCACATTGAACACTCTCTTTGCAGGAGATCCATGGCAGGAGAGGCTGTGATGGAAGAAGAGCAGGAGAAGCAGAGGTGTGAGGAACAATATTGGAGCCATTGTGTGCCACCACAGAGATGAAAACTTTTGATGTGTGTCAACAACAACTCAATTATTATCTAAGTTGCTCCCTTGTATGTTGATAGAGTTTGACTTATTTGCTAATTCAATAGTGTGGACACATTGATAGGGGAATCACCAAACATACATGAATGTGATGTGCAGGAAAAAGGATATGCAAGTTCCTTTATATTGACTTTTGACTATTTCTTTGAAAGACAGAAGGGGGCTGCTTTATTGAGGTACCGTTTGGGAAGGGTGAAAAATGGGAGGAAGAAAAAAGTTGAGGGGAAAGTGAGAGAAAAATTTTAAATGATGGTGTTTGGAAATGGGGAGAGAACATGAGGGAGGAAAATTTGAGAGGAAAAAGTAGGTGGGTCCCACCAAAAAATTTTTCTCCCAAATGTGGGAGGAAAATGGAGAGAGATGAAAGGAATTTGAGTGAATTTACCCCACCACCCCTCAAAAAGTTAAAATTAAATCATCATTTGAGAATACCAAGGAGGAAATAGTAATTATACCTATATCCATAAACAAATAAAAAATTGTTTTTAAACTTTTCCTTCCCCTACTTTTTGCCCATCCAAACAAAGGAAGAAAAAATTAACTTTCCTCCATTTTTCTTCCCCTCCATTTTCCTTCCCCTCAAATTTTCCTCCCTCCCCCCAAATGTTCCCAAACACAGTGTGAGTGAATTGAAGTTCAAGAAGGGGAATAACTCTGCAGAATATATCTTTTTGGTCCATCCCCTTTTTGGGAAATTTGGTACGCAAAATACTATATTTTATTTCAGTACACATTTTTTCGAATATTCTGGTACCATAAATAAATTTTTAGAAATATAATATTCCTCAAACTCACTAGGAATATAATATTCCTCATACTCAGATGAAGAGATGTTTCAGTAAAGTAATGGAGTAAATTTTACTGGCCACCTTTTTTAATTAACATGTTAGAAAAATAAGGAAATGAAGAGATGTTTGAGTAGAACCGAAGGAATAAATTTTACTAGGAAAAATTTATGAAATACCCAAAAATTTAAAAAATTTTATTAAAAACCCACCGCAAAAGAAACTTTCATCGCGTGCCCAGAATTAACAAAAAAATATATAAAGTGGGTTCCGAATGACCTTTTTGTCCTTCCTTCTAATTTATTGAAAACACCCACGAAACTACTCTTAAAAAAATGTTTCGATATTTCATCTTCTTCCATACGCTGCTCACTTTCGAATCTAGGTTTTCTCCTCAAAAATCTTCAAAAACTCGTCGAAAAATTTCGGAAAGACCGAGACAAACGACAAAAGTGCTAAAACGGAGGTCAAAACACCATTTTTTTGCGATTCTAAAATTTCGGAAGACCGTCTAACAAAAAACGGTTACTTTCAGGCTCCTCGAAGATACGCTCATTTTGGGACAAACGGGACCTCGTTTCGACCTCCCAGTCAAAAGTTATGGCCCTTCAAAGTTTCAACTGACCATAAAATGCAGGAGAATGGTCATTCTCCGTGTTAGAACACGAAAAATGTTAATTTCGCATGAGGGTGGTCATTCTCCGTGTTAGTAGCACGGAGAATGTCATTCTCCGTCTTAATTTACACAGAGAATAGTCATTCTATATGTTAGTAACACGGAGAATGGCATTCTCCGTCTTAATTTACACGGAGAATGGCCATTCTCCGTGCTAAATTACACTCCATTCTCCGTCTTAATTTACACGGAGAATGGCCATTCTCCGTGTAATTTAGCACGGAGAATGGTCATTAC
Source organism: Iris pallida (assembly GCA_029216955.1). Classification (NCBI taxonomy): domain Eukaryota; kingdom Viridiplantae; phylum Streptophyta; class Magnoliopsida; order Asparagales; family Iridaceae; genus Iris; species Iris pallida. The sequence continues at coordinate 11,463,248 of JANAVB010024997.1, read as the reverse complement.
AGTGTTAAAACGCAGGAGAATGGCCATTCTCCGTATTAGAAACACGGAGAATGCCATTCTCCGTGTTAAATAAAACGGAAAATGGTCATTCTCCGTGTAATTTAGCACGGAGAATGGTCATTCCAGTGTTAAAATGCAGGAGAATGTCATTCTCCGTGTAAATTAACACGGAGAATGACATTCTCCGTCTTAATTAAAACGGAGAATGACATTCTCCGTGTTAATTTACACGGAGAATGATTATTCCCAGTGTTAAAACGTAGGAGAATGACCATTCTCTGTGTAATTTAGTACGGAGAATGGCATTCTCCGTTTCTAAATTACACGGAGAATGGCCATTCTCCGTGTACTTGATGGATCTTAGCTATTCTCCGTACTAATATGACGGAGAATGGCCATTCTCCGTCACTTTACCACGGAGAATGGCATTCTCCGTGTTAAAACCCATAAAAATTGTCATTCTCCGTGGTTTTTAACACGGAGAATGCCATTCTCCGTGGTTTTTAAAACGGAGAATAGTCATTCTCCGTCATTTTAGCACGGAGAATGGTCATTCTCCGTGATGGAGAATGGTCATTCTCCGTGGTTTTAACACGGAGAATATATATATATTTTTTTAGAAAAATTTTGTCAGGAATAAAGAGTTTCGTTCTTCTTTCAAAAAGATGATAATTCTTATGGAAAAGAAGAAGAAAGATCTTCTCTCCACAATTGACGTAATCGTCGAAAAACTTCAAATGTCTCCACGATGAAGATGATGATGATGGTGATGATGATGACGAGCGATAATCTGAGTTCGACTGAAGAAAAGCACACCGAACTACGAACGATCTTTGCGATCTCTGCTAAAGATGAGAGCAATGGAATTCAGATTTCTCGTGAAGAAGAAGAAGACGAAAATCGCAATCCAGATCTGAGTTTTTTGAATTCAAATACATATAGATGACTAATTAGCGCGGAGGGGTAGTTTCGGTATTATAAAAATAGCAGTTTCCAGCGGGTGGCATCTAAAAGGGAATCTTGGAATATTTAACGTGAAAATACTTAATTCTGGACATTTCATAAAACTCATCCAGTGGATGGGCATTTCATAAAAGTCCACCCCGAAATTGGGTTTTTCAGCAATTTCCAGATTTTACTATTTGACTAATACATATTAAATCTGATTTGACCAAATGGTCAAATGCTTAGATGCATGCTCTAACTAACTTTTCATGACACAATATTCTGATGTCTTAGTTGTAACTTGATACACTCAATTATTCCAATTTTTTAACTTAATATCCTAAAAAAAATTTACTCGACAACTTAATACCATCAATTATTTAATATTTTCAGTTTGTTTCTCATCAACACATCTCTAGATGCATGCATTGTGTGTAAAATTATCCGTGGTGAGAGCCAAAGATCCAACTCGAACCAGTCAGGATGATCAAATTGATAAGCAGCCGGCCACATTTAATATCTTGATGACCAGCAACCTTACTAGAATTGTGTGATGTAGGCAGTTCAATCAGAACTTGTGTGGATGTTTACTATGCCACTGTTGCCACATTTGGAACTAAAACCATTGTCATTTCACCTTAAGTGGAATGGTAAGCATCCACACATGTTTTGACTACTAGTTTCATGCGTGACAATTTTTGAGTGAAATGATAAACATCCAAACCAAGTTTAGTGGGTGAACAAAAATGGACTCGTTTAATCAGAGCAGCATCAACCATAACATATTGAAAATTAAGAGTCAGCATCTTAAGAAGCTTACAGCAGCAGCACTCATATAAATTGCAGCAATGACAGCACAGCATATGGAGCAATAATGTCTGCAGCGCTGAACACTAAGTTGGATGGCAGCAGCAGCAATGCAAGATCTCAGCAAATGTTTGAGCGTGTTTTGTGGGTTGGTAGTGGTGTACTGTATCAGTTTCTGGGTGGGGGCAGTTGGTGATGTTTATAACTACAATCCAAATCCCAATCATCCAGCTACATCTACTTAATTGGTGGCTACGCTTTCACTTTCGTTAGCATGAAGATTGTGATGCAACAGAACAAAGAAGCTGACAACATTCTAACTTGAGAAATAAGCATAATTATAAACAAGAAGCAAACGAGTAACACAGAATTATAATATGTATGCCGATAAATATAAGCTGCTACTTGCAAAAAATAGGATTATTTTGTATATGGGTACCAGATTTAGGACCTAATTAATTTTGGGTACTGGATTTGTCAGTTTTAGACTTTGGGTACTCGAACACTTTTAGTGACACATTTTAGTGACGAACATTCGTCATTAAAAGACTCATTTCGTTACTGAAGTCCAATTTCGTTACTAAAATGTGTGAATAAAAAATTTTGATTACCCAAAGTCTAAAAAGGACAAATCTAGTACCCAAAGTCTACTTAGACCTAAACCTGATACCTTTATACAAAATAATCCGAAGAAATATCCCATGCATGAAAACAATTTTGCCACAAGAAAGTTTCGTGCTCACATCTGAAGCACTTCTTCCCATGATCTTCACATCATAATGCTGAAAAGAAGAAAAATAAATAAAATATGTGTTAATGTCGGGACACAATTTTTCGATGGAAAACTTGAGAATATGAAACGATTGTAAAGACAATGTTTCAAATCAACACTTCAAGGAAGGTGATCCTGAATTACGAGAATCTAAAAAGATTTCGTAATCAACAGCAATCGATCGTAGTACTTCTAAAAAGAAGATACAATCAGAATTACTGGCAGCAATGAAGAAGGTGACTGACGAAAGATGGAAGATCTCCTACTGGGGTGAATAATCACCGTTGCTCAAAGCTTTATTCGCCCTACATGAACAGTTTCCAGGAACCAGCAAGTTCGTCGGAGAACTTGGAACACTCCTGCTCTTCTGACTCCTCGGATGGATACGAACTCCCGTGCAAAAGCAACGCTGGTGCGGCGCCTTTCCTCTCTCTCGAAGGCTGCTGGAATTCACAAGCAAATTCCTATCAGAACAGTGTTAAATAACACTTCTGAATTCTCTGTTTACTTGTGTTAAAAAATACTTCGTAAACTTTCTATGGTGACTTCTATTAATTGTATATTTTTGCCTTGTGAGAGAGAGGATGCCTTATATAGGCCCTGCAGCAACTGCTCGGTTACCACAAAGTTAGGGACGTTGTAAAAATCACTCCGAACATGTAGCAATCGTCCAGAACGTGCAAACGCACGTTCTGTTGCAAGTTGCGCCAACTGCGCGCACCCCGCGCACCTTGCACTCCTCGCACTGAGCCACTTGCGCCAACCTGAAGTGCAAAATGCGCCAACAAAACGCCACATTACGCCTCATGAGCCCATGAGCCCGAGTCGGAGTCCGAGTCGCATGAAAATAAATTTCCATTAGAAATAAATTTCCCATGGAAAGTGCAAAGTGCTCCCATGGAAATAAATTTCCCAAGAGCAAAAAGCATGAATGCTTTCTATTGTTGATTTAGCCTTTTTTCCATTAGAAAAATAAGCCCACATGGCACACCTATGTGCACCTCCGCACCACATGTGCATCTCTAAACTAGCAAAGCTAATATATAGAGATACAACTCCTTTGGTCTAGCCGATGTGGGACTAAAATTCAATTTGTAAAAGACCAAAACCCAACAATCCCCCACATATCTCTATATATGAGTATAAGTGTTCCCCACAGTAACTGTCCATTATGCATTAGGAGAGATGCCGCCGACGACTTGAATCTTCCCGCATGGTTCAAACAACAGACTATAATACAAGAATGGACTAAGCCTAGAATTCTGCATCATAGCTGAAATTCTTCTCACTCACATAATGTAGTTACATGTGCTTCTGGCTACACATTAAAGGCCCGGTGCCAGCCTGGTGTATAATTTTGGGCGTCTATAAGTTTACCCTCAAGAGACGGCCTGATATCTCTTTGTCCATACACTATAGGTGAGTTCATTATAAAGAGACATGGCATGAAGCGCTTTGCGCTTTCCTTGCGGTGCTACGCCGCTATGACATGGCTTAAAGCCGAGGCCTTATCCTGTACCGGGAACCTCATCGTAGTGTCATACTACTGTAGCATGAGGCAACCGCCTCTTTGTAGTGCCAAACTACCCAGCATGAAGCCTTAGGCTTCCTTGCGGTGTTACGCCGCAACGACATGGCTTGCAAGGCCGAGGCTTTATCCCTAATCGGGTACCTCATCGTGGTGTCGTGCCACTGTAACATGAGGAACTCCTCCTCTTTGTAGTGCTGACTACACCCCTCTTTATATTTAACATACAACATTAGGCTAACTGCCTATTTGCGGTGCTACGCCGCTGTGACTTGGCCTGCAAAGCCGAGGCTTTATCCTATTCCTGGACAGCACCCCACATATAGGAACCTCTTTCTGGAGTCACCCCACTGTAGCATGGAGTTTCACTCCTTGTAGTGTTGCTCTACCGTGCTTCCTGTAAAGCACACCAGACATTCACTCTGCATGAGAACTCATTAAGGCAATTAAGCCAACCTTCCCACAGGAACCGTTTTCCGCAGAAAACAACAGTAGACAACAGTGGTTATAGGTCCGTAACCTCTCCATGCCCAATAGAACATGTACCCACCGTTTCTGATATTCTTCCGATTAGTGGTCCTCTCTTGAACCAAAAGCTAGATGCCTAGTAGATTTCTCTTTGAACTATTAGCATAAAACTTTATGGTAGGAATACAATAATACAATATCAGAATGCCTTCAAGCCCATTTTACAAGCTGTGTCATCGACCAGCTGGCGCTTGAGGCCCTTGGTGAACGAATCCGCCAGGTTCTCCTGACTCCGAACATCAATCACTACAATAACACCTCTCTTGATAAGATCGTGTACTGCCATGCGCTTCAACCACACAGTCCTCTTCTTTCCGTTGAAGAGGTCATTTGATGCCACCGCCGCAGTCGCCTGGTTGTCGCTGTATATCGGTATTGCCGGTATTTGTGCCCCAACCACTGAAAGATCATACATGAGCTTCCGAAGCCATTCTGCTTCCTCGGCTGCGGTATCAAGTGCAAAGAACTCAGATTCCATAGATGACCACGAGAGCATAGTCTGCTTCTTCGACTTTCATGATATAGCAGCTCCACCCATTGTGAAAATAAATCCACTTGTGGACCTCTCGCTCTCCACCTCTGAGCACCAGCTGGCATCACTGAAGCCTTCTACTACCGGTGGATCTCCGCTGTAGTACAGTACATATGTCTGAGTCTTCTTGAGATATCTCATAACCCGTTTCACAGCTTTCCAGTGTTCAACACCTGGGTTGCTCGTGAAACGACTCAGCATTCCTACGGCAAAAGCTATGTCAGGCCTTGTGGCAGTAGTAGCATACATCAAACTCCTGATTACGCTTGCATACTCCAGCTGCCTGACGCTTTCCCCTGAATTAGGCTTCAGCTTCAGATCACACCTGTAGGGCGTATCGATCCCTTGAAGATCCCGATACCCATAACGAGTGATCATTTTTTTAATATAATGAGACTGTGACAGCGCTAGTCCAGTATCTGTCCGGATGATCTTGATCCCTAAGATCACATCAGCTTCTCCCAAGTCCTTTATACTGAACTTGCTCGAGATGAATTTCTTTGTCTCCGTGACACAGCTCATATCCGTACCTAGGATAAACATGTCGTCCACGTACAGACAAACGACCACACCTCTTCTATAAGCGAACTTCGTGTAAACACACTTGTCCGTCTCGCTGACCATGTAGTCATTTAACCTTATAACTTTGTCAAATTTCTTGTGCCACATCTTGGGAGCCTATTTAAGACCGTACAAAGATTTTACCAACTTGTAGACTTTATTTTCAAGACCCTTGACGACAAATTCCTCTGGTTGTTGCATATAAATCTCTTCGGTCAGCTCGCCATTTAGGAAAGCCGTTTTTACATCCATCTGATGTATCACCATCTTATGTATCGCTGCGAGAGCAATCAACATTCTGATGGTAGTCATCCGGGCTACTGGAGCATACGTATCAAAGTAGTCAATCCTCTGCTTCTGAGAAAACCCCTTGGCTACCAACCTAGCCTTGAACTTGTCAATAGTTTCGTCTGCTTTCATCTTCTTCTTGAAGATCCATTTGCATCCGATGGGTTTCGCTCCTTCAGGAAGATCAACCAACACCCAAGTGTTATTTGAGGTGATAGAATCAATTTCATTGTCAATCGCCTCCTTCCAGAAAACTATGTCTCTGGTCTTCATCGCCTTATCATAGGTAAGCGGATCAGCTTCCACATGATAGGTGACAAAGTCACTTCCGAAGTCTTTCGGCCTCCTCACTCGCTTCGTTGACGGCTCAGCGAGATCTGGTTCAACCGTTGTTTCAACAACAACATCTTCTTGGACCACATCTTCATTGAAGACCTGTGCACCCTCATTATTCTTCAGAACATCTGCAAGAACAATATTCTTGTGCCTTGCAAATTTGTCTTTAAAATATTCTGCGTCGCGAGATTCAATGATATGATTTGACTCAATATCAAGAAATCTTCGAGCATCACTCTTCTCGGCATACCCCAAGAAGATCGTCTTAGTAGTCCTTGTCCCAAGCTTCTGAATATTCAGATCTTGAAGCTTGACATATGCCAGACATCCCCACACTCGAATGACATTCAAGTTAGGTCTGACTTTGAACCAGAGTTCATGAGGAGTAATATCAGAAGTTGTATGAGGCACCCTATTCAGAATAAAAGTGGCCGTCAGTGCAGCTTCTCTCTAGTAGCACTTAGGAAGGCCAGCAGTCAACAACATTGAGTTAATCATTTCAGTTAACGTTCTGTTCTTCCTCTCTGCTACTCCATTTGATTGAGGAGAGTACGGAGCCGTAGTCTCATTGACAATTCCATGTTCTTTGCAGAACGATGTGAATTCATGAGACCTGTACTTCCCACCTCGATCACTTCTTATTCTTTTGAGTTATTGTCCAGTCTGCCGCTCAGCTTCGGCTCTGAACTCCTTGAACTTCTCGAATGCTTCGTCTTTAGCCTTCAGCAAGTAGACGAACGCATACTTTGAGAAGTCATCGATGAAGGTTATGAAATACTTCATTCTGGCCTTTGTAGAGAACTGTTTGAAGTCACAGATATCGGAGTGTACCAACTCCAGAAGATCTGTACTTCGATTAACCCGAGGAAAGGGTTTCCTTATGATCTTTATTTGAGCACAAACTTCACATTTCTCTACCTTATTCCCACACTTGGAGATAAGTCCTAGACTAGATATTATGTTTATTCGTTTACAATGAACATGTCCTAGCCTATTATGCCACAACTCAAGAGTATAAGCAGAAGGTGTGATTTTATTAATCATATTAATTACATTGGACTGATTTACAAGCTGAATTTTGAACATTCCTTCGGTATAAAAAGTTTCTTGAAATATGTTCCCTTGATAGACATCACCATCTGGCCAGCATTGATGTCCATCCTGAGGCCTGCGTTGCAGAGTAGGCCTCCTGAGATCAGGTTCTTGGCGATAGCAGGTACGTGCTTCACGCCTTGAAGCGTCAGAGACTTCCCCGAAGTCAGCTTTAACACCACCGTCCCGATCCCAAGCACTTCAGCTTGTGCCTTGTTCGCCATCATAACCACTTCAGAAGTAGGTGTGTAGGTGGTGAACCACTCCTTACTGGAGCAGACATGGCAGGAGGCTCCAGTGTCTACCCACCAGTCAGAGTCAGTCCTTACCGCATCAACCTGCGTAATCATAGCAACAACTTCAGTGATCATAGATACCTTACTAGGCTCTCCTTGCACTGATTGCTTGGTCTTTGCTTTGCATTCACTTTTGAAGTGGCCCTTCTTGCCACACTTGAAACAAGGCATCTGTGACTTTGCCTTCTTTCGCTTGAAGGAAGCCCCCTTCACGTTCAGATTGTTAGGGTCCTTCTTCTTGCTGTGGGAAGCTGCCTGCTTTCCTTTTGGTTCCTTGGTATGAACCAGATTGGCGTTAGCCAATTGCTTGGACAGTGCGTCCACCTTCAGTTGAGCTCGTATCTGGTCCTCAACATAGATTTCCTGCAAGAGATCTTCAAGGCTGATCTCAAGCTTCTTCCTATGCATATTTGCAAAGAACTTACTCCACCCAGCGGGGAGCTTTGAGACAATCCCTCCAACAACAAACTTGTCGGGGAGGGGCATCGTCTCGTCTTCCAACTTTTGTCACAGTTTCAGAAATTTCTTTTCCTGTGGCAACATGGACTTCTCGTCCTCAAAGAGCCATTTGTGATATTTTTCAACCACAAATATCTTGCTCCTGTTTTTGTCTTCTTCGTACAGTTTCTCCAGAGACTTCCATATGTCTCTGGCAATTGGTTTCTTACTGTAGAATTCTGCTAGGGAATCCTCCACAGTATTCAGGATAAGCAACCTGCAAATGCTATTTTTCCTTCTCCACTTGGCCTAAAGTTTAGTAGCCGCAGTGATTGCGGCAGCAGACCCAATATCTGGAACGGTAGGTTCCTCTTCAAGAAGCACATGATCAACGTCTCTGAGTTGAAGAGTGAGATAAACCTTCCTCTTCCAGACTTGATAATGCTCTCCATCAAACTTTTCTAACTTGCAAAAGTCAGTATTGAGGAGTGAAGCATTAACGTTTTCTATCATAGCAATAAAGCTTTGAGATTGTTAATGTCGGGGCACAATTTTTCGATAGAAAACTTGAGAATATGAAACGATTGTAAAGACAATATTTCAAATCAACACTTCAAGGAAGGTGATCCTGAATTACGAGAATCTAAAAAGATTTCGTAATCAACAGCAATCGATCGTAGTAGTTCCAAAAAGAAGATACAATCAGAATTATTGGCAGCAAGAACAAAAGGAATAACTCATCTGGAAAGTGATGCCTCCATGCGATACGAACCAAAGGAATAACTTGGTTCCGGAGCACCTTCTCCCACCGATCCAGAATCTCCACAGGCTGCTCTGGATAGCGGAGAGTAGGCCCCACCTCTAACTCGGAATGATCCAATACGTGACTAGGGTCTGCCACGTACCGCCTCAACTGCGATACATGGAACACGTTATGAACTCCCTCGAGCGTAGGTGGCAAGTCTAGTCGATAGGCCACTGCACTGACCCTTCCAAGAATAGTAAAAGGTCTGATGAAGTATGAACTAAGCTTCCCGTTTTGGCCAAAACGAATCGTGTCCCGTGTTGGAGAAATCCTCAGGAACACCATATCGCCAACCTAGACACTAGACAAGACTCAATACAAGACCCTAAAGCAAACAATCCCAAGCAAGCACAAACAGAAAAATCGATACTAACCTCGAAATCTAACGGTCTCTGGTGGCTATCGGCCCAATGTCGCTGTCTATTCTGAGCCACCCGGAGTCTATCCCTGATCAACTTAACCTCCTCTGCTGCATCTACCACCATCTCCGGGTCAAGCAAAAATCTCTCACCGACATCTTCCCATGACAAAGGAGTGCGACATCTTCGTCCGTATAGAGCCTCGAATGGCGACATCTCTATACTGGCCTGATAGCTGTTATTGTAAGCAAACTCTACCAGGTGAAGATGGTCCTCCCAAGATCCCCCAAAGTCTAACACACAGTACGAAGCATATCCTCGAGTGTCTGGATGGTCCTCTCTGACTGTCCGTCCGTCTGGGGGTGATACGCGGTACTGAACTTGAGTTGGGTGCCCAAGCTAGTATGCAAACTCCTCCAGAAGTGGAAAGTGAAACGACTATTCCGATCCGAGACTATGCTCACCGGAACTCCGTGCAATCTGACTATCCGCCGCACATACATCTCTGTCAGCTTCTCCGTAGACAGTCCCACCTTGAAAGGCAAAAAGTGGACTGATTTGGTCAATCTATTAACCAGTGTTCTAAAAATCGACCTAGGCGGCCGCCTAGGTGGCGCCTAGGTGCTAGGCGGCCGCCTAGGTGGCGCCTAGGTGCTAGGCGGCCGCCTAGGCGGCGCCTAGGCGCTAGGCGGCGGTCCGCCGCACCGAAAACCCCCTAGGCGACGGTCCTAGGCGGTTTCGGTCTAGGCGGCCCCTAGGCGGCCCCTAGGCAGCCCTTAGGCGGCCAATTTTTTTAAAAATTCAAAAAAAAGGGAAACAAAATTACATACTTACCTGCCGTCGTCGCCGCTGCCGCCGCCGTCGTCGTCGTTGCCGCCGTAAAAAAATAGAAACAAAATTACATACTTACCTGTCGCCGCCGCCGCCGTCGTCGTCGTCGTCGCCGTCGTCGTCGCTGCCGCCGCCGTCGTCGTCGTCGTCATAGTCGCCGGTGGTGGCGACGGCGGCTGGTGGTGGTGGTGGTGGTGGTGGTGGCTGCTGCTGCTGCTTTTGCTGGTGGTGGCGGTGGGTGGTGGTGGTGGTGGTGGTAGTGGGAGGGGAGGAGGAGAGGGGAGCGGAGGAGGAGAGGGGAGCGGAGGAGTAGAGGAGGAGGAGGAGAGGAGAGGGGAGGTGGTGGGAGGGGAGGAGGAGAGGGGCGAGGAGGGGAGGAGGAGGAGGAGGAGGGGAGAGGGAAGGAGGAGGAGCGAGGGAAGAGGGGAGCGGAGGGCTGCATCTGCTGTCTCTCTCCTCCCCCTATATATATAAATAAATAAATAAATATATATATATATATATATATATATATATATATATATTATATATATATATTATATATATATTATATATATATATATATATATATATATATATATATATATATTACAAAAAAAAAATCGGCGCCTAGGCGCTAGTCGGCCCTCCGGCGCACCGACTTTGCCTAGCGATTTTTACAACATTGCTATCAACGATGACCCAAATCGCATCTTTCCCTCCTGGAGATCGTATAAGTCCAGATACAAAGTCCATAGTGATGTGCTCCCACTTCCACTCTGGAATGGGTAGTAGCTAAAGCAGACCACCTGGCCTCTGTCTTTCGGCTTTCACATGCTGGCACACTAAGCATCGAGATACAAACTGAGCTACCTCTCGCTTCATGCCATACCACCATACGTGCTCTCTCAGGTCTCTGTACATCTTGTTGGCTCCAGGATGCATAAAGTACTAGAAATGATGCGCTTCTTGCAGAATCTCCTCCTGAAGCTCTTCACCTCGGAATGCACAATCTAGTACCGTGCCTCAGCGACCCATCTTTGGCTATAGAGAAATCGTCTAGCAATCCTGCCTGCACCTGCTCCCTGATGCTCCTCAGGGCCACGTCATCAAACTGTACTGATCTGACTCTGTCCATCAACGCAGACTGAATCTGTAAACCTCACATCTGAACCTTCATCCCTGGAATGATCACCTCGATACCCAAACTATCCAGATCGGCCAATAGATGACGATCTGTCGTCAAATATATAGCGACTGGATAACTGCTCAAGGCATCTGCAACTACGTTGGCCTTCCCTGGATGGTTCTGCAAAAAGATATCGAAGTCCTTCATCAGCTCAAGCCAGCGCCTCTGTCTCATGTTTAATTCCTTCTGGGTGAACACGTACTTCAAGCTCTTATGATCCGTAAAGATCTCAACTCACTCTCCATACAGGTAGTGCTTCCACAGCTTCAAAGTAAAGATAACAGCTGCCAACTCCAGATCATGGGTAGGGTAGTTCTTCTCATGAGGACGTAACTGCCTGGATGCATAGGCAATCTCCTTCCCGTGCTGCTGAAGAACACAACCCAAGCCCTTCCCAGAAGCGTCACTGTAGATCGTAAAACCACCTGTCCCAGATGGCAACGTCAAGATAGGAGCTATAGTCAACCTCTTCTTCAGCTCAAAGCAGCCTGACACTCCTCGGTCCAGACGAACTCCACGTCTTTCCTGGTGAGTCTAGTCATCGGCTCTGCAATCCGAAAGAAGTCTTGAACGAACTTCCGATAGTAGCTTTCCAGACCCAAAAAGCTCCGAATCTCTGCAACTGAGTTCGACGTGGACCAAGACTCAACTGCCGAAATCTTCTTCGGGTCCACTGAGATCCCATGCTCGGTCACAACATGACCCAAGAACTCTACCTTCTCCAGGAAAAACTCGCACTTCGACAGCTTCCCATACAGCTGCTCCTTCCTGAGAGTCTCTAGCACAATCCGCAGATTCTCCTCGTGCTTCTCCGATGTCTTCGAGTAGATCAATATGCCATCTATGAAGATCACCACGAACTTGTCAAGGTACTGATGGAATACCTTGTTCATCAAATTCATGAATACCGCTGGGGCATTGGTCAACCCAAATGGCATAACAGTGAACTCATACTGGCCATACTGAGTCTGAATAGCCGTCTTCGGAATATCCTCCTTTACCTTCAGCTGATGGTAACCGGACCTCAAGTCTATCTTCGAGAATACCTTTGCGCCGCTCAACTGATCGAACAAGTCGTCAATCCCCGGCAACGGGCACTTGTTCTTGATAGTAAGATTGTTGAGCGCTCTGTAGTCGACACATGCGTACGGTCCTATCCTTCTTCGGTACAAACAGAACTGGTGTGCCCCAAGGTGAAGAACTGGATCTGATAAATCCCTTGTCCTGCAGCTCGTCGACTTGCTTCTTCAGCTCTGCCAACTCGCTGTTGTTGATCCTATAGACATGCTGCGAGATAGGATCAGTGCCTGGCACCAAGTCTATAGAGAACTTAACATCCATGTCTGGCGACATTTCCGGCAACTCATCAGGGAAAATATCTAAGAATCCTGCTATCAATGGATGTGGCAATTCCTGTCCCATCAATATAGCTCCACAGAAACCATCTCCTGGCTTAGTAACTCCCCTGGCGAGCTCAAACTCTGGCTCTTCTGGCGGTCTAAACAAAACTCTGCCTCCTCTACAGTCTAAACTAGCATGGTGCCTGCTCAACCAATCCATACCGAGTACCATATCATAGCTCGAAAGGGATATTACGAGCAAGGATGCACTCAAATCCAGGCCTCCCAGTGTAACTCTCCGCCCCTTGCAATATTATTGACCAGGATAATGCCTCCCCAGGTCATAATCTTGCAAGTCTACTCAGTGGTTCAGCAATAATATTGTGTCTAAGTGCAAAAGAGACAGATACAAAACTATGCGTAGCACCATAGTCAAACAAAGCTAATATAGAAAATGAATCGAGTAGAACAGAACCTGCCACCACGTCTGCTATGGGCTCGGCCTCCTCGACCGTCAGTGCGAACGCCCTACCCTGAGCTGCTCCCCTCTGATGCTGGACGAAACGCTGCTGCTGGGTCGGAAGTGGCGGACCCCTCTGCTGAACAGCTGGTCCTACTGGAACTCTAGCAGGAGGTGCTCTGTCCTGACCTCCCCGAGCTGGACGAGTAGGACAATCTCTCAACTGGTGGTCGGGCGCTCCACAAAATAGATAAACGCCCAACCTCTTCCTGCAGACCTCTCGGGTGTGCCCCGACTTCCCACAAAAAGCACACTGTTGAATCTGCTTCTGCCCCTGCTGATGCTGTGCACGTACAGGTGCCTGGTGCTGATGCTGCTGGGTTGAACGGCCTCTGCTGAGTCTGAGGTCGCTTGGCCGGTCATACACTGGAACCAGCACCCAAAGCATCGCTACTCCTCTTGGGCCTGAGATCCAAGTCCTCCTCTGCAATCTGAGAGTCCATCAGAATGTCCTCAAAGGTCGTAGTGCGATTCCCAGATGTGCGAGATATGACGCCGTGGTTCAGGCCCCTCTTGAACTTATAGGCCTTCTCTCCAGCATCCTGAACCATGCCCTTGGCGAACCGGCTCAGACGAAAAAACTCTGTTGTGTACTCGTCCACAGACATGTTTCCTTTCACAAGTCCCGCAAACTGGCCCTCCAGTGCACTAAGAGCCACATCAGGAAAGAATTTCTCCTTGAATAGGTTCTTGAAGTTCTCCCACGTCAAGCCTGTCACTGTCACGCGAGGGTCTGTGCGGTACCAAGTCAGAGCGATATCAAAGAACTGACTCGCTGCTGCTGACACCCATAGTCCCTCCGGAAGCTGTGCTAACCCAGGCTCCGTTCATCATCCTCTAGCCAATCATCGGCATACAGGATCCCTTCTGTTCTCTTGAATTCTCGAGGAAACATCTTCTCAAAATCTATCACGGAGCCAGGTTTCGCTGCTGCTGCTGTGGCTGCTGGGCAAGAGCGCCCTGAGTCTGAACTGCAGTCACCTTCTCTACAGCGGCGAGTGCTAACTGATGCACATTTTCCATGCTCTGCCTCAGAATCTCTGCATGTCACTGCGATGCCTCAGCCTGCACTCGCTGTGCCTCCATCTGCTGAAGGAGCGCAAACATCTGAGTAGTGTCAATCGGCAATGCAAGTGGAGGTGGAAGAGTCTCCGATAGAACGGGTACAGTCCTCGGGGTCGGTGGAGGAAGACCCCCCTGTACTGTGGCCTCTACCTCTGGAACGGCAGAGACAGTAGGGTCAATCTCCTGATCCGCAGCTCTCTCAGTCAGAAAAATAGGTCGCAACGGATCGGACCTCTCCGGTGCTGCACTGGATCCAGCTGTCTGAGCTCGAGTTACTGTTATCCTGGAGACAAATTCAAGCAAAGAAGTCAATATGGCACATGATAGGATATCATCAAGGAAGGACAATTTATTTCGAAATGTAAGAAAAGTTGTCATGGTAATCAAAAGATTAGAATTTTTCTAATATGTGATTGAGTAACTCCTATCATAACCTAAAATCCATATCCTAAGAGTAGGCTCGTAATTAGTACTCTAAGTCGAGTACCATTACGAAATCGTACTAGTTGCGACTCTGACCTGCATGGGCCACCATAAAAATGTGTCACGACCCGCACCCTGTTTAGCGGCACGAGCACGTGGGTACGTCCAGCCTACGTCGCAGTATCAGCAGTAGAACGCTGTAAAGGTTATTTAGAATATATAGAATCTAAGACACAATAATATAACATGTCATCTCCGCACGGAGGAATATAAACACAACTCAATCACATAAATCTAAGGAAGATAGGTACGAATATGATAAACAAACATGAATAAATAGTCTGAAATAATGCTGAGTCACAATCACAAGTTCAAAATTTAAAGACATCACAAGATCCCAAATAAATACTACAAGTCTCAAAGTATCAAGCTCGAATATACACTACTAAAATCTACTCATTTGGCGACATAAATTTAGCGACGTTCGATTAACATCGCTAAATTGTGTACATTAGCGACGTTTTAGTAAGGCGTCGCTAATCATCGCTACTAGCGACGAAGTAAGCAACGAAATAACGACGTATATTAATTTCATGAGCTAGTCGTCGCGAAACGTCGCTATGAGGTCGCTAATAGCGACTAATTTAGCAACTGTCGATTGAACGTAGCTAAATAATTATACCCCCACTCCTGCCGATTCATTTCCCCCATTTTCCTCTCTCACTCTCTCTGTCCTCCCTTCCGGCGCTCTCACTCTCTCCGGCGGTGACTCTCACTCTCTCCGGCGACTCTCCCCTCTCCGGTACGTGACTCTCCTCCTCCCTCTCTCTCTCTCTCGTTTGTTTTGGTTGTTGGTGGTTTGGAGGGGTGCGGGTGGCTCGGGGGGAGGTGCAGGGGGATACGGGTGGTTGGGGGTGGCTGAGGATGGGGCGGGGGGACGAGGGCGGCTGGGGGAGGGGAGCTAGGGTTAGGGTTCGGGTTAGGGTCCATTTCCTCCCATTTTACTCTCTCACTCTCTCCTCTCCCCCTCCGGCGCTCTCACTCTCTCCGGCGCTCTCACTCTCTCCGGCGACTCTCTCTCTCGGCTGTTTGGTTGTTGGTGTTGGGGGGTGGGAGGGTGCGCGTGGCTCGGTGGAAGGGGCAGAGGGGATGCGGGTGGTTCGGGGTGGGTGGGTGGGGGACAGGAGGGATGAGGGCGGCTGGGGGAGGGGAGCTAGGGGTAGGGTTCGGGTTAGGGGTGGGTATGTGTGGGCGGCTGGGGGAGGGAAACAAGGGGGTGGGGGCGATTGGGGGAGGGAAGCAGGGGAGAGTGGAGGGTTAGGGTTCGGGTTAGGGGTGGTGTAGGGGGGCTTGGTCAGGGGCACCGATAGTGCCGAAAAATCTGATAATTTAGTAATAATTATTTGTTTTTCGACACCGAAAAATATGATACTCCGATTCGAACGCACCGATAGTGCCGATATTTGTAACAAGTAGTCTTGTTGGTTGGTTAATTGGTAACATGGTGATCGCGACATATAGTCCCTGCAGCCATTCGACTGGCGAGACAGAAACTATGGCATGGTGATCAGGACATAGTCCCTGCATCCATTCGACTGGCGAGGCAGAAACTATGTAGCCGTAGATAAAGTTGACTGCCCTCCGACCCTTATCCCTCGACAATGATGATATGACAACCTATCACTATATCTTATATAGTAGTAGATGATGTCTTAGTATTACATTATGTGAGTTCATCTTGATTCTGTTACATTCTTCAGATATAGATAAGATAAGAATATATACTACACCATATGTACAGAACATAGATTCACTAATGTATGCTAGAATGAATTTTGTGTCGTGTTCTGTGCCATCCGTTCTCACACTTGGTGAGGAGGGATATAACTTCCTGCAGCCATTCGACTGGCGAGACAGAAACATGGCATGGTGATCATGACATAGTCCTGCAGCCATTCGACTGGCAAGGCAGAAACTATGTAGCCGTAGATAAAGTTGACTGCCCTCCGACCCTCATCCCTCGCATGATGATATGACAACCTATCACTATATCTTATATAGTAGTAGATGATGTCTTAGTATTACATTATGTGAGTTCATCTTGATTCTTTTACATTCTTCAGAGACTAATTGATAAGAACATATACTACACCATATGTACAGAACTAGATGTGATTCACACTAATGTATGCTAGAATGAATTTTAGGTTGTGTTCTGAGCCATCCGTTCTCATACTTGGCAAAAATTGAATTTTCTGTACTTTATCTGCTTTCGAAAATGTACTCAAATTACATGATGGTTCCTTAGTTAGCTTGCTTATGTTGACAATTTATTATTTGTGAATATCGATCTTACCAGATGGCACATGACCCGAGGAGCGGTACGTCGTTTGAGGGAAACAGTAAATGCTGAGGTGGCTCCTCCTACTGTTAAGGAGGAAGTGGCACCGGTAGCTAGTGAGACCAGGAGTTCTATTTATGCAGCACTTGTAAGGGACTACACTCTCTCCTGCCGCTGTCGATCCTACTTATTCGAGGTGGTTGCGATCGTATCACTGAGCGTTTGCGTGAGCTGCGAGGTTCTCATTAGCTATTAGTACTTATGTATTGGACTATTTGTTATTGGGTTGTTTTGTATTAGACTATTTGTATTGGACTACATATATGAATTAGTACTGTGTCAATCTCTGGATTGTATTGGACTACGACATGGTGATCAGGACATAGTCCCTGCAGCCATTCGACTGGCGAGGCAAAACTATGGTACGACATGGTGATCAGAATAGTCCTGCAGCCACTCGACAACCAACCAGAGAGGATCTAAGAGATTCATCTGAGTAGGAGTATACTCTGAGAGATCACCTTTACAAGAATGATATCAGTAGTGGGATTGAGTGTTGAAGGAGATATTATCAGAGTGTACGTCCTACTCAGAGGGTCTCTCACCGTTACTATTTTTTTCTGACACATGGTGGATGTGCTCCGTCAACAGATTCTTGCTCTGAGCCAAAACTTTATCCCGGAGCTCAAGTGGACATCCTTCGTGTAGAACTCGAGCGAGAGATTCCTGACAGCATGGGTCTCCTTTGTCAAAGGATTCTTGCTCGCGAGTAGGACATATACTCTGATAATATCTCCTCCAACACTCAATCCCACTACTGATATCATTCTTGTAAAGGTGATCTCTCAGAGTATACGTCCTACTATTCAGATGGATCTCTCAGAGTATCCTCTCCGGTTGGTTGTCGAGAGCTACTTAGTTAAAGTTCAAGTGCTACTTAGTTGTGTCTCTCTCCTATCTATCTCGCTATCAACGCTATTGTGTTGTTCCCCTCACATCTGATAATTCTCTTATTTATTTGTCAATTACTGTATTTCAGTTCTAGTTAGTTTTATGTGATTCTCTGATAGTTCTCTTATTTATTCTGTATTTTGGCTCCAGCTCCAGCTCCATTTGCGTTAATCTACGGTACGACATGCTGATCAGGATATAGTTCCTGCAGCCATTCGACTGGCGAGGCAGAAACTATGTAGCCGTAGATAAAGTTGACTGTCCTTCGACTCTTATCCCTCGGCAATGATGATACGACAACCTATCACTATATCTTATATAGTAGTAGATGATGTTTTAGTATTACATTATGTGAGTTCATCTTGATTCTGTTACATTCTTCAGATACTAGATACTAGATTCGATAAGAACGTATACTACACCATATGTACAGAACATAGATGATTCACACTAATGTATGCTAGAATAAATTTTGGGTTGTGTTCTGAGCCATCCGTTCTCACACTTAAAACATATGAATTAGAACTGTGTGTCAATCTTTGTTTTTGTATTTTCGGCGAACCCAGGGATTGGATTCTGTATTTTAATTTTAGATTCTGTATTTTGGATCCAGCTCCATTTGCATAAATCTACGATACAATATGGTGATCAGGACGTAGTCCCTGCAGCCATTCGACTAGCGAGGCAGAAACTATGTAGCCATAGATAAAATTGACTGTCCTCGGACCCTCATCCCTCGGCAATGTGATACGACAACCTATCATTATATCTTATATAGTAGTAGATGATGTTTTAGTATTACATTATGTGAGTTCATCTTGATTCTGTTACATTCTTCAGATACTGGATATGATAAGAACATATACTACACCATATATACAGAACATAGATGATTCACACTAATGTATGCTAGAATGAATTTTGGGTTATGTTCTGAGCCATCCGTTCTCACACTTGGAGAAAAATCGAATTTTCTGTATTTTATCTGACGCACAAATACCGCTCGAGTGAGCCAAAGGCAGAGAACTAATGTTTTGGGCAGGAAGAGGAGGGGGAAGCAGCACAGCCGTCGGCAAGACCTGGAGGAATTTCAGTAGATTTTTTTCAACATCCGTAGGAGATTATAAGGATATATCTTTTCACAACATGTCACCTTGTCAAAGACCCTTAATGTGAATATCATGTTACCGCGGTGTCGGAAGACTAACATGTCATAATTTTCTAAGCCGTATGCTTTGACATAATCCTCCCAACTCTTTCCTCCTATGTAGTAATCTTGCACACGGCTTAGAAAATTAAGGGCTTAGAAAATTAAGTCTTATGCAAGATTACTACATAGGAGAAAAGAGTTGGGAGGATTATGTCAAAACACACGGCTTAGAAAATTATGACATGTTAGTCTTCCGACACCGTGGTAACATGGTTGTCACATTAAGGGTCTTTGACAAGGTGACATGTTGTAAAAAAAATATCCTTATAGTTCTCCTACGGATGTTGAAGAAAGCCTCTGTACTTCCTCCAGGTCATGCCGCCGGCTGTACTGCTTCCCCCTCCTCTTCTTGCCCACTTCTTCTCTCCCGCCTCTACACTTGAGCTGGATATCATATGCGGAGGCTTGATCAGAACGGAGGAATGAATGGTTGGAAGAGAACTAGAAAACATTGATCCTTCCGGTTGTGAGAACTGTAAAGAGTGAGAAAGGAGGGTCTTTGATTTTTGCGTTCAACATCATTAGAGGGAGCAACACTGGAAAAGTTGTGACGTTGATAGCATGAGAGAGGGAGGGGGTAATGGAGGGAGGGAAGTGGCTGCATGCCTTTGGCTCACTCGAGCGATATTTGTGCGTCATCTGGTGGCGCAACTTCGGCTCCAGCACCGTGTCCAGCTCCAGCTCCAGACGATCAGTAGTTTTATTTTTGCATTTTTGGACTGTACTATATTTTTGATTTTGTACTTATTTGAGGATATTCAGTTTTTTCGTTGAGGATACTGAGTTTGTACGTATTTGCGGATATTATATATTGACATTGTTCGTTGCGGATAGTATTTTTTCTTTATATATTTTGTATATTCTGGAATGTATTGTGCGTGCCGGTGTTGAGTGTTCCACCGAGGGGGTCGGCGAACCCAGGGATTGGATTTTGTATTTTGTATTTTGTATTCTGTATTTTGGCTCAGGCTCCAGCTCCATTTGCATTAATCTACGGTACGACATGGTGATCAGGACATAGTCCCTGCAGCCATTCGACTGACGAGGTAGAAACTATGTAGCCGTAGATAAAGTTGACTGTCCTTCGACCCTCATCCCTCGGCAATGATGATACGACAACCTATCGCTATATTTTATATAGTAGATGATGTCTTAGTATTACATTATGCGAGTTCATCTTGATTCTGTTACATTCTTCAGATACTAGATACGATAAGAACATATACTACACCATATGTACAGAACATAATGATCCACACTAATGTATGCTAGAATGAATTTTGGGTTATGTTCTGAGCCATCCGTTCTCACACTTAAGTACTGTGAGAGCGCCGGAGAGAGTGAGAGCGCCGGAGGGGGGGAGGAGAGAGTGAAAGAGTAAAATAGGGGAAAATAAATTGGTGGGGGAATATAATTAGAATTTAGCGACGTTCATACTAACGTCGCTAAATTAGTCGCTATTAGCGATGTCATAGCGTTTCGCGACATATAGTGCCGATATTTGTAACAAGTATTTGTTGGTTGGTTAATTGGTAACATGGTGATCGGGACATATAGTCCCTGCAGCCATTCGACTGACGAGGCAGAAACTATGGTAAGACATGGTGATCATGACATAGTTCCTGCAGCCATTCGACTGGCGAGGCAGAAACTATGTAGCCGTAGATAAAGTTGACTGTCCTCCGACCCTCATCCCTCGGCAATGATGATACGACAACCTATCACTATATCTTATATAGTAGTAGATGATATTTTTAGTATTACACTATGTGAGTTCATCTTGATTCAGTTACATTCTTCAGATACTAGATACTAGATTCGATAAGAACGTATACTACACCATATGTACAGAACATAGATGATTCACACTAATGTATGCTAGAATGAATTTTGGGTTGTGTTCTGAGCCATCCGTTCTCACACTTAAAACGCATGAATTAGAACTATGTGTCAATCTTTATTTTTGTATGTTCGGCGAACTCAGGGATTAGATTCTGTATTTTATATTTTGACTTTGTACGTATTTGGGGATATTCAGTTTTTTTGTTGAGGATACTGAGTTTGTACGTATTTGCGAATATTGATTTGGTTTTTTGAGGATTTATATATTAACATTGTTCGTTGCGGATAGTATTTTTTCTTTATTTTTTGTATATTCTGGAATGTATTGTGCGTGCCGGTGTTGAGTGTTCCACCGAGGGGGTCGGCGAACCCAGGGATTGGATTCTGTATTTTGTATTTCGTATTCTGTATTTTGGCTCAGGCTCCAGCTCCAGCACCATTTGCATTCTGGAACCTATTTTTTTTTTTTTAACTTAGCGACGTTTTTAGCGACGTTAACATTAGTCGCTAAACATTAGCGACATTAGTAAATGTCGCTAAACGTGTCGCTAAATGCTGACAGGGCAACACGTGGCACCAAAATCTGATGTCAGCTCGTCGTCGCCAAAACGTCGTAACAGTGTCGCCAAACGGCGACAACACAATAACGTCACCGTTTACGTCGTTAATTAGCGTCAACCAATAAACATCGCAAATTACGTCGCTAATTAGCGACGTTAGTAACATCGCCAAATAACATTGCCCTAGCGACGTTTTGTGACGTTTTCTCGTTTAGCGACACGTTTTTTCGTCGTTCCCGAAACGTCGCCTTAAACGTCGCTAAATTGATTTAGCGACGTTTTCACCGAGGTTAGCGACGTATTGAGCCGTCGCTAATCTGACAAATTTTTGTAGTGATAGTCCAGACAAAATCTAGCTAAACTAAGTCACTACAGGCGGTGCGTCCTCTACGAGCACCGGGTCCACATGTTGGTCCTGGTCGTAGACTCCATCTATGCCAAACCCGTAGTAGGTCGGACAATCTGCATCTAAATCCTCTGAAAAACAACGAAAGTTATCCTGTCAGGATATGAGCAAGTACAAACACCAACAGCAGTTCCATGTGAATTGACAAATACTATAAGAGACAATTATAATGAAATACAAGATGAAATATCAAGACTGAAATTAAAACAATACAAGAGAACTGGATATCATGTCATGTGTGAGATATAAGTAAACATAAAAAGAAAGTGCCATGTGATATTAGAGTGTTATGTGATCGGCTTGGGTCAAGATCAGGCTATTCCATTTGACCGGCTATGCACAGGTAGTATAATAGTGTAGAGATCAGGCCGGCCAAAATGGAAAGCTATGCACAAGTAGTATAAGGTCAGGCTACACCCTACATGTGGTGAGGGTAGAGCTATGCACAAATAATAAACAAGTAGGGGTAATGATCACATAACCTCTAATAATTCCCTATCCCCGAGTAGTATAATAAATCCAGACATGACAGGTCATGACACGGAATTCGAAAAGCAGGGGGCCAGTCCACTCCCAAATCGGTGTCTATACAAGTACAGAAAACAATATCGAACAATGTACTCATATACCAGGTAAACCAAGAATGACATCTCATGACGAGATTCATGTATACTAGTATGTGTATCCTCGTGTCGAGAATCAAGTATATCACTACAACTGAATCGGATATAGTAGATATCAAAGCAATGAAAACTATCAGATAATATACTTGCCTGAGATCCTGAGCTGAGAAAATCGAACTACAAACCACTCAAAAAGTCACGAACGGTCAACTAGCACAACAGTCTCCTAAGGCTGAATCAGACATTACCGGCATTCTCAGAATAGTCAAAATAGCTAGAAACGCCTATCCATAAGTCCAATTCTGGATACAGGGGCAAAACGGTAATTTTGGATCAAAATGGTGTCCGCCGTTGGACCCACTTTGTACCAAAAAATGTGCCAGAATCTACGGTCTCTAAAGTCATTAAACTACATGTCTACAGATCCGGTTTGACGAGATGAACCCAACCGTATGTCCAAAGTTAGATTCGGTGGGCCGTACACAAATTTGTCCGTTTGGATCGGGTCGCGGGCCCGCCAAAATAGCATTGCGGTCGACCTTCTCAGATTCGGACCAAACTTGGCATACAGGACCAGAAAAATGATACGGTCCTGTTGGCGTAAATTTTGTCTCGATATGACGAGCGTACACAAAGTAATTGACAAATTTGCAAAAGGTCGATACGGTGAATTTTGACGGATACGCATCAAATTAGTCGCGCACACGCGACCAATTTGAATTCCGTCAAAGCCCACACGTCCACGAAGTCGATATGCACCTTTCGATACTTTCGGTTCGTGACCACGTTGCCCGGATTGACGGGACGGAACGACGTATCGGGACATTTTTTTCTAAAATTTTAATTTTTGAAAACAATTTTTTCTCCAACTTCACAAACCAATAACTTTCTGTATAATGCATAAAAATTAAATCTACAAGAAGGATTTTGATCTCCTATATGTTGTTTACAAGTCTTTCAGACCGATTTTGAAAACTAGCAACACACTGGTCGCAAATCGGCCACAAAGTTGGAATTTTGGGACAGTTTTTAACGTCCAATAAATCAAATTTTTCTCGATTTTGGAACTCGTTTTTTGTCGCACATGATGCGAATCGGCACGAACTATTTGAAGGAATATGAAGACGTATATGTTGTGAACATACCAGAAGAAACGGATCGTGAAACGATAGAGCGAGCGTTGCGCAAGATCAAGGCGAAGTCGAATTCA
Source organism: Iris pallida (assembly GCA_029216955.1). Lineage (NCBI taxonomy): Eukaryota > Viridiplantae > Streptophyta > Magnoliopsida > Asparagales > Iridaceae > Iris > Iris pallida. The sequence continues at coordinate 11,439,471 of JANAVB010024997.1, read as the reverse complement.
CGGCTGTCGTGCGCTGCTGTCCTGTCTTCACGTCCTGTCGCCGTTGCGCGCGACCTAGCCGGCCTCCGGCGTGTCCGAGGTGGCGTGCAGGTAGTCGACGTCGAGGGAGAGGTGTGCGGCTAGATTTGGGTTAGTGTTTTGTAAAAAAATCCCTCTCTCTTTCTCTCTAATATATATAAAGGGTCGGGGGTCGTACGTTCGGTTTTAAGGAAAGGGGGGCTCAATTTGTTTGTTGTATGCGCGTGTGTGTGTGTGGGGGGGGGGGGGGGGTGCTTTGTGTTTATGTAATTTTGACTTTCTCTTTATTTTGACTTTTTTCTTTCTTTCTTTATTCCTTTCTTTCTTTACTTTAATTTTTATGTATATCAATATATATATATCAACATATATATATATATATATATATATATATATATATATATATATACATACATACACATATATATACACATATACACACAAATATACATCCATATATATACATATTATATATTCATTTATTATAAAAATACCTATTTAACTAATAATGTAAAAACACTAACATTAATAATTTAAATAATATTAAAATAATAAAGTAATATAAATGACTAGTCCTATTCAGGAAAGTGGGGGTGACAACCTGCGAGTGTTTGGTTGTAAGGCCTTCGCACATGTACCGAAAGACGAGAGATCCAAACTTGAACCGAAGACGAGACGATGCGTCTTTGTCGGCTACGGTCGGAATGAGTTTGGCTATAGACTCTACGACCCCATGGAAAGAAAGCTCTACAGAAGCAGGGACGTGGTATTCGCCGAGGATCAGACCATGACCAACACTCAGGATTCTGATATGCCTTCTGAGGCCGAGGAATTGCCTAAGTTAGAGTCATTTCGCTTCGAACAGTTTCTAGAGGACATCGCAGAGGATCCAGTTATGGAGGAGCCAGTACATGGAGTTGCTCTCAACCTTGATCATCAGCCTGCTGATGGTGGTCAAGGTAACCCTCAGGAGGATGAGCATGTCGGAAAGGTAGTTCCTGAAGAGGAGGAGGTTGTTGATATACAGCCAGCACCAGTGGTTCCGTTAAGGAAGAGCGACAGAGAGCGTCGACCATTTACGAGATACTCATAAGATGAGTATGTGTTATTGACTGACGGAGGAGAGCCTAAAAGTTTCGCAGAGGCTATCGACGACGAACATAGACAGGAGTGGATGGAGGCTATGCAGGAGAAGATGAGTTCCTTACAAGCCAACTCCACTTATGATCTAGTGCGGTTGCCAAAGGACAAGAAGGCTTTGAGAAATCGATGGGTGTTCAGAGTGAAGCAGACAGACGATGCTACTCGCCCTCGATACAAAGTGAGGCTGGTAGTTAAAGGCTACGGTCAGCGGAAGGGCGTAGATTATGATAAGATCTTTTTGCCAGTCGTCAAGCAGTCGTCTTATTCGGGTGGTACTAGCATTGGCAGCCAGTTTCGACTTGGCGGTCGAGCAGATGGACGTGAAGACGACATTCTTCACAGTGATCTTGAGGAGGAGTTGTACATAGAGCAGCCAGAGGCATTCTATGAGAAGGGCAAGTCACACTTTGTCTGCCGGTTGAGAAAAAGTTTGTATGGTCTGAAGCAGACTTCGAGACAGTGGTATATAAAGTTCGAATCGTTTATGGGGGAGCATGGTTATGCACGGACAACATTGGATCACTGTGTATTCGTCAGGTACTTTGTCGGGGATGATTTTATTATTTTACTGCTCTATGTTGATGATATGCTACTGGTGGGTCGAAATGCCACTAGGATAGCGAAGTTGAAGCACCAACTGGGCGCGACCTTCTCTTTGAAGGATTTGGGCACAGCAAAGACTATTCTTGGGATGGAGATCAGCCGAGAGAGAGAATCCAAGTTGTTATACTTGTCCCAAAAGAAGTATATTCACCAGGTACTTCAGCATTTCGGGATGGACGGGTCGAAGAAAGTGAGTAACCCCCTTGCAGCTCACTTTAAGTTCACTGAGGAGCAGTGTCTATCTACCGAGGACGAGAAGGAAGATATGGAGAGGGTTCCATATGCTTCAGTTGTGGGGAGTCTCATGTATACTATGGTGTATACGAGGCCAGACATCGCTCAAGCAGTTGGCACAGTTAGCAGGTAAATTTCCAATCCTGGAAGGGTACATTGGAGTGCGGTCAAGTGGATCCTACGATAACTTCAAGGCACTGCCAATTGGAGACTTTCTTTTGGTGGTGACGAGCCGAAGCTGGTTGGGTATACCGACACTGATATGGCTGGAGATGTAGTGTAAAACTTCTAAATTTCTACTATATTTTTTTATCAATTTTGGTACTGATTTAATTTTTTTTGTATTGTACGTCGCATAGTCGTATTGTACGCAAACGACGTATTTCGTAATTGCTCATCGAGTACAAATATGGACGAGCTTACATATTTTTAGAAAAATATTTTAATTTTAATTTTTATAGTTCAAAATAATTTATATAATAAATACTTTGCTATCATACAAGAATTGCTAAGTTTGTTTCTTTTCAATTTAAAAGGGCCTTCAACTACTTATAATAAATAATAACTTTATTGTATACTAGACAAATATATTATGTAAATATTATTTGTGTATACATATATCATAATTATTTACTACCTTATTTTTAAATAAATAGTGTAATTTTCGAAATTATTATTATTAGTATTTTTTGAAAACATTTTTTTGAAATATTTGTGACGATTTAAAATTTTGATTTGATTCTATGGATACATTTAAATAGTAAACTAATATCTATGTTTGAAATTGATTTGATTTTTTTTTTAAACTAAAAGGATTTAATTAGATTTAATTGAATTTGGATTTGGATTGGATTTGATTGATTTTAAATTAATACATGAATTATCTACTTTGGGTTTTAAAAATATCCTAATCCTTATCTTAATGAAAATTTCCACATCCTATAAATAGGCAGGTACTCATCCATGTATTCTATTCTCCACAAAATTCCATCTACAAAACGTGCGTGCATCGTGTCCGTGTTCCCCGTCTAATTCTTATTCTATATCTACAAGGTACATGGCATCTCCTTCGTGTCGACAATCCCGACACGGTACATCACAAATCCTAAACCTAGTTACTACTCCATCCTCCACCATGTCCCATCCAGCCCCCGTACCACCTATACCAGCACCACCATAGACCATCCCTGCCTTCCCTGAACCTAGCCTCCGCCATTGCTGTCCGACTCCAACACCCCGACCCCCACGACAACCAGCCAGCACCAAAACCCAACCCAAACCACCCATAGGTACATCCTTGTCATCACCCCTCCACGGCCGTCCCTTCACCACCATAGACACAGCACCCTACTGTCGTCCGGCCAACACCAGAAAATACACCACCACCCGCTTTCCGACCACTCTGGCCAACAACTCCCTGACCCCGACGTCATCGGCCACCCCCGCCGTAACCGGCAGTCCCAAACCCAAACTCAAAAAAAAAGAATAATGCAACCCTAACCCTAGACTCACCGCCGGTGAAACTCCGCCCATCCAGCGCCGCGACTACCGTGGCCGAGCATCCATCAGCCGCCTCTTCGTTCCAGCGCCACCCGCGCCCTCATGGCGCGTCTGCTGGCGAGCCGCACAGCCCTCAGCGCCTTGCCGAGCCTAGCCACGCCCTCCGCCACGCCCTCTCCGGCGACAAACCGCCGCCGCGCCCACCATCAGCCGAGCGCCCCCTCCGTTCCCCTCCGACTCCTCTCTCTCCCTCCGCCTCACGCCCCCTTCCCTCTTCCGCAGACCGCACCCGATTTGTCCCCAGCTCCTCCGCGCCTCCGCGCCGTCCGATCGCCGAGCTTCCCGCTCTCCAGCTCACTCTCTCTCCTATACTTTCGCTCTCTCTTCTTTCTGCTTCTTTTTTTTTATTTTCTATTGACTCCCTTCTCGTAGAAGGAAGAGAGCTAAGTTATTATTATTAAGATTATTATTATTATTATTATCAATAAGTGAGCTGTTGTTATTTTTATTTTTATGATTATTATTATTATTATATTATATTATTATTTTTATTTTATCTTATTTTGTTTTTGTCTCCATGTGTAGGTTATTATTATTTTTTTCTGGTCTTTATTTTTGTAATAACCATTATACATATTTCACATTTGTAAATAGTAATTTATACCTTTACATATACATTATTATTTAAACATATTATTAGTATATTTTTGTATCATTATTGTTATTATTATTATTTTCTTCTCTTGTACAACAGTAGTATATTACGGTTATTAACAAAATTTATTATTGTTTTATAAATAGCTGTAATTGTTAATTAGTACTTATAAACAAGTATATAAGTTAAATACAAACTTTATTTACTGTCAGTAATATAAGGATAGTTTGCTATTAATTATCATTATTATTTTCATTGGTACTACTAGTACCTATATTATTATTTGTTCTCATTTTATTGAAATATTTCTAAATAAATTTTCATATTATTTTATAGTACCATATTTTTTTTTTACCTAAAATGATTTCCCACATAATTCCTAAAATATAGTTTTCAAGGATTATAAAATATTTTCTAAAATCATATATATGTTATTTATCTAATTTCCTTCAATTTCCTCCAGCCCGTGACTAAATCCTCTTATTCCTATTCTGTCACCAAATCCGTGCCACCTTATGTCCTTCCTAACTAATTTGACCCTTCTGGACCCAATGGAACTGTCCGTGCTACCATCAGAGATCTCCTTGTGTAGTTGTGACATCGAAGGCAGATTTTGTGCCAGCATGATCATAGCACCACCGCGGGTGTCCTACCAGGCAAGACACCTTGCCATTTGCTGTTTATTTATTTTAGCACATATTTCATGCATTATTTATTTCCTTTATGCAAAATAAACTGTGATACATGGCATAACCTGTTAGAATTTACTGTTCAGTTTTTTGCTATGTATTATTTTCTTACACATTAAACTTAGAGTTAAGGGACCACCCTTTGTGTGTTGCATTCATAGGCCTTGACACGTTTATACCACATTGTTGTGTGTCACATATAGGACTCGGACATACGTGATTGGCTGGCCACCAGTACGTATAAGCTGTGCGTTAGGAAATAACTGCTAATAGAATTGCATGCTAGAAGACTTAGCAGTTATGAGTTAGCATTGGGCGGAAAGAACATGATTGGAAGTTGACTACCACCCTATCTATCGTAGACTCGCTCGCTACTGAGGAACGATAGGTAGACTATATGCTATAGACTCGCTCGGTACTGAGGAATAGTATAAGGTGTTGTGACTCGCTACTGAGGTACTGTATTGGTATTTTCTTGACTTGATCGGGTAGTCATGCGACCATGAACTGTTCTTAAAACTGCATTCACCTAGATTTGGTTAGGCGCCCTTATCCGTTAGGTATGAGTACTTTTGGTTTGGGTACTTGTATCTGACCATGGCTTGGAACAATAACTTGTCGCGGATTAGTTTGTCACATCTTGTCCTTGTTTGGTTGTAGGTGTGACTTACTACTTCGATGAGAAGATATTGAACCTTGTCGGGGTCCGGATACCATATTGGATTCATAGCATGGAAAGATACGTCACCGTGAATTACTTTACCATCTCCTGTCCTTGTTTGGTTGGGGGGATGGTACACTCGTTCAATAGGTGCGTATTGGATCATGTTATAATTCAATTGACTTATTTATTTGAGCAATATTTATTCAGTTTATATGGCATGATATTATGTGTCTTGTTACGTCCCTCTGAGGACCTGGTTATCTCTCCAGGTGTGTGCTCTTGTCTTTCGCAGGTGTTTTAGCTCTAGCCGTGATCATCGTTATTTCTTCGTGGATGATTGTACTTGGATCGTCTTCGCTTCGCTCGCCAAATTCATTTCTTTACTCATGTATTTTTCCTTTACTTGTTGGTAGTAGATTTGTCTTCGCCCAACATATTGTATCAAGACAATTCATTATCATTATATGACATTTTTATCATTTATTTTGAGTGGATGAGATTAGTTATGGTTCTACTGCATTTTACAGCTTATGTATTTATACGAGGCTTCCATATATTGGAGTATACTTTGTATGAATACAGCTGGCATGTCTACGTTCCTAGTCCTACGTATTTTAGGACTGGGGCGTTACATATTTTTGTGGTGGCCCATGCAGGTCAAGATAAATTGTTTGGTTACTTTATCATACCAAACAAGCCTGCGAATAGGATTAGAAGTCTAGGATCTCATCCACATACTTGACCTCTTTCCTCGATTCCATATTCGACCGACTCATCGATTGCATCTTGCTTGATTCCTCCTATCATTATTCTTATCTTTCCTTCGTGCTTACTAGAGATTGACCCTACTAGTTAGATGTCCTAAACACCCTTAGCTTAATTCTTTAAGTTGGGTAGAATACCCCACGACCTGACATACCCTTGACCATTAAAGGAATACCAATGGTATTATCTAGACCATAGAGACTAGAGAAATTTAACCCATTTGAGTCAAACCAAGCCTTGGTCAATAAAACCATAGAATGGTGGTATAGGAATAAACAAGACTTAGGTTCCTATGACTCATAGACTATTCATATTTATTCCTTATTTCAATTTTAAATCTCTCGTGCTTATGTTTTTTTTACCATCTAGACTAATGATGCTAATGTAGCCTAGTTTTTTTTTGCAAGCTTAGCCTTTTACCAAGCTTGTTCGTGACATATATGTTAATGGAGGTACCCCACTAACATATTGTCTATCAGAACCGATGCATGATGGTCTGATCAACCAAGTGCACTTTGGTTCGCTTTTATCTATCGTTCTACGTGGATGGGGACATAGCTAAACTTGTCCTCTAGAGTCCCATCCGCGACTGCCTTGGCAACTCCTTTTGAGAAAAAAAATTCGGTCGTCCTTGAATCACGTATTCATATTCGATAACGCCTCCTTCGAACTCTATATTGCTTCGCCCTCACCTATTTTAGTAGGACGAAAGCGTCATACTAGAACTTCTTCTAACCTTCCCAGCGGCTATGACCATTCTCACTCGATGTTGCTATATCTTCATCCTCAACTACTCGACCCTATCAAGACCCTCAAATCGCTTAATTTAAGTGAATCTATTTCGTTCTCTTAATCGTGACCCTCATTTATTACCCGTGACCATGTCGTATTATTTTTCTATGATCTAGATCGCGATTTCTTACGGCATGATTTTTGTTATTGATTGTTCCCCATCGATACCCCCTTGTGTCTTCTCACCCCCTACAATTCTTAATTTCGAGGATAAAATTCTTTTAAGTTGGGTAGGATGTAAAACTCCTAAATTTCTACTATGTTTTTTTATCAATTTTGGTGCTGATTTAAAAAAAATTGTATTGTACGTCGCATAGTCGTACTGTACGCAAACGACGTATTTCGTAATTACTCGTCGAGTACGAATATGGACGAGCGTACATATTTTTAGAAAAATATTTTAATTTTAATTTTTATAGTTCAAAATAATTTATATAATAAATACTTTGCTATCATACAAGAATTGCTAAGTTTGTTTCTTTTCATTTTAAAAGGGCCTTCAACTACTAATAATAAATAATAATTTTATTGTATACTAGAAAAATATATTATGTAAATATTATTTGTGCATACATATATCATAATTATTTATTACCTTATTTTTAAATAAATATTTTGAAATTATTATTATTAGTATTTTTGGAAAATATTTTTTTGAAATATTTGTGACGATTTAAAATTTTGATTTGATTCCATGGATACATTTAAATAGTAAACTAATATCTTTGTTTGAAATTGATTTGATTTTTTTTTAAACTAAAAGGATTTAATTAGATTTAATTGAATTTGGATTTGGATTGGATTTGATTGATTTTAAATTAATACATGAATTATCTACTTTGGGTTTTAAAAATATCCTAATCCTTATCTTAATGGGAATTCCCACATCCTATAAATAGGCAGGTACTCATCCATGTATTCTATTCTCCACAAAATTCCATCTACAAAACGTGCGTGCATCGTGTCCGTGTTCCCCGTCCAATTCTTATTCCATATTTACAAGGTACATGTCAGCTCCTTCGTGTCGACAATTCCGACACGGTACATCACAAATCCTAAACCTAGTTACTACTCCATCCTCCACCATGTCCCGTCCAGCCCCCGTACCACCTACACCAGCACCACCATAGACCATCCCTGCCATCCCTGAACCCAGCCTCCGCCATTGCTGTCCGACTCCAACACCCCGACCCCCACGACAACCAGCCAGCACCAAACCCCAACCCAAACCACCCATAGGTACATCCCCGTCATCACCCCTCCACGGCCGTCCCTTCACCACCATAGACACAGCACCCTACTGCCGTCCGGCCAACACCAGAAAATACACCACCACCTGCTTTTCGACCACTCCGGCCAACAACACCCCGACCCCGACGTCATCGGCCACCCCCGTCGTAACCGGCAGTCCCAAACCCAAACTCAAAAAAAAAAATTAAAGAATAATGGAACCCAAACCCTAGACTCACCGCCGGTGAAACTCCGCCCGTCCAGCGCCGCGACCACCGTGGCCGAGCATCCATCAGCCGCCTCTTCGTTCCAGCGCCACCTGCGCCCTCCTGGCGCGTCCGCCGGCGAGCCGTGCAGCCCTCAGCGCCCTGTCGAGCCTAGCCGCGCCCTCTGCCACGCCCTCTCCGGCGATAAACCGCCGCCGCGCCCACCATCAGCCGAGCGCCACCTCCGTTCCCCTCCGACTCCTCTCTCTCCCTCCGCCTCACGCCCCCTTCCCTCTTCCGCAGACCGCACCCGATCTGTCCCCAGCTCCTCCGCGCCTCCGCGCCGTCCGATCGCCGAGCTTCCCGCTCTCCAGCTCACTCTCTCTCCCATACTTTCTCTCTCTCTTCTTTCTGCTTCTGTTTTTTTTTATTTTCTATTGACTCCCTTCTCGTAGAAGGAAGAGAGCTAAGTTATTATAATAATAATAATTATAATAATATAATAATTATTATTATTATTATTATCAATAAGAGAGCTGTTGTTGTTTTTATTTTTATGATTATTGTTATTATATTTTATTATTATTTTTATTTTATCTTATTTTGTTTTTGTCTCCATGTGTAGGTTATTATTATTTTTTTCTGGTCTTTATTTTTGTAATAACCATTATACATATTTCACATTTGTAAATAGTAATTTATACCTTTACATATATATTATTATTTAAACATATTATTAGTATTTTTGTATCATTATTGTTATTATTATTATTTTCTTCTCTTGTACAACAGTAGTATATTACGGTTATTAACAAAATTTATTATTATTGTATAAATAGCTGTAATTGTTAATTAGTACTTATAAACAAGTATATAAGTTAAATACAAATTTTATTTACTGTCAGTAATATAAGGATAGTTTGCTATTAATTATCATTATTATTTTTATTGGTACTACTAGTACCTATATTATTATTTGTTCTCATTTTATTGAAATATTTCTAAATAAATTTTCATATTATTTTATAGTACCATATTTATTTATTTTTTTTACCTAAAATGATTTCCCATATAATTCCTAAAATATAGTTTTCAAGGATTATAAAATGTTTTCTAAAATCATATATATGCTATTTATCTAATTTCCTTCGATTTCCTCTAGCCCGTGACTAAATCCTCTTATTCCTATTCTGTCATCAAATCTGTACCACCTTGTGTCCTCCCTAACTAATTTGATCCTTCTGGACCCAATGGAACTGTCCGTGCTACCATCAGAGATCTCCTTGTGTAGTTGTGACATCGAAGGCAGATTTTGTGCCAGCATGATCATTGCACCACCGCGGGAGTCCTACCAGGCAAGACACCTTGCCATTTGCTGTTTATTTATTTTAGCTCATATTTCATGCATTATTTATTTCTTTTATGCAAAATAAACTGTGATATATGGTCTTTACCTGTTAGAATTTACTGTTCAGTTTCTTGCTATGTATTATTTTCTTACACATTAAACATAGAGTTAAGGGACCACCCTTTGTGTGTTGCATTCATAGGCCTTGACACGTTCATACCACGTTGTTATGTGTCACATATAGGACTCGAACATGCGTGATTGGCTGGCCACCAGTATGTATAAGCCGTGCGTTAGGAAATAACTGCTAATAGAATTGCATGCTAGAAGACTTAGCAGTTATGAGTTGGCATTGGGCAGAAAGAACATGAGTGGAAGTTGACTACCACCCTATCTATCGTAGACTCGCTCGCTACTGAGGAACGATAGGTAGACTATATGCTATAGACTCGCTCGGTACTGAGGAATAGTATATGGTGTTGTGACTCGCTACTGAGGTACTTCATTAGTATTTTCTTGACTTGATCGGGTAGTCATGCGACCATGAACTGTTCTTAAAACTGCATTCACCTAGATTTGGTTAGGCGCCCTTATCCGTTAGGTACGAGTACTTTTGGTTTGGGTACTTGTATCTGACCATGGCTTGGAACAATTACTTGTCGCGGATTAGTTTGTCACATCTTGTCCTTGTTTGGTTGTAGGTATGACTTACTACTTCGATGAGAAGGTATTGAACCTTATCGGGGTCCGGATACCATATTGGATTCATAGTATGGAAAGATACATCACCGTGAATTAGTTTACCATCTCATGTCCTTGTTTGGTTGGGGGGATGGTACACTCGTTCAATAAGTGCGTATTGGATCACGTTATAATTCAATTGACTTATTTATTTGAGCAATATTTATTCAGTTTATATGGCATGATATTATGTGTCTTGTTACGTCCCTCTGAGGACCTGGTTATCTCTCCAGGTGTGTGCTCTTGTCTTTCGCAGGTGCTTTAGCTCTAGCCGTGATCATCGTTATTTCTTCGAGGATGATTGCACTTGGATCGTCTTCGCTTCGCTCGCCAAATTCATTTCTTTACTCATGTATTTTTCCTTTACTTGTTGGTAGTGGATTTGTCTCCGCCCAACATATTGTATCAAGACAATTCATTATCATTATATGACATCTTTTATCATTTATTTTGAGTGGATGAGATTAGTTATGGTTCTACTGCATTTTACAGCTTATGTATTTATACGAGGCTTCCATATATTGGAGTATACTTCATATGAATACAGCTGGCATGTCTATGTTCCTAGTCCTTTGGGACTTGGACGTTACATATTTTTGTGGTGGCCCATGCAGGTCAAGATAAATTGTTTGGTTACTTTACCGTACCAAACAAGCCTGCGAATAGGATTAGAAGTCTAGGATCTCATCCACATACTTGACCTCTTTTCTCGATTCCATATTCGATCGACTCATCGATTGCATCTTGCTTGATTCCTCCTATCATTATTCTTATCTTCCCTTCGTGCTTGCTAGAGATTGACCCTACTAGTTAGATGTCCTAAACACCCTTAGCTTAATTCTTTAAGTTGGGTAGAATACCCCACGACCTGACACACCCTTGACCATTAAGGAAATACCAACGGTATTGTCTAGACCATAGAGACTAGAGAAATTTAACCCATTTGAGTCAAACCAAGCCTTGGTCAATAAAACCATAGAATGGTGGTATAGGAATAGGTTCCTATGACTCATAGACTATTCATATTTATTCCTTATTTCAATTTTAAATCTCTCGTGCTTATGTTTTTTTTACCATCTAGACTAATGATGCTAATGTAGCCTAGTTTTTTTTACAAGCTTAGCCTTTTACCAAGCTTGTTCGTGACATATATGTTAATGGAGGTACCCCATTAACATATTGTCTATCAGAACCGATGCATGATGGTCTGATCAACCAAGTGCACTTTGGTTCGCTTTTATCTATCGTTCTACGTAGATAGGGACATAAGTAAACTTGTCCTCTAGAGTCCCATCCGCGACTGCCTTGGCAACTCCTTTTGAGAAAAAAAATCCGGTCGTCCTTGAATCACGTATTCATATTCGATAACGCCTCCTTCGAACTCTATATTGCTTCTCCCTCACCTATTTTAGGAGGACGAAAGCGTCATACTAGAACTTCTTCTAACCTTCCCAGCGGCTATGACCATTCTCACTCGATGTTGCTATATCTTCATCCTAAACTACTCGGCCCTATCAAGACCCTCAAATCGCTTAGTTTAAGTGAATCTATTTCGTTCTCTTAATCGTGACCCTCATTCATTACCCGTGACCATGCCGTATTATTGTTCTATGATCTAGATCGCGATTTCTTACGGCATGATTTTTGTTATCGATTGTTCCCCATCGATACCCCCTTGTGTCTTCTCACCCCCCTACAATTCTTAATTTCGAGGACGAAATTCTTTTAAGTTGGGTAGGATGTAAAACTCCTAAATTTCTACTATATTTTTTTTTATCAATTTTGGTACTGATTTAAAAAAATTTGTATTGTACGTCGCATAGTCGTATTGTACGCAAACGACGTATTTCGTAATTGCTCGTCGAGTACGAATATGGACGAGCGTACATATTTTTAGAAAAATATTTTAATTTTAATTTTTATAGTTCAAAATAATTTATATAATAAATACTTTGCTATCATACAAGAATTGCTAAGTTTGTTTCTTTTCATTTTAAAAGGGCCTTCAACTACTAATAATAAATAATAATTTTATTGTATACTAGAAAAATATATTTTGTAAATATTATTTGTGCATACATATATCATAATTATTTATTACCTTATTTTTAAATAAATATTTCGAAATTATTATTATTAGTATTTTTGGAAAATATTTTTTCGAAATATTTGTGACGATTTAAAATTTTGATTTGATTCCATGGATACATTTAAATAGTAAACTAATATCTATGTTTGAAATTGATTTGATTTTTTTAAACTAAAAGGATTTAATTAGATTTAATTGAATTTGGATTTGGATTGGATTTGATTGACTTTAAATTAATACATGAATTATCTACTTTGGGTTTTAAAAATATCCTAATCCTTATCTTAATGGGAATTCCCACATCCTATAAATAGGCAGGTACTCATCCATGTATTCTATTCTCCACAAAATTCCATCTACAAAACGTGCGTGCATCGTGTCCGTGTTCCCCGTCCAATTCTTATTCCATATTTACAAGGTACATGGCATCTCCTTCGTGTCGACAATCCCGACACGGTACATCACAAATCCTAAACCTAGTTACTACTCCATCCTCCACCATGTCCCGTCCAGCCCCCGTACCACCTACACCAGCACCACCATAGACCATCCCTGTCTTCCCTGAACCCAGCCTCCGTCAGTGCTGTCCGACTCCAACACCCCGACCTCCACGACAACCAGCCAGCACCAAACCCCAACCCAAACCACCCATAGGTACATCCCCGTCATCACCCCTCCACGGCCGTCCCTTCACCACCATAGACACAGCACCCTACTGCCGTCCGGCCAACACCAGAAAATACACCACCACCTGCTTTCCGACCACTCCGGCCAACAACTCCCCGACCCCGACGTCATCGGCCATCCACACCGTAACCGGCAGTCCCAAAACCAAACTCAAAAAAAAAGAATAATGAAACCCTAACCCTAGACTCACCGCCGGTGAAACTCCGCACGTCCAGCGCCGCGACCACCGTGGCCGAGCATCCATCAGCCGCCTCTTCGTTCCAGCGCCACCCGTGCCCTCCTGGTGCATCCGCCGGCGAGCCACGCAGCCCTCAGCGCCTTGTCGAGCCTAGCCGCGCCCTCCGCCATGCCCTCTCCGGCGACAAACCGCCGTCGCGCCCACCATCAGCCGAGCGCCCCCTCCGTTCCCCTCCGACTCCTCTCTCTCCCTCCGCCTAACGCCCCCTTCCCTCTTCCGCAGACCGCACCCGATCTGTCCCCAGCTCCTCCGCGCCTCCGCGCCGTCCGATCGCCGAGCTTTCCGCTCTCCAGCTCACTCTCTCTCCAATACTTTCTCTCTCTCTTCTTTCTGCTTCTGTTTTTTTTATTTTCTATTGACTCCCTTCTCGTAGAAGGAAGAGAGCTAAGTTATTATAATTATAATTATAATTATTATTATTATTATTGTTATTATTATTATTATCAATAAAAGAGCTGTTGTTGTTTTTATTTTTATTTTTATTTTTATGATTATTATTATTATATTTTTTTATTATTTTTATTTTATCTTATTTTGTTTTTGTCTCCATGTGTAGGTTATTTTTTTTTTTGTGGTCTTTATTTTTGTAATAACCATTATACATATTTCACATTTGTAAATAGTAATTTATACCTTTACATATACATTATTATTTAAACATATTATTAGTATATTTTTGTATCATTATTGTTATTATTATTATTTTCTTCTCTTGTACAACAGTAGTATATTACGGTTATTAACAAAATTTATTATTATTGTATAAATAGCTGTAATTGTTAATTAGTACTTATAAACAAGTATATAAGTTAAATACAAATTTTATTTACTGTCAGTAATATAAGGATAGTTTGCTATTAATTATTATTATTATTTTCATTGGTACTACTAGTACCTATATTATTATTTGTTCTCATTTTATTGAAATATTTCTAAATAAATTTTCATATTATTTTATAGTACCATATTTATTTTTATTTTTTACCTAAAATGATTTTCCACATAATTCCTAAAATATAGTTTTCAAGGATTATAAAATGTTTTCTAAAATCATATATATGTTATTTATCTAATTTCTTTCGATTTCCTCCAGCCCGTGACTAAATCCTCTTATTCCTATTCTGTCACCAAATCCGTACCACCTTATGTCCTCCCAAACTAATTTGACCCTTCTGGACCCAATAGAACTATCCGTGCTACCATCAGAGATCTCCTTGTGTAGTTGTGACATCGAAGGCAGATTTTGTGCCAGCATGATCATTGCACCACCGCGGGAGTCCTACCAGGCAAGACACCTTGCCATTTGCTGTTTATTTATTTTAGCTCATTTTTTATGCATTATTTATTTCTTTTATGCAAAATAAACTGTGATATATGGCATAACCTGTTAGAATTTACTGTTCAGTTTCTTGCTATGTATTATTTTCTTACACATTAAACTTAGAGTTAAAGGACCACCCTTTGTGTGTTGCATTCATAGGCCTTGACACGTTTATACCACGTTGTTGTGTGTCACATATAGGACTCGGACATGCATGATTGGCTGGCCACCAGTACGTATAAGCCGTGCGTTAGGAAATAACTGCTAATATAATTGTATGCTAGAAGACTTAGCAGTTATGAGTTAGCATTGGGCGGAAAGAACATGATTGGAAGTTGACTACCACCCTATATATCGTAGACTCGCTCGCTACAGAGGAACGATAGATAGACTATATGCTATAGACTCGCTCGGTACTGAAGAATAGTATATGGTGTTGTGACTCGCTACTGAGGTACTGCATTGGTATTTTCTTGACTTGATCGGGTAGTCATGCGAACATGAACTGTTCTTAAAACTGCATTCACCTAGATTTGGTTAGGCCCCCTTATCCGTTAGGTACGAGTACTTTTGGTTTGGGTACTTGTATCTGACCGTGGCTTGGAACAATAACTTATCGCAGATTAGTTTGTCACATCTTGTCCTTGTTTGGTTGTAGGTGTGACTTACTACTTCGATGAGAAGGTATTGAACCTTGTCGGGGGTCCGGATACCATATTGGATTCATAGCATGGAAAGATACGTCACCGTGAATTAGTTTACCATCTCCTGTCCTTGTTTGGTTGGGGGGATGGTACACTCGTTCAATAGGTGCGTATTGGATCATGTTATAATTCAATTGACTTATTTATTTGAGCAATATTTATTCAGTTTATATGGCATGATATTATGTGTCTTGTTACGTCCCTCTGAGGACCTGGTTATCTCCCCAGGTGTGTGCTCTTGTCTTTCGCAGGTGCTTTAGCTCTAGCCGTGATCATCGTTATTTCTTCGAGGATGATTGCACTTGGATCGTCTTTGTTTCGCTCGCCAAATTTATTTCTTTACTCATGTATTTTCCTTTACTTATTGGTAGTGGATTTGTCTCCGCCCAACATATTGTATCAAGACAATTCATTATCATTATATGACATCTTTTATCATTTATTTTGAGTGGATGAGATTAGTTATGGTTCTACTGCATTTTACAGCTTATGTATTTATACGAGGCTTCCATATATTGGAGTATACTTCGTATGAGTACAGCTGGCATGTCTACGTTCCTAGTCCTACGTATTTTGGGACTGGGGCGTTACTTGTAGATACGAGACGATCGACTTCGGGCTATATGATGATATTTGCTGGTGGAGCGGTATCGTGGCAGTCGCGGTTGTAGAAGTGTGTTGCCTTGTCGACGACAGAGGTAGAGTACATTGCGACGACAGAAGCTTGCAAGGAGCTGCTTTGGATGAAGAAGTTGCTGCAGAAAGTCGGGCTAAAGCAAGAGCAGTATACTTTGCTTTGTGATAGCCAGAGAGTCATTCACCTTGTGAAGAACCAGACATTTCATCGTCGGTCCAAGCATATTGAGATTCGGTATCATTGGATACGGGATGTGGTTGAGAAGAAGGACGCGACGCTTGAAAAGGTCCATACTGATGACAATGGAGCGGACATGCTCACGAAGGTTCTACAAAGGGGAAAGTTTGAGTACTGTAGGCGGATCGTCGAGATGACGAGTTCCTCCACCTAGTTGTAAAGGGGAAAATTTGTTGGAGTGGGTGGGGTTCCCAACCTATGTGAAAAATATTCCGGAGTGCGACGAGCGCCATCCGTGTGTCGGAGAAGCTCGGGGAGTGCATCGATCATATTTTGGAACATATATGGTAAGGAAATATATGATTGGATTTCCATATTTACTTTGATCATATGTTTATGATTAGATTCTTCATATAGTAGCTTTCCATATAATTGGGCTTCCAATTATGGCAAGCCAATTATGATTGGAATTCCATTAAATATATGATTGATGCATATTGAAAGTTTCCATATATATTGACCTTCCATGTATGGATTACCAAGGGCTTATAAAAGGGTTATGGATGCAAGTTGAAAAACATCTCAAAAAACAAGAGTGCTTTACAATATTTGAGAGAGAGAAAGAGTGAGAGGATTAAGGACTATTGTGAAGGAGAGATTGTTTCGAATAATTTTTCGGCATCGCTTGTTCTTCGGAGTCTGCAATCAAAATTTTCTTCTTTCAAGTGAGTTGTGGTGATCCGTGTTGGATTGAGAGGAGCTTGTAAAGGGGGTATTCTCTTTATTCCATTAGTGGAGGTTCTTCAAGGTTGACTCCGATTGTCCCGTGGTTTTTCCCGCAAGGATTTTCCACGTCAAAAATCTTTGTGTCTGCGATTTGTGTTGGCATTTTTGGTTTGTGTGCTTTCTGGTTTGGGGGAACGATTTCCGCGCTTCGTTCCCAACAAGTGTTGCTATATCATGGAAATCAAAGAAGCAAACACTACTCTCGTACTCATCCATGGAGTCAAAGTTATATGCATTAGCAGCAACTGCAGATGAATCAGAGTGGCTTCGAAAGCTCATGTTCGATATTCTTCCAATGGGAACTCATATTCTAGCTATTCATATCGACTGCGACAATTGGGTGATTCCAACAGTAGTTTCAAACCTCCTCTTCAATTGCAATGTCACACCCCACTTCCGGAATAAGGCAAATTGCGTATATAACAACCATCCCAGGCTATGCGACCTATGAATACCCCAGTACCCATATTCGTGATTGTCACATGTAGGTTCTAGGATAGGGAATAATGCAGGACAATTCTATGCTCAAGAATCAATAATCAGTTGATAACAAGATAATCTCTATTAACAGAAGGTTTATTACATCCTAACTCTACCCATGTACAACCCCAAAATAAAGTTGAATACAAATTATATCAACTACAGAATGTGTAGAGAAAATCTGCACCTCCGGCTTTTATCCATGCTCCACATTCTCTTTCATGTTATACGACTGAAGAGCCACCCCTTGAATTTACTAACATACCTAGCAAATAAATACTAGGTCGTCAAACGACATGCAATCTTCGAGCCAAAGATCGCTCGAAAAAACAACAAAATATAGATATGAACCAATAAGGATAAAAATTACTAGCTGATAGATAAAAAAAGAGATGGAAACCATCATAATTGTTAAAGTTATACAATTTCTAACACTCCACGTCACATTTTAAAACACGAGACAAGACAATAAGAAGATAGCCTAATTCCAACCAAACTCTCGATACATCACACTCACTACATTGTAAATGTAAATAAGTACTCACTAACCAATCACAAACATAATTAAGCAACCATACGTATCAAAGTTTACAACTCCTAACACTTGACATACAACCAACAAACATATACGACACAACAGATACAAATAACATAGTTAAGAAAACCAACTACCAACGTCTACGAGTCCTAACACTCAAATCGCAGTCACAAACACATTCCATTCATAAACAACCACTTCACAAAAAACAAACATTTCTATACGAAATGCAGTTTGGAGAATACGATAGATCCGTGTGATTATTTTTCAGAAATAATCTCATTTCTCCGGGATCAAATTGTTGCTAAGGATTAGAACACTGCTTAGCCCCCCCAATAGGCCATGGACAAAAGATGAATCAATTATTAAACTTAATTGATACTCGATCGAGTTAAATATTGTGTGTGCGATCGAGATAAGAACTTTAATCAGATTGAAGACCGGTTAAGGACTGCAGCAAGTTCTACATTGCAAAGTGAGCTAATCCTCACACCTTCTCTTCGCAGTGCCTTACAAAGAAGGTAGTACTGATAAGCTTTTAATTTTAATTATATTGCAAAGATTCCATCCATTATGACCCTAATGTTCTGCCCCTCCAAATGGTGCAGACCTAACAATCACAAACCTAATTGTTATTATCTTGCGATTTGAAATATGGAGTATGAGTTTCGATCTAAGTATGCTACAATCACATCGTGTTCCAAAAACTCCAATTGAACAACCTTGCTCTTATAAAAAAACAAGAGTAAGTGTTTTCATCCTTGTGCGTTAAACGGTACAACGTGATAAGAAGACATCATACTAAAGAATATCCGCGACAGAGAATAACCTTGCATTCTGAAGGATCATGACTTAAGAATTTGGTTTCATTGTGTGTTCCCGTATCCGTATTCTATGCATCCAAAGGTCGAGTATCCAACCCCAATTGACTTTAAAATTATAGAGAGCCCGACACTAACCTAGCGTAATTTGATTTTGAATACGCGACTATCCGTAACTTGTAGGTAGAAATGCATTTACCTCGTTTTCGAGATGAGAAATGGTTTCTCCCACATTTAAAAAAAAACTAAACTAAACTGACAGCCTCATTTGTATTTCTTACTCCGAAAATAATTTATAACAATTTATACTAGGGGTGAGCGTCGGTATAATCGGTCGGTATTTGGTTAGATTTTTCGGTATTTTTTTAAATCGGTATTTAAAAAAGCAATACCAATATCGTACCATTTAGAATCGGTTTTTTCGGTTTCGGTTAAATCGTTATTCGGTCGATTTTTGTTCGGTATCGATATTTTACCATTTAACATTTGATTAATCAACACACTTAATATGAACCTCTTAACCTAGAAAAATATTTTTTTACTTTTTTTTGGAAGCATTAAATTTCAAAACCAAGCCTCTACCAAGCAAGCAATTAATCAAATTTATTAGAATAATATGTAACAAGTCGCAAACACCTAAAAAAGAGCTTAAAAGATCAAACACGATCACTAAGTTTAATTCTTAGTATAAGTTTAAGTACACTAAAATTCATTTCAAAATTATATGAAAACACAAAAATATAAGCTTGAAAGACCAAAACTCAATTCTTAACATTCTTAACATAACTTCAAGTCCACCAAAATTCATTCTAAGTTCTAACAAACTAATTTCCAACTAAAACAAAGATATAAATGAAAAAGAGTAATATAAAATTAATCACGAACAACATTCTAAGGAAAAAAATGTATATATATATATATATATATATATATATATATATATATATATATATATATATATATATATATATATATATATATATATATATATATATATATATAAAATATATATATATATATATATATAAAGAAATATATATATATATATATATATATATATATATATATATATATATATATATATATATATATATATATTCTTTTTATATATATAAAAAGAATATATATATATATATATATATATATATATATATATATATAAAGAAAAAAGATGGGAGGACATGCGATCGCCCCCTCTGCTAGGGTTTTAGACGCGTCGACCTCACCTCCCCCCCCCGACCCCCTGATCCGCTCGCGGGGAAGGGGGCTCGTCGGCTGGGAGGATCGGGGGGGGCGGACGGCCTCTCCAGCCCTCAGGCGGTCCGGGCGGTTGCCAGCAAGGGACCCCCCCACGTGGGGGGGGAGGATCAGGAGGCACCAGCGGGACCCCCCCAGGCGGAGGAGGGGGGTCGGGTGGAGGCGACGGCAGCGGGGCTGGGCCCAGCAGTCCCAGACCGGGCGGCGGCGGCGTGGCCCCTCCAGGCGGGAGGGGTCGGGCGGAGGCGGTGGCGGGACCCCTCCAAGCGGGGAGGGGTCGGAGGGCGGGCAGATGCAGGGGGACCCCCAAGGGCGGGGGGGGGGGTCGGGCGGCACTTCCGGAGGAGAGGCTTCCGTATTCGAGTTCGGATCCGGGGGGGATAACTCTGGAAATACTGGCTGGCAGACTGTGACGCGAAGATGGGCGGAAGGACGACGAGGGGCACAGTCCCAAACTTCGGGAAGGGCGGGGCTAGGAAACCATGGGAATCGATCCTCGGTCGGCACAATGGATACCCGACGTCGTGGGGGAGGTATGGTGCGTTCTGTTACGGGTTGGAGGCCAAAGGCGACGGCGGCCGAGAATGCTAAGAGTATTGCTACTGATACCGACAAGACAGGCCAGGGTCCTGTGAACCCCCCGACCAGGATGCACGCTGAGGAGCAGAGGCCTCGGTCATGGAAGGAGGTCTGTACGCCAGTGGCTGTGAAAAGCCCGATGTCGATGGAGTTTGTCCTACCGATGTCGGTTGGAGGAGGGCTTCGGGCGTATTTTCCCGCTGAAGAAATAGCGATAGTTTCCGAATTCTGGAAGAACACTCTGGTGTTATATGTGTTAGGGAACAAGCCATTTTATGGCCAAATTCGGGGTTATGCAGAGCGTGTCTGGCGACCCAAAGGTAGCATAGAATTCTTCTCTCGGGAGAACGGGTTCTATTATGTCAAATTTGGATTAGCGGAGGATGTGTCCAAGATCCTACAGGGTGGGCCTTGGTCATTTGATGGGAGACTCATTATACTGAAGGAGTGGACACCGGAACTGAGGTGTGAGAAGGAGGTACTGAACGCTATTTCTATTTGGGTCAGATTCCCTGAGTTCCAAGTAAAGTATTGGAGTATCCCGCTTCTCATAAGACTTGCCAGCCTTGTGGAGAAGCCGATCAAAGCAGACGAGGCTACTACCTTTTCCACCAGACTGATGTATGCCAGGGTCTTCATGGAGATCAAGGCGGGCTCAGAGCTACCGAGTATGCTTGAGTACACTACAAAAAAAGTGTCTTTCTGGGACCCCAAAAATTCGTCTTAAAAAGACCCAAATCAGTCCTAAATTGTGATTTGGGACAAATTTTAGGACGGTAAGTGACAGTGCTATTAGGGTGGCGTGGCAAAAAGTTTTAGGACGAAAAATACCGTCCTAATTTGGTTTTAGGGTCGAAAAATGTAACCGTACCAAAAGAGTTTGAATTATCTTATGTTTATGACGGTTTACTAAACTGTCCCAAAATAAAAGAGTTTGTGACGAATAACATCCGTCCTAGAAAAATTTGCCAGCATCACAAAAGAATGTCATTTACATCTAGGACAATTACATAACCGTCCCAAAAGTAATACTTATGGAATTATTGTTTGCATTTTTCCAGCTATAAACATACAATTTAAATACACATATAACATAATTCATATGATCATGGTCGTTGTCGAGCTTGTCCTCAGGCGTATCTCCAGGAGTCGGAGCTCCCATACGAAAAAAGCTTAACAACATCAAGCATTCTTTACTATCATTTACAAAATAGAAAAACATGTTGCATTAAGTAGAAGACAACAAAATCCATATATAACTATAATGTTTAATTGGTAAACAACAGAAAAGCTTAACATTCAGCATCATTTACCATCATTTACAAAATAAATCCAAAACATAATACATCACCCACATTATCACTTACAAAATGAACCCATCACTCCACCATTACATACAAAATTATGAACCAAAACATTAAGCACTACACCATGTTATTGAATCATCTGTTAAACATTCACAAAATTAACCCAAAACAGTTTCCATCACAATAGTCGTCAGCCAGGCTCCTACCACCAAATCCTCTGCCCCATGTATATAACTTCCCATCAGCTGAAGTGCAAAACCAGTAGTTGTAGCATCGACGTGAATCGTGATTGAACAAGAAAGTCCAACTATCATAGATATATGCAGGGTGCAAAACTAACCAGACAAAGCAGCACTTTGGTCTCCATTGGCACATATATGAACTATGCTGTGCTTCTGGAATCCATGAATAATTCTGGGAACATTAGTGGATTCTGGTTTCTCGGACCCAGAGATTGACATGCCAATCTGTCTCTGTCTCCCCGAGCTAAAACCATACACTGAACCTTCGAGAGATTCTACATTCGACAAACAAATAAAAAGCAAACATGTTATGTATTATCAAATGCCTAATCAAAAGTAGAAGTTTGACGGTTGAGTATTATCAAGTACATCTCATAACAATTTGGGAAGGAAGAGAGAGGTTAAAAGAGAAGAAATGAGTGCATCTTTTGCTTCAGATAGGTGGTGAAGTGAAACATGAACATTAAAATCAAATTAGACTAATGGAAAAGATCAAATTTTCATAGAATTGAGTATTTTTTAACATTTCTTAGTCCAAAATCTACGTACAACTCGGAATCCAGACTGTAGGTTGACATACAAAATCAGAAGAGCTTTGATATTAGTAAGAAATATTTCGTTCTAGTTGGAATAATATCGAAAATGATATGGAAAATGATTACCAGCTTCTAACTTGTGATGCAATGATATGTTACCCTCTAAAGATCCATAAAGAACAAATTTAACAAGATCTGCAGCAAATTATCACTTCCGTCAATGAGATACAATAATCAAAGACTTCTACACTACAGAGCTCCAAATATATGTAGAATTTGAAATGTGGTTAATGATAAAAACAAGCCCTTGCAAAATTTATCACTTTGGAAACATGTTTTGGTCTTCCTATATGTATGAGAAACACAATCGATTTTAAAGGGCACTTTAGGCAAATGAAAGCAGAGTCAATCTATTAATTACGTACACATTTGTATGCTCCCTCAAACCTATTTGCCATAAACTTTTCTTTCCATTAGAGGATCAATGCAATGAAATATTAGGTCATCTTGAAGAATTCAGCTCCTACCAATGTACTTGACCTCATTAGAATATATTGACTTAATTTTAACTATCCTATGCTATCTCCACTTATACAGACACCCAAAACTTCTTCTAAACTACTACCCTACCCTTTTTAAGATACTTGATTTTGATACTTCTTCAACACTATCTACTTCTTATCATGTGATTGAGGCTGTCCACCCATAAGCTAAATAAACAAGGTGGCGGCGGATCTCCTTGTGTGAAACCGATATAGAACACTTAAGGAACAAAACATTTACCATGAACGAGCAGCTAATACATGCATATTAGCACAAGGATTGTCTTTAATGGAAACCTTTAAATTATTCTGGACCTGCTACTATTGGCTTATAGCAGAATATGCTGAGTTCAGTTCAATTAAATGATACTGGAATCATCAAACCTCGACCAGTCCTGGGATTAAAATTAAATAAGTGGTGGCAATGTAGGTATCATGACAAAAAAATGACGAAAATACAAAAAACGAATCTTATTTCACCTTAAGGCAAATGTAGTTAGCTATGAACTTTCATAATATGATTATCATTTGGTACAGGCTAAACACTCTCTTTTTGCCCATTAGAAACGTGCACGGTCAATATGTCACAAAAATTGTCACAAAAATTGTAGTACTTAAAACACTAATGAAGACTGAAAATTACAAATAAACTTTTACCTGAGCAACTCGATCAAGGTAAATCACAATTACAAACAAACTTTTACAATTCTTACCATGAACAATATCGTGAAGGGATCCCATGGTTGCATGTTATCAAGTGATGAAGTTAAAAGGACTCTCTTCAAATTTCCTTAGTTATAAGTTAAATGACTTCTTTATATGTGATTATGCATCAAGATGAATATATCAGGAAAAGAACATAAAAGAGGCTTGTTAAAATGAAGTTGCTAAGGTGAGATTCATTTGGTGAAGGTACAATATTTTGATCTCTCAACTAAAATTCGTTCAAAAAATGAATGCCCCACTAGAATATATACTGCACAAATCATCAGCATTCGCTAGCTCCATAGAGAGCATTACTGATCATTTCGAAGACAACACTTTAGTTATGTCAAATTTTCATAAGAGATCCCAAACATGTGATAAAGTTATATGCTTGTTGAAGTAGCAAGTTAAGACATACAAAATGTATAAAAGCACCCACATTAACAGGATGATTACAAATGAACAAAGGGAAACTTCATACAGGGGGAGACTATTTGTACATTACCTCCAAGAGCAACATAATAAAGCAGCATAATAGCTTTTTCTACCACAGATTAATTGCTCTTTGGAGTAGTCAAAAACTCTCAAATAACCTGAAGGGCATTACAACAACAAATTTGAAAACATTATATCAGTTAGGGGTATATCAGGAAATGAGAATAAATCATATTTGCATGTTACATAAGGCAGATACCATCTCTACCAACGATGGCCAAATATGTTCCATATGTTCAGAATGAAATGTTGCTGACTGAACCTTGGCAAACAGTAATCTTTACTTTGCTGGTGTCAAATTCCTGTCCAATAAAACAATAGCACTGAGAGTCATGCCATGAACCTTGAACTCCTGTAGGCGGGTTGATGGACTTACCATGCTGGTTATGCAAACCAGGCTCATACAACCAAGGAGCAATAGGCCATTTTCTGTCTGACTAGGAAAGTATCTAGACCAATATTACCATAGGGAACCACACACATCTTCAATGCAAAACATAACCCAAAAGAGTCAAACAGAATCACATCCTTATACAAGCAGATTAACCTAACGGTGAAGATAAAAGATTTGTTTTCCTCATAATAAAACCAAGTATTGCTGGACCCACTATGAAATAAATGAATACCCCACGCAAGGTTAATGTAAGTATCGGATATTGCTTCATATCCGATTGATTTTTCACAAATTGAATTATATATTAGCTAAATATGAAATTATAGGACATCCATATCAGACACCTTAGGAAATGGAAAGAGGAGATATAAGTGCAAGACCAGTAATTGTTCCTTACAAGAACACCAATATTCTTTTCATCTCAAGTTTAAAAGCACTATATCCTTTTATTCCATGCGAAAAACAAACAAACAGAAAAAATAAAAGTTACAAGGACAATGAATTATTGCATACTATTTTAAAAAAATTAGTCTTCATTGATATATGAATGCTTGGACTCAATAAGACTCGACTTCTCTTCTTGTGGGAGTAGAGGCTAATACTCTGAACCAGTAACTACTGTATTAATCAAGATCAGAGAAAATATTAAAAAGCTAATGAAAGTAAATAGTAAATCTAGTAATTTATTCCAGAAAATTACCATTTTTTATATATCTGGCTATGGCCTCTTGCTCCTCAATCTCATGTTGCATTGAGAATAAGAAGTATGAGTGCTTTCTTACAACCTGATCATGCTAATCATGCTTGTCTGACAATGATATGCGTGCTTTCATGCAAGAAAAGCTAATCATGCTTGTCTGACAATGATATACATGCTTTCTTGCAACCTACGAATAAAACTTATTCACATTATTGATAAATCAAAGAAAGGTTGATGAAATATAATCTAAATAACTCAAGCTGAACAACTTAAAATATGAATAGTGAGAAGTAAGTTTGCTATCCATAGAAAATAAAAACAAACAGTAACTAACAGCACAAGTGTATTATGTCATAACCTTTACTGTCAATACTGGCAGCATCCCATATTTAGAGAAGCTTTTACACTCAACCTAGTTAAATTTTTCTAACGTATACATGGTGTGGTATTATTACCTTAAAAAGGACTTTTTGAGGGATGTGATTTTACCAACAAGGAGATGCCCAAGATACCTTTGCGTACAATGACATACATCAACAGTTAAGTTACAGTTTATGCATATGAATTAAAATTGATTACAACAAAGTATGAGGTCAATCACAAACTAGCATTACATTCCTGTGACAACCTAGGAAACAAAGTCTTTCAAAAGTAATAAGAATTCATGGATTATCTAATATGCTATGAAACAAACTGAATGACAACATACTTTCCTTAATTTTCATGGGACACTTAATCAAGCTCAAACTCAACTACATCAATCTGAACAAAATGATGGACCCAAGAATGGTCAAACATCACTTTTCAAAAGCAACTTAACTTTCCTTAGTTGAAAACAAAGAGTTTGTGCAAATAAAGTTACAACTGAAACAAGCTAGACCAATTGCATCCATTTTCTATCTTGTTTTTCAACTTCTTATATACAAAAGTACCAAAATTTGATACTAATCTATTCACTTCCATGCAGAATATTGTAAAGTTCTTTTCTATATCAATATAGCTATCTTGGTGGAACAATATATTATATAACTATAATCCCTCGACTCTTTTTTGAGCTAGTAGATCACTCTAAAAAAGGAAGTTATGGTGATGTTGTGTTCTTGACAAACCATTTGTCGTGTCAGCGGCATTGTGTCCAGTTAGAGTACTCGTGTCGCATTCATACAACATGAAAACAACATGAAAGCATACAAAGAAGGCTTGTAAAAACCAGGGCTCACAGATCATATGGGCCAAAAATAATTAATTTAAACATAAATATATTAATAATTTTATATCTAAAATAGAACTAGTATGTGCCTCACCAAGCCATTGTGGTTAGTACTTTAGACTTATACACTATTGATGGTAGTCTTTTTTCAGTTATTTTTTTAGTTTTTTAATATATGTTTTTATTATGAATGGGGTTCCTATTTTAAAAGTTCGCCACGGGAGCTCAGAACTGACATTGGTAAAAAAAACATTTCAGGTTTTACATGAGAAGCAAGCACACCCTACAAACCAAGGTGTGCTGGATTAGGCGATATAGATACATATAGGTCACATTGTATCATTTTGGGTACATATATATAGGTCGTACTATATTGGTTTGGAATGTTCAATCTAATATTGATGCTCCCAACATTGACCCACGAGATAGTATTTTCCAATCAATATAAACAGTAGGCGAAAAATAATGTTGTCGACACATTGGTTTGGTTAATATGTTGATAAAGTTTAATATTTAACATATCATAACATTTATCTATACATTGACACTATTATCAAAATTGCATTTCTATACATTGTAGTATTCATGCATCTTAATATTTATACCGTTGAAAGTTTTTTTTTTCTTTCTTTCTGAGGGCTACTATCTAACATGTAAAATAAATAACACACCTTGCGCTACTAACGCCATACCACTATATATCAACACAACTCTCAAATAACAGAGAATGATACATAATCACTACTGCAGTACCACACGTTAGACTAGAAAATAATTCCCAATACTTTTTTTTATAGATGAAAGAACGAGATCAATCACAACCAAATTTTATTCAGTTAAAAGCGAGTGTAAAACACTAGTACAAGTAGATGAATAATCGTTAGCTGGTCCTCATTATAAGGGATTCAAATTAATTGAGTCATTTCAATTATTATATGTATATACTTTCTAAAACGAGAAGGAAAAGAAGTCAATATTAATAAAAGATTATTCGATTGAAAGCATGGAAGCTTGTCCGGATGGATGAGGGATGCTAAAATTACAACCAAATATGTTATAAAAACTAAGACAAAAATATGCACCCCATGTAAACAGTATAAACACTCACATTTCTTGGTAAATAATTCTAAAAATTGGTAAATAATAATGTATAAACAAGTGAATGGCATGTAATTAATTTCCAGCAAATTTTAGGCAAAAAATTGGTAAATAATTCTTATTTTGGACAAGCAAATAATTTCGAGCAAATTTTGAACAAAAAATTGGTAAATAATTTAGGACAAAATAATATACAGCATGTGTAAACAGTGTAAAACACTCAATTTCAAGAAAACTAGCATACATCTAAAAATTAGGGTAAAAATGAAAATTTCTTGGTAAAAAAATCTAAAAATTAGGGAAAATATACCAAGAAGTAGCACTAGAGCACCTAGGGTTGAAAGAATCACCTAGTTACAAAGATCGATGAGAGAGAGAGAGAGAGCAGCAGCAGCACCTAAGGTTGTAGCCATTCTTTTTTATTGGAGAGAGAGAGAGAGAGAGATGGGGAAAGATCAGAATGGTTTTATAATGAAAGTCAGAATGGTTTTGTGATAAACGGTTCAGATTTAGGTCATTTGATCGAACGGTTGGGATGGGGACACGTGGAAAGAAACATTTCCCCCTAAAATTTTGGCAATTGGACGCAAAATACTTGGCATTCCCGCCGAGTTATTTAGGACAGAAATGTTAATTATTTGAGACAGAAAATTTTATTAGTCCCAAATAGTGATCCATTTTCACAATCTGTCCCAAAAAATACTACTTTTTTGTTACAAAAATTATAGTTGTCCCCAAAACTAAAATTTTAGGACGTTTTAGACTAGTGTTTCTAATAGTGTCGTCCCAAAAAGACACTTTTTTTGTAGTGGTATCAGGTACCGTCTGGAGAGGTTCTGACCCAGGCGGTGGAGTATGACTGGGTCCCCCCATGTGTTCTTACTGTGAGTGTAGCGCCCCGCTTTCGATAGGCGACGGAACTTCATAATATGCTTGCGCCGAGTCAGATCGGCCGGGAACTTAGATGGCCATCTGACTCGATCGCTAAGCTTGGTAAACGTTAACGCCTTGCGACATCGATTCAAATCGATTTGGACGGAAGTTACGAGAATCGATCCAACTAATGGAACGACTTCTGTTGGAATAAGTCCTAGATGCAGCGGGCTACATCTCGGCGAGTGAGCTCTCTATAAGAGTCCTTTCGACGGGACCGGACCGCTGTATGGTTTTCTTGGAGCTTTGCCGCTGGGCTTGATTGAAGTGCTTTCGCGTCGTTTTTATGGATGCAATTACAAATTTCGATGCAAGGGGAAAAAGAAGGAAATCTAACAAAGTGTTGGTGCCATTGCAGGAGCTCGCATAACTAAGGATTGACGTCGCGTAGCGCTTCGACGACCCGCACAAAGCAAAGTAATCGGTGGGTGATTCGGTCCCTTCTTTTCTACTCTGTCCCGCAAACTTATTCCTTGCTTCGAATTCATTCAAATCGAACGATGCCAAGTTAATTGCATGTCAATCCACTAAGTCCAAGAACTCGGGAAAACGTATCGATTTAGAGAAATTCACTCTGAAAATACAAGTCTATCACATAAACCAGAAAGTTTAAGGTTCTAGTAAAAAGATAGACTATTTTACGTGCTGCAAAATATTATAAAACGTCGATCGTGGGTTATGATGCCTCGGACAATTTGGTGCCTACGGGACGCTAAATCGGGAGTACGACTTGGGGAAAAATGAATCGTTGCATAAGTTGGGGGAAATAATAATGCCGTTCAATACTGTCCGCGCTATACAAAACTGTTGCATATGTTAAACTGTTCACGTATTGGCATGGTCATGGACAGCTTGTGCACAAGTTGATATTTTTCCTCGAATCGATATCCGGGGCATCGGAATCGAATCGACCTAGGGGGAATGAATAATCGTGCTTCGGCACTGATGCATTGCGGGACCGTCAGTCAGGCTTGCAACCTAGACTGAGCGGGCCGAAATACCGTTGAGATAGTCCCACGTGATGTGTAACATCAATGACCGCATATAAGATAGTAGCATGCTCACCTATTGTCTTATGCAGGTGTAAATATTATATCTGTTTTTATGCAAGGACGAGCACGGCCGTGGTAAGAAATATGATAAACTGCTATGGTTTACTGTATGCTTTATTACGCAAAGATGGCTATCGAATATGAACTGAATTCATTTAGTTCTAATAGAAAGACAACTCTAAAGCATGCCTACCCTAACAATCAGAGTCGGTTTAGACGAGTGGGTTCGTCTCGTCCACTTAGCAAGTGTGCTAATCCCATTCTCCTAATTTCCCCAGGTGCGACGGGCACGCTCAATTAAACTGGAGCTGAAGTACGGAGAGGCATTTTGAAGCTCTTCCTATGCTGAAGTATTTTGAAGCCAATTCAAGTCGACGGCTTATGTATAAAGGGGCAAATGTATGGGACGGCAAGCGTTAGTTCAGGCAACTTGTCGAATGCATTTCCTTATGTGTTTAATCAATGTAGCCGTAACGACATCCAATGTAAATTACGACTTGCACTTCGTTGCAAGCTATGAATGAAAAGCATTTCTATCTTCCTATATTGCGTCTTATATTCTGATGTGATTTGTGAAGTTTCGACTTGGCATATTTATATCAAAATCAAAAGATAACCATTTGAGAACTTGTCATCTTGCATTGCACGAGCGCAACTCCAGGCTCGTGCGGCATCACGCCTTAGCGAGGACGATCGAATCAACAAAGTAACACCGGGGACGAACGGTTTGTCGACTCGGGGCGTGACAAATTGGTATCAGAGCACAGTTATGTTTCTTCGGATTTTCGAAAGATGTTTCATTGTTGGAATGTCCGTTGCGATGGCTCGATTGAATGCTTGTCGACATGCTGCGTGAAATAAAAGTTCCATACAGGTAAGCCCGTAGATATTTTGAAAAAAAATACTAACGGATTTACTATGTTTTGTAGGAATGACTAAGAAAAGAAACAATCCCGCCCTAACCCAAACTGTAGATAGTACGTCGAGCACAAAAAGCACTAAGCCTAGCGAGACGACTATACAGAAGATGCTACAGTTGATGGAACTGCAGCAGCAGTAGCTTCAGACATAATTCAAAGCCCAATTCAAGGCGCAACAGAAACAGATGAATGCCCTGACTCAGATAGTGAGCAGAATGGCGGGCAATACTAAGACGACGGATGAAGAGCCCGAGGAAAAGCAAGACGACCAAGAAGAAAATGAGGAAGAAGAGACTCAACCGCAAATGATAGATTCTTCTTCCTTGTTCAAGGAAAAGGAGTTCCGCAAGATGAATCCACCAAAGTTCAACGGCCGAGCGGAGCCTGATGTGATCGTGGGATGGCTCGTGGAGATGGAAGACCTGTTTAATCTGCTTAGCATTGAAGGGTCCCAGCGGGTAACTTGTGCGGCGTTACAGCTACAACTGAGGGCGTACGACTGGTGGGCCGCTAAAAAGTAGAAAATCTATGAAGCCGATACAGACGCCACGATTTCCTGGAAAATATTCAAGCAAGCCTTCCTCGAACAGTACGTTCCTCGTGCTGCCCGTCAACAAAAAGAAGATGAGTTCATGACGTTACGACAGGGAAATATGTCTGTCGACGATTATGATTCAAGCTTCTCAAAGCTGGAGAAGTTTGTCGGCGCCTTCCTGCCCAACAAGGAAGCCTGGTGTGAACGCTTTTAACAAGGCCTAAATGACGAACTGCGAAGGGACGTCATGAATTAAAGGTGCCGAACATACCGTGAATCCTATAATGCCGCTCTTGATAGTGAGCGCATCTTTGGCCGTATGTCGAGTAGAGGCATCCGTAACCACTTCAACAAGCGTCCTAACGACGCCGGCGCCGGGGGATCGGGAATAACAAAGCGTCCGAACAGATTCGATGATCGAGGCCATGGCAGTCAACACTGCACCAGGTGCGGTAGGCGTGGGCACTGAACCGTCGACTGCGTCACGAGATCTTGCTACAAGTGTGGCGAGGTAGGCCACATAGTTACATATTGCCCGCACAAAGGTTCGAATCAACACAACCCACCGAGGAACGTCCCGAATCTGCATAAAGCACCGATACTGCAAGGCGCGAATGCGGTGCCCGTCAACCATCAGAACCAACGCCACGGAGCTCAAGGCCGAGTTTATGCCTTAACTCGGGATGAGGCGCTTGCGTCCGATACGGTTGTAACAGGTATATTACTCTACAAAGATATACCTGCTCGAGTATTATTCGATTCGGGTGCGACGTATAGCTTTATATCTGCTGATTTTGCGAAAGAAAATAAAATAACCATGCAATCACCAGATATAAATATTAGCGTTAGCACTCCGTCGGGAGTCGATATGTCTGTGAACTTTATTTGTGGGGATGGCCACATTTGCATCGGAGGAAGATATCTATCCTTGGATGCCGTCGTACTAGACATCAAAGATTACGATATAATCCTGGGCATGGATTGGTTGGGCGCTTGTCGTGCAACGATCGAGTGCGCGGAGAAGAGAGTAGTGTTTCATCTTCCTGGCGAGACAGAGTTCTCATATTCATGCGCTACGGTCTCGAAGGCGGCAATGATGGTGTCGGCAATCTCGGCAAGGCGTATGCTGCGTTCCGGCTGCACGGGATACTTGGCATCAGTTCGAGACACGCGAAAGGATAATACAAACACACAGACTGATGTTGTGGCAGATTTTCCTGACGTTTTTCCTAACGAGATGCCCGGGATGCCGCCGGATCGAGAAATTGAATTCAGTATCGACACCTTTCCGGATACATGGCCGATATCTAAGGCGCCTTACCGAATGGCTCCAGCAAAACTGAAGGAGCTGAAGGTACAATTACAAGAGTTGCTAGATCACAGATTTATTCGCCCTAGCGTCTCTCCGTAGGGTGCTCCCGTATTATTCGTGAAGAAGAAGCATGGGTCGATGCGGCTATGCATCGACTATCGTGAACTCAACAAGGCGACCGTGCGGAACAAGTATCCTTTGCCGCGAATCGACGACTTGTTTGACCAACTGCAAGGTGCGGCAATATTTTAAAAAATCGATCTTCATTCAGGCTATCATCAATTGAAGATCAAGTCCGACGACATATCGAAGTCTGCCTTCCACACTCGATATTGTCATTACGAATTCCTAGTCATGCCGTTCGGTTTGACGAATGCCCCAGCCACGTTCATGGATCTGATGAACCGAGTCTTCCGACCTCAAATAGATAAATTTGTACGTATTCATCGACGATATCATTGTCTACTCAAAGAATCGTGAAGAACATGCGGAACATTTGAAGACGGTACTGCAGATTCTGCGTGAAAACAAATTGTACGCCAAGCAGAGTAAGTGCGAGTTCTGGATGAGTAGCATGACATTCCTCGGGCACGTAATATCTGCCGAAGGTGTTGTGGTGGACCCAAAGAAGATTGATGCGGTGGTGGATTGGAAACGACCTGCCTCGGCTAGCGACATTCGGAGTTTCCTGGGCTTAGCGGGCTACTATCGTAGGTTCGTGCGAAACTTTTCAAAACTAGCGTCGCCTCTGACTCGCCTCACCCAGAAGGGAGTAGTATTTGAATGGAGCGACGACTGTGAATCCAGCTTTCAAGAGTTGAAGCAACGGCTTGTCTCAGCTCCAATCCTTGTACTTCCAGACGGTCCAGAAGGCTTTCAGATATTCAGCGACGCATCGGGAACTGGCCTTGGGTGCGTACTCATGCAGAGAGACAAAGTCATCTCCTATGCTTCACGGCAGTTGAAATAGCACGAGAAAAACTACCCGACGTACGACCTAGAATTGGCGGCGATCGTCTTTGCGTTGAAGTTATGGCGGCACTACCTCTATGGTGTGGCATGCAGAATCTACACAGATCACAAAAGCCTGAAGTACTTATTTACGCAACGGGAACTCAACCTACGACAGTAACGTTGGCTCGAACTCATAAAAGATTATGAGCTAACGATCGAGTATACACCGGGCAAGGGAAACGTTGTGGCCGACGCACTCAGCAGAATATTTATGGGAACACTGGCCATAAACAAGGAGATACAGCGAGACCTTAAAGCGATGGGTATCGAACTCGAAATTGAGTATCGACACCTGCACCTAGCTCAGCTGAAGTTAGGATTGAGCCTGCTTAGCAAGATAAAGACCGCACAGAAGGAAGACTCATTCCTGAAGAAAATGTGCGAGCTGATTTCAACGGGAAGGGCGACTGACTTTGCGGAAGACGGAGACGGGACGATGCGACTAAAGGAAAGGCTTTGCGTTCCTGAAACTGCCGAACTCAGAAAAGAAATTCTGACGGAGGCACATTATACGAAGTACTCGTTACATCCTGGAAGCACCAAGATGTACAAGGACTTGCGCACAAACTTTTGGTGGCACGGTATGAAGAAAGACGTGGCTACGTTCGTATCGCAATACATGGCGTGTCAGCAGGTGAAGACGGAACACCAACAGCCAGGCGGCGAGCTGCAGAACATCGCCATTCCCGAGTGGAAGTGGGACAATATCTCGATAGATTTCATTGTGGAATTTCCGAAGACGCCTCGGGGGAATGACGCGATTTGGGTCATTGTTGATAGATTGACCAAGTCGGCTTACTTCATCGCAATTAAAGTAGGATGGAGCGTCGATCGGTTAGCACAAATCTACGTCGATGAGATTGTTCGACTGCACGGGGTACCGGCCTCTATAATTTCGGACAGAGACGGGCGATTCCTATCGCATTTCTGGACGAGCCTCCAAGCAGCGATGGGGACCAAACTGAACTTTAGTTCGGCGTACCATCCCCAAACAGACAGTCAGACAGAGAGGGTCAATCATATCTTAGAAGATATATTGTTTCTGTGTGCGATCGACCTAAAGACTAGCTGGGATACGTATTTGCCGCTTGCAGAGTTTGCGTATAACAATAGTTATCAGTCGAGCATTCAGATGGATCCATACGAAGCGCTCTACGGGAGAAAGTGCCATTCGCCGATATGCTGGGATAAAGTCGGAGAGCGACAAGTGCTTGGACCGGAACTGGTAGAGCAGGCCGTCGAAAAGGTCCGCTTGATTCGAGATAGACTCCACATCGCGCAAAGTCGACAAAAGAGCTACGTAGATCTTCATCGACGTCCTCTAGAGTTCTTGGTCGGGGACCATGTGTTTCTGAAAGTAACGCCCATGCGCGGTGTGATGCGGTTCGGTGTTAAAGGCAAGTTGAGCCCGAGATTTGTAGGCCCCTTCGAGATCATTGAGCGAGTTACGACGGTTGCTTATCGGATCGCACTACCTCATGTCTTAGCTAATGTGTACGATGTTTTCCACGTTTCACAACTTCAAAAATACGTACACGATCCAAGTCATGTGGTTAGCTTCGATCAGTTGGAGCTACGTACTGACTTGTCTTACTCGGAGGAACCTATTCAAATTTTGGACCGCAAGGAGAAGGTGCTACGAAATCGGTCGATGTCCTTGGTCCGCGTGCTTTGGCGGAACCATACAGTCGAAGAGTCGACGTGGGAGATGGAGGCGGAGATGAAAGAGAAGTACCCTACGTTGTTCATTTAAATTAAGGTCAGATCCTTGTTCTTAAATTTCGGGACAAAACTTTTTCTTTGTGGTATATTATGTAGTGCCCCGCTTTCGATAGGCGATGGAACTTCATAATATGCTTGCGCCGAGTCAGATCGGCCGGGAACTTAGATGGCCATCTGACTCGATCGCTAAGCTTGGTAAACGTTAACGCCTTGCGGCATCGATTCAAATCGATTTGGACGGAAGTTACGAGAATCGATCCAACTAATGGAACGACTTCTGTTGGAATAAGTCCTAGATGCAGCGGGCTACGTCTCGGCGAGTGAGCTCTCTATAAGAGTCCCTTCGACGAGACCGGACCGCTGTATAGTTTTCTTGGAGCTTTGCCGCTGGGCTTGATTGAAGTACTTTCGCGTCATTTTTATGGATGTAATTACAAATTTCGATGCAAGGGGAAAAAGAAGGAAATCTAACAAAGTGTTGGTGCCATTGTAGGAGCTCGCGTAACTAAGGATTGAAGTTGCGTAGCGCTTCGATGACCCGCACAAAGCAAAGTAATCGGTGGGTGATTCGGCCCCTTCTTTTCTACTCTGTCCCACAAACTTATTCCTTGCTTCAAATTCATTCAAATCGAATGATGCCAAGTTAATTGCATGCCAATCCACTAAGTCCAAGAACTCGAGAAAATGTATCGATTTAGAGAAATTCACTCTGAAAATACAAGTCTATCACATAAACCAGAAAGTTTAAGGTTCTAGTAAAAAGATAGACTATTTTTTGTGCTGCAAAATATTATAAAACGTCGATCGTGGGTTATGATGTCTCAGACAATTTGGTGCCTACGGGATGCTAAATCGGAAGTACGACTTGGGGAAAAATGAATCGTTGCATAAGTTGGGGGAAATGATAATGCCGTTCAATACTGTCCGCACTATACAAAACTGTTGCATATGTTAAACTGTTCATGCATTGGCATGGTCATGGACAGCTTGTGCACAAGTTGATATTTTTCCTCGAATCGATATCCGGGGCATCGAAATCGAATCGACCTAGGGGGGATGAATAATCGTGCTTCGGCACTGATGCATTGCGGGACCGTCAGTCAGGCTTGCAACCTAGACTGAGCGGGCCAAAATGCCGTTGAGATAGTCCCACGTGATGTGTAACATCAATGACCGCATATAAGATAGTAGCATGTTCACCTATTGTCTTATACAGGTGTAAATATTATCTCTGTTTTTATGCAGGGACGAGCACGACCGTGGTAAGAAATATGATAAACTGCTATGGTTCACTGTATGCTTTATTACGCAAAGATGGCTATCGAATATGAACTGAATTCATTTAGTTCTAATAGAAAGACAACTCTAAAGCATGCCTACCCTAACAATCAGAGTCGGTTTAGACGAGTGGGTTCGTCTCGTCCACTTAGCAAGTGTGCTAATCCCATTACCCCAATTTCCCCAGGTGCGACGGGCGCGCTCAACTAAACTGGAGTTGAAGTACGGAGAGGCATTTTGAAGCTTTTCCTATGCTGAAGTATTTTGAAGCCAATTCAATTCGATGGCTTATGTATAAAGGGGCGAATGTATGGGACGGCAAGCGTTAGTTCAGACAACTTGTCGAATGTATTTCCTTATGTGTTCAATCAATGTAGCTACAACGGCATCCAATGTAAATTACGACTTGAACTTCGTTGCAAGCTATAAATGAAAAGCATTTCTATCTTCCTATACTGCGTCTTATATTCTGATGTGATTTGTGAAGTTTCGACTTGGCGTATTTATATCAAAATCAAAAAATAACTATTTGAGAACTTGTCATCTTACCTTGCACGAGTGCAACTCCAGGCTCGTACGACATCACGCCTTAGCGAGGACAATCGAATCGGCAAAGTAACACCAGGGACGAACGGTTTGTCGACTCGGGACGTGACAGTGAGTGCTTTGGGCACACTACTAGTGCGTGCAAACACAAGGAGAAGGAGACTGTCAGGCCACAGGCGGCTCGGATGGAGGCACCTGGGAAGGAGACGACCCCCAGTCAGCTGCCGGGGGAGACGGAGCCAGTCAGACATATGGAGGAGGACACGGGAATGGAGGTTGATAGGAGGCTGGAGTCAGGATCACCGCAGAGACAGGAGAGCACGCAGGGTACATTGGTTCCGTTCTGGCCACAGAGGACCATCGAGACCAGGGGTATGAGCGCGGCTGGTAGTGGCCAGATGGTGATGGAGGCCTCCCCGGCGATCATGGTGTACAGTAGCAGGAAAAGGCTCGCTCTGGCCACACGGGAGGATATCCCTCAGGCGAGGGACATGGATGACCAGACTGAGGACAATCCTGACTGGGCACTTACTCTCAGCAGGATCCAGGCCCATCTTGCTCCTTCTTCTATGGTAGATGCAGTCATTGATCAGGCGGATGTGACACTTCCCCTGAGTATCGATCCAGACGAGTTCCAGGGGGACCCCTCATCTCTTAATTAGATGTCGGTCCTAGCATGGAACATTAGGGAGGGTGTTCCATTAGACGATGGAGGGAGATTGGAGGGGTTCTGAGGAGGGAGTCGTGTGACATTGCTATCCTACTGGAGACGAAGATTAGAGGGGCCGCTATGCTCTCGCGTAGGACTCCAGCAAACTGGGATCACATTCATAACTTAGATCTTTATGGTATAGCAAGGATCTGGGTTAGGTGGAACAAAGGAAGCTGGGCGGGGGTGTAGATCCATAAATCAGAACAACTCATCGGCGTTACTTTCGAGAACAAAGGTGGGTTTTGATTCATCCTGGGTGCTGTATATGGGCGCAATGACCGGAGACTCCGGGAGGCTCTGTGGAAGGACATTGTGCGTCTGGGTCTCATGGCGGACAACTTGCATCTTCCTCTGCTCATTATGGGGGACTTCAATGCTATGCTTCTTCGCCAAGAGAAGGTGGGAGGTCATCCTGTTCCGGACTCGATCTTATATGACTTCTAGAGGTGCCTGCTTATATCAGGAATGTGGGGGCTGGAGCGAGCTGGACATATCTGGTGGCATAACAAGGCTACAATGAATCGGATTGCTTGTCAGTTGGATCGGGCCTTGGGCAATAGTGAGTGGTTCAGGTGCTTTTCGAACTCGGTAGCGAAAGGTCTGGCGGTGGGTACTAGTGACCATTCACCTATCCGGGTTGGCCTCAGTGAGAGACCCACTCTGAGGGCGAGGCCATTTCGGTATAATAACAGCTGGTATCTGTCAGCCGGATATGAGGAGGTGGTTACGGGAGAGATGCAGCACTTCCGGGAAGGCACGGCTCAATTCCGTATGGTTCACAAACTCAAGCAGCTCAAGCGGGCTATCAGGGGGTGGGTGAAGACGAGACCACGGACTTCTCTGGCGAATAAGGAAGCCGAACTCCGGGATACTCAGGTAGCCCTCCAAGCTGACATTCTGAACGAT
The DNA here is from genome assembly GCA_029216955.1 of Iris pallida. NCBI lineage: Eukaryota > Viridiplantae > Streptophyta > Magnoliopsida > Asparagales > Iridaceae > Iris > Iris pallida. Next base: position 11,400,410 of record JANAVB010024997.1, on the reverse strand, counting down.
GAGCTGGCGACTAAGGAGAAGATCCTGATTGAGGAGGTTAGCGTCATGCGACTGCAGGAGGAGATTAGTGCAGCACAGAGGGCTAAATGTACATGGCTCAAAGATGGAGACCGCTGTACCAAATTCTTCTACGATATGATCCGTACCCGTCAGCACCGGAACAGCATCCCCAGACTTCTGAATGCTGAGGGACATCTTGTAGGGGACCCGGCGGAGATTCAGGAGGAGGCCGTCAGATTTTATACTGCCATATATCAGCAGACGGACTACTCTAGCATGTTCCCTGCTCTTGTCCCGAAGAGACTGGTGTCCCGCCATGGGAACAGTATGATTCTGGCACCTGTGAGGATGGAGGAGGTGGAAGACATTGTGATGAAGGCTAATCCCAACAAAGCTTCCGGGCCTGATGGCTTCTCTTCTGGGTTCTTTAAGCGACACTGGGGTGTGCTTAAGAACCATGTCCTGGCGGCGGTTCAGGAGTTCTTTGTGGAGGGCAGGCTTCTGAAGGAGATGAACCACACATTCTTGACGTTGGTTCCTAAGAAGGAGGGAGCGACCTCACTTGCAGATTTTTGGCCCATTACTTGCTGTAATTTTCTTTACAAGATTAACACTCATCTTATGTGCAGGCGTATGGAGGGAATTATGCAGGGATTGGTGTCCCAGAACCAAGCTGCATTCATCAAGGGCCGGTCGATAGCGGAGCACAGCCTGCTAGCTCGTGAGATGGTGAGGGAGTTCAGCAAACCTTGGGGGATGAAGGCCTGTGTGAAGCTTGACCTCCGAAAAGCCTATGATACGGTCAACCGGGACTTCCTGTGTCACTTGATGCTTGCCATGGGATTCGACGAGAGGTGGGTTGCGAGGGAGAGGGAATGCATTTGCTCTCCTACTTTCTCAGTCCTCATCCAGGGCACGCCGCATGGCTACTTCAGGAGCAACAGGGGGTTGAGACAGGGTGACCCCCTCTCCCCGTATCTATTTACCTTGGTGATGGAGTACTTTACATGCATGATGGATACGGCGGTGCATAGCAAAAGGATCGTTCCCCTTTTCCGGTTGGTGAGTCCGGTTGTATCCCATTTGATCTATGCTGACGACTTATTGGTGCTCCTCCAGCCCTCCATGCGGGGCACGAGAGCGCTCTCTGACATTATGGAGGAGTTCGGGCGGCTTACTGGGCTCCAGTTAAAGAGGAAGAAAAGCAGAGTATACTTCAGCTCCCGGTGTACACAGCAGGAGGAGAGAGCTTTCGCCTTGGGAGTGGATAGAGGCGAGCTCCCAGTGAAATACCTGGGGGTCCCGCTGACGGTCAACTATGCCCGAGAGCAGGATTGTCACAGCTTGGTGGATTTTGCTCAGAGGAGAGTGGAAGGCTGGCAAGCTGCGAGTCTATCATTTGGCGGTCAGATTAAGCTGGTACGTTCGGTTATTGCGAGCATCACGATGTTATGGCTCCAGTCTATCCAGATCCCTACGGCTACTATTCGCAAAGTGGAGGCCATATGCGCTGACTTCATTTGGAGGGGCGGGATGCATGCGATATCCTGGGATCAACTATGTCGGCCTCGGGAGGAAGGAAGAGTGGGATTGAGGCCTCTTCATGAGGTCAGGAAGGCAGCTTGTGTGAAGATGGCCTGGAGATTCATCAAGGAGGGTCGCTCTGGGCGATATGGATGGCGAACAGATACCTAAGGAGGACTAACTTTTGGGCCTGCAGAATAGACAATAATTTCTCGGTCACGTTTAAGGCCATTCTGAGGTGTCGACCGGTGCTTCAGACCGCTATCTGCAGGAACATGAAGAATGGGCGACTACCGACCTCTGGCTAGATCCTTGGTTGGGTTCCAGATCCTTGCTCGTGCTTTTGGGAGATCAGCTGGACAGAGAAGCAGACAGGGGGCTCACATGCAGTAGGATCATCAGGGATGGAGCTTGGAGGCCAGAAGGATATCCATTTACTGCTCAGCTTGCCGAGGAGATTCACCGTATTACTATTGATGCTAGCCTGCATACGGATTCCTGGAGTTGGGCAGGCCCAGGTACGGGGGACGGGTCAGGTCTATTCTGCTTTCGTAGCTGCTACGACTTGGTTCGGACCCACCACGATAGGACTGAGGTGGTGGACTTCATTTGGGGCAAGGGGGTTGCCCGTAAAATGCAACTATGTGCATATCGACTTCTTCGGGGTAGACTGATGACGAGAGACAGACTACACAGGTTTGGGATGCAGATCCCGGATGCCAAATGTGTGCTATGTAATGGAAAGGATGAGTCTATGGGGCATCTCTTCTTTGTATGCCCGGTGACCTAGCACATTTGGACTGAGCAGTGCGCGCAGCTGAGAGGAGGAGTTGGAGTGGATAGAGATATTCGGAGCATTCTCAGCTGGATCCGAGATCACAGAGGCCGGGATCCGGGGTGGGCTAGAAGAGCCAGAGTCCGTCTTGCCGCGTCCGTTTGGCACATATGGAAGGAGCGGAACAGACGTATCTTTGAGGGCTTGTCTACCCCACCTATTGGAATTCTACATAACATAGAATTCGATGTATCAGTAATGGCCCCATAATATTATACTTTAGGGCATGGAAAGTTGTGATATCTGTGTACTGTAATACCTTTTCCGCTATATGCGAGGAATAAATTCACCCTTATTCCAATATATATATATATATATATATATATATATATAGTCCGGCGGTCCTAGCTCTATTGGTTAGGACGAGTGGCTCCCAGTGGGGAGGTCGCGAGTTCGAGCCCCTTTGCGGGTTTGTGCTCCCACTCACTCCACTCGGGGTGGCTCGGCGGCCATTTGGCCGCGGCCTCGAGGGGGGACGCTGGACAGGGCAATGATGAATTGGCCTGTGTGATGCGGAGCATCCGCAACGTCGGAGGCCTGTCGACATAGTGCCACGAACTGAGCCCGAAAAAAAAAAAAAAAAAAAAAAAAAAAAAAAAAAAAAAAATATATATATATATATATATATATATATATATATATATATATATATATATATATAATCGGTTCGGTTCGGTATTTCGGTATGGTATTACATTCAAACCGTTACCACTACCATTATACCATATTTTAATCGGTTCGGTAATTCGGTATCGGTACATAATTTCGGTTCGATTTTTCGAAAATTTTTTAATCGGTATTCGGTCGATTTTTCGGTAGCGGTCGGTATTTGCTCACCCCTAATTTATACAAGACTCGGAGCAACCTTCCATTAAATTCACCATTTATCTCCTTGGTGGACACGTTCACACTGGAAATCACAATTGCCGTAACATGTATTATGAATTTAAGGCGAGGTTGCAATAACTTTTTACCAAATCGGTTTACCTTGCTACATTAAGTATACGTAGTGGGCTCTAAAACTAGATGTACATTGGCTCTATGGTCTCGCTCAAAAACTCATTCAATGTTCAACAAAAATAAGTGGACGAAGAGTAATTTATATATCAATCCTCGTATTCAAAAGCTAAAAGGAAGACCCAGATTACAAACCAATAAACAAAGAAATGAAACGTAGGAAAACTTTTTGTGGTAAAATTCAACTTTCAATTTGGTGTTCCTAATGGAAAGATCATATCATAGTAAGGTCGACTATTTCCCTCGCTATCAATACTCTCAATTACTGTAATTTTCCTTCTTCCCATCTTCAAAGATCAACAAAATCATGTAAAGAAGTTATGAAGGTAGGACGGGATGGCAGGAGTCCGTAGAAAGAAATACTGATGACTTCCAAATATGAACAGTTTTATAGATAGTGATACGGTCTCATGCAGCACGCTTTTCAGGCATAGGCCTCTACACTTCGTCCATTCTTCAATTCAAGGACAAAACCTAACTCTCATTACTACACAAACAGATTACAGGTTCAAAAATCAAGAGGATGCATCAGAACATGGAGACTGGCACTTCGTTTCCTATGTCTGAGTAAAGTTAGCAAAATCCATTACTAGTATATCCATATGAATCGTATCTGGTATGCCAGAAATATAATTCACTCCATCTATGTTATCCATCACTTTGTGATCCAAATTCAGAAGGCCAAAGCTAGAAAAATAAATCATTTGAACTACAAGTACATTGTCGTATCCTAAAGCACACTATAGATGTCGAACCAAAATCAGATGCAAAACCTAAAACTTTCAAAGTCCATGTGATGTAACACATGTTTGATTAGCCCTATTTTTTTATGTCTCTATGTTGTGCAGGTTATGGAAATCAGCAAGATGAACAAGAATCAATGACAATGTACTTAAGTAGAAGAATTAAGATTCAATGTTGGCATATCAATGGTTTTCTTTTTAATAAGAAGCATAGTCATAGTTGCAAATCTTGTATTCGTGATTCAATAGAAAATTAATGTAATAAATTATACTCAATTTTAGTTCCAAAGTTAATATCAATTCTTTATCAAATATAATATCCTTTATCAAGCAGATCCGTTCCTCACAATCAAAGCAGGATAACAGCCATGAATGGTTGAAAATATTAAAGAGATCTTTTTATCTTAGCAGTGATGATTTCGCAAATATTATAGAAGTTGAAATGGTGCACCTGAACCTTTGGCTAGGAAGAAGGATGTTGGTTGCCGGATCTGCGACCGACGGTAGACGGACGGCCTGACGAAGTGCTGCTTGACGACGAGCGGCTTCCCGGCGGAAGGCCTGCGGCACCAAGGGAGGAGGATGGACGACCGAGACGAGAGGCAGAACAGCTTGAAGCTGCTGACACCGTCTGGGTCGGATGACTGGCAGCTTGGCGGCGAGGCTGGAGGGAGGAGAAGGTCGAGGGCGCTTGACGAACGACCACCCTAGGGTTTCACACGCCCAGGGAGGCAGGGGGAATGGGGGGAGAGAGGAAGAGATTAGGTTTCACACTCTAATCTCAAAAAAAAAAGTAGCAAGAATTTCTTCTCACAAATTTTCATTTAATACTTGATGCCTTTAATGTGAAAGGAGCCAGTCTATATATAGGCTTACAGAAGAGCGAAGTGCTATCCCACAGGCGATGTGGGACTAAAGATGTGAATAAGAAAGAAACAATTTCTCCACAAAAATAAACCTAATAAAATACTAACTCAAACTCAAAACCACATGAGCAATGATGGATCATTTCCGAGATGCTTTCTGCGTCTGTACACGTGTCAAAAATCTCGTATGCGCGGTACGATGTCCTCATCATTCTCCCCAGGTAAAGGAGAGCTCGACCCTGTCGAAGTTGGGGCTCTACTACTCTCGTAGTACTCTAACGCATCTGGATCAAGTCTCTGTAGATCATCTCAGGGGGGGAGAGGGGAAGAGATTATGTTTCACACTCTAATCTCAAAAAAAAAGTAACAAGAATTTCTTGTCACAAATTTTCATTTAATACTTGATGCCTTTAATGTGAAACAAGCCAGTCTATATATAGGCTTACAGAAGAGCAAAGTGCTATCCCACAGGAGATGTGGGACTAAAGATGTGAATAAGAAAAAAACAATTTCTCCACAAAAATAAACCTAATAAAATACTAACTCAAACTCAAAACCACATGAGCAATGATGGATCTTTTCTGATATGCTTTCTGCGTCTGTACACATGTCGAAAATCTCGTATACGCGGTACGATGTCCTCATCATTCTCCCCGGGTAAAGGAGAGCTCGACTCTGTCGAAGTTGGGGCTCTACTACTCTCGTAGTACTCTAACGCATCTGGATCAAGTCTCTGTAGATCATCTCGGGCTAGCCAAGTGTACTCAGACTCAGGATGACCTCTCCAACGAACTAAGTACCTGCGAATACCACCATTGCTAGTAGAAATAATATGATCATCAATAATATTTTCAATATCATGTGCTGCAGTAGGTTGTATTTCTGGTAGTGGAGGTAAAGAAGGTCCCTCAAGAATAGGCTCAGGGGTAAGGCCATCAACCAGTGGGTTGTCTGGGTTAAAATCTGGACCTTTATATTCGACTAAGTCATCAATATTAAATGTAGACCTAAAATTAAACCCTTCTGGAAGGTCGAGGACAAAAGCATTATCATTAATTTTCTTCAGAATTTTGAATGGACCTGTACTTCGTGCATGCAACTTCTTGACAGTTCCTGCAGAAAACCGTTCTGGACGAATCCGAACCATTACATCATCACCAACTTTGAATTCTTTAAACCTTCTCTTTAGATCAGCACGTAATTTATAGTTGACATTATTTTGTTCAATTCGCTTGCTGATTTCTTTATGCAAATCATGGATGCGATATGCAAATGCAGATGCTGACTCATATACCCTATGAGATGCAGATGTAGGAATGAGGTCTATGGGTTGCCTCGGTTTGTAACCATAAACTATCTCAGCTGGACAGACACCGGTAGACCTATTGACAGAATTGTTATAAGCAAATTCAGCAATGGATAACTGTAGGTCCCAATTTCCTAGATTTTCACCAACTAATGTTCTCAACAGGTTTCCCAAACTTCTATTAACAACTTCCGTTTTACCATCGGTTTGGGGGTGAAAGGCCGTGGAAAAGTGCAGTTTTGTTTTCATTTTGTGCCAAAGGGTTTTCCAAAAGTAACTCGTAAATTTAACGTCCCTATCTGACACGATGGTCTTAAGTAATCCATGTAATCGAACAACCCAATCAAAGTAAAGCTTGGCAATTCGGGAGGCATCGTTGGTTTTGGAACAAGGTATAAAATATACCATTTTAGAAAATCTATCCACAACCACAAAAATAGAATCATGTTTCCTAACAGTCTTAGGAAGGCCTAATACAAAGTCCATACTAATATCTTGCCAAGGGCGATCTGGGACAGGTAATGTTGTGTAAACACCGATATTTTGTTTTCGTTGTTTTGCTAGCTGACAAGTGTGACATTGACCAACAAGTCTAACAACATCCCGTTTAACACTCAGCCAGAAAAAATGACGCTCTACAGCTTCAATAGTCTTATTGCTCCCAAAATGTCCTGCAAGACCCCCAGCATGAATTTCTCAAACAAGAAAATCCCTTAAAGGTGTGCTAGGGATACACAACTTGCGACACTTGAACAAATACCCTTCATGGATAAGGAAATCATCCATCTCACGAATGTTGTAATTGTTTAACAAGATAAAAATATCTTGAAAATCAGGACATGATGCGTACTCTCCCTGAATTCGTTCAAAACCGACTACTTCAGCCCTCATTTCAGAAAGGAGAAATGATCGACGGCTGAGTGCATCGGCAGCCTTATTCTCAACACCCGCTTTATGTCGAATGGTGTAAGTGTAAGCTTATAGAAACTCTACCCATCTTCCATGTCTAGAGTTTAAACTCTTTTGTGAATTGATATACTTAAGGGCTTCATGGTCTGAAAATATAACGAATTCTTGTGGAAGCAAATAATGACGCCAATAGCGAAGAGCTTGTATTACCGTGTAGAACTCCTTATCGTAAGTAGAATAACGCTGTCGAGTATCATTCAGCTTTTCACTGAAGTAGGCAATCGGGTGGTTTTCTTGGGATAGAATTCCACCTATACCAATGCCCGAAGCGTCACAAGTGACTTCAAACACCTTCGAGAAGTCAGGAAGGCGCATGACAGGAGCTTCTAACATCCTTGTCTTAATCTCCTTAAAAGCTCTAGCAGCAGCTTTTGTCCACTTAAATTCATCTCCTTTTAAGCATTCAGGCATAGGCAAGGTTGTAAAAGGCGCTAGGCGGTAGGCGGGCGGCCACCTACCGCCTAGCGCCTAGGCCGTCTAGGCGGAGCCTAGGCGGCCTTCTAATATTAGGCGGTCATCGCAAAAAATATAGGAATTAAAATATGCTAAAGTGAAAATTATACTCCAAATTTAAAGTTTTTCATAATAAGTAAACAAAGTCAAATTCATAGTTCAAGACAACATAGACAAGACTAAAAGTTCAAACATAATTCAAGTAGCTAACAATATTATAGCAACAAAATAAGAATATCTCCTCTCTTTTTTCTAAGTGTCCGTCGGCATGGATCCCACTTCTTCATTTTCATAATCAACAAAAGCCATAGAAGGACCATCAGATTCACACTCAATGTCCTCATCTCCTTCATCTTCGGTTTCTGATTCAACTTGTTCTGGCACGACATTTCTGCTACTTCTTCTAGGTTGTAAGTAGTCGTCCGCACCCGATGCTTGTCCAACCATTGCCCAAGTAAGTCCCTCATGTGGTCCACTATCATCTTCATCATCATCTCCACCCTCTACAATCCATCCTTGAGTATGGATTGGCTCACTAGAATGTAGTACATCATCTGTCACTTCTCTTTTCTTCTTGTTTATAAGTTTTGCATTAAATTGCACATAGACTAGATTGTTCAACCTTTCCACATCTAGCCTATTTCTCTTCTTTGTATGTATCTACATAAAAAATATAAACTACAAAGTTAGATATTGCAAGGAAAGATCTAGTTGTTAAAGAACTAATTATAATTATATTAAACTTACCCCTTCAAAGGTGCTCCAATTTCTTTCACATCCGGAAGAACTAGTTGTTAAAGCTAGAATTCTTTTTGCAATTTTTAACAAGTTGGGAGTAGACCCTCCATAGTTTGACCACCAAAGTACTATTGATCAAAGTAAATTAGTAGCAAATAAAATTTCAATGAAACTTAAGACAAACATTTTTAAATAATTATACCTGGATTATACTTGTCATCATTGTTTGTACATCCTTTTAGTGCTAAGGCTTCCAAATGAACCCTCTCTCATCTTGTATCTTCCTAGCTCCTCATTCATGATTCTATCTTGCATGTCCAAATCGTCGGAGAAGAAAGTCTCAACACATTGTATAAGACCATCATTAAGTATTGGATCATCAAAGCTACTAGTATCCTTATATGCATAATAAGGATTTAGTAAGTAGCCCGCCAAATGCAAGGGGCTATCAAGACGGCCGGTGGCTTTTGAATCGATGATTTCAATGATCGGCCTATAGCTCATCTCATTGTTTTGAAACACAATCTTTACTTGTTCTCTTACTTGCTTGAGCTTCCCGTAAATAATACCCATTGATGGCTTCTTATATCCATCGGTCAATCTAAGTAACTTGACTAATGGAGCAAACAATCGCAAGCATAGTGCTACACCCGACCAAAAGCTTGCACTTACCACAATGGCATAGGCTTTCTTTCCTTTTGTGGTACCATGACACAATTTGCTTTATTCCCAATCAGAAGAACCCACCATTGCATGAAATTGATGCTTCTTCTCAAACATACTTTGCAAAGTCAAGAATGTCGTCACAAATCGAGTCACACCCGGTCTCACTATGTCATGTCTTTTTGTATATTTTCTCATCATAGCCAATGTCCTATGATGAGAATAAATGAACACTGTGAATGCCTTTGCTTTGTCCATCACATCTATGAACTTCAAAATTTTAGCAATCCCTTCAAGCATAAGATCTATTGTGTGAGTGGCACACGAGGTCCAGAAAATAGTAGGCCTCTTCTCCTTCAATAACTTGGCGGCCGCCATGTTGTTCGACGCATTATCCGTCACAACTTGAACTACACTTTTGGGCCCAATTTCTTCAATGCACTTGTCAACATAATGGAATATATATTCTCCAGTGTGTGCATCTATTGAAGCTTCTTGTGATGAATGAAAACTTGTACCTTAAGCAAAAAATATATGAATTTAAGAATTTTACCATTAAACAAAAATATATGAATTTTACCATTAAGCAAAAAATATATGAAATTTACCATTAAGCAAAAAAAAACATCATACCTTCAATACAATTGACGCACATGTTCATGATACTCATCCTCTTACGGTCGGTCCAAGCGTCGGTCATAACTGAACAACCACTTTTAGTCCATTCTTCTTCATGCTTCTTGAGTGACTCTTTAGTTTTCTCCATCTCTTTCTTCAAAAGTGGTTCCCTCAACATATATTGGCTTGGCTTCTGATAACCTGGACCGAATTGACCAACCGCTTCAATAAACCGATCAAAACTATCAAGGGTAATAGCATGGAAAGGTATGTCGGCCTCATACACCCATTTAGCCAAATATTGATGTACAGCTTCCGTCTTTTCTTTAAATAATGTCTCATTCATATTTTGTTATCTTAGCCTCTTTGCCGGATTTGCCCCAATATCGGGATTGATGGATGTAGCTCATTTGTCCATAGCTCCAAGAAAATTTGGTCTTTTTCTTGATCCCACAATTTTAATTTCTTCTTCTTCATCTTGATCTTCAATTTATACCTCTTCCCTTATGCTTTCCTCTTATTTTCTCTTCTCCTTCTTCTTGACTTTGCTAGCTTCAATGGCCGCCTTTTATTTATCTTGATCTTCTTTCGTAGATCTCGGGCATAAAGCCACATTTTCCTTAATATGACCTATATGTTGTTTGATCCTATAAATCTCTCCAGAACAAATTTTGCCACATAATTTGCATTTTAATTTGTCTAGATTTGTAGGATCAACCAATGCACCGTACTCCCATCTAATATCAGTAAAGGAACGCCGAAGCACCGATGAACTTGAAACGTCGACATTGTCAGAGGATGCCGTATAAGATCCACTTCCAGACATTTTTCTATTTCACGCAATAAAAATATGTTATATAAAATGAAAGCAAATAATATAAAATACAAGCAATATAATTTGCAATTTAATTTGTCTAGATATTTTTCGGTTTCATAACTTTTAACATTCTTTATATATTTCTATTCATTATTTGTGCAGGAAAAAAAATAAAAAAAGGGGGGCTGGCGTCCAGCGTGACAGCTTCAGTCAAGCCTGGAGAAAAAGAGAGAGAGAAAGAAAGAAACCAAATCATGAAAGAACTTCTATAAACCTCTAATTAGTGTCACGAGAAAGAGAAAGAGAAAGAAAGAAATAAAATTGAGAAGGAGAAAGAAAGAAAGAAAATCCAAAAAAAGGAACCCTAATATGCTGCTGCTCGAGTCGAGCCTGGAGAAGAAAAAAAGAAGAAGAAGAGAAGAGAAGAAGAAGATTGAGAAGAATAGAAGATGAAAGGTGAGAACCCTAACCTGTTCCTTTCCTCCTGCTGCTTCTCCTTATTCCTCTGCTGCTTCTTCTTCCTTTCTCTTGTTTCTTTTGCTGCTGCGGCTGTTTTTTTTTAAGCTGCTGTTTTCCTTCTTCTCTTAGTGTTTTTGTGGTGAAGCCTTTCGGGTTTCGGGTCGGGCGGGTCCTGAACAACACACACAAAAAAAAAATTCGTACCCGCCTAGGCGGCCGCCCACCTGCCACGACCACGTCTGCCTAGGCGGCCGCCCCACCGCCTCGAGCGCCTAGGCGGCCGCCTAGGCCCGCCTTTCTTCCAGGTCCGCCTGGGGACCGATTCTGGCCCAAAGTTGGGCGCCACCGTGCCGCCTAATAGCGCCTTTTAGAACACTGGTCATAGGTGCCATAATGGTACTAAACCCCTTAATAAATCTTTGATAAAATGTGGCAAGTCCATGAAAACTTCTCACGTCTCGTATGCTCTTGGGTTCAAGCCATTCCTCGATTGCCCTTATTTTTTTGGGATCATCAGAGACTCCCTCAGAAGAGACCACAAATCCTAAAAAAATTATTTTGTCTGTGAGAAATGTGCACTTCCTTGGATTAGCATACAATTGCTCTTTTCTCAAGACAGAACAAACTTGACGTAGATGGTCCAAATGTTGCTCACGAGACTGGCTATAAATGAGGATGTCGTCAAAGTATACGACCAAAAAGTGTCCCATGAAAGGTCATAGAACTTGTGTCATCACTCGCATGAATGTACTCGGAGCATTACTCAACCCAAAGGGCATAACCATCCACTCGTATAGGCCATCCTTCGTCTTGAAGGCAGTTTTCCACTCATCACCCGGTCGGATGCGAATTTGATGATAACCACTTTTGAGGTCAATCTTAGAGAAGATTGTGGCTCCAGACATCATGTCTAGCATATCATCTAATCGAGGGATTGGAAATCGATACTTAACGGTGATCGTATTGATGGCATGACTATCTACACACATGTGCCAAGTACTATCCTTCTTGGGTGTCAACAAGGCAGGTACTGCGCAAGGGCTCAAACTCTCTCGTACAAATTCTTTCCTAAGCAACTCGTCAACTTGTCTTTTTAGTTCTGCATGTTCATTCGGGTTCATTCGATAATGTGGCAAGTTGGGCAAACTTGCTCCTGGTACAAGGTCAATTGCGTGTTGAATGTCACGCATCGGGGGTAAGTTATCAGGAAGGTCTTCAGAAAAGACATCAAAAAATTCCTCTATTACAGGAAGGATTTCAGGAGTCAATTTGTCGGGATTTTTAGGAACTTCACGGGCGGTGAGCATAAAGATGGATGTTCCTTTGGTAATTTCACGAGTCATCTCTTTTGCACCAATTAAATTCAACCCCTTGGGTTGCTTATTTGGACTGGGTTGCGGTTCACTAGTTTTCGGTTGTATAGAATGAATCTTGATTTTCTTTCCATCATGCTCAAACATTACCATGTTAGAATGGCCGAAAATATGAACATCATTATCGTACAACCATGGTCTCCCTAGGATTATTTGACCTACGTCCATTTCTAAGACATCATACCAAATCTTGTCCTTATAGATTGCAAATTGAAACAGAACAAGACATCTTTCTTGGACTTGGAGGACAATGTCGTTGATCCAAAACGCCTTATAAGGACTAGGATGTGGAACTGCTTTAAGGCCCACTTTAGATACCACAGAAGCGGAAATAGCATTAATGCAACTACCACTATCTACAATTACCTTGCAGTTCTTATCTCCAATCCTTGTAAAAGTATGAAAGATCGTGTGTCATTTCCAGTCATCACTAACCTTAGGTTGAGACAAGGCGCACCTAACAACAGCTAATGTAGGAGACCCTATGTAACCTAAGATAGCGTTATTTCCTTCCTCAAGATATTCTGTATCTTCATCAATGTGATGAACGTAGCCCTCATCATCGGGTACTGACTCCTCTTCAAATTGTTCCTCAATCAAATTGATCTTAAAAGGACTAGAACAATTTGCTGCGACATGACCATACCCTTGACATTTGTAACACTTTACGTTTGGGCCAATCTTTGAGAAATCCTTCTCAATGCTCTTGCCTTTCGTATCTACCCTAAGTTGGGGTGGATTGGAAATAGTTCGATTAGGATATTGGTTTGTTGATGACCGTGAATCTTGTTGACGAAAATCTTGACTCCTAAAACTTGAATGTGACTTAACTTCGTCTAGATCTTGAACTAGGGCATAAGCTCTCTCTAATGTGTTGATGTCTCGTGCGAACAACTCAGTTTTTAAGTCAGTTCGTAAACCCGTTCTAAACCTAGATAGGATTTGTTTAGGAGTCTCACTTTCGATAGTGCTACACCTTACTATGAATTCATCAAATTTTGCTACATACTCTTTAGCTGACATATTTTCTTGGCGTAAGAGGTTCCACTGATATAATAAACGGAAATAATAAGAGGGTGGGAGGTATTTTTCTTTCAATTGTTGTTTCATTTCAGTCCAAGTTCTCATGGGCAGCTCACCTCTTATTTCTCTCAAGTGTTCTATATTAGACCAATACTGACTAGCTTGGCCAGTCAATCTCATAGCAGCAAATTTTACTTTTCTCTCCTCGGTTAAGGTATACCACTTAAAGTAGTAATCCATACCTTTGAGCCAATCCAAAAAGTATTGTGGGTTGAGTTTGCCGTCAAAGGTCGGCGCCTCAACTTTAATACTCCTCAAATATTGCTCGTCAGGGTCATATCGTTGTGGTCGATAATTTTGGTTTCGTCGTGGGGAGTGAGAACCCCCTGGTCGTAGTCAACTTGATGGTCATACTCATTCCTATGAGGTGTCTGACTACGCACTCTCACTGTGTCATCTCCCTGTGGGGTACGACTTCGTGCTCTCTCAATTCTGATGAACCTATCATTTGTTTCATTTTGAAATTCAGTTAAGGCTTCACGGGTCGCGCGACACTCTTGAGCAATGGTACCCATTTGTCCCATCAACGCATCTAACTTTTTAACTAACTCGGGGTCCATACTGTCCTTAGCTGAGTCGCATGTCAAATGCAAAGGGTTACTTGACTCTTGGGGTGAGTGACTAGTTTCGTCTAACAAATATGAATGACCAGATCGTGTAGGCATGCACTACCTAAACCTAAATGATTGTTTTAATGCAAATGATCTAAATGTACAAACCATGCTCTGATGCCAAAATGATGTAACACATGTTTGATTAGCCCTATTTTTTATGTCTCTATGTTGTGCAGGTTATGGAAATCAGCAAGATGAACAAGAATCAATGACAATCTATGAAGAACGACTACTTAAGTAGAAAAATTAAGATTCAATGTTGGCATATCAATAGTTTTTTTAGGAAGAAGCATACTCATAGTTGCAAATCTTGTATTCGTGATTCATCAGAAAATTAATGTAATAAATTATACTCAATTTTAGTTCCAGATTTAATATCAATTCTTTAGCAAATATAATATCCTTTATCAAGCAGATCCGTTCCTCACAATCAAAGCAGGATAATAGCCATGAATGGTTAAAAATATTAAAGAGATCTTTTTATCCTAACAGTGATGATTTCGCAAATATTATAGAAGTTGAAATGGTGCACCTGAACCTTTGGCTAGTAAGAAGGATGTTGGTTGTCGGATCTGCGACCGACGGTAGATGGATGGCCTGACGACGTGCTGCTTGACGACGAGCGGCTTGCCGACGGAAGGCCTGCGGCACCAAGGGAGGAGGATGGACGACCGGGACGGGAGGCAGAACATCTTGAAGCTGCTGACACCGTCTGGGCCGGATGGCTGGCGGCTTGGCGGCGAGGCTGGAGGGAGGAGAAGGTCGAAGGCGCTTGACGAACGACCACCCTAGGGTTTCACACGCCCAGAGAGGCAGGATGAATGGGGGGAGAGGGGAAGAGATTAGGTTTCACACTCTAATCTCAAAAAAAATAAGTAGCAGAAATTTCTTCTCACAAATTTTTATTTAATACTTGATGCCTTTAATGTGAAAGTAGCCAGTCTATATATAGGCTTACAGAAGAGCAAAGTGCTATCCCACAGGCGAAGCGGGACTAAAGATATGAATAAGAAAGAAACAATTTCTCCACAAAAATAAACCTAATAAAATACTAACTCAAACTCAAAATCACATGAGCAATGATGGATCTTTTCCGAGATGCTTTCTGCGTCTGTACATGTGTCGAAAATCTCGTATGCACGGTACGATGTCCTCATCACCATGCCACGGCACTAAAATTCTAAAGTTGTTATGAGGAATGATGGTTATATATTCATATTATTCTAATTCACCCCCACATGTCGGATACCCATTTGTGGTTTAAGTGCTCGATCCATGCATCACTATAAATTCTTTTTAACAATCCCCTCATAATGCGCACCAGATGAGATTTGGGGTTTCTCTAATACCATGCTACTTAAAGCCCCGACTGCTACACCAAAACTCTAGAGTTATGCTGAGGTTTGAGAGTAATATAACATAAAGCACAAAACTCAAAAAAAACTTACCATGTCCATGTTACGTCTGGCAAATATTGGACATGATATGAACTCTCCAAAACACACACGGACAAGCCAAAATACTGAAATAGGTGTTGTGTCCGTGTTTCCATGTTCCTGCCCGTGCAACATAGGTAGCATATTCACAGACAATTGGCATGAGGATTCCATGATTTCACGCCTAATTATCCTGAAAAAAATTGAACGTCAAAGAACAAAGATATTGAGAAACCCTTTAAAAAATATCCCAATTTTTCTAAACTAATAACAAAGCAGAGACAGATATAGCAACAGATAGACCAAGATACAACCTTGATACGAACCCATATCATGGATCAGTACCAGTGATCCAGTGAGCTCTATTCAGTGATCTAGTCATCAGTTAGCAGTGATCAGTCCAGAGCATCAGTGACTAGTTGGTATTAGTTCAAAGTACCAGTATCAGTTGATATTTGAATTCAGTAAGCTAGAGTATCAGTCACTATCTAGTGTATCAGTTGACATAAGGGTATCAGTTGACAGTTGATCAATCCAGCATTCTTTGAACAAATTATCAGAGCTCAGGACTACTAATGTAGTATTCAGGAATGTCAAGTTGGTATCAAAGAGTACTGAAATAATCAAGTTACATTCAAATGTTGTAATGGCAATTCTGTAATTAGCCAGCGGCATTTCTGTAATCAGCGAGAATACTGTAACAGAATGTAACTATCATCTCTCCAGTATAAGTGTAGTATTGAGAGAGAAGAGGGGTGGATTTTTTTACGGTGCCCGGCGTAACGCACGAAACTTTTTGTGCACGCTGTATTGTATGCCTTTTGGGCCCACTGCCCCCCCAAGTTCCACCATA
The DNA here is from genome assembly GCA_029216955.1 of Iris pallida. Classification (NCBI taxonomy): domain Eukaryota; kingdom Viridiplantae; phylum Streptophyta; class Magnoliopsida; order Asparagales; family Iridaceae; genus Iris; species Iris pallida. The sequence continues at coordinate 11,384,043 of JANAVB010024997.1, read as the reverse complement.
AATGAAACGAATAATACATTCCCGTGGCTTGATCCACTGATCTTCCACCACCCAGCCAGAGCTTTTATGCCTCTCCTCACTGACCACACGGGTCACTCAGGTTCGGCGGGTGGGAAATATTTAGTTTAAAGTTCCTTTTCTATTTCCTTAGCTCTATAATGTCTTCTTCTTCTAGTACTTCAATAAAACTCTAGATTCCTGATCTCTATTTCTTTGCAATTCTCTCAATTTTCCATGGCAAATTTGAATATATTGTCTCCTCTACCAGGTCTACTGGGAAGGGGACTCAACACAACTTTATCCAAAACCCTACCTCTCCCTAGAGTTCTTTCTCTCTCTAGAAACTCCCAATACACTTTCATTTCTGAAGAGAATCCAAAACAACAAATTCTAATAACTGCAAAAGCACGCAAAATCGACAAAAAAGTCTCCTCACCTGGCCGCTGCTGGCTTTCTCGAAGGTGGTCTCGTTGGTGAAACAATCGAACTGAAGGACCTCTCCGCAAGAAGTACATCAACTGATCACAAATTCATGAAGAAGTTGGGATTAGGATTTACGAAGAAAATGAGGAGATTTGGGGGGAGATGAATCGCACCACTCCATCGGCTTCACCAAGAAGTAATTTTTGTTGATCAAACAAATTATGGAGAAATATGAATTGATTTGAAAAAAAAATTAGGTTTTTTTGTTGGAGAGAGGGAGAGAGGAAAAGCGCGGGAAAGAGAGGGATTAGGGTTTTTGAAGGATGAGAAAACGCTTTAATCAGTCGGATGACGTCTGTTCTCAAGGGTCCACTTAGACCTGTCAATGGATAATCGAAAATTCGAATCTGATCCGATTTCGTATCCGAATTTTTGAATATTTTTCGAAATTTCGAATATCGGATTTGGATATCCGAATATTTTTCGGATATTATCCATTTTCGGATACGAATTCGGATATTGGGGTATTCGAATCCGTTAATATCCGATCCGACTTTAAATTGGAAATTTCGGATATCGAATTCAAATATCGGATTCGAATATCCAAAATTTTATATATATTATAGTATAATGTATATGTAATATATATTAATTAATAGAGAAGATTAAAGTATTTTATTCTCAACTGACTTTTACATAAAATAATTATAATATAATTTATATATAATAGTAATATATATTAATTACAATTTACAACCGAAGAAGAAATGACTCAAATATGTAGAGAAATTGAATTTGGTTTTCGGATATTCGAATAATAACTAAATTTTTAATATTTCGGATTTCAGATATTCGGATATTCGGATAATAACTAAATTTTTAATATTTCGAATTTTGGATATTCGAATACTAGCATTCAAATTTTTTAGTTAATCGGATCGGATATTATCCGATATCCGTTAAACTAGACGGATACGAATTCGGAGTGTCAAAAGAGATATACGTTCGGATATCGGATCGGATTCGAATATTACAAAGAAAAATTCAGATACGGATACGGATATTGTCCTGTCCGTACCGATAGGCATCCGTTGACACCTCTAGGTCCACTGGACCATAAAGACAAAAAAATGTATGGCTCGAGAGAGCCAACTCCCTCCTGTTCCGCCGCCCCCCTCCGTCCACCGTTCTCCGACCTCTCCGGCCTCCTCCGTCGGATCGTACGAGTATTAATTTTGACAAATGTTAAGGGTCATCCCTTTTTTTACTAAGGACCACCAACTTAAAATTTTAAAAAAAATTGTAAGTTTGCCATTTTGAAAACACTAAGGGCCACCAGGTCATGGTTGTCTTCTTCCTCCATTCTCTTCTTCCTCTTTTCTCAATCCCCAAACCACTTTTCTATCTCCACCTTGTCAGCCCCTGTTTTTCAAAATTAATTAAATTAGAATTAATTAGTTGCTAATGGCCTGTTTAGCATTAAAATAATTTATTATGATTTTTAGAAATTTTTCTAGAATTTTTAAATAATTTTTAAATAGTTTTTAAATCAAAATATATCATTTTATAATTTATTAAAATGTTTTAATCTCACTTTGTAATATTTAGAATTGTTTTAATATCATTATGCAATTTGCTAATTTGTTATTAAAATAGTTTGCAAACTATGAATTGTTTTAATTATGTTATGCAATTTATTTTTGCATTTAGTAACTGATAAGGACCTACTTGTAAATACTAAAACTAAGGGGACCCTAATGCAAATCCTAACTGCTCCCTGCCCGACGACTGACCGACGACCGACGACGACCTGCCCCCGCCATTTTCGGCCGACCTAGCCCAGCCCGACCGACTCAAATCCCCCTATAAGAACCCCCAGACTCAGCCCTAACCCTAGCTCAGCCCTACGACCACCATCGATGCCCCCACAGCCTTCTTCATCCCCAAACCCACAACCGGAACCCTAACTCCGGCCACCCACCCAGAACCGCCTCTACAGCGACCTTAACCCCCATCCACCACCACCCATCAGTTCGCCGCAGCAAGCTGAGGCGATCGTCACCCAAGCGCCGCCGCGACGTTGCCTCCTCCGCCGTCCAGCGCCTTCGAAAACCCTCCCCCAAAGCTGGACACGTAAGTAACAGTGTCGAAACGTGTCATGCGTGTCTCGTGTACACATATGTGGTTTGCCGTGTCCTAACGAGCACGAGGGTAAGACTGGACACGCGAGACTAGATTCGTACGTGTCGTGCTTAGCACGGACACGCGACTCCTGTGTCCCTAACTATCAGGACACAGGATTGTTTTATCGGGATTTTTTAATATATTACCTAAAACCTAAATATAACTAAACTAAACCCTTTCCTAACAGTGAGCCCGAGTTGGCCTACTGGTCAGCGCGCGTGTATTAACCTCCCTCCCCCTCCCCCCCTCCCCCGCGCTCAGTGGCCCGAGTTCGAGCCTTAGGCTCTGTTGTGTTTTGTTTTCTTTATTATATATATATATATATATATATATATATATATATATATATATATATATATATATATATATATATATATACATGTATATGTATATGTGTATGTATATACTATTATATATATTATAATTACTGTTATTATATATGTATATTTACTGTTATATATATATATATTATGTATATATGTATATGTATATATTATATATTTATTTCTTTATATATATATATTTCCTTATATATATATATATATATATATATATATATATATATATATATATATATATATATATATAACTATTTAGCCTCTATAATTTACGTAATATTGTACATATATTATACTTTAATTTATGTAAATATACTTGTCATATTTATGTGACTACTATGTGTAATTTCACATAGTTAAAATAGTATTTATTATGTACTTTTACCACTTTGTATTTTTTTGTGTATTTTATTACTGCAACCATTTGGTGTCCAAGCCTAGCATGGATTTTTGGGCCCAAATATATTTTCACACATTCAAGACCTGTACAAGTCATATTGGACTTGATTCATGGCCTTGGGTCCTGTATTTGAACTCTGGTTCAAATTATGTACATGGACAAAATACGCAGATAATTAATTATTTAAATTCAATTGTGTACCATGCTGTTTTTGAATTTCTAAAAATACTTTAATTGCTGTTAAAATTGTGGAAAAATAGTATTTAGATACTATGTTAATTTACCTAATTTATCATAATTTTTACAGTATTTAATTTACAGTTTTGCCACTGTTTTGGCATATGAAACCAGAACTCACTTTCTGTGTACTTATAAAAACTGATTTTCATAAAATACATGTACTGGTTAATAAATTCTAGAAAAGTTATAATAAATTACTATAATTAACAAGGATCATTTTGGTACTTTATTTTATGCAAAATTGAGCTTTTTGTCTATCTCAAAAATTGTTGGAACACAATGTACAGTTGATTTATTTATTGATTAATTACGACTTGCAACTTTTGTGTTATTTTGAGTTATGGCCGTATTGAACCTCACCCGACACTGGTGTAAAGATCCTAGAAAGTTAGTTATAGTATTGTGTCACCCCACATTGGTCTCCTAAAAGTCACCATTTGGCTAGGTGTCCAATCAGAAAGTCGTGTTACACCACTATGTGTCTTAGTGTTTAACTTAGTATAAAAACTAAGTTTATGTATTTATTTCTATAGTAACGAGTTACCCGGCATCTATAGCATTTTTATCACAGCTTGCTTTGCTAGAGGCAAGTACTTTCTATAAACTTTATATACTGTTACATCAATGAACTACAAATCCAACCATGTTAAATGCTGATCCTTGGGGTAGCAAGTTAAATCTTCACATGTTGTACTTTCAGTTACTACCATACTTAGAATAGTCTTTATGTATCTCTCACATAATTAGAACATGGGTTATGGGAAAACTGTTAGTAGTGTACGTGATCATGCCCCCTTACTCGTACGTACGTACCGAGCAAGGTTGACATTTTATGTATACCTTGTCGTAGGTGCACCAGCTGTATTTGTACGTATGTACATCTATCGCTTGTTTTACTTGTACGAAAGTATATTTTATATACTTGTACCACAGTATATTTTATACCTATTGACGATCACGTACCTGCTACAGTTTTAAATATTACATATACATCTGTCTCTATGACATATGTGTCCTTGCCATGATAGATTATGTGATGCCATGCTTCCAGTTATTTCTCTTATGTTCACTTTCATGTTTCATATGCTACTTTGTTAGAATCAGTACTTGCTTCCATCCTGACAGGATAACGTTGTAGGTATCCTTACTGAGGAGGAGTTACTCTGCGACTCATATTATGGAGTTACTGCCGAGGACCAGGCTTTGCCTTACGAGGATGCACCTGCGGGAAAACTCGTCTAGTTTGCGTAGTTGCTTGGAATATTTCGTGTAGTCATGTATTAGACTACGTATTTTGTAACTGGACATGTATCCAGTTTTACATTTCAGACTTGTAATTTGACTTATTACTATATGAGACGACTTTTGTGTTTGGAGTATTTATGACTCTTATTTACTTATAGAACTGTTAGCACATTTAGTCTTATCTTGTTATTTCTAGAACAGCTTACTGCGCTTTATCTTAAGCGTAGGCTAGACATGACTCGGCCCGGCCCAACAATTTGGGTAACGGGTCGTGACATATTTTTAGTTGTAGCTCATGCAGGTCTCTGACTAAAATATTTGGTTACGTTATTGTACCAAGCATGCCTGTAATTAGGAACTCAAGGTAATTAGACAACCTTAGAAATGACGCTTAGAACACCTAGAGGAATACTAGGATTGCAACATAGGAAATACATCACATGCTTGCTATTATAATTAGATTTTCTTGCCTATGATTGCTTACTTTAAAAGAGTCCTTATAAGTCCTTTTTATTGTAATTAGATGGTGCTTACTCGTTCATCCCAGTATGTCACACCTGAGAATGGTGCACTTCCCATCCAGTCAGCTGACCAGTTGACTGATACACCTCCACCTCCATCTACCACATTTCTCCACTCCACAAATCCACAAACCCAGATGCCTCCACCACCTTCCACATCGCAGTCCCAGCAGGACCCGATACTTTCACCACCCCTATCACTATACCTACCCAGGCTTCCGTCACACTCGACGGGAACCAACTGCTCACTCTGATCCAAGGGTTCCTATCAACCCATCAGGAGCAGACTACCCTACTCCGCCAGAGCATGGAGCGTTCTGAGGAACGTACCATGGTCCCACCACCTGTAGAGCTACGGCAGAGAGCGAGGACGATCAAGGACTTCATGGGTCTGAACCCCAAGGAGTTCTCAGGGACTGAGGGCATAGTAGTAGTAGATGACTGGCTAGACTCGGTAGAGAGGAAGCTCTTTGGAGTTAGGATGCCGGGTAACCTCCAGGTCGAGGCAGCGGGATTTCTGCTAATAGACTTGGCAGGAGTTTGGTTCCGGAATGAGCCGTTATTTGCGAGAGGAAGGGCCAATTGGGATCAGCTCAAGACCCAGTTCAAGAAGAAATTCTTCTCGACCACCGCTAGAGTTGCCATGGGGCTACGATTCCAGAACATCCAGCAGGGGAACCGTTCTGTTGATGAGTATGCGATAGAGTTTAGTCGCCTGAGCCATTTTGTTCCTAGTCTGGTTGCAGACTCTGAGGAGATGACGCATAGGTTTTGCCATGGTCTAGTTCCGGACTTTGGCATTCTTATAGTGGCAAACGGTACGACTGACTACTACCAGAGCCTAGAGTTGGCCCGAAGCATTGAGAAGCGTCTTCTGTCTTGCAAGAGGCCGACTTCTGTACACATTGAGGGACCCTCCAAGCGTCAGGCATTCCAGCAGAAAGTACCGACGCTACACCAGCAGACATATCGTCCTCCCACACCACATCACCCGACCCCGCCAGTTAGATCCCCGGACCCCGACAGCAGCAGAAGGAAGCTATATGTTCTTTCTGCGGAAGACCAGGGCATGATTACTCCATTTACAGAAAGAGGTTAAAGCAGTACTTAGTTTGTGGGTCTGCCACCCATCAGATTCGAGACTGCCCAATAGCGAAGCCTAGAGGACCACTCTCGATCCAGCAGCAGAGGTTTGGGCAACATCTGCAGCAGCAGAAGGGACCCCAGGGGAAGGCTTATAGTCTAGCCCTTGAGCCGGAGCCAGAGCAGGTTTCGGAGCCAGATTACTTAGCTGACATCATCACAGGTCATGTTTATTTGTATACTTTTCTAGCTCTATGCTTGTTCGATTCTGGTGCATCTCATAGCTTCCTGTTATTAGAGTTTTTGCATAAACACCATCTAGTAGCTACACTTACTGCGGAGATTAGTAGAGTAATGACAGGAGGAGGACCAATGCCTATTAGAGCTATCTATAGATGCTATATTTTTATAGCCGGGAGAGAGTTCAGGGGACGATTCTTTGTGATGCCACTCCCCGTTTATGATATCATTTTGGGGATGGACTGGCTTAGCTATGCCCATGCAGCTATAGACTGTCATGAGGGTAGTATTCTGTTCAGTCTCCCAGGCACAGCACCATTCAGTGTCAGAAGAACTTGACCGGAGATCAGCCTAGAGCCGAACTGTTGTGTGACAGTTGGGGACGTAGCACCGCCACATCCTATCATTAGGGAGTTTATAGATGTATTCCTAGAGGATCTTCCAGGACTTCCGCCTGACAGAGATATGGAGTTCACTATAGATTTAGTACCGGGTTCATCACCAGTATCCCGGGCTTGCTATAGAGTGAACCCCAAGGAGGCCTAGAGATGAAAGAGGAGATTGATGACCTGTTGAAAAAGGGTTTCATTCGATCTAGTGCTTCTCCATGGGGAGCGCCAGTGCTCTTTGTGCCTAAGAAGGATGGTACAGTCCGGTTGTGTATTGACTACCGGGCCTTGAATGCCATCACCATCAAGAACAAATATCCTCTGCCCAGAATAGATGATTTTTTCGACCAGTTGAGTGGGGCGGAAGTGTTTTCCAGGATAGACTTGAGATCCGGGTACCACCAGGTGAAGGTCAGGGCAGCAGACATCCAGAAGACGACATTCAACACGAAGTACGGGTAGTACGAGTTTCTAGTGATGCCATTTGGTCTCACAAATGTGCCAGTTGTCTTTATGAATTTGATGAATAAGATATTTCACCAGTATCTGGATAAGTTTGTCGTAGTGTTTATCGACGACATCCTGATATACTCGAAGACGCCGGAGGAGCATGCAGAGCACTTGCGGATAGTTTTAGAGATTTTGTGGCAGGAGAGATTGTTTGCAAAATTGTCGAAGTACGAGTTCTTTTTAGACCGAGTGGAGTTTCTCGGCCATGTAGTTAATGGAGAGAGAATCTCGGTTGATCCCAGGAAGATTGCTGCAGTTGAGACATGGAAGGCTCCGACGTCAGTTTCAGAGATCAGGAGCTTTCTGGGTTTAGCAGGCTATTATAGAAAGTTCGTCCAGGACTTTGCTAGGAAAGCTAAACCCATAACGAAGCTGACACGGAAGAACGTAGAGTACATCTGGTCAGAGGACTGCCAGGCAGCGTTTGAGGAGCTGAAGAGGAGGCTGACGACCACTCCAGTTTTGACTTTACCTTCAGATTCTGGAGGTTTCACCATATACAGCGATGCTTCAGGAAAGGGACTAGGATGTGTCCTACAACAGCATGAGAAAGTGATTGCTTATGCATCTAGGCAATTGCGGACTCATGAGCGGAATTATCCTACCCATGACCTATAGTTAGCTGCGGTGATCTTTGCACTCAAGTTATGGAAATATTACTTATACGGAGAGCGTGTGGAAATCTTTACTGACCACAAGAGCTTGAAGTATGTGTTCATACAGAAAGAGCTGAACATGAGGCAAAGACGATGGTTGGAGTTGATGAAAGACTTCGACATCGATTTACAGTATCATCCCGAGAAGGCAAATATGGCGACGGATGCGCTGAGCAGGCATCCGATGGCATGGTATCCGATGATAGATCGACATTGACGGAAAGATCTGGAGAAGCTCAGTATCGAGATAGTTCGGCTAGGATCAGTGATATAGATGATGTCGCTTGACATACAGTTAGGTTTGATAGAGCAGATCAGGGAGGCACAGTCTACAGATGAGAGCCTTCGCAGACTTCGAGCCCAGGCTTTAGCTAGATTGCTGGATGACTTCACTGTAGCAGAGGATGGATCTTTGAGGCATGGCAGCCGATTGTGCGTACCGAAGGGAGAGCTGGTAGAGGCAGTCTTGCAGGAGGCACACCGATCGAGATATTCTATTCATCCTGGTGCTAACAAGATGTACCGTGACTTACAGGAACATCTTTGGTGGCACGGGATGAAGAGAGATGTATCACGTTTCATTTCAAGATGCCTAGTTTGCCAGCAGGTCAAAACGGAGCGCCAGAGGCCAGCTGGTCTCTTGCAGCCGTTACCCATTCCCGAGTGAAAGTGGGAACACATTACGATGGACTTCGTCTCAGGGCTTCCTCCTTCCCAAGGAGAAAAGGATGCCATTTGGGTCATCGTGGACAGACTGACGAAGTGTGCGCACTTCATACCCTTCAAGGTGGGGCTTTCCACCGAGAAGTTGGCAGAGCTATACATGCAGCAGATTGTTCGCTTGCACGGAGTACCAGTGAGCATCGTGTCGGACAGAGACAGCAGATTCACGTCTCATTATTGGAGGAGCTTGCAGGAGGAGTTGGGCAGTCGGCTCAAATTCAGTACGGCATACCACCCGCAGACACATGGGCAGTCCAAGAGGACGATACAAACAGTGGAGGATATGCTGAGGACCTGCGTACTGGACTTTGACGGATCATGGGAGAGCCATCTGCACTTGGTAGAGTTTTCATACAACAACATCTACCAAGCCAGCATCGGTATGTCTCCTTTCGAGGCACTATATGGACGACGATGTCGTACACCACTCTTTTGGGATGACGTCGGGGACAGAGTTATGCTTGGGCCAGAGATGATCACGGATGCAGCAGAGAAGGTCAGGATGATCAGAGACAGGCTCAGAGTAGCTCAGGACAGGCAGAAACACTGGGCTGATGCTAGTCGCAGACCGATGGAGTTCGCAGACGGTAATATGGTGCTAGTGAAGATATCACCTACTAGAGGGACGATCCGGTTCGGACGAGGAGGGAAGTTGAGCCCCAGATACATCGGGCTGTTCGAGATACTTGGCAGGATCGGAGAGGTAGCTTACAGGGTTGCACTTCCACCCAACCTAGCAGGAGTTCACGATGTCTTTCACGTATCTCAGCTGAGGAGATATGTTCCGAATCCCAGCCATGTGCTAGATCATTCAGAGTTGGAGATCGGACCGAGCCTTACAGTTTATGAGCAGCCAGTGGAGATATTAGACAGGAGGGAGAAGAGGCTGAGGAACAAGGTTATACCCTTAGTACGAGTAGCTTGGAGCCGTCACTCTCCGGATGAATCTACTTGGGAGAGGAAGTCGGACATGAGGGAGAGATACCCTTACTTGTTCGATCCAACCACTGCGAGGGAACCACCGTTCCCGTTTGATACCTTAGAGGTTAGTTTCGATCGTAGCCTTAGTCATTTGTTGCATTGCTTGCTATGTTAGGAAATTGTAGGGTCTTCAATCCTTGTGAATTTCGACGACAAAATTTTTCAAGGAGGGAAGACTTGTCAGCCCCTGTTTTTCAAAATTAATTAAATTAGAATTAATTAGTTGATAATGGCCTGTTTAGCATTAAAATAATTTATTATGATTTTTAGGAATTTTTTTCGAATTTTTAAATGATTTTTAAATAGTTTTTAAATCAAAATATATCATTTTGCAATTTATTAAAATGTTTTAATATCACTTTGTAATATTTAGAATTGTTTTAATATCATTATACAATTTGCTAATTTGTTATTAAAATAGTTTATAAATTATGAATTGTTTTAATTATGTTATGCAATTTATTTTTGCATTTAGTAACTGATAGGACCTACTTGTAAATACTAAAACTACGGGGACCCTAATGCAAATCGCAACTGCTCCCTGCCCGACGACTGACCGACGACTGACCGACGACCGACGCCGACCTGCCCCCGCCATTTCCGGCCGATCTAGCCCAGCTCGACCGACTCAAACTTCCTATAAAAACCCCCAGACTCAGCCCTAACCCTAGCTCAGCCCCACGACCACCATCGACGCCCCCACAGCCTTCTTCTTCCCCAAACCCATAATCGGAACCCTAACTCCGGCCATCCACCCAGAACCGCCTCTACAGCGACCTTAACCCCCATCCACCACCACCCATCGGTTCGTCGCAGCAAGCTGAGTCGATCGCCACCCAAGCGCCGCCGCGACGTTGCCTCCTCCGCCGTCCAGCGCCTTCAAAAACCCTCCTCCAAAGCTGGACACGTAAGTAACAGTGTCGAAACATGTCGTGCGTGTCTCGTGTACACATATGTGGTTCGCCGTGTCCTGACGAGCACGAAGGTAAGACTGGACACGCGAGACTAGACCCGTACGTGTCGTGCTTAGCACGGACACGCGACTCCTGTGTCCCTAACTGTCAGGACACAGGATTGTTTTATCGGGATTTTTTTAATATATTACCTGTAAAATCCCAGAATTTTTAGATTATTTTATTTATTTATTTATTTGGCTTAAATAGGATTTTATGAAATTTGTGAATATCTTTAAATTAAATAGTTATTATTATAGATAACCTTAGCCATGGTTGAGTTTGAATATGCAAGACGACTAGAAAGTATGGCATGTCTAGCATTGTTGGGTGCTTTAACTAGCATGCTAGCCATATTAGGAGTGCCATGGTCATATAGTAGTCCCTTGCATGTTAACCATTCAAATCATGGAACAAGTCGTAATTTTTATTTAAATAATTAGTAAGAAAGCCTTTATGACTTTTTAGGAGACCCGGTTGCACTAAACATTTCCAAACCTCTTCCAAGTCGAAACCAACCCTATGTAGGCATGTTGGGCATTAATATATATTAATAATTACATTTATTTGTATTTAATTCAGATTTTGTAGTAAAGTTACATAGATAGAATTAAATAGTTCTATACTAGGAAATCCCTTTTTAAATCCTCAATCCAATCAACTAGCCAACTCACCAAACAACCAAATCATGCCAAGTGGACCCCCACCATGTTAATTTCGGCCAAGAAAACCTCCCATGGCTAAATGCATCAAATTAAATAGGATTTAAATCCTAGATTGCTTAAAATTCATTTAAGGATATGTTAAATATACCAACTTATCCCAATCCTTAACCAAATCCTAATATTTCTTTCCCCACCTTGTGGCCGACCACTTCTTCCTATCCCCCTCTCTATTTTAGGTAGCAATCCCCCTTCTCATAGCCTCCACACATCATCCCTTCATTATACATCTTCCCCTCCTTCACAAAAACTCATCTCCTCCACCATACATCTATATATCCAACCCCTCAAAACAAACCCTAAAAAACTCCATTCCCCCATCCAACCCTCTATAGCCATTATCAACTCTCCCATACTCATCAAGAGAGGTTTAGAAAGCGAGTATAGCAGGAAATATTGGAGCTGTGGTGAAGAGAAGTCATCACCACCCTTTATAGCAAGGATCTTTGGTAAGAACCCTAATCTTTTCTTCTAAACACCTTTGCTAAAATTTTGAAGAATATATGTTATTAAATCTGTAAAAATTATATTTTGATGAATTTTGTTATATTTAATTATCCATAAAAGTTTCATGTATTATAGGCATAATATCCATGTTCCGGTAGGGTCAAAATTAACACCATTGTGAAGGAACTACTAGTTATTGATGCCTATTCTTGAAACTAAATTTTATGTGTATTCATATACATAAATTAGGATTTTAAAGTATTTTTCCATGAATTTAGCAACTCAATTCTGGTCGATATAATTATGGGTCAAAACTAGCTAATTTCGGGCGACCTGCTGACCTAGAATGACCCAAACTTGTAGTATAATCTTATCCTTGTATCTCTGATGTTATTATAGAAAATAAAGTATTTTACTTCTGTTTAAATTTTATTTTTGGATTATTTTATCAATTATGAGTAATTAACTATGTTCTGGACAAGTTTTGGATTAACTAGCTAACTTAGTAATCAACTAGTCATAAATACCTTTAAAAATATTAATTCTATAATTTTAGAGTTCATTCTATATATATTTAGTTTAAATAATATTTTAATGATTTTTATATGATTTCTAAGTATAGTATTGAAGTAGGGGCATAACTGACTAATTGGGAGTTGGAAATCCAAAAAATTGTGCTCGGTGTGTCGTGGAGCCTGTATGTGATTGTATAGGTCTAAAGGATCCCATTAGAAATTGAATATAATCTTAAAACGTTATCTTGACTAATTAAGTCATATTGTAAGTTCATGAGTAGTGGCTTAATTTAGTTAATTAATTATCTAGGAGCGTCGGGTTCCAGAGGCGTGGACACGGGAACGAAACTTCATCCTCACATCGCAGAACCAGGCAAGTATACCTTGCCGAACATATGCAGTATTTATATTATTTTTTTCTATTGTACTTCTTTCATATGGTTACCTGTTTTCCATATTGTGATTGGTTTGTCATCGACTGTTTCACCTGTTTCTAGATTTACGTGCACGTATAGGATATTCGACATTGCTTGATTATTGGTCTTTTCGTGTTACCTTATCTCGTGATTGAGTTTTCAGTTTCTATATCTTGTTCTTGACTTGACTATTCTTGTCTGGAAGTATCTTGCATTGTACTACAGTTGAGATATACTATAGATTGGGAGTATCTTACATTGTACTACGACCTATAGCCGATTCTTTCATCTTAATATTGCTTGATTGACTTGACTTGAGATATACTATAGATTGGGAGCATCTTACATTGTACTACGACCTATAGCATATATTGATTGATTGATTGACTTGATTTGCGACACTATGAATTGGGAGTATCTTGCATTGTACTACGATTTATAGGGGTCTGCTTGACCTTGTATCCTTTAGGAGAGGAGATCGATACTAGAATTGGCTAATCTCGATTGAGAGTATCCTGCTTTGTATGTCAATTGAAACACTATAGATTGGGAGTATCTTGTATTGTACTACAAATAATAGGAGTTCTGATTGACAGTTAGCCAAGTCTAGTATTACATTTTTACACGACTCGTCGTCCTTAGATGTTCTTCTTGCAGTGTTCTTATCCTCCATACATGTTATTTACTGTCATATTAGTAGGCATATTTTATGTATCTTGCTAGTCCTCTGAGGACCTGATGATCTCTTCAGGTAGTTGATTGTACGGAGTTAGTTAGCTGAGCATATGGTAGTTGACTTCATCTGCATGATTCAGGTATTTTGTTAGTGTTGTTGATTTACTATCTTTCTCGTGCTTTTATGTTATATCCTGCTTATCAGCTTAGCTTTATAGACTCAAATTATTTTTTGAGTCTAATCGGACATATATGAAAGTGGGCTGCAGACCACGACCCATACTTGTTCATTCTTGTTTTATATGATTCCTGTGGATTGAGATATAGTTTAGATTAGACATGATACCCTATTATGGATAGCTTATACGTATTCGAGTCGGGCTGGAGTCTGTTCGATACGTAGTTGGCTTGCTCACATACTTGCATCCCGAAAAGCGGGTGCGGGTCGTGACATTACCTAAAATCTAAATATAACTAAACTAAACCCTTTCCTAACAGTGAGCCCGAGTGGGCCTACTGGTCAGCGCGCGTGTATTAACCCCCCCCCCCACCCCGCGCTCAGTGGCCCGAGTTCGAGCCTTAGGCTCTGTTGTGCTTTGTTTTCTTTATTTTCTTTATATTTTTCTTTTCTTTTCTTTTGTTTATATATATATATATATATATATATATATATATATATATATATATATATATATATATATATATATATATATATGTGTGTGTGTGTGTGTGTGTGTATGTATATACTATTATATATATTATAATTACTGTTATTATATATGTATATTTACTGTTATATATATATATATATATATATATATATATATATATATATATATATATATATATATATATATATATATATATATATATATATATATATATATATATTATGAATATATGTATATGTATATGTATATATTATATATTTATTTCTTTATATATATATATATACATATATTCATATTATATATATATATATATATATATATATATATATATATATATATATATAAAATATATATATATATATATATATATATATATATATATATATATATATATATATGTTATATATGTATATGTATGTATACATAACTATTTAGCCTCTATAATTTACGTAATATTGTACATATATTATACTTTAATTTATGTAAATATACTTGTCATATTTATGTGACTACTATGTGTAATTTCACATAGTTAAAATATTAGTATTTATTATGTACTTTTACCCTTTTGTATTTTTTGTGTATTTTATTACTGCAACCATTTGGTGTCCAAGCCTAGCATGGATTTTTGGGCTCAAATGTGTTTTCACACATTCAACACATGTACAAGTCATATTGGACTTGATTCATGACCTTGGGTCCTGTATTTGAACTCTGGTTCAAATTATGTACATGGACAAAATACGCAGATAATTAATTATTTAAATTCAATTGTGTACCATGTTGTTTTTGAATTTCTAAAAATACTTTAATTGCTGTTAAAATTCTAGAAAAATAGTATTTGGATACTATGTTAATTTAGCTAATTTATTATAATTTTTACAGTATTTAATTTACAGCTTTGCCACTGTTTTGGCATATGAAACCAGAACTCACTTTCTGTGTACTTATGAAAACTGATTTTTATAAAATACATGTACTGGTTAATAAATTCCAAAAAAGTTATAATAAATTTCTATAATTAACAAGGATCATTTTGGTACTTTATTTTATGCAAAATTGAGCTTTTTGTCTATTCAAAAATTATTGGAACACAATGTACAGTTGATTTATTTATTGATTAATTACGACTTGCAACTTTTTGTGTTATTTTGAGTTATGGCCGTATTGAACCTCACCCCACACTGGTGTAAAGACCCTAAAAAGTTAGTTATAGTATTGTGTCACCCCACATTGGTCTCCTATGCTAAAGTAACCATTTGGCTAGGTGTCCAATCAGAAAGTCGTGTTGCACCACTAAGTGTTTTAGTGTTTAACTTAGTATAAAGTTTATGTACTTATTTCTACAGTGACGAGTTACCCGGCATCTATAGCATTTTTATCGCAGCTTGCTTTGCTAGAGGCAAGTAGTTTCTATAAACTTTACATACTGTTACATCAATGAACTGCAAATCCAACCATGTTAAATGCTGATCCTTGGGGTAGCAAGTTAAATCTTCACATGTTGTACTTTCAGTTGCTACCATGCTTAGAACAGTCTTTATGTATCTCTCACATGATTAGAACCTGGGTTATGGGGAAACTGTTAGTAGCGTACATGATAATGCCTCTTACTCGTACGTACGTACGTACCGAGCAAGGTTGACATTTTATGTATACCTTGTCGTAGGCGCACCAGCTGTATTTGTACGTATGTACATCTATCGCTTGTTTTACTTGTACGGAAGTACATTTTATATACTTGTACCACAGTACATTTTACAGCTATTGACGATCACGTACCTGCTACAGTTTTAAATATTTCATATACATTTTTCTCTGTGACATATGTGTCATTGCCATGATAGATTATGTGATGCCATGCTTTCAGTTATTCCTCTTATGTTCATTTTCAAGTTTCATATGCTAGTTTGTTAGAATCAGTACTTGCTTCCATTCTGACAGGATAACGTTGTAGGTATCCTTACTGAGGAGGAGTTACTCTACGACTCATATTATGGAGTTACTGCCGAGGACCAGGCTTTGCCTTACGAGGATGCACCTGCGGGGAAACTCAACTAGTTTGCGTAGTTGCTTGAAATATTTAGTGTAGTCATGTATTAGACTACGTATTTTGTAACTGGACATGTATCCAGTTTTACATTTTAGACTTGGACTTGGACTTATTACTATATGAGACAACTTTTGTGTTTGGAGCATTTATGACTCTTATTTACTTATAGAACTGTTAGCACATTTAGTCTTATCTTGTTATTTGTAGAACAGATTACTGCGCTTTATCTTAAGCGTAGGCTGGACATGACTCGGTCCGGCCCAACAATTTGGATAACGGGTCGTGACACACCTACATTGTTCCCCACCCCCTCCATTGTTGTCCTCACCTCCACCATTGGTGTCCCCACCTCCAGTGACATTAGTCTTTCTCGATTTTTTTCAAAAAATTTAACCTACAGTGACAGCAGGGACACCCTGCAGTCCTATTTGAATAGAGAACTGCAGGCAAGTCCTGCAGTCCTCAAGTGACAGAAGCTTCTTTTCTCCAATTTTTTTCTAAAAAATCCAACCTACAGTGACTGCAGAGACACCCTGCAGTCCTATTTGAAGAGAGGACCTCAAGTGACAGAACGGAGAAAGGGGCGCTGTCGGGTAGAGGAGGGGGAGAACGATCGGAAAGGGGGGGCTATCGCCGGGGGGAACAAGGGAGAGGGTTTTGGGTTTTCTTGTTTTCTATTTTCTTTTTGTTTTTGGTTTTATCCCCTTTGTGGCCCTTAGTAAACTTGTGAACTTTAGGTTGCCCTTAGTAAAAAAAAATAGAAAGCATGGTTGCCCTTAATAGGATGGTTGTCCTTAGTAAAAAGGGGTGGCCTTTAACATTTGCCTTGATTTTATTTTAAAACTTAAATTGTAACTTAATATCCTTAACTATAACAGTTTTTCAACTTAATATCCTAAACTTTTTTACTCAACAACTTGATACGCTGAAAAATATTGGACATAAATAACTCTAATCTAAACTTAAAAACTACAACCCTCCCCCTACCCCCTCCCCACCCCGTAACCCCATCCTCCGCCTCCTCCTCTGCCTTTTCCTTCTCCTCCGCATCTGCCTCCTCCAACTCCTCATCCGCCTCCGTCTCATCCTTCTCTTCCTCCTCCACCTCGTCCTCCTCTAAGTTTTGTTTAGGCTAGTCCAAATTTTTTCAGGACTGCCAAACTTGTTGGCAATCCGTAAACCAAGTAGGATTACAACAAAGTTGGCAGTCCTATTTGGTGTGTCCAAACAAAAAATTTAGATAGGACTACTAACTTTGTTGGCAGTCCTATTTCATGTTAGAACTACCAACAAAGTTAGCAGCCCTATCTGCTCGTAGGTGGCAAAAATACGGTAGGCAGCAGCGTCGGTGGGGAGCAGGTGTGCCACGGTCTCAACGAACTTCTTATCGAGCTGCGGGGTCCAGACCACCCAGGGTCGCTTCAGTGCACATGCGGGCTCGTCCCCGCCGCCGGTGGAGTCGAGGTCGACAGGTGTAGTGCCCCGCTCCGCGAAGGCACTAGATAGACAGAAAGATTGGATTGCTGGCTCTGCAATGGAAGACGATTAATCTGGGTGAGTGGACAAAGTCTCATTTTATGATTCGCTTGCGCCTATTAAGAATCTGAGCTTTTGAATGAATGTTGTTGCTAATAACAAGATGCTAGACTTTGAGTATGCTTATAAGAGAATCCATACACTGTCTGCTAAGAGTTTCAAAGAGAAATATTTTTTGCTTGAAAAGAAGATGGAATTGTTTATGACTTGCTCGATTGATGCATGATGGTTTTATTTGATATTGCATGTGCATTGGGGTATCCACTTAGTGACGAGCTGAACCCTAGAGAGTCACAGCGGCTAGCGACGAGCTGAACCCATACGAGTCACAGCGGTTAGCGACGAGCTGAACCCAAGAGAGTCATAGCGGCTAGCGACGAGCTGAACCCATGCGAGTCACAGCGGTTAGCAACAAGCTGAACCCGTGGGAGGCACAGCGGCTAAGATGGATTTAAAATATTGGATTTTCAAAGATGTTTTCAAAAGAATGTAAATTGACTCTATATGCATGGAATGAATCTAGGTAAAACTAGCAAGATCACATCATAAGAAATGTTTTCTTACTAAATGAACAGTGATCGTTTAAGACAAATATAGCCCTTTTGTTCACAATTCACCAGTATGCTGATATACTAACCCACCATCAGTCTGCATGCATGTACACTATGCATCGAGAAGGATAGTCCAAAGCGATAGCCCGAGCCTCATTCCCAGGAGCCAGAAATCAAAAGAGATGCCATGAGATGACATCTGTTGCAAGAGTTGGTTTTGTATATAAAGGGATGTAATGTATGGGAACGGGATCATTGTAATCTGTAAAGTTCTGAGAGAATGTAACATTGTATCAGAGAGAATCGAGAGCTTGTAATCTGTTCAAATAAAATCAATAAAGAAAATTATTTCTTGTTACCATTGTGTTCAATGTATGTATTCTGAAATATGTCCGCTGCTGCTTCAATTATCTGCGATACGTTCCGCTGCGTATTGTCAACCTTGTCTATCTTGTCTTGCTTCATGTCTTGGCCTTATGCAAGCACAACTTAGGCTTGTACGGCATCACGTCTTAGCGAGAACGAACGGTCTCACAGAGTCCGAAGCGAGGACGAAATGACTCTGCGGGATCGGGATGTGACAGAATGGTATCAGAGCAACACGATCCTCTGGCCAATTTTGATTCGATTGAATTCGTAGATGTTCTCCTGATCGAAATTCCTTTGCCTACCCGATATCAATAATGAGATGAACGTTCCATACAATAAGTCCGTAAATATTTTTATGATGCCGGCAAATGTTTTATCGATTTGATTGATTGAGATTGAAATGCTTGATTGAACAAGAGTTTTGATATGATCTGAATTATGATTTCATGGATTGATGATGGCAAAAGGATGAGGACTATCGCTGCTAAAGATATCGTAAGTTTTTCCTTAAGTTTCGAAGACAAAACTTCTTTTCGGTAGATAATTATGTAGTACCCCCCTCCGCGAAGGCACTAGATAGACAGAAAGATCGAATTGCTGGCTCTGCAACAGAAGACGATTGATCTGGGTGAGTGGAAAAAGTCTCATTTTATGATTCACTTGCGCCTAATAAGAATCTAAGCTTTTGAATGAATGTTGTTGCTAATAACAAGATGCTAGACTTTGAGTATGCTTATAAGAGAATCCGTATACTGTCTGCTAAGAGTTTCAAAGAGAAATGTTTTCTGCTTGAAAAGAAGATGGAATTGTTTATGACTTGCTCGATTGATGCATGATGGTTTTATTTGATATTGCATGTGCATTAGGGTATCCACTTAGTGACGAACTGAACCCTAGAGAGTCACAGCGGCTAGCGATGAGCTGAACCCATGCGAGTCACAGCGGTTAGCGACGAGCTGAACCCAAGAGAGTCATAGCGGCTAGCGACGAGCTGAACCCATGCGAGTCACAGCGGTTAGCGACGAGCTGAACCCGTGGGAGGCACAGCGGCTAAGATGGAATTGAAATATTGACTTTTCAAAGATGTTTTCAAAAGAATGTAAACTGACTCTATATGCATGGAATGAATCTAGGTAAAACTAGCAAGATCACATCATAAGAAATATTTTTTCACTAAATGAACAGTGATCGTTTCAGACAAATGTAGCCCCTTTGTTCACAATTCACCAGTATGCTGATATACTGACCCACCATCAGTCTGCATGCAGGTGCACTATGCATCGAGAAGGATAGTCCAAAGCGATAGCCCGAGCCTCATCCTCAGGAGCCAAAAATCAAAAGAGATGCCATGAGATGACATCTGTTACAAGAGTTGGTTTTGTATATAAAGGGATGTAATGCGTGGGAACAGGATCATTATAATCTGTAAAGTTCTGAGAGAATGTAACATTGTATCAGAGAGAATCGAGAGCTTGTAATCTGTTCAAATGAAATCAATAAAGAAATTATTTCTTGTTACCATTGTGTTCAATGCATGTATTCTGAAATATGTCCGCTGCTGCTTCAATTATCTGCGATACGTTCCGCTGCGTATTGTCAACCTTGTCTATCTTGTCTTGCTTCAGGTCTTGGCCTTGTGCAAGCGCAACTTAGGCTTGTACGACATCACGCCTTAGCGAGGACGAACGGTCTCACAGAGTCCGAAGCGAGGACGAAAGGACTCTGCGGGATCGGGACGTGACAAGGGATGTCCGTCGGGGACGAGGGCTTCTTCTTCTCCTCCTCCTTCTCCCATCTTGCGGCAACAGGAATGAACGGTTGCTGCTTTTTCTCCATCTCTACATGTAACTCCTCTTTCCAGAATTTTGATAATATATTTTTATTTATTTATTTGAATTAAATAGTGATTTTTAGAATTTTTATAAATAATTACTTAGTTAATTGTTACGGTAGATGACTTTAGCCATGGTGGAGTTTTAGAGTACAAGGTGACTAGAAATCGTGGCACGGATAGTGCAATGGCGTGCTTTGACTAGTATATTAGCCCTGATAGGGAAGGCCAAGCCATAAATGTGTCCTAACTAGAAAAACCAGGCCAAGTCGTGACTTAACCTCTAAAGACATTTTAATTATTTATTTATTATAATATTGACTTGCAGGAGACCCGGTTGTACCAAGTTGGCCCAAACTGAACCCAAATCAAGCACAAGCCCATGTGGACACATAGTACGTCCAAAGAGGCCCATGTAGATAATTATGGGGGTGATTTAATTAGTGTATTTATTTTAGTAGATAAATAAGTAATTTTATATAAATGGGCATTGTATATGATATGTGTGTATTGATATTTGGTTTCTGAGTGTATGATGACATGTCTTAGAAAATGTCTTTTAGATTGTGAAATTTGCTAGGCTATATATATACTGGTGAATTTATAGGTACGTATATTTATAGTATACGAATATTAGGCATTACGTGTATATTATTATATCTTATTTATATAAAAACTTCATAAATGTTTCTTATATTTAACTAAAGTATGTATATATATATTGGTAGCTCAATTGATAGTCTCGTTTTATATAAATATAATATATGTATATTATATGGTACATAGGTATGTATCATATATGTATAAATATACATGTCAATGATATACAATAATTATATATATATATTATTGCTATATAAAATAACCAAGCTTAGCACCCCAAGTCCAAAGCCAGTTTAGTCCCAGCCCGACCAAGCCCAAAGCCAGGCCGAGCCCTAACTCCCTAAGACCCGAGAGAGAACCCCACTCAGTTTTTTCCCGAGCAAACGTATAAGTAACGATGAGGAAGGAAGGGGATTCTCATCTAAACCCTAATCTCAAATCTATGTTGCGTCGCACCTAGCACCTGGGTGACCCACCCGCGGCGTACGCGTCGCTGAGTGCCACCGCCGGTCGATCGGAGCCGCCGCGGCAGTATTGGACAGCCCTATCAGCGCAGCAGCAACAGCAGTATTGTCTGACTTTCATCGTGAGTTTTCTCTATGCATGGTTAATCGTTTGTCGTTCTACCACTTCAGGTATGAGCCCAACATATACGCCTTCCAATCCCTTCAGTTGGTTTTTATTTAAACGAATTAGATTGTCCAGAAAATCGACACGAATATTGTCCAAAAACTGTTCTTAAACAGGACATATAAATCAGTCCCAACCCCATATTGGAAGGCAGATTTCTGCCAAGCCATAGCAATATTTAGAAATCTATTTGAAGACAGTGTAAGACAACCTATAGGGCTCTGCAACCCAATTTACGAAATTTGATGTCATCGACTACATGCCGAGAAATCGGATTCCAAAGATTGGCAAAAAATTATTTTAAAATATTAAAAATATATAAATTCCTTCTATACGACATGTGTCCCGCCAATCCGGGCGACGTGGTCGCGAACCAAAAGCATCGAAAGGTGCGTATCGGCTTCGTGTACATGCAGGCTTTGACGGAATTTAAATTGGTTACGTGTGCGCGACGAATTTGATACGTATTTGTCGAAATTCACCGTATCGGCCTTTGTACAAATTTTCTAATTACTTTTTGCACATGCGTCAGATCGAGATGAAACTTATGCCAATAGGACCGTATCATTTTTCTGGCCTGTATGCCAAGTTTGGTCCGATTCGTAGACAGTTGATCGGATCGCCGTTTTACGGGCCCCACAATCCGACTCAACGGGCAATTTTGTGCACGACCCGCCAGAATCCAACTTTGGACATACGGTTGGATTCGTATCATCCAAACGAACCCATAGACATATAGTTTGACAACTTTAGAGACCATTGACTCTGGCACACTTTTTGGTGTAAAGCGGGTCCGACTGCGGACACCGTTTTGACCCAAAATTACTGTTTTGCCCCTGTGTCCAGAATTGGACTTAAGGACAGACAATTCTAGCTAATTTGACTATTCTGAGAATATTGGTAATGTCTATTTCAGCATCTAGAGACTGTTGTAATAGTTTGACTGTTGTGGCACACTGAGTGGTTTGGATTATCTGTTGTAAGAGTTTGACTGTTGTGGCACATTGAGTGGTTTGGATTATCGGTTTTACCAACAAAGGACCACAGGCCAGTATAGTTTATTATTTGTTTTCATATTGAGCTTTACTATACCTCATTGTTAGTCAATAGATATGTGATTTTTGTCTTTTATGTTTGTTATATTTTGTCGTGTCGGGGAGGTGAGGTACCAAGGATGTGTGATCTGACCTTATACAGTGTATACCATGTAGACCATGATTTATTATTGCATTATACCGTGCAGACCATGATTTATTATTGCTTTATACAGTGTAGATCATGTACATTATATAGTGTAGATATCGTAGACCGTGTCGTGTAATTGTCCCGAGACCGATCACATATCAAAGGTACTTCAGTCAGTTGGTGAGTATTGTCTTTGTATTTATTTATTGTTTTTCTTGTTTAGTTTTATTTGTCTTTTTGTGTTTATTTTTTCAAATCATATATTTAAAGGCTAACCTCTGTTGTATATTCATTTTCATTTATTGAAACTGCATTCAGTGAATTGTACTCGTTCCATTCCTGACTGGAAACCAATATTTTTCAGGTTAGTTGTGGCTTCACTTAGCATTGGGAGATACGGGTGTACTTGCAGACGAAAACCTAGAGATTAGCTAGATAGATGAGTTGTATCATTTTAATATTTGTAAGAGTTTATATTTTTCTGCAAATATAAAACTTGTAAATATTGTAAATTAAATTAATTTTGTGAATGAGCATCATTTATGATTTTGAGCATTGTGGCTATACAGCGTTCTACCGCCGACACTGCGACATAGGCTGGCTTGGACACGCATTCGTATCCCGGAAAGCAGGTGCGGGTCGTAACAAGTTTTTATGGTGGCCCATGCAGGTCTGTTTTTACAAATCATGTGAACTCGTGATAGTAATTAAGTTAGTCGTACTATTGCGAGCCTGTGACTAGGAAATGCTCATTCACGAGTTAGGGTTAATTTAATTTAAGAGAATGACTATGACTAGGAGTCCCTTATACAAATCTACCGATGGGTAGTCTAGGACATGCAATTTAGATGAGAAGTTATTAATTTTGCTAGTTTGCCAGATCCCCATAGGTACACTATTACCTTTTGATATGACGATATAATCCAATGTGGATAGATTATTCACTTGGTGAGACAGGGCTTCCTAGAATTAATGATCTAACCTTGATAAATTGTTCAAATCCTTCTCTTTGCCTCTTTAGATATCATCCTCATATCTTAGTCCGAATTGCCTATTTAGTTCCTATTTTGCCATAAGAATTATTATTTTTATATAATTTCTGATTATGTTAACCATATACGAACCTCAAGTTAGTTTCGATTCAAAGTTTTTCCTCAATGGTTTGAATACACATGGAATAGATGTTAGAATGGTTGCATTTCTTTTGTCTTCAGTTATTTCCTCCATGTTCAATCTTTTATTTTAAGGGTTGTGACTGATAGGACAAATACTTACGCTTTATTTCAGTCAACTTGTTTGAATCCCTAGAAGCTCATGAATTTTACAGATATAGTTAAAGGAATGATAGTTAACTTATAATGGCTAGACATCAGCGCACTATCGCCAATTACTTGAGAATGGAGAGTGTGGGTTCACTGCAGCCAGCAGCGCACTAGCGAGACACAACCCATAGAGTTGAAATTATTTCAAAAAATCATAGTTTATGGAATATTGCTAAAACTTTGTCGTCGTTGAGCTCTTTAGATCTTAGATATCCTTGTATCAATGTAAGGTAGAGTATCCGCTAGCATATCACATCTGAATCACGGAACCAAGGGTTTACCACAGCCAGAGTATACGGGCGAGGCATAATTCTCGGTAAAATGACTTCAAATGTGATTACAAGTTTAGGATACTATAGAGGATAGGAAAATACCATGTATGTCCCCTAAGATCCAAAGCCAATACTAGTAAAAGTTCTGTAAGTTGGGTGGCATGTCTCCCAACCTAGCATTCTGTGGTCTTTGTGATCTATTAATGAGGCAATTGACTGACACTAATAGGTTTACCTAGAATATAGAATTTAGAGGTCCATAATCCATTAGTCGACCAAGGTCTTATGGATAAGGAGATAGTAGGACGACCGTATGAGCAAGAACACCAGGTAAGTTTTTGATTCTCTCAAAACTCGAACTACTTGTGCCTCCTTTCAAAAATCTCGCATGCTGGTATTTTGACTATCTTGACCAACGCTGCTATTACAGCCTATTTTTGCAAGCTTACTCTTTTATCGAGCTTAATTCAAGACATATGTTTATTGGGGACGCCTACTAACATATTGTCTAATCAGAATCGGTGTATTACGGTCTGATCAACCTTAGTGCACTCGGTTTGCTCTCTCTTTGATTATCCCACTTGGATTGAGATATCGAGGTATCTATGATCTCATCCGCGACTGTATTGACAATTCCTCTTGAATTATACATTTGCATTTGAATCACGTAATTGTATTCAGTGACATCTCCCTTGAACTCTTTATTTTTTTTGTCTTTTACTGATTTGGAAAGACGTACGAAAGCTCATAATTGGTAGAGAGATACAGAGTATCCCCATGGCTATGATAGTTGTATACACAAGTGTAGCTACCATCGGCCAGCCATATCACTAGAACCTTACCTTGAGTTACTCGTTCTCCTCTCGACCCCCAAACTACTTTTGGGACCTTCTAGCCATCTGAACTTGAGAATGATTAAGGTTTTACCCTTAGTCAAAATACCAACCTAGGAGACTATCTATTCTTAAGAAACCAAATGTTATGAGTCACTAATTATTTGCTTGAAGTTTGCTTTAACTAGCAACCCTTAAGCCTTAACCCAACCTTTTCTCGACCAAAGCCCACAGTTTAGACATGGAATGAATAGACAAAGGTAAGGACAATCATTTACCATGACTATGGTAGATAGTCATTTCGAGATTGGTTTCCAACAAATATCACCCTATGTAGGAGCGTAAAAAATGCTTTATAGACCAAGTCAAAGAAGTTGAAAACTTTACGCTAGCTATTCTCTACTCGAGCAACTTTTTACGCTAGCTATTCTCTACGCTAGCTGCTCTCTACGCGAGAAACTTTTTACGCAAGAGTTATCCTCCACTTTTACGTCGGGGACAGACTGTCAAGCCGTATTTAATGCAAGTTATTCGATCTGACATAATAATTTTCTGACAGCAGGATTACACAAAAGCCGAGGAGATTTTTCACCAAATCCAGTACTCGTCGTATAGTGTGCAAATGGGGCTATTTTACACTCAATAAAAACTGCTTCTTTTACGCACGATAGTTATTTGAGTTTTTACGCTCAAAACTATTGTGGGTGTAAAGTCTATTTGGGCTACTTTTTACGCTCAAGGCTATTTTTCCAGCCACTTTACGCAGGAAGTTTATTTTGGACAATTTAACGCCAGTTTGCCACTTTACGCTGGAAATATATTTTAGGTCAGTTTTACGCTCGATCCTTCCTGACTACTTGAGAACGTGGTTTGCTTACATGCTTTCATGCCACACTTATTGAGGAACGTGTGTACGTGCTCTCCCCACTTTGTTGAAGTAATAGGATACGTGTCACCATGCGTAGAGATCAAAACTCTACATGGGACACGTGTCAATGTGTGTAGAGGATGATTTGGATCGTGGGTAATAGTTACTAGCGTAAAGACCTGATTTTGTTGCTTTTTACGCACAAAGGGTTAAGTCGATAAATAGACTTATTTTCAACACAGACAAGAGACAGGAGAGGAGATTCTGAGAGAACTCATATTTTCAGAGTGATATCTCCAGAAGCATTTTTTCTACTTTTTCTCAAGAACAGGGTGAAGCAAAGCAAGAAAGCATTCGACTGTGCCATCAGTGCCGTTGCTCGATACCTTTCCAGTGACTTAGTTCTTCCGATTGTTCGTCTTCTTCAAGCAGTTTTCTTTATCATCATCATATGGTCCACGGAACAAAGTGATCGCTCTCAGATCAGACTTCCATAGCAATACTTCCCAGAATATTTGTACTTTTTGTACTTTTTCTAGTTTTCTTTCAAAAGCCAATTTTTAGGCATTTTGTTAAGTGAAACAAAATGACAACTCTGCTGGGGATGACCTTCTCCTCAGATGAGAAGGCAATTGCTCAATATGATGATGCGTTGGTCGGATCGACCAAGAAGACTCTGGTTGTGCACTTCGACCAGACTGCCTACGAAAAAATGCTCCGAACTGGGGGTAGTACTCACTGCTCCAATGTTCAAAAATCGGGAAGGCACGAAAAGTTTGGATTCCTAAGTCCAAACCATCCTCGGATCTCCCTGTTGTCTTTGAAGGCAAAGGCATCCTTCCTACTCCTGTTGTGGAGACTCTCTCGGTGACGAGGCAGTTTCTACTTCAGTGATGCGCCATGGGCGCAAAAACTAGTCTTCCGTCTGTGACGTGGCAGACTATCAGGTTTTACGCTCTGTGCGTAAAAATCAAACTTTACGCTTTGGGCGTAAAAACCAGTCTCCCGTCTGTGACGTGGTAGACACCCAAATTTTACGCTCCGCGCGTAAAAACCAGTCTCCCGTCTGTGACGCGGTAGACACTCAAGCTTTACGCTCCATGCGTAAAGGAAAATCTCCCGTCTGTGACGGGACAGATACTCATATTTTACGCTCTACGCGTAAAGGTAAATCTCATGTCGGTGACAGAAGATAAAATTCATAATGATGCCTCTGCATCTAAAATGAATTTATCTACACGCATAGTGTAAAAACAAGAATTCTGTTGTTGATAAAACTTCGATTGTCCACCAACAACCTTTCTACACTGCTTTACGTAAGGTACCAAACCTGTAAATTACGCATAATGCTGATGGAGTCCTCTATGCACAAAAATCTCAAGATTTACGCACGCAACTCCAGGCACATAAAAATGCCCAGTTTAGTTCTGCTAATGCAGCCAGTAATCTTTTTTATACACAAGGGACTAAATGAATTTTTGTCCCAAATATAATAAAGAAGACTACTTCCTCCACTCTTTCTGATTTACGTGAGTTGCTGGTATAAAAGCATAAAGACATAAAATCTCCTGAGATACTCCCCAAAGAAGATCACCATTGTGAGTGTCACCAGATTGTAATCAAGTATTGTTGTTCGGTTTCGAAACGGTCAGTTTTTGATCGGTTAGGCTACAATGTTCAGCAATCAGTTGATGATCAAGAACAGGAGTTGTCATATGCCTCAGTTAATATGGCATCTCATTCCAACAGGACACGACGTCCAAGACGTAACTCGTCACAGACTCCTGGTCAACAATAGTTCAATCGACTTCTTGATAATTTCGAAGGAGTATATCAGAATACTCGATTGAGAAGTGAAAGACAGTTGCAGACTTCTGACTCAGAAGCTGGGGGTACCCAGTCTTTAGAGTCTGAAACTGATAGCGTTGATTCATACTTCTACACCAATCCCTCTGTATCTTCAAGGGAGGTTAAATCTTATGTTATTGGAGATGAACCGGAGACGTCATCTGCTAATACAGAACAACGTCTCTCTACAGTTGAGCAGTCGTTGAAGGATATGCTTGCTATGATGCAAAGTATGCATCAAATCATAATGACTCAGCAAACTGCTCAGCCAGCAGTGATAACTCCGGTGCAAGTAGCAGCACAAACTCAAGATTGTCAAAGGGTTGATATACCCTTGAATAATCTTAGTCAGGAGCCTACTATCAATCAAAATTCTGCATCTCCAGATCCTATCATTCCAGAAGATGTACCACCTCCGGTGGGGGTTACGGTACATCCAACAACAATCAATCAAATGTGCTTCCTCAAACCAGTGAAGCTATTCAAGTGGTGCGAGAGCTAAAAACACAGTTTGAAGTTTTGAAGCACAAGGATCAGCTCCAGAGGTTAGGGATTAAGCAACCTTATCCTCCTCATTGGAATGATGTGCCATTTTCTCCAAAGTTCAAACCACAATCCATGGTGTTATTTGATGGAAAGGCATCTCCCAGTCAATATATCAATTACTTTGATATTATGACTGTACATTTGCAGAAGAATGATGCTCTTCTTACCCGAGTTTTCATCGGGTGTTTGACGGGTTCAGCTTACGACTGGTATTGTAGTCTACCTGATAATTGTATTTCGTCTTTTGACGAATTTAAAGCAATATTTCTCTTCCGATTCTATGAGGGAGGAATGGACATGAATATGTCCTCCCTAATAGAAATCAAGCAAAAGAAAAAAGAAGATACTCGGACGTTTATAGAACGCTTTCGACAAGCTACTTTGAAAATGCCTCCAGGCATGCCAGATTCAGCACTGATCAATACGTACAAAATGAATCTGCGACCATCTCTTGCTGTCTTCATGGGTTTCCAATTCACAGATTGGGCCTCGTTTATCATAGCAGCAGTTTCAGCTGAGACCAATGGTAGGTTGGCTCGTGAACACGGGATGATCTTCGCTTTCGAAGACAAAGGGAAGAAAAACTCCCCAGGTAATAATTCCGACAATCGTAATGGGAAAGAGAAGGAAACTTTAGAGGTTAACCTTTCAAAACCCAAAACAACGCCGAATAATCAGGAGTCTTCCAAGCCAAAAGAAGAATACTCTTTCAATGACAGTGATATCCCAGGGATATTTCAATGTCTGGTAAAGAGTGGAAAACTCCAGATTCTAGAGTCGAAAAGGCCTAATGAGGTGAATCTGATCGACAATCCCAAGTATTGTATCTATCACAGATACATCAATCATCCTACCAAGGCTTGCTATGTCTTGAAAAAAAAATCCAGGAGCTGATAAATGACAATGCCATCGCTTTAACCAACGATGAGCATACGGTTACAACCAATATGATTTCTCTTCAATTTGGAGGTTTTCCTCCACAATAAGTTCCAGATGGAATTGTCCCAATTCCAAAGGCGACGATAAAGATTGTGAATATCCCGCCTGCCAGAGAGCAAAATAAAGGATTTTTACCTCTTACACTTAAAAATGGTGAAATTATGTGGGTACACCCTGATTTAGTGCCTGAAATGGATAATAAAGGTAAAACTTCGAAATCCAAGAAAGGTAAAAAAGTCAAAACCTGCAACATAATTTCTCATGTTTTAACCCCAGACCATGATGATTTGGATCATCTATGGGGTGGCATTTTTTTAGAGGATAGACTGAAGGGTTTGAATATATGCCCTCCAAGTTTATCTTCCTCCTACCAAACTCAAGCTTACTCATCGGCAATGGTTAGCGATGAATAGTATCCCCTTATACAGGGTACAACAAATCTTACTGCTTATGAGAAAGCTCCTACAGGGATCTTTCCTTCTATCCCGAGTATTCCTCCTTCTCCTGTGGCTACAGAGATTTCTATTCCTTCTTCTACGAAAGTCTCTAAGCCTCTTTCTCCTATGGTTACAGAGATCTCTATTTTTTCTTCCTCTGAAAGTCCGCTACCTACTTATTTGTATAGTCAGCAATCAGTCCATCTCATGAAAAAGATGGACTATGACTTTCAAAAGACGGAAGGCTTGAATTATGATAAAAGAATGCGACTTCCTTTACAACTTCAAAGTCAGAAATCCACTATCGGATTGGGTTTTGAAGATCCTCATAAAAATCTCTACAAGAAAAAGACTAAGGAAAAGAAGACTAAATCCTGCAATATGGTACTTCATTCTCCTGAGTCCAAAGAAGAAACCTTTGCTAGTACGAGATCTGAGAAAGAGTACCACAAAGATTATGAGGGATCTTATAAAGAAGCGGAGGACGTTGTTGAAACATTTCCAGCTCAATCATCTTCTGTTCCTGCTAAACCATCTGTGGTTTAGAAGGGAAAACAAAAAACAGTACGCTTTGATGTCATATTAAAATTTGCTTCAAATCAAGGGGTGGTGATGAAACCTTACAAGTTCGACATTCTAGCCCAGTTAGCTAATACTCCGGCTAGACTTTCGATATTTGAGCTGCTTCGCCTTTCAAAAGAAAGCCGCGAAACTCTGAGTGAAGCGTTGCTACAAGCTGATTCATGCTTAGCTCAACTCAAGAGTCCTGACAATATACCAGTGTCATGCCCACAATGTCATAGTGTGGTGGAGGCAATTCCTAACATTACCTTCACACAAGAAGATATGCTGCTAAAACATGATAAGCATGACAGGCCTCTGTGCTACATAGGGTATATTGAATCCATTAAAATTGACAGGATTTACATCGATCCTGGGTCTTCTATTAGCATAATTCTTCAGAGTATGCTACGACCCTTGAGGATCCCTACTAGTGAATTGATTTACACTAGTACCACAATAGTTGGTTTTAACTCTGGAAAGAGTAAACCACTGGGAAAGATTCGGCTGAAGATTCAAATTGGTGATCTTCGAACTATGGCGACATTTTATGTTATCAACTCAGATGTATCTTACAACATCCTCCTTGGAAGACCGTGGATACATGAGCATAAAATTGTGCCTTCAACTCTCCACCAATGCTTTAAGTATGTAGATCCTCAAGGGGTCGTGAAGACCGAATTTGCGGATATTAATCCCTTTAAGGGTGTTGAAGCATATTTCTCTGACTCAGTGCTTTATAAACAGGAGCATGTGAAGAAGATATCAGATATAGCCGAAGATCGGTCACCGGCTGAAGATCAATTTATCAATGAAGATCCTCCGGAAGAGCAACCTTTGAAGATTAAAGTCAAAGGCCGAATCCAACCCCAACCTGTCAATGATCAACCTTTGGTGATCAAGGTTAAAGGAAGAACTCGGGCTTCATCTGAGGAAGCTGTGAAGATTCCAATCATGAGCCAAGTTCAATCCTTTATGATCAAGGTCAAGGGATGTACTTCTCGTACAAATGATCCAGAACCACCACTGATCATCAACCTTGGCAAGTCTACGCAGAAGATGGAAGACGGTCCGTTAATGATCAATCCAAAGCGTTGTAGTCAATTTGTAATGATGTAAATATTGATCATTTTGTACTTTCTAATATCAACGAAGATTTTCTTTTGGAGTATATGGCTGTCAAATTCATTGAAAGAATGACTTTATCTTCTGATGATCAAAGTCATCATAAAAATGACATAAATATAGAGAAAATCTTATACATTGACCATAAAGAAAATTCCTTTCCCCCTCATGTTGATGTTGGACCTTATGCTCAAAGGTTCCTAACATCTTCTCCCTATTTTCTTCCTGTAGCCGCTTTATCATAAGCTTGTGTAACTTATAGATGTCACGAAGAATCTTATTTCGTGATTCCGTCTGATAAGAAAAACAAGTGCCAAATTGTGTTTGGTCTGGCTAGAAATATCCCTGTTATTCAGACAGATGATCTTCGAAATAAAGATAAAGGAAGAATTCAAATTGACAAATATAGTCAACAATCTCTTAAGATTATCCAGAATATGGGATATGATTTAAAGACTATGCAAGGTCTCAATCAAGGTAAGGGTAGACGGTTACCGTTATGTGGTGATCCGTTTTACCAGAAAACTCATCATGGATTGGGATACGATCCATCTCACATGTTTAACGAGGATATACATGAAAAAATTTCTTCTAGTTCTTCACAATCTTCAGATTCAGAAGAAATCCAATTTTTTGAATCGGATACACCCCACACGTGTCAGAAAAATATGGAAGAAGAATATTCTTCCAATTTTTTACAATCCTCATATTCTGAGGGAGACTATTATGATGAATATGAATGTATATTCTCAGTTAATATGGTTCAAACAAATGGTGAATCAGAACCATTTGAGAATGACCCATGGGTACAACAAATGGACACTCAATGTGAGCTTCATTTTGAACAAAGACAGCCTCCTACTGAGGATGAAATTGTCCAGATTGATGTTGGAGACAGAACTACATCCAAACCGATATTCATCAGTAAAAATCTCTCCGAAGATGAAAAGAAAGAGTTGATACAACTAATTAAAGAATATATCGTTATTTTTGTATGGAGTTATGAGGATATGTCGGGTTTAGATCCCAAAGTAGCTACTCATAAACTCAATATTCATCCTAATGCCAAGCCTGTGAAACAACAGCAGTGGTATTTTCGACCAGATATGATGGACGCAATTGAAGCAGAAGTCAAAAAGCTGATCACATGTGGCTTTATTCGTGAAGAACAACACCCGAATTGGGTTGCCAACATTGTTCCTGTTATGAAGAAGAATGGAAAAGTTCGAGTTTGCATAGATTTTCGAGATCTTAATACAGCTTGTCCAAAGGACGAATTTTTACTTCCGATTACCGATGTCATGATAGACAATACATGTGATTTTGAACGCATGTTTTTCATGGACGGATTTTCAGGATTTTCATGATATAATCAAATTAAGATGCATCCAGGAGACGAAAAGCATACCGCTTTTCGTACACCCCTTGGGGTTTACTGCTATACGATTACGCGTTTGGACTGAAAAATGCCGGTGCTACATATCAACGGGCCATGAGCAGCATCTTTAAGAACATCTACGAAAAACGGTTGAATGTTATGTAGATGATATTGCTGTCAAGAGTCGATCAAAAGATGATCACGTTCAAGACTTGAAGACACTATTTGAGTTGATGCACCAACATCAACTGAAGATGAATCCTACTAAGTCTTTCTTAGGGGTGTCTAGTGGCAAATTTTTGGGATTTGTCATCACTTCTCAGGATATCCATATTGATCCTGATAAAATTAAAGCAATTCTTGAAATGCGTCCTCCACGCAATTTAAAAGAACTCCGTGGCTTCCAAGGTCACATTGCTTATATCAGAATATTTATATCCAATCTTTCTGGGAGATGTCAACCTTTCTCCCGTCTATTAATGAAAGGTGTATCATTTGTCTGGGATAAAGCATGTCAGAAAGCCTTCAATGACATCAAGCAATACCTTACAAATCTATGTTTTGGTACCCCCAGTTGTGGGAAGACCATTTTTGCTATATGTTCGAGCCTTAGATCATTCCCTTGGTGCTCTTCTTGCACAGAAAAGTGATATGGATCATGAACAGGCAATTTATTATCTTAGCTACAATAATGGTCGGAGCTGAACACAGGTATACTCCTATGGAGAAGGAATGTCTGGCCTTGGTTTTTGCTATTCAAAAGACGCGACATTATTGTAGAAGCATGGAAAATACTAAAGAAAATGACTCATGCGGCCAAAGAACCCCATGCGGCTCAGAAAGCCCATGCGACTCGGAGAGTCATGCGGCATAAGGGGCTATGCGGTCCAAGACATCCCATACGGCTCAGAAAGACACGTGGCAGGACATCCCTCCTCTGCCCTCTCGTATTAATTGCTTGCCGGCTAACAACTCTGAAAAAGTGACAGCCCTGACACATAAAGAAGTAATTATGACTCTGTCATAATGATGAATCTCTAGAAAAGAGAAAAGAGATCTCTGACACAAATCCTCCGAGAGCCATAAAAAAGACACGTGGCCTTGCCACGTGGGCGTTCGTATGCGGCTCACTTCTCATGCGGTTCAGAGTGAATCCGTCCTATGCGGCTCAGGCCGAGAAAGCCTCATGCGGCTTGAGCAAAGCACTTCTCATACGGTTCAGAGTGAATCCGTCCTATGCAGCTCAGGCCGAGAAAGCCTCATACAGCTCGAGCAAAGAACTTCTTATGCGGTTCAGAATGAATCCGTCATATGCGACTCAGGCCGAGAAAGCCTCATGCGGCTCGAGCAAAGACTTCTCATGCGGTTCAGAGTGAATCCGTCCTATGCTGCTCAGGCCGAGGAAGCCTCATGCAGCTCAAGTAAAAACTTTACATGCGGTTCAAGAGGATCATCTCCATGCGGCTCAGGTGGATCTATCCCTATGCGGCTCACAATGATTACCTCCCTGTGGTTCAAAGGCTCAAGGGAGGGCCACTACCCAGACAGCCCTGACACGTGGCCTTAATCCTATGCGGCCCAAAGTCATATGCGGCTCACTCATCATATGGTTCAGATCCCCCAGTGGCTCCTAGGACACGTGTCCTAAGCCAATTAATTTCTCAGATTTACTGCCATCAAAGATTGGGTCAAATCCCAATAATCTGGGACACGTGGCAGGAGAATAAATTTAATTTATTCGCAGACATCAGAAGATCATTATGAGGAAGATTTATTCCAATCAGCATTAATTGCTAATGGGATTTGGTGTAATCTACACTCGATGGCTCGGATTCGTCACAATCAAAACTGAACGGCCTGGATTGACCAATCTATGGGCTGCCGCCATCTCCAAGAGCTAATTATTAGCAACCCTAATGGTCACATCCTACTATTATAAATAGCAAGGTGCCATTCCCTTGTAAAGGGGACAAAAAAAATAGAGAGAAATACGCATATACAGAGAGACTCCCTAATAGTCGGAAAGAAAATACACAGAGAGAGAAGCCAGAAGAGCAACAGGAGGAGAGCAAGAAGAGCATTTCTTCACTAACGCCAACCATCTTTTCACAAGGAGCCAAGGCCGCATACCGATCGTCCAAGGAGTAAGGCAGGGCTGCCGTCGCCTTCCCGAGCCTCTACCGTCACCACCCAGAATCTAAAATAAACAATTGTACTTAGACTGCTATACCTGTGGTTTTCGTCCCTAGGCTTTCTTTGTACAAGCGAGTTTGTAACGTGAAGTAAAAGTCCGGTCCTCCGATAATTGTTCTATTCTTTTATATTTCATGGCAAACAATTATGTGTCTGGACAGACTATTCATGTCATCTCTAGAATAAATCCTATTCGGATATTGATGAGAAAATCGAGCATTCTCAACTCCAGGTTAGCTACCTGGGCGATGTTGCTTACTCCTTATGACATGGTCTATGTACCTCAAAAATCGGTGAAGGGCCAAGCATTAGCTGATTTCTTAGCAGCTCACCCTATACCTGAAACATCGAAGTTATATAAGGACATTCCAGATGAAGTTGTGGATTGTAATATGACTTTGAAGGATGATATTTGGCAATTATATTTTGATGGAGCATCACGGGTTGGACCTAAAGGCAATATTGTCTCTGGAGTAGGCATCGTCCTGGTTTCTTTCGACAAAATGGTCATATATCGTACTTATTCTCTTAATGAGCCATGTTCCAACAATGTGGCAGAATACAATGCTCTGCTAATTGGTCTCCAAGTAGCAAAACAGTTGGACATCGAGTTCCTGGAAGCTTATGGAGATTCTCAACTGATTGTTAATCAGGTCAGAGGGATATATGAAGTTAGGAATCCTGACCTCATCCCTTATCATCAAGTGGTAATCGAATTGGTCCTTTCATTCAAAGGATTCTTCATCGAATTTGTACCACATTCTCAGAACATGGAAGATGATGCTCTTGCTAGCTTAGCCGCAGACTTAGCTGTTCCAATTAGAAGACAAAATACCATAACTTTGTTAGATCGAGACTTATTCTGTGTCAAAAATAATTTGCATATCGAGCATAGTTATACTACAGAATCAAGTTCTCAACAAAGGGATTGGAGAAGTCCATTCATTGATTATGCGGTTCATGGGATTTTACCTGAAGATCCAAAAGAAGCTGCATCAATCAAGAGACGATCATTTCGATTCTACTATGATTCTTCCTTACATATGTTATATCGTCGTTCTTATGACGGACTTTTACTACGTTGTCTCTCTGAGAATGAAGCTAAGTAAATGCTTCATGAAGCTCATGATGGTCTTTGTGGTGCCCATCAACCGGGTCCGAAATTACAGGATTGCATTCGAAGGATGGGATATTATTGGCCTTCCATGATAGCAGATGCTGTGGATTATGCCAGACGGTGTAAAGCGTGTCAGATTCATGCTGATTTTATTTACCAACCATCTGAGTTCCTACATCCTACAGCAGCTTCCTGGCTCTTCGAAGCCTGGGACATGGATATATTGGCCCGATTAATCCTCCTTCTGTCAAAGGATATCAGTTTATATTGGCTATAACCGATTATTTCTCTAAATGGGCGGAAGCGGTTCCTCTTATTGAAGTAAAAACATCAAATGTGGTTAGCTTCATTAAACACCATGTTATTTATCGCTTTGGGATTCCTCGAAAGATAATTCATGATAATGGACCATAATTTGTCAGTCAGGCATTTTATCGATTCTGTGACAAGAATCAGATCCAAAATCTGGCTTCTACGACCTATAATCCAGCTGCTAATGGTTTGGCCAAAGCTTTCAATAAGACAATCATTAAACTTCTCAAAAAGTTCGTCTCTTCTAATAAACATGATTGGAATAAGAAACTTGGAGAATGTTTATGTGCTTACCGAACAACAGTTCGAACTCCTACTAGTTTTACACCATTTTTATTGGTGTACGGATGTGAGGCTGTTCTTCCATTGGAAATTCAGATTCCATCTCTCAGAATAGCTATTGCTAATAAGCTAACTACAGAGAACAATGATCGCTTACGACTCCAAGAACTTGAAGGATTGGACGAGAAGCGACTCCAAGTGCAGCAGTACATTGAACTTTATCAAGCCCGCATATCTCGAACTTTCAATCGTAAAGTTAAAGAGAGGGTATTTAAAGTCGGTGAACTAGTTATGGCCGTTCGAAGACTGATGGTGATAACTCATAAGAGCAAAGGGAAATTCCAAACAAAATGGGAAGGTCCCTATGTAATCGAATCAGTATTCTCTAATGGTGTCTATAGGTTGTCTAAACCTAATGGAGATTTGCTTATGATGTCGATCAATGGCAAATTCTTGAAGAAATATTATGTTTGAATTTCTTCTTTATTCCCCCATCTACCAATGTTTGGTTAAGTTGATCTCTTGTCTTCTAAAAGAAAATTTTGATCTTCTGTCTTACCAGTTGATTTAAAAATAGAGAGAGAGAGAGATCTATTATTTATCATGTTCTCATTTCCTCTAAATAAATATTAAGTCCACTTTTTCTTATATCTATCATGTCCTTTTGGACTCTGAATGGATATTAATCTATTTTTTTAGATGTTACGATCTGTCATGTTCATATTACCTTTGATAGTATCATATACTCTATACCGAAAATGAGATTCATTATCTATCATGTCCATATTACCTCTGGATAGATATAATTTATTGAGTTTTAGAAGACTTTTCATGTCCATATTACCTCTGATAAGTGTTTTCTATCTCATAACTATTGTTTAATTTCAAAATAAATGATAGGATCACAAAACAAATATTTTATTCATTTCCTGTAAACATTACAGAATGGAAAAAGATAGAAGATTACAAAAGTTCTTTATTTGTCTAAGGCAGGGCAGAGACACCTTGACGTAATTTTTGTAGCTCCGTTAGACGCTTGTCACGAGAGCTCAGTACAATCTTGGTAGCTACGGCATGTCGGGCTTCGGGAGTGCAGATATGAGAAAGTTCAGCAAAAGTGACTATCATCTTGTCCTTGGCTTCGTCAAGGATTTTGATGGTAGTCTCCGCTCCAAAGACTTGTTCTTCCAAAATTGAGCTCTGTGTAAGCTGCTGGTCTCGAGATAAGATCAGTTGATCCCTCTCCGTCTTCAAACAAGCCAGCTCAGCCTCAACTTCTCAAATTTTATCATTTTGTTGATGAATTCTCATATTCGAGGTTTCATAGGCTTCTCTCTGACTATCCAGCTCGGGCTTTGCTTCTGCCAAGAAAGCTTTTTCTTTGGCGACCTTTATGCTATATTCATGGAGGGCTTTATTGAAAATTGTCTTCCGAGCAAGGTATTCAGCCGATAGAGCGTCATACTCCTCTTGGATGAACTTTCGGTGGTTTCACTTGACAGCTTTAGATATTCTTTGATAGGCTGTTCAAGTCCCTCAACGATTTTCTCTAATGCTGCTGCTCTTGCCGCATCATTGAACATGGCAACATTTCTGATGGTAAGAGCAATTGCCGCCTTCAAGCTCTCATAATTGAGGCCCTTATTCAGGACCATCTTGATTAGAGCTGCCAGAGTCTTGTAAAAAGTTTCATTATCAATCTCAACTAGGAGATTCATTTTTGCACTTGAACTCGGCGTTGCGGCGATATCCACTAAATCTCTTCTCTGAAGACTAGGAGCAGATGTTGACTTGGCAGCAGGCTGAGATGAAGACATTGTTGTCACTGCTACCATAGCCAAGTGATTCCCAGGAGCTTCAGGAACAGTCTCTTCAAAATTTGTTACTCCAGCCGTTTCTGGAGCTGAAACTATTTGAGTTTCGACGGCGGTGATTAGTGTGGGTGGAATGGTAGTTGTAGCAGCTGACTCCTGTTCAAGCACTGTCTCTTCAGGAACTTGTACTGGATCGCTAGCAATAGCAGAGGATGCTATTATAATTTCCCCAGCTTCAGTTGATGACTTGAGTATGCCTTCATCACCTTCTTCAGCTATTGGCTCTGCAGAATCTTCAAGTATATCAGTTGTAGTGAACTCTTCTACGACTGATTCTTCATTGAAGTTTAATTATTCTTCAACAGTCTTCTCATCATCTACAGTAAGTTCTACTGTAGTTTCTTCTTTATCCTTGCCCTCAGCAGGAGGGAACACTTCTGGCTGAGCCTGTATTTCTGGCTCTTGTTGTACCTTCAGAGATGGAGGATATTCTTCCTGAGTCTCCACTTCGGGCTCTCGTAGTACTTCTTCTTGAGCATCTTCTTCTTCTGAAGAAGAAGCCTCCTCCTCATATTCCTCGTTTTTCTCATAAATATCTTCTTAAGGAGGAGGAGGAGCCACAAGCTTTGGGGCAATGATAACACCTACAAAAAATTAAATAAAATAAATTAATATACAAAAATTATAATTTTGTATAGATTTTGTATAAATTATATTTACCTGGAGTAGGTGTAGGACGCGCCAAGTATGCGTCATAATCTCCATCCCAATCCTCATCATCAAAAGTAATAGCGGGTTCATCGGATAGGATGAGCTCTTAATCAATGGTATGTGCTGGGGAGACGTCTTCAACAACTTGTGCCTTTTGTGGCAAAGTTAAATGAAGCGACGAGCTGAGGCGTCCGGGAGATAGGACTACCGCAGCTTCTGTTGGTGCTGCAGGTTGGAAGGCTGAAGATCCTTCTCCAGGGTGAACTAAAGAAGATGCAACATGTTGCGGCTCATCCACCTGAGTGTCACTCTCCGGGGTAGCGGCCCTTGGTCTAGAAGGCCCTATGGTGCTGGTATTCTTCTTCTTTTCCAGGATCTTCTCTGGAAGAGTGACAGCTGCACTTTGTTTCCGTTTACGGGACTTGCCAATAATGATAGGTTCTGCAGCTTTTTCCCCAACTTCCGTAGGGATAACTTCCAGATACTGATCTGGAAAAGCTGTGTCGTCATGGATGTCTGATGGTACCCTGATCGGCTCCTCAACATTTCCTTCCTTAGGCCATCTTAGACTACCTCTCATGTTGTAGCCATGGACAAAAGAACGGATGGAAACGTAAAAGTGAGCATACGTATGAAGTATACGTAGCTCTGTGGTGCTGGTAGCGGTTGATACTTTGAATTTGGCACCAGTATGGGCAGTACTAAAATACCTCCAATCTCTTGCACCATCAATCAGTTTTCCATAGTGACGGAAACTGGTAGAGGGATTACCAATATGAAGTTGGTCATATCCAAATTGGCGAGCAAACCTACTTGGTAGATATGGTTCGAACGCACAACTGTCTTCATTTTTGTACATCAGATGGGAGGGTCTGATGCATTGTAGCCACCTGAAGACTGGTGCTGACAATAAATTTCTTCCTTCAACTTCGTCTTCAAATTGAACGCCGAAACAGTCGGCTGGAACTTGTGGCTGTAGAAGCATGGAATTTCAGGAACAGAAATCCTATGCGCCTAAACATTACATGCGCCAGAAAGCTCAGATGTAGTACTTGGCACAGCAAACAGCAAAAGCATAGACATTAAAAGAAGATTTTTATTTCATATAAAAGTCTATTACATGTCTAAAAAAGGCTATACAAAGGAAAACTTCTACAAAAATAAAAGACCCTAAGTCTACAGCCAGGTGCAGCAACCACCATGCGCTCTCAAACGGGCACATCTCGCCATGCGCTCTCAAACAGGCGCATCTCTTCAGCGTCTCAGTTTGGCGCATCACTTCAGCGTCTCAGCCAGGTGCATCCCTTCAGCAGATCAGTTATGTGCCGCCCTTCAGTGTCTCAGTCAGGTGCATCTCTTCGGTGTCTCAGTCAGGCGCATCTCTTCAAGAGCCTCAGTTATGTGTATTATGAAGTCTCAGCATATGCACCCTACTGCGACCCGATCAAATGCTTCGACTAATGAAGCATTTATTGAGCAGAATGAGGGTAGGCAATCAACCCCCTAGCTGGAGGAAGAGCTCTCCAAAGGAAGAGGAGAGCACCGCAATCGACCTGCAGCAAAAGGAGGTTTTCAACACAACCATAATGGATAACACCCACTCTAGCAGGAGGAGGAGCTCTCCCAAAGCCCAAAGAAGATGATCGGAACACCGTAATTCCGATCTACGGCTCTTCCATCATAACGAAGACGGGGCTCGAGCATCCCGATCTTTGGATGCAACAGGCACCTTCCGTCTGCCTCAAAAGCCCTCGACTCCGACTTTTGGATGTAACAATCACCTTCAAGTACATCAATGAAGACAATGTGTCGCATCTTCACCCTCGGGAACATCTCGTCAACAGAACGTGCTCGAACAAACAAATTTATTTTGGGAGGACGTGAGAGAACGAGAAGCAAACTCTCTCTTTGCTACTATTTATAGGCCGGACAAATCAAATCCATGCGCCAAGTGGTGGGCTCTCCGAATCCCTACAATGAATTTGTATTAATGGTGATGAATCTGACGCTTCGAATTCAGCCAAGTCAAAAACGGCCATTTAAAGTACTCGAAAAACGTAACAGTCGGGACAATAAAGACGTGTCATGCAAACGGATGTGCCGGCCGGACTGCACAACATATAGACGTGCCCATCAGCACCAAGTGCCTCATAAGGATGCACCCCACGCGCCCCCATGCACCTAGTGGAACGCAGATCGACGTGCCCACTCAATAACCCATCATCCGTCAAAGAACATTAAATGCTGAAGACTGACATGACAGCAGCCAGTCCCCGAGGACTGAACAGTTGACACAACAGCAGCCAGTCTCCGTAACCTCCAGCACCCAGAGCAACTCAGACCTTCAGAGAACCAATAACCGTCGTCAGATTGTCAACGGAGTCAACGCATTACCATTCGCTCCATCGGCATAAGGGACCCAGATAAACAAAAGTGTCCTCCTAGGACTACATCTAAGTCCTACATTGTAAAATTGTTCTGTTTATATTGAAATTACATCAAAAGATTTTAATGGCAAACAAGCTGGCAACTCTGCTGGGGAACTCTTTCTCCTCTACCGAGAAAGCTGTGTCACAATCCGACGACGTGAAGGTGGGTTCCTCCCACAAGACACTGGTCGTACGCCTCAATCAAAAGGCGTATGAGGAGTTCATCTCTGAAGGCAGCGCAAGTCCTTCGAAGCGGCTGCCAAAGCCGAAGAAGACTCGCCAAGTCTGGGTGCGCAAGGTCGAGGCCCCTGGCACCACCACTGAAGGGGATGCGTCGATGCAGTCCACCCTTCTCGCTGACGACCTCAGCAGCTAGGATGCGTCCACCGGTGCAGCGTATCTCTCGGGAAAGCGTGGTGCTGACTACATTCTCCAGCCATCGCATTCTCAGACAAGGAATATGTGCCGACGGAGCACGGACGCAGCTAATGCCCTGCACATCACCTCTGATGTGCCACAGAAGGCCTATGTCTTTGACAGACTCACTCGCTGTCGTGGCGAGGAGAATTTGGACTATAAGTACTATGCATCCCAGTGGGCTAGTACGAAGAAGTCCAAGGCAGCACGGGCCATGTGCCACACACGTGCTATGCCGGCAGCAAACCAGAAGCATGCGCTCACAATTATGCGTGCTGCTGATGGTAAGCTGTATAAGGTCGATTCGGGTGCTTCTGCGCCAGAAACGAGTCGACCTTCAAAGTCCTCGTCTCACTTGGGCGTATCTGCTGCGTTCGTAACCAAGTCGAGCAAGGCAAACCCTGTGGTCTTGAACTCCCGTGCCTCCACTGGTTGTGCTTCTGAGGCTCGTTCAAGTCACTATAAATGTTGTTCCTCCACTACTGATCTGAGCGCATGTTTTGCGATGGATCAGGGGGCGCAACATTCACTTGACCACCCGGCGCTTGGCCATGCCATGCGCCTGATAGGGGTGCGAATGTGGCACTCTCCTCCAACGATCTGCGTAACGTGATCACTCAAAAACGCCGATCAGGAGAGTCGACTGACAAGCACAATGCGCCCTTCACAGGGCACACCTATGCTGTAGTCACCATCAACTGCTGTTGCAAGACAGCGGTCCCACCAAGGCAGTCGGTGTTCCAGTGGCTGTAATTATCAACACCACTCCGACGTTGCCTCAAAAAGAAGGTGTCAATTGACGAGGAACCAGAACTAATAGTTGCTTCATGCAACGTAATCACTAACTCCTCGTCAATCCGAAAGACGACTGGTAATTCCTCGTCCTCATCCAAAAGCCAGCCGAGGAAAACCAAGACGATTGTCCCATCCTTTGGAGTGTTTGAAGGCACTCGGAGGAGAAAGAAGATCTTGGAGGAAGCTGAGAGTAGTCAAGCCCCTGTCGATCCTCCTTCTGAAGGCGAAGACGTCCTCCAGAACAAAGCTGGGGGTAGCCAAGTCCTTACTGATCGTCCTCCTGAAGGCGAAGACGTCCTCCAAAACATAGCTAGGGGTAGCCAAGTCCTTGCTGATCGTCCTCCCGAAGACGAAGACGTTTTCCAGAGCACAGATGACGCTAGCCATGTCCTTCCCGAAGGCGAAGATATCCCCCAAGACATAGCTAGGGGTAGCCAGGACGAAGCTCCAGGAGAGGCAACTCCCCTACAGGAGAGTGAGGCCGAGAGTGAAGCCTCAACCGATCCATCCACTTCCAGCCGTGTCATGACAGTATACATGACTGGGGTTGATGTCGAGCCAGACGCGCTGCCAGCAGACCTTGTCCAGCGCATGGATACCTTGGAGGGATGACTCAAAACCCTCTCTGCCTCCATACAAACACTGACTCAAGCGGTGTTCGAAATACGGTCAGCTTTGGCCAGGGCACCGTTTACTAGTCCTGACCCAGGGGCCAATGGAGAATCAAGTGTACCCCTTCAACTGGTATCCTTGGATACAGATCACCGTGAGGCACCTCGGACGTCGGAGCCATCAAATGCCCAACTCCAGGCTGTACCACCTTCCCTGACTCCCAGCTCCACTGAAG
Organism: Iris pallida; assembly: GCA_029216955.1. Lineage (NCBI taxonomy): Eukaryota > Viridiplantae > Streptophyta > Magnoliopsida > Asparagales > Iridaceae > Iris > Iris pallida. The sequence continues at coordinate 11,339,907 of JANAVB010024997.1, read as the reverse complement.
ACGTGGTCGAGATGATCAGGGACTTACGCGAGCGCTTTGAGTCCAAGAACAGACATGAGGAGCGCCAGAAGATGGGGATCCCACATCTACACCCCCTCGAATGGAATAAAGTGGTTTATCCTCCCAAGTATAAACCACAGACATTGACACCATACGACGGAAAAGACTCTCCGTGCCGCTATCTGACGTACTTCCAGTCTCAAACGGGACATCTCCCGAAAAAAGACGCACTGCTCACCAGCATATTTGTCGGGGCGTTGAAAGTAGTAGCTTACGACTGGTACTGCAGTCTCCCCGACAACTCCAAATCTTTTTTCGATGACTTGACGTGTCTCTTCCTCGATCGTTTCTACGACGGAGGGAAGGACATGACAATGGTGTCCCTTATAGAGATACGTCAGAAGGAGAAGGAAACAGTTCGAGCATTCATCGAACGTTTCTAATAAGCCTGCTTCAGACTGCCCCCGGGTATGCTAGAACATGCACTCCTCTCCTCTTGCAGCATGAACATGCTGCCTGTGCTCAAGCTTTGGCTCAACTCCACTCCTCCTCCCGATTGGAGTTCCCTGATCATCGAGGCCGAGGTAGCTGAAAAGAAGGCGTCTAATGCTCGTCTTCTGGGAGTCAGTTTTCCTGTCTTTGAGGACAAGAGAAAACGCCCGCAGTCAACAACCCTGGACGAGAGACGAAGGAGAAATAGGCATTGACTGTCAATGCCTCCAAAGGTGTATCAGCATCCACTCAGAAACCTCCACTTGCACCAAGGCCAAAGGAGGTTTACTCTTTCAACGACGAAGACACCCTACAACTCTTCAAGATATTGAAACAGGATGACAAGATCAAGTTGTCGGACCCGAAGCGTCCCGACGAGGTTAGAAAAGTGGACCATCCGAGGTACTGTCACTACCATCGGTTTGTCGGACATCCAACTAAGGACTGCTACGTCCTTAAGAACTACATCCAACACATGATCAATAGGGATGTCATCTCCGTCGACTACGAGAAGAAAACGGTCTCGGCCAACCTGGTGTCGCTCTAATTTGGTACCTTACCGCCAACCACAATGCAAGATGGTGTCGTCCCCATCCCAAAGGCGACAATGGAGGTGGTCAATCTACCACCTACTCGTGACAACGTGAGTGGACTCATCCCACTCACTACATCTTGGGGAGAGGTCTTATGGGTTCATCTCGATCTCGTCTTCGAGGTTACTCAATCGGAGGTACGCTCTGCCTCCAAAACCAAGGGCATGAAGACTAAGTCTTGCCGCATGGTCTCTTCCTCTACAGAAGAGGCTCTTCCTGTATAAACCCGTTTGCAGCTGAATGTCCAACCCGACGAAGCTGCCGTCGAGGTGGTGCCTCCCTGTACTGCCCCTGCTGCCGAAGAAGGAGGTCCATCTAAGCCTCCAGCAGACAATAAATAGAAGCATGTAGAGGCCCGTTTCGACAAGCCTTTGCGAAAGAAAAATACTTTGGGGCTAGCCAAACCCCACAACTTCGACATACTGGCACAACTTGCCAGTACTCCTGCCCGCCTATCCATGTTTGAGCTTCTTCGTCTTTCCAAGGATACTCGTGAAGCTCTATGTGAAGCTCTGAAGGATGCTGAGTCCTTCATCAGTCAGGTCAAGCAGCCTGAAGATCTTTCGACTACATGTGCGCACTGCCATTGTGCGGATGAGGTTATCCCCAACATAACCTTTACCCAACAAGACATGATGCTCAAGCACAATCGACACAACAGACCACTGTATTACACAGGGTATGTCGGTTCCGTTAAGGTAAAACGGATTCAGATCGATCCAGGGTCTTCCCTCAGCATCATCCCGAAGACGCTACTTTCAACACTGGGGATCCCAATGTACCGTCTGGCGCCTTCCAACACCACAATCAGCGGATTCAATGCTAGCAAAAGCTAGCTGCTGGGCAAAACACGGCTGAAGTGTCATATCGGTAACCTTAGAACCGAGGTGACTTGCTATGTCGTGGACGCTGACGTCAACTACAACCTCCTACTGGGTCGTCCGTGGCTGCATGAGTACATGGTGGTACCATCCACACTCCACCAATGTATGAAGTACGTGTCCACCAACGACATCATCCGGACGGAGTTCGCAGACATTGACCCTTTCAAGGGGGTCAAAGCCTACTTCACTGATTCTACCCTGTACAAGTCTCCCGACGAAGGGGAAGCCAATGATGCTGACGACGAAGCAGAAGCGACAGCAGAGCCAGACATGGAGCCAGAGGTGATTCCCGATGCTCCTTTGAAAATTCGACTCAAAGGGAAGCCGCCTCAGACGCTGCCTCCCTTGACCATCAAGCTACCTGGAAAAGCACCAACTTCTCTAGGTAGAACACCTACTAAAGCTCCCTTGAAGATACGGCTTAAGAAAAAGCCGTCCCAAACATCGACTCCCCTTGTGGCAAAACTACAAGAGAAGGCACCAATCACTGAAGGCGCAGTTGAGGCACCTCTGAAGGTGCATCTTAAAGGCAAGCCTCCGCAACCATCCGTCTCATCCAAGCTGCCGGAGAAGGCCCACATAGCCCTTTCGGACCCCAAGATCAAAGCTGCGGGGGATTCTTCCGAACCAACCCCAGTACTCACAAATAAAGAGCTAGGGGAGTATATATCTGCTGATGTAGATGCACCCTCCCTGGACAATATAATCCCGCAGGATAAAATCTCGTGTTTCATCAATAATAGAGTGTCTTTTAATTATTCTAGTCTTCCACATTGGAATGCCATGTATACATTAGATAACGCTCTACGGTCGTTGCAAACACAAATAACGACCGTCAATCATGTAAATCGAGTAGTCCCATCCCAAGGGGTCTGTTTTGTAGTCCTACCGCAGAATCGAGACGAAGAATCCATCATCTTTGGAAAAGTCGAGCGTCATCAAGACCTCCCGCCACTCGAGCAAGAACCAGATACCGGCAGAATACAAGTCTATCGGTACACGAACAAGGCAAAGTATCTTATCCAAAAGATGGGTTACGATCTGAAAAGTAATAAAGGCCTGAACTACGGCAAGGGTCGACGTCTTCCTCTCCGGCTCCCAATACCTAAAACGGGGGGTGGGCTATATCACGCCACCGGCAACTCCAGAGAGTTCGGAGGTCGAAGAAGTAGAACATTCTCATTCGTCCGAAGCATCAACTTGGGATTCCGATACCAGTATCGGCCCAGTCTTCAAGAAGGTGCTATCAGCCAACATGGCATCTGCATAATCTCAAGAAGATGAAGGCGAAGATCAAATACCAGAATTCTTCGAAGAAGAACCTTGGGCTCAACGCCTAGGAGCTCAGTGGGAGTCTCATTTTGAATTATGCAAACCCCCTACCGAAGACGAAGTCGAGCAGATCGACCTTGGGGATGGATCTTCTTCTAAACCCATCTTTATCAGCAAAAGCCTAAAAGGAGAAGACTGGGAATCTATGGTACAAGTGGCTAAAGAATATATCGACGTCTTCGCCTGGAGCTACGAAGATATGCCAGGACTTGATCCTCAGATCGCGATGCATAGGCTCAACATCTTACCTGATGCCAAGCCTATAAAGCAGCAACAACGACGTTTTCGTCCTGACATCATGAACGCTATCGATCAAGAAGTGGACAAACTCCTGACCAGCGGGTTTATCCGTGAAGAACAACATCCGGATTGGGTGGCCAACGTCGTCCCTGTCACCAAAAAGAATAGGAAGATACGGGTCTGCATCGACTTCAGAGATCTCAATGCTGCTTGCCCGAATGACGAATTCTCGCTTCCAATCACTAACGTGATGATCGACAATACATGTGGCTTCGAATGCATGTCTTTCATGGACGGATATTCGGGCTACAATCAGATCAAGATGTTCCTCGATGACGCAAAACATACGTCATTTAGGACACCGAAGGGGGTTTTCTGCTACACAGTAATGCCCTTTGGCTTGAAGAACGCTGGTGCTACATACCAACGAGCTATGAGTACCATCTTCCGTCAACATCTTCGCAAGACAGTTGAGTGCTACGTCGATGATATCGCTGTCAAGAGCCGTCTCAAAGGGGATCACCTACAAGACCTGAAGACTGTCTTCGATCTCATGCGAGCGCATCAACTCAAGATGAACCCCGCTAAATCCTTCCTTGGGGTTTCTAGCGAAAAGTTCCTAGGCTTCATTATTACGGCTAAAGACATTCATGTCGATCCCGAGAAGACTAAGGCTATCCTTGATATGGACCCTCCGAAGAATCTTCGAGAACTTCGAGGCCTGCAGGGGCGTCTGGCATATATCCGAAGGTTTATAGCAAACCTTTCCGAAAAATGCCAACCCTTCATCCAGCTCATGAAGAAGGGATTCTCCTACGTCTGGACAGAAGAATGCCAGCAAGCTTTCGATGATATCAAAGCTTACCTGACAAGCCTGTCCGTCCTGGTGGTACCCGTCGCTGGCAAACCATTTCTCCTCTACGTCCGTGCCATGGATCATTCCCTCGACGCTCTGCTGGCTCAGAACAGTGATGCGGGTTACGAGCAAGCTATCTACTACCTCAGTAGGACACTGATCAGGGTCGAATACCGGTACAACTCCGTTGAAAAGGAGTGTCTGGCTTTGGTGTTCGCCATCCAGAAGACTCGCCATTATGTCTCGGGCCAGACAATTCATGTCATCTCCCGAGTCAATCCACTCAGACTTCTCATGACGAAGCCAGGATCAGTGAACTCCCGGCTAGCTATATGGGCGATCCTGTTGAAAGCGTACAACATGGTGTTCGTTTCACAAAAAGCCGTCAAGGGTCAAGCTCTAGTCGACTTTTTAGCTGCACACCCCATCCCAGAGTCCTCCAGACTCTATGAAGACATCCCGGATGAGGTCCAAGAATCAAACGTCACCGAAGAAAGCTCCGTCTGGCAGATGTTTCTCGATGGCGCTTCAAGAACAGGCCCCAAAGGTCAAATCATTGCCGAAGTGGGGGTAGTCTTAGTCTCCCCCGATCAGCTGGTCATCCAGCGTGCTTACTCCCTTTCGAAGTCGTGCTCCAACATTGTTGCCGAGTACAATGCTCTCATCATGGGAATCCAGCTGGCACAATAGCTGGAGGTAGATCGTCTGGAAGCCTACGGCGACTCAAAACTCGTCGTTAACCAGATCAAAGGGCAACATGAAGTTCGCCATGAAGATCTGGTTCCTAACTATGAAGTTGTATTGAACATTATTTCAACCTTCACCAAGTTCTTCATAAAACACGTACCACGATTACAAAACCTGGAGGCTGAAGCTCTGGCTGGCCTCGCAGCCTCATTGGCAGCACCCCTTGGGACTCAGCACTACGTCACGGTAGTTGGTCGAGACTTGGTCGGTCCTAAAAACAACATGTCCTTACAAATGGCACATGCCATGTCAACAAGTGCTGGTGTTAATGTCCGAGACTGGAGGTTTTTGTTCATCGACTTCACTGTCTACGGAATTCTTCCAGAAGACCCGAAGGAAGCCGTCTCAGTCATGAGGCGTTCCCTTCGATTCTATTATGATACAGCTACTAAAATGTTGTATCGACGCTTCTACGATGGACTTCTCCTTCGATGTTTATCCAACGAGGAAGCAGCCGAAGCCCTTCGAGAAGCGCACGATGGGACTTGCGGGGCTCATCAACCTGGGCCTAAGTTACAGGATCGACTGTGACGCATGGGTTACTACTGGCCAACCATGACAGCCGACGCTGTCGACTATGCTAAGAAATGCCATGCCTGCCAGCTTCATGCCAACTTCATCCATACACCGTTGGAACAACTACATCCTACGGTCGCCTCTTGGTCCTTCGAAGCTTGGGACATGGACATTGTAGGACCGATCACCCTTCCTTCATCAAGGGGACACCGTTTCATCCTAGCCATCACCGACTACTTCTCCAAATGGACAGAAGCAGTTTCACTAGCAGAAGTAAAGAGCTCTAGGGTGGTCAGCTTCATCAAGCACATGTCATCTACCTATTCGGGGTACCTCGGAGGATTATCTACGATAATGGTCCATAATTCATCAGCCATGTTTTCAGCAGATTCTGTGACAAGAATCGCATTCAGAATGTGGCATCGACCGCCTACAATTTGGCAGCAAACGGATTGGACGAGGCATTTAACAAGACTATCGTCAGGCTACTCAAAAAGGTCGTGTCATCCAACAAACACGACTGGGACAAAAAGCTCGGCAAATGCCTTTGGACCTACTGTACAACGGTACGGACCCCGACGGGCAACACACCATTCTCCTTGGTCTACAGGAGCGAAGTGGTACTGCCTTTTGAGATCCAGATATCCTCACTCCGTGTAGCAATCACAAATCAACTCACAGAGGAAGACAATCAACGTCGCCGTCTGCGAGAACAGGAGGCACTAGACGAAAAATGTCTCCTAGCTCAACAACGCATTGAACTCTATCAAGCTCGTACATCACAGGCTTTCAACAAGAAGGTCAAGCAGAGGACTTTCCAAGTAGGCGACCTGGTTCTGGCAGTCAGGAGGTCGATGGTGTTGACACACAAAACACCAAAAAAGTTCGAGCCCAAATGGGAGGGACCTTTCATCATAGAGACAGTATACTCAAATGGTTCTTACCGCCTCGCCCGATCAAACAGAGACTTGTTTATGATGCCCATCAAAGGCAAGTTCCTAAACAAGTACTACTCTTGACATCTTTCAGATATGTACTTCCACCTCTTCCTAGCAAGGGAGTCAGTGGACCTGATCATCAGAGCTCACATACACCTCCCTTCCATAAAAATCCTATGCTTTCAGAACCCACTTGTTCCATTGCATCCCATCTCCAGTAGAAGGACAACCACGTCCACATTACCTCTGAGTTGCTCCTCTACGCCTTACAAAGCAGAATCTTACGCTCCGTAAGACAATGCTACCCATCATGTTTATCATGTCCACAATACCTTTGAGTAAACATCCCGTACAGACAACCCCTGCGTTGTCGTACGTTGATCGCAGAACTTCCATGTCCACATCACCTCTGAGTAGTTCCGCGTATCCCCCCAGAGTCATTCCTACCACGTCCATAACACCTCTGAGTAGGAAGACTCCATCATTTGAACCCTATATTTGTCACGTCCACATTACCTCTGAGCAAATATGTCGGTTCTCCCAAACTTATTATCTGTACCTAAAAACTAAGGTGCGCAAAAGATAATAGGTCCACACAAATCATCCAGTTCATGACAGCAAGAATGAACACACCACAAAACTCCTCATTCTTTATTTAAAAGTAAAGAATTACATCCCCAGCAGGAATTCCAAATTACATAAAATAACAAAAAAAAGGAGAGACTATAATCCCTAAGCATCACCAGAATTGGCTGAAAGCTCTTCGATCCGACGCTTCAAGGCTGCCGTCCGAGTCTCTGCGGTCGCCAGGACTCGACGTTCGGCTTCTTGACGCATCATTTCTATGGCCTCAAGAGAAATGTCATCCTCATGCTTCTCGTCCAACTGTTGCCGCTGCTGGGCCAGGGAAAGAGCCTGGCGGGTGAAAGCCACTTCCTCCTCCTTAGATGCTACATGTTCAGCTTAGACTCGCTCAACATCTAACAAGAGTTGGGCCCGCTGGTCTTCAAGGAGGCGAATCTTGGCATTAACCTCCGCTATACTAGCGTCCAATGCAGCTCGCAACTCCATCTTCTCCTGCGCAGACTGAGATAGCCTTTCCACCGCAGCCTTAGTTTCGGCCACTTTGCGTTCCCAGACAGCCACGGTGGCCTGATAAGATGACTCAGTTTCAGCGATCAACTTCTCATTTTCTGCTTCTATCAGAGAGGAGAGATCATTTCGCTGGATACTCTAAAACTCGGAAAGCAGCTGGTCGAGCTCGGCCACCGATGCCTCCAGAATCTCGGCCATATGGTCATGACCCTGGTGGGAATGTATCAGACCGATGTGAGGAAGCGCCATGGTTTTTGCCTTTGCAAAACTCTCATTGGAATTCATCACTGCCGATATGCCCCTCTGTAATATTTTGTACACCGCCTCAACGATAAACTTCACGTACTCATCCGTATCCGCCAGTACTTGCGGTGTCATAGCAGGAGTTGGGGGAGCTACTCTAGATGGCGGACCGGAAGAAGACCCGCCGACTTCAATCTGCGAGGCTGAAACCTCGGCATCAACGGACTCTCCCTCAATAGGGGCTTGAACTTCGCCACTGGCCCGAGGAGCCAAAAGAGCGAAAGAAGCCGAGAGGGGCGTCGATAGCGTACCCCAAGTGGAAGGAGCAACGGGGGATTCCAGCAAACCCTTACCCTTTCCAAGCTCGGAGGGACCACCAACGTCAGGAGCTATCTCCCCCATCTCCAAAACACTGTCAGCAGGCAGCACGGGACCTTCCCCCTCTGGCAAAGCAGAGAGATCAACACTTGTTTTCTGACTCGGCTCCCCTGGAGTCAGACTCGGCGGACGAGTCTCACCTTCCTCATCGGATCCCTCCGCAGGAATAGAATCTGTCGTTGCCTCCTGGTCGGCAGCCATCTCAGCCCCCGCTGCTGGGTCTGGGGTAGGGTTCGGCAACGATACAGCCGACCTTCCCTCATCATGACAAGGAAGGGAATCAGTCCTCTTCTCTGTTTCAATCATGTCTATTGCTCCTGCAATAGGCTCACTCACCTCTGGAGGAACGTCATCCGAAGATGATGAACTCCACTCCACTTTCTCATCCGGACACCCTTATCTGCTGGGTCCTCAATGTCAAAGTCCCCTACGACAGCTTGTACCCTCCCGGGAACTGCTTCAACCTCAGCTTCCCTTCCAACATAGTCATGAGATACTAAAATCTTCGCAGGAACGGCATTATTCAAATTCTCCTCCACGGGAGACATTACAATCGGTGGAATGCGCTCTTCAGATGAGCCCGCCACCTCCTTTGGTCTGCTGGCACCCGATTTTGGAGTTCGGGGTCTCCTTTTCAGTGGCTCCTACAAAAAGAAAGCATATGTCACAAAAATGGTGGAACTAACCAGACTATGTGGGACATCCTTACCTCCGTAGGAGCTGAGTCTGTTGACACTGCCGGTGATAATGCCTTCTTCTGTCTCTTCGGCGCAGAAAAGCCCGCCTCTGTATCAGCACGTCTCTTCGGCTGATCGGTCGATGGCTCTGCCTGACCCTCCCCCCCCGTAGATACGGTAGGGGTACCTCGATAACCCACCTCTGGCGGGCGGTACGACCGAGCCTTCGCCAATATGTTCCCAGTCGCCTCTAACTAGGTACCGACAATGAAACTGGTCTCCCGATCATATCCGGGGGGCACGACGTTCATGACACAGTAAAACTTGAAGGCCGAAAAAAGAATCGGCGGCCGCGGATTCTGAACAGGCAGCGTAAAGCGAGCTCCGGTACATCCGGCATTGTAGTAATGCCAAGCTCGTGCACCGTCCAGCAAACTTCCAGTATACTCCAGGTTAATATCGGGGTTCTCCAACATCAGCTGAGCATAGCCGAATTGTCGTACAAAACGGCTCGGCAAATATGGTTCCAGGTAACACTGGTTTCTATTCCGATACACCAGATGGGACGGCCGGATGCTTTACAACCAGCTGAATCCCCATGGAGGGAGAGTGGTGGCATCTTCACCCGAATCCGTTAAGTCTTCATTGGCCTCAAAACCCAAAAAGGCGGGACCAACTTTGGTGATCTCCCACCCCTGAAGGTGGGATAAAACTTTTCTGCAAACAGGAACACCAGTATGCAACCAGCTCCTCTGATTGAAACGGCGGAGGAATGCGTCTCCGGCCCTGTGGTCTTCTTTCGAGCCCCGGCTCATCACATTGGGATGGTGCAAAATTAACCACCCCATCAAGTAATGAAACGGCAGTTTGGCACGGGGAAAGTTGTCATTCCTACCTCGTTCATGAACCACATTTCCCATAAATTCTCGTAAACCTCGCAGCAGGTTGCACACCATTGAGGGGAGTAAAGCCAGGCGACGGCCAAAAATCAACTTCACAGTTGGCAGGATTAGGTTCTGGGTCACCCTCTCCACAAAGCCTGACCCGCCCGAGAAGACATAATTTCGGAGCCAAACCATCAGATACGCAGCCAACACTGCTTTGGACGACATCCGATGAGTAAGGTGCCAGAAACAGCTATATGAGCGTTCGTCCGACTGCCGGTCCTCGTTTTTTGGGGACTCTTCTCACTCAGCATGCTCATTTCAGAGAGCACCGCGAAACTAGAAAGCGCTGGCAAAGTTGTAAACTGAGACGGATCTTCCTCGTCTTGCTTAAAGACATAATCTCTCCAAGCAGTCACATGAGGCTGTGACCCGCCCTTATCCCTCTTATGCATATAATAATGATGACTCGCCACTTCCTTAAAGACGGCCATCATCTCCTCCGCTTTGTCTCCCAGGACTTGGAACTCCTCGTGGGTCGGGAAGTATTCCTCATAAGGTTCTGATCCCCAAGAGAGCCTTGACACCTCGTACATTTCATGAAGTACGAGTTCCAGCTCCCCTACCGGAGTGAAAAAAGTCCCGGTCTGGGTGTTAAACATCTCCAGAAGTACAAGGAACATATGCCTGTTGATGTCGACGCCTGCCTGGGTAGCCCGGATTGTGGCAGTCAGCCCAATCTCTCGGAGTTCGGTTCGAAACTGCGTCAGAACCCAGAGTGTCGGCTTGTCCCACTTGGAAACATAGTGACACCAACCCTCTATTTGAAATTTACCTTTCGGGTACGACTGCTTCAACAACAGCATATAATTTGCAAAAGTCGAAACACCAAAAGCAAATGTGTTGTTAGGGACATCACTGTAAATGCTCCCAGGACGCAGAGTCATCCAGGTGAAATAAGGCCCAGCCTGAGCGGCAGCCAAAGTATCCCTCTGATTGGAGGTAGCGTCGATCGTGATGGTGCCTGCCACCGCTCCCCCCTGAGATGGGGTTAGCTCCCAAGACATCCTCCTCTTGGAAGCAAGGCGACAGAAAGCCGTCAAAGGCCATTGACGCTCAAGTTGCTTAACAGTCATCTTCCTTGATCTTTAACACCTTTGCTTCAGTAGAAGTAAGGCGGTCCCCAAACAGGAACTCAGGCTTCAAGAAAGTTACATTATCAGAAATGGTAGATTTCAAAATGCCACGCTCCATCATCCGTTGGAGGAACCCATGTTGTTGTTCCTGGATTTGGGTCATTCTCTCGGGAGGCTGGTCCAGCATAATGGCAGCGTGGGCAGGGTTTATCACCTCCTCGTTATAATCTACTCCCATCTGACAGAGGGCAGCGTCCAGAAGTACTTCATTCAAGAGCGGGACAACCATCGACACTGGAGGTCAGCAAAAGAAGTCAAAAACTTAGATATATTATAACAACAAAAACTCTGTGTTACGCTCTCATCAGAAGCGCATACACTGAACCAAGGCTCATGCGCATCTAAAAAAAGCTTCGACGTCTCATCAGGGTCCAAACCCGTACGCCTCAGCAGGGAAGCTTCGACGCATCATCAGGGTCTAAACCCATACGCGTCAGCAGTGAAGCTTCGGCGCATCATCAGGGTCTAAACCCATGTGCGTCAGCAGGGAAGCTTTGGCGCATTATCAGGGTCTAAATCTATGTGCGTCAGCAGGGAAGCTTCGGCGCATCAGGGTCTAAACCCATGCGTGTCAGCAGGGAAGCTTCGGCGCATCATCAGGGTCTAAACCCATGCTCATCGGCGGAAAAGCTTCAGCACATCATCATGACTCACAGTCCATACGCATCGGCGTATACAAAAGGTAAAGAATGATGAAACCCACCAGTCACCTTCGACCGAACGTCGACGAGCGTCCGGGGGACATCATCCGCAACAGCCTCCACAGGTTCTTTTCTTTTACCTCATCCTCGGCCAGCACCACCGCGTGGAGTCTTGGGGGCCATCTCGTGAAAGAAGAAGTTTAGAGTTTTTTTTTGAAAGAAGAACACTAGAGAAGAAGAAAGCAAAGTGGAAAAGAACCCTCTCTTTCCATCAGACGCCTATTTATAGGCTTAGACATATACGAAAACCGATGAGGAGTAATATCAGCCGCCGCCTCGAGTTCTGTGAGGAGATAACTGCAAATAAATCCAAAAAGATCATCATTAATCTTTTTTGGTTATCGAAGTGTTATCATTTGTATTAACTGAGAGGAGCATGCGCCCCATCACTGATGCGTGGAGTATCCATGCGCCTGAACAGTCATGCACCCCGTTGAAGACACCACCATGCTTCTTATTCAAAGTATTCCAAAACTTGACAAAAAGTTTTAAAAACTTTGAAGGGGGTCTTGTAGAAGCATAGAATTTCAGGAACAAAAATACTATACACCTAAACATTACATGCTCCAGGAAGCTCAGATGTAGTACTTGGCACAGTAAACAGCAAAAACATAGACATTAAAAGAATATTTTTATTTCATATAAAAGTCTATTACATGTCTAAAAAAGGCTGTACAAAGGAGAACTTCTATAAAAAGAAAAGACCCTAAGTCTACAGCCATGCGCAGCAACCACCATGTGCTCTCAAACGGGCACATCTCACCATGCGCTCTCAAACAGGCGCATCACTTCGGCGTCTCAGTTTGGCGTATCACTTCAGCGTCTCAGCCAGGTGCATCCCTTCAGCAGCTCAGTTATGTACCGTCCTTCAGCGTCTCAGTCAGGCGCATCTCTTTGGCGTCTCAGTCAGGCACATCTCTTCAAGTGCCTCAGTTATGTACATCATGAAGTCTCAGCATATGCGCCCTATTTTGACCCGATCAAATGCTTCGACTAATGAAGCATTTATTGAGCAGAATGAGGGTAGGCAATCAACCCCCTAGCTGGAGGAAGAGCTCTCCAAAGGAAGAGGAGAGCACCGCAATCGACCTATGGCAAAAGGAGGCTTTCAACACAAGCAGAATGGGCAACACCCACTCTAGCAGGAGGAGATCTCCCAAAGTCCAAGAAAGATGATCGGAACACCGCAATTCCGATCTGTGGCTCTTCCAGCATAACGGAGACGGGGCTCGAGCATCCCGATCTTTGGATGCAACAGGCACCTTTCGCCTGCCTCAATAGCCCTCGACTCTGACTTTTGGATGTAACAGTCACCTTCAAGTGCATCAATGAAGACAATACGTCGCATCTTCACCCTCGGGAACATTTCGTCAATAGAATGTGCTCGAGCAAACAAATTTATTTCGGGAGGACGTGAGAGAATGAGAAGCAAACTCTCTCTTTGCCACTATTTTTAGGCCGGACAAATCAAACCCATACGTCAAGTGGCAGGCTCTCCGAATCCCGTGTAATGAATTTGCATTAATGGGGATGAATCTGATGCTTCGAATTCATCCAAGTCAAAAACGACTATTTAAAGCACTCGAAGAACGTAACAGTCGGGCCAATAAAGACGTGTCATGCAAACAGATGCGTCGACCGTACCGCGCATCATATAGACGCGCCCATCAGCACCAGGCGCCTCATAAGGATGCACCCCCATGCGCCTAGTGGAACGCAGATCGACGTGCCCACTCAACAACCCATCATCCGTCAAAGAACATTAAATGCCGAAGACTGACACAACAGCAGCCAGTCCCCGAGGACTGAACAGTTGATAGGTTTTTCAGAAGATGAAGCATCACTGACGTCGGCATCATCATTACTTCCCTCCGGCGGTTACAAGCCATGTGGCCACCCAACCATTTTGTATGCGCCTCCGCAGCCATGCACCCAAATCTCTGCATGCGCCTCAAAAGCCATACGTCTCAGACTTTTCTCTGATCCCTAAAGACAGAGGTCAAGTCACTACTGAAGCCCCGTATGCGCCTCAAAAGCCATACGCCCAGACTGGTTCATGACTCCTAAAGGTTACAAGCCAAAGTCTCCTCATGCGCCCAATCCCAGGCACATCCTATCAGATTACTCCCCACCAAATCTGAGATCTTCGAGCCTTGGACCTACAACACGTGTCCTTTGACTCAATTTAGCTTAAGAAAGGGTGCTAATTATCCAAGATCTCAGTAACTGAAAGATCCTCTCCATTGCTATGTGTCAGCTCGGCCGCAGCCCACAAAAGCAACAGGAAGGGTTCAACTCCTCAATCAGAGCGCATCATCCATGCGCCTCCATCAGCAATCACCACGTGGCATCCCCACAAACCGACGTATCCTACATATGCGCGTATGAGCAGCCAGCCTGCAGACTATAAATAGAAGGATCATTTCCTTCTGACAAAGAGGACGGACCTACGAACACACACACAGAGAGGCAGATACAAACACTCAACGTCTTCTTCCTCTTTGTAAGCTCCAACACCCAGAGCAACTCAGACCTTCAGAGAACCGATATCCGTCGTCAGATCGTCAATGGAGTCAACGTATTATCACTCGCTCCATCGGCATAAGGGATCCAGATAAACAAAAGTGTACTCCTAGGACTACATCTAAGTCCTACATTGTAACATTGTTCTGTTTGTATTGAAATTACATCAAAAGATTTTAATGGCAAACAGTGGCCTCGTGCAGAAAAAGTTCCAACCATAAGAATAATTCAAGACTGTTCGGGTATCTGCCACTGTCGTGGTAATCCATGTAGCTTTGCTGAACTTTTAGAGAAAGACCTCCGCATCATCTCCCGGGCCTGGTGGCAACAAACTGCAGTTGTGGTGCAACAGCCAGCCTATCAAATAAGTGTAGGGCATTTCTACCCTAGGAAATACGTTCCGATGAGGAGCGTTGTTGATTAACTCCTCACCAAAAGTCCTCAAACCTGCGTTTGCTCGGCACACCATTGCCGATAGCAGGTTGATTCTGGTTTTAAATACCAAACGTATTGCTGGCTATAGCACGTTTCGGTGGATTCTATCAACTGTACCGGTCCCCGGTACAACCCATCTCCTCAACCATAGAGAAAGGAAGCCTGCCAGCAAGGCTTTCTTGGAGATCTTCTGGCTGCCATATCTAAGAAAGCTTAAGACTTATGTTCCAGCAGAGAATTCCCCAGTCTTGGTGGACAGATATTTATTCGAGAATTTGTAGCTAATCATCATATCCCGTATTTTATCAGCAGGGATTGTCGAACCGGTGTTGATAGTTGGGGCTTTGTTCTCCTGGAATCTCTCTTTATCATCTTTGGATATCTTATCCTTATGAAAGAAGAGATATGTTGTCCATTTGTTGATGTACGCCAAATGAGATCCACTCTTATGTATAGTAGTGCAAATCATATAATGGCACATCAATTCTTCATATACCTCAACTAATTGAGGGTTTTTCTCCTTGATTTCAGCAAGTTCCTGGTTGGAGGGAACATATTCTTCATATAGGGCTTTCCCCATTGGCAGCTTCGAGATAAATTGCATCTCGTGGAGTGCGAGACCCATTTCACCTTTTGGAGTCGCAAAAGTTCCAGTTGAACTTATATATATCTCCATCAAGGCCATGAACAAGTTACTGTTCGGTGGTATACCTTGACTAGTGGAGGCCACTGCTTCATACAGGCCAATGTCTTTCAGCTCCGTCTGGAAGTTCTTCATGATCTAAACACTAATTTGGATCCAGTTCTGGTTAAATAGAGTCAACCATCCCGGTAGCCTAGGGTTTGTCTGAGGATATAATACCGCAGCTCTTATAAACTTATTGATGAACATTTGGGTCTGCACTGGTTGGATTAAATACGAATCTTTACTCAGAGTAAATCCTGGCAAGAGACCAGAGAAAGGAACGACGCCGCCATTGGGAACACTAACATGATACCCCATATCGTTGGCATGATCCCTCTTGAATATGATTCTACCTGGTCTTCCGTGACTGCTGGGAGTCAGATTCCATAGCATCTGTCGGAGATGGGTGGCATGGATGAATACGGATAGGGGATAATCTCTATCCATGTCAGGAAGATACATTGCTCTATCTCCAGACTTGAACACCCCAGACTCCTTCTTGGGGTGTGTTTGTGATTTGCAGTCTATGGCATCCCCAAATAAGAAAGCTGGTTTTACAAATTGTTGGCCATCCAGCGAGGTCAACAGTTCTCTATTAATCATGGATAGCAGCATTCTATCCCCTTGGGCAGCTATCAAGTGTGCTTTCTCTACAGGGTACTCCGGATTCGATTGGAAAAACTCTACATGAGACAGATTCTCCAAATAATTTGAGCCCACCATACCAACTGATGAGCCAAATACTTCTGCAAGTGGGTGAATTTGCAAATCCACTGCCAAAAGAAAAAAGAAAATTCAAGTTAGTGAAAATCTAATTTAAAATTTTTACGCAGATAAATTAGTCTAAGTTTTTACACATAAAGGTTAAAGACTTTGACTATTGAAGTTGATAAAAAGTTTTTAAAGTGTAAAAGGTCTTTGTTTTACACAAAGTCTTTCACTTGTGAAATTTTACGCTGGCACATTTTCATGTGAGCATATTATAAATTTTACGCTAGCATGTGTTGACGTGAGCGTATTCTAAATTTTACGCTGGCACATGTTGATGTGAGCGTATTATAAATTTTACGCTGACATGTGTTGACATGAGCATATTTTAGTTTTTACACTGGCACATGTTGATGTGAGCGTATTATTAATTTTACGCGGGCACATGTTGATGTGAGCGTATTATTAATTTTACGCTGGCACATGTTGATGTGAGCGTATTGTGATTTTTACGCTAGCATGTGTAGACATGAGCGTATTTTAGATTTTACGCTGGCACGTATAGACGTGGGCGTATTTTCTTAATTTTACGCTGACACGTATAAACGTGGGCGTATGTTCTTAATTTTACGCTGACACGTATAATATGGGCATATTTTGCTATTTCAGTTTCTACGCTGACACGTATGACGTGGGCGTGAAATTTAAAAGTTCGAGTTTGAAGAACAGATGGCAACTTTAGAGGGGGTGAATAGAGTTTCTAACAATAATAGCCAATAAAAATTAAATTCTTTCACAAACTGAAAGTAATCAGAGTAAATGCGGAAATAATAAGGAACGAGAAAGCATACGCAAACACGGCCGATTTTTAACCTGGTTTCCCTCGTGGAGGACTAGTCCAGGCCTGAGAACTCTAGCTCAGGATTAAATCCACTATTTGTGAAATAGTAGTTACACCCCGTGCCTTTTCTTCAGAAGAGCACATCAACTTCTTACAAAGGTCGCAGTGGCGATGCTTGGAATTTTCCAAGCGACTTCTTGAACTCTTGCACAAACTTCTAACTGAAAAGTACTGAGCACTTGAGGCTTAGGGAGCTTGTGGCAAGTAGATGAAGAAGTGTATGGCTTGTATAGAGCTTTAGAGAGAAAAGAAGAGAAGATTGGATATTGAAAATGAGAGAATTCATGACCTATTTATAGGATACCAGGTAGGTAGAATTCGGCCAGAATTCTGGTTGGAATATTCAAAAAAATTGGCTGTTGGACAACTTGCAACCAGCCAACCCTAAAAATTAGGGTCCTAATTTTTAGAAGGCAGAGTTCGGCCCGAACTCTGTGTGGAGGCAGAGTTCGGCCCGAACTCAGTCTCCAGAGCACAGAATGGGTCCAATTTGTAAATGGACTTATTTGGATTTTTGTGGAGCTTTTGATTTATGGTATGGGTATAGGTTAAGTCTCAGATGTTCAGCACATCTCAGTTTACATAAGTCTAGACTCAATAAAATTATAAAATACAGACTCAGAAATATGTTGCATTGCAGGTACGAGCTGTCGTCTGGCTTGTACTGACTTTAGTCTTCATGTGTCGTATTGAATTATCACAAGTATCATATACTCAATTCTATCAATATTTGGTTGACTGTGATTTTGTGTCAACAATCTCCCCCATATTGATAATTGACAAAATGATATTTGTATATTCAATATTCATACATGGACACATTTAAGAGCAATAGCACAGCTCCCCCGTAATCAGTGCCGAGCTAGCAATAGCTCCCACGTAAATAATGCTCTGTTCCTGTTGTCCATTCTTTTTCCAAAGCACATATACATAATAATAGCAAAGCAAATATTTCTTCCCTTTTTGGCATTTATCAAAAAAATTATATAAAATAATAACTGACAAGCACACTAAAAGATAATAGATGATAGTGCATAGAAACTGATAAAACTACCGAATGTCTCAAGAGTCACAAATAAGAAATAAGTCTACTACAATCAAAGTACATAAAAGCAACTACATCAACTAAAATCCAAAATGCAGAAAACATAAACTACGATCCTCAGTAGCAGCAGCAAGTAGAAATTCATATCCATCATCGAGCTCGTGAAGGCCCGCATCGTCGGATGGATCAGTGAAGGAACGACGAGGGTCCACGAAAGCCGCATCCGGATCCAAGTAGCGGATAACCCAAGGGTCATCGATACGATATCCATCGCGAGCAGGGTCCCGCTCCATAGGAATAGGCATAGAAGGATGCCGGGACATGGAGTACCGAATGTCGTACAGTGAGTTGCTGATAGCACTCATCTGCAGTATGGTCCGGTAGTCAAGCTGAGTCCAGCGATCATCCTCTAAAGTGAATCGATCGTGGAGCATAGTCTGGAGTGACTCAAGAGTAGCAGGAGGAGGAGAAGGATTATGTCAGAAATCTAAAATTCATCATTAAAAGCTTCTAAAATGTTTTTCGGCTCAATTTGTGAAATGAAGGCAGTACTAGCAATAGAGTCTCTTAATGATGATCTAGTAGTTACTTCGCGTGAAACCTCATCTATTACCAAATTTTCTAGATGTGACGGCTTGAAAGAGAATTTCTTTGGCAAGCCCTCCAGAGAATTGGTTTTAGTGGTGGTATTCATTGGAGTAGAAGTTGATGGCTCAACATCATCATCAAGAGTAGCTGCTGCATTGTTATCCTCATCAAAAGTCACATTGGTAGACTCCTCCACAATTAATGAGCGTTTGTTAAGTACTCTATATCCCTTGCTCTTGGCAGCATAGCCAAGGAATATACCATCGTCAGCTTTGGCATCAAATTTGCCTAAGTTGCCTTTGGTGTTAAGGATAAAACATCTACAACCAAAAACTCTAAAATAAGAAACATTTGGGGTTCTTCCAAACCAAAGCTTATAGGGTGTTTTCTTCGTAATAGGACGAATAAGCACCCTATTCAAAATATGGCACGCTGTGCTGACAGCTTCAGCCCAAAAATATT
Organism: Iris pallida; assembly: GCA_029216955.1. Classification (NCBI taxonomy): domain Eukaryota; kingdom Viridiplantae; phylum Streptophyta; class Magnoliopsida; order Asparagales; family Iridaceae; genus Iris; species Iris pallida. The sequence continues at coordinate 11,320,788 of JANAVB010024997.1, read as the reverse complement.
TCGGAAGTGAAAACTTATTCAACATGACTCTAGCCATATCGCCAAGAGTCCTATTCTTCCGCTCCATAATACCATTTGTTGAGGAGTTCTTGGACAAGAAAACTCACGATCAAAACCATTTGAATCACAAAACTTTTCAAAATCAGTATTTTCGAATTCGCCTCCATGATCACTTCGGATTCGAGTAATTATGTAGCCTTTTTCATTTTGAACTTTCTTAACAAAAATCTTGAAAACTGAAATAGCATCACTTTTATTTGTCAGAAAGAAAATCCAAGTAAATCTAGAAAAGTCATCAACTATAACAAAAGCGTAGAGTTTTCTACCAAGGCTGGCTACTCTACTAGGGCCAAATAGATCCATATAAAGTAATTACAAAGGTGTAGTAGTACTTACAGAGTTTATGGAATGAAATAAGGACTTGGTTGCCTTATTCAATTCACATTTGGCACATACCGTGTCCTTTTTGAATGTGATATCGGGCAAGCCTCTAACTAGCTTCTTAGTCGATAGCCTGGATATAGTATCCATATTGGCATGACCAAGACGCTGGTGCCACAGTAATCTTTCATCCTTGTGAGCATATAGGCATCTACCTGTACTGTTAGTATCTCTTGATAGATAGAAAATATAAATATTATCCTCTCTTATCCCTTCAAAAGCGATGTCTCCCATTGACCTATCATAAATAAAGCATTTATCTTGTCCAAAGTTAATGTCATATCCATGGTCAGCAAGATGACTAATGCTGAGCAGGTTATGCTTTAACTCGGTCACTAGGCAGACATCCTTTATTACGGGAGAAGGAGGATGTCCAATAATACCATTACCTATAATATACCATTTTAGGTTGTTGCCGAAGGATACATATCCTTCTCTCTTCATCAATAGTGATGCGAAAAGATTTGCGTCTCCCGTCATATGCCGCGAGCATCCACTATCGAGAATCCACTTACTCTTAGTTGAGGAGGGAAGGTCCACCTACATCAAGAGTAGATGTGACCTTTGGTACCCAAGTTCTTGAGGGTCCTGAAAAGTTAGTTTTCGGAAACCATGCATATATATTTCTATCTACTAATCTTCTAACTCTACATTGTGGTGAAATGTGTCCATGTAATCCATAATAAGTACAAATAGCTTTCCTATTTATGTTAGGAGCATGTTGATGATGTCTATATGTAGAGTGGTATGGAGTAGCATGGTGATGATATTTATATGTAGAGTGGTATGGAGTAGCATGGTGATGATATCTATATGGAGCATGATGATGACTATATGTGGCTGCAGGATGATGTTTATAACCATAAGCAGTATGATGATGATTTTGTTTATGTGCAATATAGTGATGATTGTATCTATGTGTAGCATGGTGATTATGTGTCATATTGGAGTGAAAATTATTTCTACGTGTATATGGTTTATGTGCATTATGAAAGTGGGTGTACATGAAAGCATGATTGTGTGCTCAGGAGGATGATGTGTTTGACTAGTATGAGTAGTATTGTGCTTTGTGTGTGTCTCATGTGATTGGGTTTGAGATTGAGCAACCTGTTTTCCCAATCTAATATCTAATTTCTTAGAGATAACCTACAGTTCATTAACCTTAGCATTCAAACCATATATTTTAGTAATAAAAATCTTGTGTCTACTCTTTTCATCAGCAAGCTCCGTATTGAGTGCTGTGATTTCTTGTGTTTGTTTTTTAATACGTACTTCGGCAACATGTAGGCTTAATTTAAGCTTAGACACCTCATTTGTGGCTTCCGTGGGTGGAGTGTCTTTAATATTATCAAGCAATAATGAGAGTCTTTGAATTTCGATTTCATGACTTTTGATCTTTTCCTTGGCATGTTTATATTTACCAATGACTTTCTTGTGGTCATCAAGTAAATCGGTGAAAGCATCGCCAAGTTCATCAAAAGTGAAATCATCAAGAGTTTCGTTTGATACCTTGTCGGACGTTGCTATTAGGCACACGTTTGCAGTGTTTTGAGGAGAGTCATTTTCTTCCTCGGAGTCACTAGCTTCGCTTTTATGCCAAATGCTTGTGTTGGCATATTTCTTTAAGGAGACCTTCTTATATGGTTTCTCATAACGGTTGCTCTTCTTTAAGCATAGACAGTCTTTTCGGACGTGTCCAGTCTTCTTACAACCATAACATGTTGGCTCTTCTTCGTCATCTTCTTGTGGTTCCTTCTTTCTTCGATTGAAGCGAAGGAATTTTTTGATGTTGTGGACAAGGAGAGCTTGATCATCACCTTCCGAGTTATCGTCATCCGTCTCTTCGGGGTCAGCCCTTCGTCGGTGAGCTTTGAGGGCGATCTTCTTAGCCTTAGGAGTAGGCTCTTCGAAGTCTTTGAGGTCAAGCTCACGAGTCATCAGCTTTTCCATCAAAGTCTACATGGACATAGTTGTGAGATCATTTCCTTCTATGATGGCTGTCACCTTAGGGTTCCAAATCTTTGGTAACCTCCTAAGTAGCTTGTGAATCTTCTCATGATTTGTATATTGTTTGCCGAGCAAAGATAGAGGATTGATGATGTCGAGGAATCTTGTAAACATTTGCGTGATCGTCTCATTTGGCTTCATCTTGACAGCCTCATATTCTTGAGTGAGATGACTTATCTTTGATTCCTTGACTTGGGTGGTTCCTTCATGCGTCACTTCTAGAAGTCTCCATACTTCGTGAGAGGTGGTGCATGTTAAGACCCTGTTAAACTCATTCCTGTCTATAGCACAAAATAAGGCATTAATAGCTATCACGTCTAGACTTGCCTGTTTCTTCTTCTCGTCAGAATATTTGTCATGTGATTTCTCAACGAGATCACCATTGACAACTATCCTGGCGGACTTTTTGTAACCATCGGTGACGATGGTCCATAGGTCGAAGTCTAGCGACTTGAGATAAAAGCTCATCCTTGTTTTCCAATAGGTGTAGTTAGTTCCATCAAATAGGGGAGGCCTGTGAGTGGACTGCCCTTCACCGTGATTGGAAATCATGGATTGTGTGGTTGCCATAGATCAGCTCTGCGATGTTAGTCCTTGTTGAGAAAACAGAGCTCTGATACCAATTGAAGAACAGATGGCAACTCTAGAGGGGGATGAATAGAGTTTCTAACAATAATAGCCAATAAAAAATTAAACTCTTTCACAAACTGAAAGTAATCAGAGTAAATGCAAAAATAATAAGGAGCGAGAAAGCATACGCAAACACAGCCAATTTTTAACCTGGTTTCCCTCGTGGAGGACTAGTCCAGGCCTGAGAACTCTAGCTCAGGATTAAATCCACTATTTGTGAAATAGTAGTTACATCCCGTGCCTTTTCTTCAGAAGAGCACGTCAACTTCTTACAAAGATCGCAGTGGTGATGCTTAAAATTTTCCAAACGACTTCTTGAACTCTTGCACAAACTCCTAACTGAAAAGTACTGAGCACTTGAGGCTTAGGGAGCTTGTGGCTAGTAGATGAAGAAGGGTATGGCTTGTATAGAGCTTTAGAGAGAAGAGAAGAGAAGATTGGATGATTGAAAATGAGAGAATTCATGGCCTATTTATAGGATACCAGGTAGGCAGAATTCGGCCAGAATTCTGGTTGGAATATTCAAAAAATTTGGCCGTTGGACAACTTGCAACCAGCCAACCCTAAAAATTAGGGTCCTAATTTTTAGGAGACAGAGTTTGGCCCAAACTCTGTATGGAGGCAGAGTTCGGCCCGAACTCTGTCTCCAGAGCACAGAATGGGTCCAATTTATAAATAGGATTATTTGGATTTTTGTGGAGCTTTTGATTTGGGGTATGGGTATAGGTTAAGTCTCAGATGCTCAGCATAGCTCAGTTTACATAAGTCCAGACTCAATAAAATTATAAAATACAGACTCAGAAATATGTTGTATTGCATGTGCGAGCTGTCATCTGGCTTGTACTGACTTTAGTCTTCATATGTCGTATTGAATTATCACAAGTATGTGTCAACGGAGTTTTCTTCTTCTTCTCCGGCGAACATGTAGCCGAGATAAGTAGGGCTTTACCCTTCATTGCTGGAGCTACGACGGGGTTGCTCTGTTGGGGCGTCGTCGATGATTGGACGGGGGTCTTCGTGCGGTCAGCCGATGATGAATCGGCGACGGGTTTCTTTCCCTTGCTGCCGGCGGCGGACTTCTTGGGAGCCATCGGATCAAAAGCAAGACAATAAAAGAGGCAGAGGAGGAAGAAATATCGAGATTATAGAAGACAAGTAAAGTTTTATCTCTCTTCAAAGTGCTTTATTTATAGAAAATTTTTGAATCGGTTCAAATTCCCGAATTTTACGCTGACTGTTGGATATCCCAACTTTTACGCGAATGACCGTTGAATATCCCGAATTTTACGCTGACTATTGAAATCTCGAATTTTATGCTTCTATTCAAAGTATTTTAAATTTTGAAAATATTTAAAAAATTTGAAGGGGGTCTTGTAGGAGCGTAAAAAATGCTTTATAGACCAAGTCAAAGAAGTTGAGAACTTTATGCTAGTTATTCTCTACTCGAGCAACTTTTTATGCTAGCTATTCTCTACGCTAGCTGCTCTCTATGCGAGAAGCTTTTTACGCGAGAGTTATCCTCCACTTTTACGCCGGGGACAGACTGTCAGGCCACATTTAATGCAAGTGATTCGATCTGACACAATGATTTTCTGACAGCATGATTACACAAAAGTCGAGGAGATTTTTTCACCAAACCAATCCTCGTCGTATAGTGTGCAAATGGGGATATTTTACGCTCAATAAAAACTGCTTCTTTTATGCACGATAGTTATTTGAGCTTTTACGCTCAAAACTATTGTGGGTGTAAAGTCTATTTGGGCTACTTTTTACGCTGAAGGCTATTTTTCTAGCCACTTTACGCAGAAAATTTATTTTGGGCTATTTTATGTCAGTTTGCCACTTTACGCTGGGAATATATTTTGGGTCAGTTTTACGCTCGATCCTTCCTGACTACTTGAGAACGTGGTTTGCTTACGTGGCTTTCATGCCACACTTATCGAAGAACGTGTGTACGTGCTCTCCCTACTTTATTGAAGTAATGGGACACGTGTCACCATGCGTAGAGATCAAAACTCTACATGGGACACGTGTCAACGTGCGTAGAGGATGATTTGGATCGTGGGTAACAGTTACTAGCGTAAAGACCTGATTTTGTTGTTTTTTACGCACAAAGGGTTAAGTCTATAAATAGACTTATTTTCAACACAGACAAGAGACAGGAGAGGAGATTCTGAGAGAACTCATATTTTCAGAGTGATATCCCCAGAAGCATTTTTTCTACTTTTTCTCAAGAATAGGGTGAAGCAAAGCAAGAAAGCATTCGACTGTGCCATCAGTGCCGTTGCTCGATACCTTTCCGGTGACTTAGTTCTTCCGATTATACGTCTTCTTCAAGCAGTTTTCTTCATCATCATCATATGGTCCACGGAACAAAGTGATCGCTTCAGATCAGACTTTCATAGCAATACTTCCCAGAATATTTGTACTTTCTGTAGTTTTTCTAGTTTTCTTTCAAAAGCCAATTTTTAGGCATTTTGTTAAGTGAAATACCCTAGTTATGTAAATTTTATTATTAAGACCTAACTATTATTGGAACACCACAGTCACTAGCTTAGCCAATACCATAACTTAAATACCCTGTCATATTATGATCTACCAGTTGTCAACAGCAATACATGATCACTACAACTCTTGTGACAATAGTCTGGCAGGCTTGACACCAATAGAGATTCACGACTCAGTTGTTAGAAATCTTTTCATATGATGTGCCTTAGAGTTGGTTACCCCGTCAATAACTCTTGTATACTGTGGACGAGTAGACCATTCTATTTTATCGACCATGTGTCATGGTACACACTCGTTTTCTATTTATTGAGAAATGATCCTTGACTTGACTTATATCTACCATATTCTATTACGCCGTGCCTTATTCTTTATTAACAAGAGTCAAGGTACAATATCCGGACTTTAGAATTCTTCTAACCTCATTATTCCTAAAACCATGTCCTAGCTTCTAAGGTGAGTAGACTGTAAGCCTTCTGAAATTTTGGGATATACGAGTATTACTGATTGATTAGAATAATTTCCATTAGGATGATAATCCCCATGGACTCCCACTTTCCATTTAGATCATTTTGTGTTCCCGGCCGTGTAATTAATAATTGGAGTGCGAGACCAGCGGTTACCTTCCAACAAATTTCATATGCAAGATCTAGACGAGTCCACCTTCATCTAGGTATATCATGTTCCACTCAAACACATTCTTTTGTACTCTATTTTTTATTGTAGCTCCCCTTTCCGAAAATTTGGAAATATTTTTATTTTATTTATTTGATTTAAATAAGTTTTTTAGAATTTTTGTAAAATAATTAATTAGTTAATTATTACGGTAGATAATTTTAGCCATGGTTGAGTTTTGAAGTACAAGACAACTAGGAACCATGGCACGGATAGTGCAGTAGCGTGCTTTGACTAATGTCTAGCCATGCCAGGGGAAAACCTAGCCATAGGGATGTCCGAACTAGAAAAACCGGATCAAGTTGTGGCATGACTTCCATAAGTAATTTAATTAGATATTATTTTAACCTTGTTGACTTTTGAGTGATCCGGTTGTACCCAGTTGGCCCAAACTGGACCCGAACCGAATCCAAGCCTTTGTAGGTATGTAATGAGATCGAATACACCCATGTAGACATATTTAAAGTGGATGCAATGCCTATTATTGGTATATTAAATTTGTTATTATTATTATCTTTATTGGGATTATTATTTAATATTATTATTTTATTGGTTATATTATTTTATTGACAAATAAATATTATATATGTGTGGAAGTGAATGTATGTATATATAAATATTAAATACGTGTATAAGTGTTTGTATATATAGATAAATATATATTATATAAATGTATATATATATATATATATAAATTTATATATTATATGTGTATATATATGTATATACATGTGTGAGTGTATATAGATATATATAGAGTTATATAATTATATACGTGTATATGTATATCGGTATACATATTACGTATATGTGTATATATATTATATACGTGAGTAATTGTGTGTATATACAAATATATTATATATGTATGTGTATATATATTAATATATATTTGTATGTATATATATATATATATATATATATAATTGTATATATACGGGTATAATTGTGTGTATGTATATATATAATTGCATATATATATATATATATATATATATATATATATATATATATATTAGATAATAGAAGAAGAAATAGAAAACAAATAAGAAAAAAGTGAAAAATAAGGAACAGCAGGCTGGCCGAGCCCGCAGGCCGAGCCCGCAGGTCGAGCCCGCAGGTCGAGCCCAACCCAGTAGTCAGCCCGACAGTTTAAACCCCCCACAAAAACCAAACCCCCAGCACCCGAGCGTGATATACACGCGAAGTGTATTTAAACCGAGAGATCGAAACAGAGGGGTCGAGAGAGAGTAATTCACGAAACCCTAAACCAAACCCCTGGCGACCTTCCCCATGTCGGTGTGCGCCGCCCCGACGCGGCCAGGCCACCGTCGGCCGTCCAGGTTGGCTACGACCGCGCGCGTGCTTGTGAGAGACAACAGCAGTAACGGCAGCAACCGCGCCAACTTCATGACGTATTTTTGCGACGCACATTAGATCGTTTGTCGATCTGCAAACTCTAGTATGAACCCAATATAACCCTTTTTAAACTTGTCCAATTAGTTTGTAGGTAACTGCCATAGATTGGCCGAGAAATCGACGCAAAGTCGGAGGAAAACCTGTCCAAAAACAGGACAGGAAGCAGTCCAATCACCCACATTCGACGATCGATTCTGATCGATCCAATGACACATTAAAAAATATATTTGAAGAGTCTTTTAGACAACATATAGGACTGCACGACCCTTTTCGTGGATTTGGAAATCATCGACTACATGTCGAAAAATCGAATCCCGAAGTTTGACAAAAAAACTGTTTTGAAAACTAGAAAATCCATCCACACGACGTGCGTCCCGCCATTCCGGGCGACGTAGTCGCGAACCGAAGGCATTGAAAGGTGCGTAACGGCTTCGTGGTCGTGTGGGCTTTGGCGGAATTCAAATTGGTCGCTTGTGCGCGACGAATTTGATGCGTATCCGTCGAAATTCACCTTAACGTGCACTTTGCAAATTTCTTAATTACTTTGTGCACGCTCGTCAGATCGAGACGAAACTTATGCCAACAGGACCGTATCATTTTTTTGGTCCGCCATACCAAGTTTGGTCCAAATCTGAGACAGTCGAATCGTACGTCGTTTTGCGGGCCCCACGGTCCCACTCAACGGGCGATTTTGTGCACGGCCCACCGGAATCCAACTTTGGACATACGGTTGGGTTCGTATCGGAAAATCGAATCCGTAGACATATAGTTTGACGACTTTAGAGACCGTTGACTCTGGCACGCTTTTCGGTGCAAAGCGGGTCCAACGACGAATATCGTTTTCGCTCGAAATTACCTTTTTGCCCCTGTGTCCAAATTGGACTTATAGATAGGCTATCCCAGCTGATTTGATACTTTTGGACACGTTGGTGATATTTGTTTTATCATCCGATAATGCTTGTGGATGGTTCTCTATGTGTCACCATTAGTTATTTATTCTTATTTTATTTTTATTTTACTTGTCCGTAATTCGGAATTAGTACAACCTCATAGTTTAATACTTAGAGACTAGAGTTGATCCCCTTTGACCAGGTTGACTATATTAGCCCAAAGTCAACTATAGGTCAACCATTGGCTTAGTTTGACCCGGATTGAACTAGAACTTGACTAGTTGACTTTAGTTTGACTCTAATTTGACTTTAGTTGACCTAGTGGACTTGTTGATTAGACTTTGACCTAGAAGGACCTAGAACTATCTAGAATGCACTGTAGATTACTCTTATTTCATGTTAGACTCTTTTGTGACTTGTGATTGCTCTAAATAGGACACTGTGACTCTAGTTGGACATCTACATTTATCAGCGGCTTGGATTACCAGGCGAGTACATTCTATGACCATTTCATACTTGTTTGGACGTATTTACTTGTTATAGACTAGTTTACTTGTTGCTGACACGATGTTATCACGGATTATTACTATATGGATCTCTACATGCGATGTTATCCCCCTCGGGAGCATCGGGTACTCATGTCATGTGCGTTTCACTTACATCATGTACTCAATGCTTTCATTTATCATGTGCACTCATGTGATCATATACTCTCATGTTCACTGAGGCCCTCATGTTTATTATTCATGTGCACTCAGCTAGTGAGCTTCATGTGGAATCATGTACAATAACATAACTTGTCTAGATCCTTGTGTATTGATTGGGGTACGGAGGAGTAGAAGTAGTTATGTGATCAATCACCAAACAGTATCCATATGCAACCCCATAGTTTATTCATGTACAAACCCAAGCTGTTTACATAACCATCTTGTGCTCTAAATTACTAGTAACTGATAGTTCTCTATTTATAGTAGATATTTCATTACAGTTCTCTCTTTTCTTCATGTACATTTCTTTACAGCAGTTCATGTATATTATTCTATAGCTCGTTTCATATTTTCTTCATGTTATGACTTGTGTGAGAGATATGTGCTCGTTCCTGTCCTGATTGGACCCGTTAATAAAATTTTACAGGTACTTGGAGTTCACAGTTAGCCTAGAGGACACTGGTAGAGCTTGGAGTATTTACCTAGAGTTTGTTTATTTTCTTTATTGTTTGTCTTAGAGTTGTATTTGAAATCTTGTGTTTGTTTAATAGAACTGTTTTACTATCACTCCTGGTTCTCTCTCTTGTGGATTATCTTATCTATTTTATCGTGCTGTTATCTACCTTTAGAGTTGTGATTGAGATAGTATCCTTATGTGTTTGTCCTCCGTCTGGAGAGTATAGCATATTGATTTGGATGTGACTATGACCTAGAACAGCGTTCTACCGCCGACACTGCGGCGTAGGCTGGACGTACCCACGTCTCGTATCCTAACGCTAGGGTGCGGGTCATGACACATTTTTAGTGGTGGCCCATGCAGGTCGAGATTCGTATTTGTACGATTTCGTAGTAGCGCGACGACTTAGTTGTACTGCTACGAGCCTGCTATAGAGTATAAGAAATAAGGTGTTAGAATTAGAGATACTCAATCACATTTTGGATCCTTTGAAAGATTCCAGGGTCGACCCTTGAGAATCTTATTACGAATTTCGATTTGAATTTCTTTTCCTCTTGAATTTGATCTTGATTGGTTCATCTCTTTTGAGCGGATCTTCATTATTCCTTCCTTACCATTATTTCTTGTATTCCTATTTTCTTAAACTCTGTCATACCTGCATACTTTGTAACCCTTGAATCTTCGTATTTTCATGGAAAAGGTTGAAGAAGTGTCGTAAATCATGTAGCTCGAAAATGATTGAACTGGTTATCGTGTGATGATTTTGTAGGAATCCAAAAGGTTGGATGTTAACATGGAAACTTGAGAATGATATGTGGTAAAGGTCTAGGATGAAATCAAAGAGATGTATACTGCCAGTCTGGAAACAAACCACACTTAGAGAAAACTTGGTATGAATAATTCGTATGTGTATTTCAAAACTGATGAGGATATTCAAGGTCAACTTAATTTGAGAACTTCAAAATTTTGGTTATTGATTCTCGGGCAGTTTTACCCTAAGGCTTTAAAGAAGGTTAGTAATGGAAAAAGAGAATTAAATTGTATTCAATAAAGATATGAAATTGAACAAGATATTGCAAGAAAATGACTAGGGATAGAGAGGACACAAGGCTATAGAAATTTGGACATTGTTGTGAAATTTAAAAAAAAATTAAGGAGAATAATATTCATAGGTGTATGTCGAAGAAAATATGAAGGTTGATTCTACGATGGAAAATAAGTTGGTAAGGCCTAGAGGTTTGGGAATTGAATGATGCGAGAAAACAATTTAAATAGTTTAAAGATCTCATAAACTTGAGTTAGAGGTTTCGGATCTAAATTGGGACAATGTGAAGAAATATGGAAATTGATTTAAAATGAATAGTATTGATTCTTAATAAGGAGGGGCATGCTTCATGAGAAATGTTTTAAAAATTTAGAATCCTGCCTATGGTAAGGATTTAGATAACGGAAGATTGTAAAATCTGGATGGTTATATGAGGATTGAATTATCATAGGGAGATTAGTAAGGTAAAGATACGGTTGGCAATTATGATCAGGTGAACTTCAGGGTTTCAGAGGCAGATGATACTTGACTTTCCTCAAATCTAGATCTTTTATTGTGATTCTCTAACCGTTCATAATATTTGAATAATGATTTGATCGTTCCTTAACAGTATTCTCTCTCTAGAACTATATCCCTAAATTATTTTATTCTGTAACTGATTTTATTTCGTGCTTCAACTTGATCTCCTTTACTTTGTGCATTAATTGTCACATCTTGAACTTCCATTTTCTATTTTGGATCCTTGACATTTCTTACCATGACTTTAATATTCGGAGTGTAATACTAGCTGTTACCCTCCAACAAATTGTGTACAAGGCCCAGACGAGTCCATCCTCATGTGGGCATATCGTGTCCCATTAAACTCATCTCCTTGTATATTATCCTTTTGATATGACTTTCGAGTCGAGATGACTAACTATGATCTATACCATAATACCAACTATTTTCGATTTCAATTAGAAATCCAACTTGACTCACTTCCTTTGACCCGACATGTGTTGGTGTTCTGCTTGATTCTTTAAATGCTCAACTTTGTACTTTATCTTGATGGCTTGACCCGTTGTTCCATCACCCTATTAGTTTAACTCTTTTAAGGCGGGTAGAATGTCTCACTATCCAGCAAATCCTAGTCATTGTGATCCACATTGATAAGTTCACTTAGACTATTTAACTTCTTTCATCATTATCCTTACTTATATTTTGACTACCTTATGTTGCTAATTTAGAACCAGTTTTGCAAGCTTATCTTCTTTTCGAGCTTGATCATGACATATATTATTGGGGGTCGACACCCACTAACATATTGTCTAATCAGAACCGGTGCAAGATGGTCTGATCAACCTATTGCACTTTGGTTCGCTTTTTATATATTATTCTACGTGGATGGAGACATAGTTAAACTTGCCCTAGAGTCTCATCCGCGACAGCCTTGACAATTTCCCTTTGAACTATTTTGTCGTCTATGAGCCACGTATTGTACTCAATAACATCGTCTTTGAACTCTTTATTGTCTGCCTTTCACATATTTCAGAAAGACAAGACACTATACTTATTAGACAGACCCGAGGTATCACATATAGTTTTTCTATCCAAAGGAGGAAATTGATTCAATTCTATATCCTTGTATTATCCTTTAAATTCTAATTCTTTTGACCGACCAGTTGACTTGGTCATCCTTCTTATCATCCAATATATTGGGATCTTATTCAATTGAATTAAACCAATTGTGACATGGATTTCAAATCTTGGATACTCGTGCTCAGACTTCAATGACCTCGTTCTCTATCTTGCCCAAACATCGATTCATCCTGACTGATCAACTTAGATCGTATTGGGACTAAAAATTTTCTTATATATATATATAGTGTGCTTTGATTTTTTGTGCTATTGACAAGTTGTGATTTAAACTTTGATTTTCTTGATTATATTTGGAATTAGTAACCCTTCAGAGTTAGTTACTAGTTATGTTCTTTGATAGTTGCCAATTTCATAAAGGTTGGTAGACTGCCCTACGGCCTTGATGATTGGCGTTCCCTTATCTTTCCAATTGGACTCCCTAGACTGTTTGTATGTTTTATACCCGATGACTGGCTTGATCTAGTATGACTTATACACCTAGGTGAGACATTCAACTCCTATGATTTGACCATGATCCTGCATATGTTATTCTTCCTAATTGTATGATTAAAATTTTTCTTAGAGACTTTGATTGTTGGGTGTTGACCTAGAAGGAGTACGACTGACCTAAATTTCGAGGACGAAATTATTTTTAAGGTGGGTAGATTTATAGCTCCCCTTCCCGAAAATTTGGAAATATTTTTATTTTATTTATTTGATTTAAATAAGTTTTTTAGACTTTTTGTAAAAAATTAATTAGTTAATTATTACGGTAGTTATTTAGCCATGGTTGAGTTTTGAAGTACAAGACAACTAGAAATTATGGCACGGATAGTGCAGTAGCGTGCTTTGACTAGTGTCTAGCCATGCCAGGGGAAAACCTAGCCATAGGGATGTCCGAACTAGAAAAACCGGATCAAGTTGTGGCATGACTTCCATAAGTAATTTAATTAGATATTATTTTAACCTTATTGACTTTTGAGTGATCTGGTTGTACCCAGTTGGCCCAAACTGGACCCGAACCGAATCCAAGCCTTTGTAGGTATGTAATGAGATCGAATACACCCATGTAGACATATTTAAAGTGGATGCAATGCCTATTATTGGTATATTAAATTTCGTTATTATTATTATCTTTATTGGGATTATTATTTAATATTATTATTTTATTGGTTATATCATTTTATTGACAAATAAATATTATATATGTGTGGAAGTGAATGTATGTATATATAAATATTAAATACGTGTATAAGTGTTTGTATATATATATATATATATATATATATATATATATATATATATATATATATATATATATATATATATATATATATATATTATACGTGTATATGTGTATATATATGTATATACATGTGTGAGTGTATATAGATATATATAGAGTTATATAATTATATACGTGTATATGTATATCGGTATACATATTACGTATATGTGTATATATTATATACGTGAGTAATTGTGTGTATATACAAATATATTATATATGTATGTGTATATATATTAATATATATTTGTATGTATATACATATATATATATAATTGTATATATACGGGTATAATTGTGTGTATGTATATATATAATTGCATATATATATATATATATATATATATATATATATATATATATATATAATATATATATATGTATTAGATAATAGAAGAAGAAATAGAAAACAAATAAGAAAAAAAAAGAGAAGAATAAGGAACAGCAGGCTGGCCGAGCCCGCAGGCCGAGCCCAACCCAGTAGTCAGCCCGACAATTTAAACCCCCCACAAAAACCAAACCCCCAGCACCTGAGCGTGATATACGCGCGAAGTGTATTTAAACCGAGAGATCGAAACAGAGGGGTCGAGAGAGAGTAATTCACGAAACCCTAAACCAAACCCCTGGCGACCTTCCCCATGTCGGCGCACGCCGCCCCGACGCGGCCAGGCCACCGTCGGCCGGCCAGGTTGGCCACGACCGCGCGCGCGCGTGCTTGTGAGAGACAACAGCAGTAACGGCAGCAACCGCGCCAACTTTACGACGCATTTTTGCGACGCACAATGGATCGTTTGTCGATCTGCAAACTCTGGTATGAACCCAATATAACCCTTTTTAAACTTGTCCAATTGGTTTATAGGTAACTGCCATAGATTGGTCGAGAAATCGATGCAAAGTCGGAGGAAAACCTGTCCAAAAACAGGACAGGAAGTAGTCCAATCACCCACATTCGACGATCGATTCTGATCGATCCAATGATACATTAGAAAATCTATTTGAAGAGTCTTTTAGACAACATATAGGACTGCACGACCCTTTTCGTGGATTTGGAAATCATCAACTATATGTCGAGAAATCGATTCCCGAAGTTTGACAAAAACCTGTTTTGAAAACTAGAAAATCCATCCACACGACGTACGTCCCGCCATTCCGGGCGACGTGGTCGCGAACCGAAGGCATCGAAAGGTGCGTAACGGCTTCGTGGTCGTGTGAGCTTTGGCGGAATTTAAATTGGTCGCTTGTGTGCGACAAATTTGATGCGTATCCGTCAAAATTCACCGTATCGTACACTTTGCAAATTTCTCAATTACTTTGTATGTCCAAAGTTAGATTCTGGCGGGCCGTGCACAAAATCGCCCGTTGAGTGGGACCGTGGGGCCCGCAAAACGACGTACGATTCGACGGTCTAAGTTTTGGACCAAACTTGGCATGCAGGACCAGAAAAACGATACGGTCCTGTTGGCACAAGTTTCGTCTCGATCTGACGAGCGTGCACGGTTTGGTTCATATCGGAAAACCGGATCCGTAGATATATAGTTTGACGACTTTAGAGACCGTTGACTCTGGCACGCTTTTCGGTGCAAAACGGGTCCAACGGCGGACATCGTTTTCGCTCGAAATTACCTTTTTGCCCCTTTGTCCAAATTGGACTTATGGATAGGTTATCCTAGCTGATTTGATACTTCTGGACACGTTGGTGATATTTGTTTTATCATCCGACAATGCTTGTGGATGGTTCTCTATGTGTCACCATTAGTTATTTATTCTTATTTTATTTTTATTTTACTTGTCCGTAATTCGGAATTAGTACAACCTCATAGTTTAATACTTAGAGACTAGAGTTGATCCCCTTTGACCAGGTTGACTATATTAACCAAAAGTCAACTATAGGTCAACCATTGGCTTAGTTTGACCTGGATTGAACTAGAACTTGACTAGTTGACTTTAGTTTGACTCTAATTTGACTTTAGTTGACCTAGTGGACTTGTTGATTAGACTTTGACCTAGAAGGACCTAGAACTATCTAGAATGCACTGTAGATTACTCTTATTTCATGTTAGACTCTTTTGTGACTTGTGATTGCTCTAAATAGGACACTGTGACTCCAGTTGGACATCTACATTTATCAGCGGCTTAGATTACTAGGCGAGTATATTCTCTGACCATTTTATACTTGTTTGGACGTATTTACTTGTTATAGACTAGTTTACTTGTTGCTGACACGATGTTATCACGAATTAATACTATATGGATCTCTACATGCGATGTTATCCCCCTCGGGAGCATCGGGTACTCATGCCATGTGTGTTTCACTTACATCATGTACTCAATGCTTTCATTTATCATGTGTACTCATGTGATCATGTACTCTCGTGTTCACTGAGGCCCTTATGTTTATTATCCATGTGCACTCAGCTAGTGAGCTTCATGTGGAATCATATACAATAACATAACTTGTCGAGATCCTTGTGTATTGATTGGGGTACGGGAGAGTAGAATTGGTTATGTGATCAATCACCAAACAGTATCCATGTGCAACCCCATAGTTTATTCATGTGCAAACCCAAGCTGTTTACATAACCATCTTGTGCTCTAAATTACTAGTCACTGATAGTTCTCTATTTATAGTAGATATTTCATTACAGTTCTATCTTTTCTTTATGTACATTTCTTTACAGCAGTTCATGTTATTATTCTATAGCTCGTTTCATATTTCCTTCATGTTATGACTTGTGTGAGAGACATGTGCTCGTTCCTGTCCTGATTGGACCCGTTGATAAAAGTTTACAGGTACTTGGAGTTCACAGTTAGCCTAGAGGACACTGGTAGAGCTTGGAGTATTTACCAAGAGTTTGTTCATTTTCTTTATTGTTTCTCTTAGAGTTGTATTTAAAATCTTGTGTTTGTTTAATAGAACTGTTTTACTATCACTCCTGGTTCTCTCTCTTGTGGATTATCTTATCTATTTCATCGTACTGTTATCTACCTTTAGAGTTGTGATTGAGATAGTATCCTTATGTGTTTGTCCTCCGTCTGGAGAGTATAGCATATTGATTTGGATGTGACTATGACCTAGAACAGCGTTCTACCGCCGATACTGCGGTGTAGGCTGGACGTACCCACGTCTCGTGCCCTAACGCTAGGGTGCAGGTCATGACATTTATGGTACGACTTTTAGATAAAAATGACTAGCTATAACCCTTACCATAATACCGATAAACTTTTCGACTACAATTAGAGACTCAACCTCGACTCAAACCTTTCGACCCAATATATGGTTGTGATCTACTCGAAGTCCACTACGCACATGTCCCTAGTGTGCCACTCAATTATGTCTTCTCGGGCTAATTAACCACAAAAGTCACGGGAGGCGCATCTTCAAGGCTTACAGAACCTATTTAACCAATCCGACTGCCCATCTAGCTCAACCACTTGGGTGGAAACATATTCTAGGTTACCCTAACCTAGTAGAAATAGTTTTATCTTGGGATCTTGTCAAGTCAATATAGATTGAAATTCAAGGTTCATCCAACCAACGAGTGATGTCCAATTAACGAACCCATTAAGACCCAGAAAAAAAACCATCCATGCATACCACCATATTTGGACTAAAAAAAATCGAACTATTTAAAGTCGGTCCCTATACCTATTATGTAGTCTCCACCTCTTAGAATGTGAGGTTATTCGTAACCCTTATTCCATCTACCTGGAAGTCGCGATACGATCTTGTATTGCATTTTATCCCTTGTTCGTGTATTTAAATAACCACAAAAAAGATCACAATTTTGATTTCTCAAATTTCGTTCTATTATGGAACCTTGTTTAGATTAATTTCGAGAATGAAACTTCTGTATTGCACGGATTGCAAGCCCCTCTAAGAAATGAAGAGTTCTTCGATTTAGCAAGTGACTGGACTAGAGTAGCCTACTCTAGCAAATAAGTCAATGGTTCATAGACTTTTCTTCTATCTGCATCAATGGATACTCTCTACCACTCTTGAAACTTCATAATTTCTCTCGATCATTCTTCCTTATCTTCATGTCCTTTCTATTGTAGAGCGACGAAGGTCATGCTTATTAGAATTTACCAATATTTCTTAGCTACTTGTGTAAATTTGTTGCTTGTTAGATTTTGGGTTGTTTGATAGATATAAGAGGATAATAGAGGTGTCACGACCCGCACCCGTTTTTTTCGGATACGAAGCGTGTCCAAGTCCAGCTACGCATCGAGCGGACTCTAGCCCGACTCGAGTACGTATAAGCTGTCATGATCATGGTATCATATCTAGTCTAAACTATATCTCAATCCACATGAGTCATATAAACAAGAATGAACAAGTATGTGTCGTGGTCTGCAGCCCACTATCATGCATGTCCGATAAGACTCTAAAGAAAAATAACAAGAGTCTAAACTGAATCAAGAAACAGGATATCTCATGATAATGAAGAAAGCACGGGAAGATAATAAACACAATAACGATACCTGAATCCCGCAAGCGTATCATCACGTCTGCTATCCAGAGATGCTAACTAACTCCACGCAATAACTAACCTGAAGAGATCATCAGGTCCTCAGGGGACATAGCAAGATACATAAAAATATGCCTATCTAGCAGTTTATCATGCAATAAAGAAAATACAGAAAATAAATGAGAAAGACCAATCCGTACGAAAATACGACTATACACGACTGGAAGAACCACTACGCCTAAGCGAACTGCTGGAGAAGAACAAGAGAACACGATATCACGATGTCAATGGACAACCAATCGAATACTCAAACCCTCGCCCCTACTGTGGACTCGCAGGTTTGAACAACTACTAGCCCTCGCCCCTAGTGTGGACTCGCAGACTAGCAACACCCTCGTCCCTAGTATGGACTCGCAGGTGTGAACCATATACTACTAACCCTCGTCTCTGGTGTGGACTCACAGGCTAGCATCACCCTCGTCCCTTGTGTGGACTCGCAGGTGTGGACATATAACTACTAACCCTCGTTCCTGGTATGAACTCGCAGATTAGCTTACTAACCCTCGCCCCTGGTGTGGGCTCGCAAGTTAGCTTAACTACTAACCCTCGCCCCTAATGTGGGCTCGCAGATTAGCTTACTAACTCTCGCCCCTACTGTGGGCTCGCAAGTTAGCTTAACTACTAACCCTCGCCCCTAATGTGGGCTCGCAGATTAGCTTCAAGAATTTCAAGGTACAGCAGTTCCGATGTGACTTATTCATCCTATGACACGATGCGACTCAGTCCAAGTACAAAAGATGATACGACATGACCCAATCACGATACACGAGAAAACCACTCCAATATGAACCATAAAGCTAATTATAAACAAGGCTATATATAAACTAGCAGGCATGATATACAAATCACATATAAATAATCAACTAATAAACTATATAATAATATAAATATGCATGTAAATAAACTGTAGGGGAAGGCAAGGTATCTTGCCTGGTGGTTGTACGCAGATCCAACAACAATATAGTCCACTGCTAGACCATAAAGTCTAAGTTATCACAACTGTCTTCGAAAGCTGAAATAAACATTGCCAACATTCTCAGAATAGTCAATTTAACTAGGATTGTATGTCCTTGAGTCTAATTCTGGACACAGGGGCAAAACGGTAATTTCGGGCAAAAACGATGTCCGCCGTTGGACCCGCTTTGTACCGAAAAATGTGCCCGGGTTAATGGTCTCTAAAGTCGTCAAACTACATGTCTACGGATCTAGTTTTCCGATACGAACCCAACCATATGTCCAAAATTGGATTCCGGCGGGCCGTGCACAAAATCGTCCGTTGAGTGGGACCGTGGGGCCCGCAAAATGACGTACGATTCAACTGTCTTAGAATTGGACCAGACTTGGCATACAGGACCAAAAAAATGATACGGTCCTGTTGACGTAAGTTTCGTCTTAATCTGACGAGCGTGCACGAAATTATGACTAAATTTGCATCGCACGGATACGGGGTAATTCCGACGGATATGCGTTCGATACGATGCGCACACACATCCAAATCAAGTTTCGTCAGTTCCCACACGTCCACTTTTACTATCCGCTCCTGTCGGAGTCAGCGGTATGCGACGACGTGGGCCGGTTTGACGGGACGCACCCGTATCGAAAAAATTCTATTATTTGAAAACCAGTTTTTTCTTCATTTTGGAAGTTGAATAATTTTGTGTGCGTGCAATATTATTGAAAAGTACCAGAAGGGTTTTGGTACCCCTATATGTTGTCTACAAGGTCCTTCTTGTGGATTTTGAAGACTGTGCGTGAGGTGACGGCAAACAACGTGTCAATATGGTACTTTAATTAACTAAATTCTGTCACAGTTTTATACAGTTTTTCTTCCAACTTTGAATCGATCTCCTGGCTAATATAAAGCGTATAAAATCGACCTAATTGAAAGAAAATGATCTCGTATGGGTTGGGGACATACCCGAGAAAACGGCTCGCGAAACGATCGCGTATAGACGGCGAAAGGTCGTTGCAAAGGTGGCCTGTCGCTGTATTCATGCTGCTGTCCTCACCCGCGCGTGCGCACGCGTGTGCTGGTCGGCGGTGGCCTGCGACGTCGCACAGCTGCCTGGGCGACGCGCCGGGCCTGGGGTCGCGTGGGGAGGCGGCGGTTTGGCCATGGGAGTCGGTTAGGGTTTCGTGTTAGGGTTTCGTGTTTCTAGATCGATCTCCACATATAGATACAATACTGCTACAGGGGGTTATTCTCGGGCTGTTGATGGCTTCACTGCTATGCCTGGGTAGCCCGAGCCTGGAAAGGGCTGAGGACCAAGTGGGGAATTAAGGCCTGTGGGCCTACTGTATTGGTCGGGTGGGAGTAAGCTGTGGGCTCGGGTTGGGCCCATTCAGCTGGGCTGGCCTGGCTTTTGGCTTGGGGTTTATTTATCCTCTGGTGTATATATATATACACACACAAAAATTCCTATACATAAATATATATATATACACCTACATAAATACCTATATATATATATATATATATATATATATATATATATATATATATATATATATATATATATATATATATATATCCTATATATAAATATATATATATACACCTACATAAATACCTATATATATATAAATATATATATTTATATATATATAGGTATTTATGTAGGTGTATATATATATATTTATGTATAGGATATATATATATATATATATATATATATATATATATATATATATATATATATATATATATATATAATATATATATATATATATATATATATATATATATACACACATATACAATGTTTATATATAAATACGTACATACAATGTTTATACATAAATACAATGCTTATATATAAATACATACACATGCACATGTATATATATTTACACATATACATTTGTATATATTTATTAATAAATTATAAATATGGTTACAAATCAATGCATATATATCCTGGTGTTTATACATATTTGTATATATAACTATGCCACAAATTTTATACAGATAATACAATATTTTAAATATAATCAATAATAATAAATAATATTATAAAATAATCTCAATAGTATTGATACTAAAACAATATTAATAATAATATCAATAATGAATTACAATCTCCCATAATCGGCACTGCATCTACTTAAAAATATGTCTACGTAGAATCTTTGCGTACACTGGATGCCTACATGAGCTCGGTTTCGATTCGGGTCCGGTCCGAGCTGAATCGACACAAACCGGATCTCCTACAAGTCAATAATATAATTAATAAATAAATAATCTTCGGTAAGGGTTAAGTCGCAACTTAGCCTGGTTTTCCTAGTTAGGGCATCACTATGACTGGGTCTTCCTTAGCATGGCTAATACACTAGTCAAGGCACGCCATTGCACTATCTGTGCCATGATTCCTAGTCGTCTGGTACTTCAAACCTCAACCATGGCAAAAATCATCTACCGTAATAATTAACTAAATAATCATTTATAAAATTCTAAAAATCACTACTTAAATCAAATAAAAAAATATTTCAAAAATTCCGGGAAGGGAGGCTACAATTCTACCCACCTTAAAAATAATTTCGTCCTCGAAATTCTAATTTCTAATTATTCCTAAAATTCAAAAGGAAGTCTGCTATTATCTAAATCTCCTTAATTTTAATTCCTCAAAAATAGTTTACAACATTCCCCTAGCAATTTTGGTAACTATGAAATCTCGAGGACTTCTACCCACCTTTGGTCATACTACTCCTCAAAACAAGGTCACTAGAATCTTATGGTCTTCTAACTAGTTGCTAACAATCCTACCAGCAGATATCTAGGCATATGGCATCTATAATCCCTCATATCTATAAGCAACCAAACATTCAATAGTCAAACAATATTATACTATAATTTAAGAACTTCTAATGAATCCTAGACAACACGATCATTCGTCACCTCGGAATAGAAAGGGACGAGAATTAATGGTACAAGAAGGCAAGGGAGAATAATTGAGAACGAATACGAAGTTTCAAAGAAGGTAGAGAATTTCTAAGAGAAATTTCAAGGCATAGTGGATTGAGATTTCGAAGGTTTAGTCATTGTCGCAGGCTCGTACCAGTACAGTTACGTAACCGGTACGATATGCTCTGACCTGCATGGGCCACCAAAAAAACTTGTCACGACCAGCACCCGCTTTTCGGACGCGAGCTCGTGAGCAAGCCAGCTACGTATCGAGCGGACTCCAGCCCAACTCGAATACGTATAAGCTGTCATGATCATGGTATCATATCTAGTCTAAACTATATCTCAATCCACATGAGTCATATAAACAAGAATGAACAAATATGTGTCGTGGTCTGCAGCCCACTATCTTGCATGTCCGATAAGACTCTAAAGAAAAATAACAAGAGTCTAAACTGAATCAAGAAACAGGATATCTCATGATAATAAAAAAAGCACGGAAAGATAATAAACACAATAACGATACCTGAGTCCCGCAAGCGTATCATCACGTCTGCCATCCAGAGCTGCTAACTAACTCCACGCAATAACTAACCTGAAGAGATCATCAGGTCCTCAGGGGACATAGCAAGATACATAAAAACATGCCTATCTAGCAGTTTATCATGCAATAAAGAAAATACAGGAAATAAACGAGAAAGACCAATCCGTACGAAAATACGACTATACACGACTGGAAGAACCACTACGCCTAAGCGAACTACTGGAGAAGAACAAGAGAACACGATATCACGATGTCAATGGACAACCAATCGAATACTCAAACCCTCGCCCCTACTGTGGACTCGCGGGTTTGAACAACTACTAGCCCTCGCCCCTAGTGTGGACTCGCAGACTAGCATCACCCTCGTTCCTAGTGTAGACTCGCAGGTGTGAACCATATGCTACTAACCCTCGTCCCTGGTGTGGACTCGCAGGCTAGCATCACCCTCGTCCCTTGTGTGGACTGGCAGGTGTGGACATATAACTACTAACCCTCGTCCCTGGTATGGACTCGCAGATTAGCTTACTAACTCTCGTCCCTGGTGTGGGCTCGCAAGTTAGCTTAACTACTAACCCTCGCCCCTAATATGGGCTCGCAGATTAGCTTACTAACTCTCGCCCCTACTGTGGGCTCGCAAGTTAGCTTAACTACTAACCCTCGCCCCTAATGTGGACTCGCAGATTAGCTTCAAGAATTTCAAGGTACAGCAGTTTCGATGTGACTTATTCATCCTATGACACGATGCGACTCAGTCCAAGTACAAAAGATGATACGACACGACCCAATCACGATACACGAGAAAACTATTTCAATATGAACTGTAAAGCTAATTATAAACAAGGCTATATATAAACTAGCAGGCATGATATACAAATCACATATAAATAATCAACTAATAAACTGTATAATAATATAAATATGCATGTAAATAAACTGTAGGGGAAGGCAAGGTATCTTGCCTGGTGGTTGCACGCAAATCCAACAACAATATAGTCCACTGCTAGACCATAAAGTCCAAGTCATCACAACTGTCTCCGAAAGCTGAAATAAACATTGCCAACATTCTCAGAATAGTCAATTTAGCTAGGATTGCCTATCCTTAAGTCTAATTCTGGACACAGGGGCAAAACGGTAATTTTGGGCAAAAACGATGTCCGCCGTTGGACCCGCTTTGCACCGAAAAATGTGCCCGGGTCAATGGTCTCTAAAGTCGTCAAACTATATGTCTACGGATCTGGTTTTTCGATACAAACCCAATCGTATGTCCAAAGTTGGATTCCGGCGGGCCGTGCACAAAATCGTCCGTTAAATGGGACCGTAGGGCCCGCAAAACGATGTACGATTCAACTGTCTCAGAATTGGACCAAACATGGCGTACAGGACCAAAAAAATGATACAGTCCTGTTGACGCAAGTTTCGTCTCGATCTGACGAGCGTGCACAAAATTATGACTGAATTTGCATCGCACGGATATGGGGTAATTCCGACGGATACGCATTCGATACGATGCGCACACACATCCAAATCAAGTTTTGTCAGTTCCCACACGTCCACTTTTACTGTCCGCTCCTATCGGAGTCAGCGGTACGCGACGAGGTGGGCCAGTTTGACGGGACGCACCCGTATCGGAAAAATCCTATTATTTGAAAACCAATTTTTTCTTCATTTTGGAAGTTGAATAATTTCGTGTGCGTGCAATATTATTGAAAAGTACCATAAGGGTTTTGGTACCCCTATACCTTGTCTACAAGGTCCTTCTTGTGGATTTTGAAGACTGTGCGTGAGGTGACGGCAAACAACGTGTCAATATGGTGCTATAATTAACTAAATTCTGTCACAGTTTTATACAGTTTTTCTTCAAACTTTGAATCGATCTCATGGCTAATATAAAGCGTATAAAATCGAACTAAAAGAAAATGATCTCGTATGGGTGGGGGACAAACCCGAGAAAACGGCTCGCGAAACGATCGCGTATATACGACGGAAGGTCGTTGCAAAGGTGGCCTGTCGCTGTATTCATGCTGCTGTCCTCACCCGCGCGTGCGCGCGCGTGTGCTGGCCGGCAGTGGCCTGCGGCGCCGCACGGCCGCCTGGGCGGCGCGTCGGGCCTGGGGTCGCGTGGGGAGGCGACGGTTTGGCTATGGGAGTCGGTTAGGGTTCCGTGTTTCCCGATCGATCTCCACATATATATACAATACTGCTACGGGGGGGTTATTCTCGGGCTGTTGATGGCTTCACTGCTATTCCTGGGTAGCCCGAGCCTGGAAAGGGCTGAGGATCAAGTGGGGAATTAAGGCATGTGGGCCTACTGGATTAGTCGGCTGGGAGTAAGTTGTGGGCTCGGGTTGGGCCCATTCAGCTGGGCTGGCCTGGATTTTGGCTTGGGGTTTATTTATCCTCTAGTGTATATATATATATATATTTTTTTTCTCTAGTGTATATATATATATATATATATATATATATATATATATATATATATACACACACAAAAATACCTATACATAAATATATATATACACCTACATATATATATATATATATATATATATATATATATATATATATATATATATATATATATATATATATATATATACGCACATATATATATACGCACATATACAATGTTTATATATAAATACGTACATACAATGTTTATACATTAAAAAAAAAACAATGTTTATACATAAATACAATGCTTATATATAAATACATACACATGCACATGTATATATATTTACACATATACATTTGTATATATTTATTAATAAATTATAAATATGGTTACAAATCAATGCATATATATCCTGGTGTTTATATATATTTGTATATATAACTATACTATAAATTTTATACAGGCAATATAATATTTTAAATATAATCAATAATAATAAATAATATTATAAAATAATCTCAATAGTATTGATACTAAAACAATATTAATAATAATATCAATAATGAACTATAATCTCCCATAATCGGCACTGCATCTACTTAAAAATATGTCTACGTGGAATCTTTGCGTACACTGGATGCCTACATGAGCTCGGTTTCGGTTCGGGTCTGGTCCGAGCTGAATCGACACAAACCGGATCTCCTACAAGTTAATAATATAATTAATAAATAAATAATCTTCGGTAAGGGTTAAGTCGCAACTTGGCCTGGTTTTCCAAGTTAGGGCTTCACTATGACTGGGTCTTCCTTAGCATGGCTA
Source organism: Iris pallida (assembly GCA_029216955.1). Classification (NCBI taxonomy): domain Eukaryota; kingdom Viridiplantae; phylum Streptophyta; class Magnoliopsida; order Asparagales; family Iridaceae; genus Iris; species Iris pallida. The sequence continues at coordinate 11,294,916 of JANAVB010024997.1, read as the reverse complement.
ATACACTAGTCAAGGCACGCCATTGCACTATCCGTACCGTGATTCCTAGTCGTCTGGTACTTCAAACCTCAACCATGGCAAAAATCATCTACCGTAATAATTAACTAAATAATCATTTATAAAATTCTAAAAATCACTACTTAAATCAAATAAAAAAAATATTTCAAAAATTCCAGGAAGGGAGGCTACAAGAGGCCATAAGGAGTAGATATCTATTGGTAGCAATTTTAGCAAGTAGTTGGATGATTATAAAGTTGTAGGGACATATCTTTGAGGGAGTAGTGTGACCAAAGGTGGATAGAAGTCCTCGGGGTTTTGGAGTTACAAAATGGCAAGGAGGAGGATATAAACTATTTTTGAGGAATTAAAATTTAAGGAGATTAAGGTAATAGTAGATTCCCTTTTTGAATTTAAGGAATAGTTATGAATTAGAATTTCGATGACAAAATTATTTTTAAGGTGGGTAGATTTGTAACTCCTCTTTCCAAAATTTTGATAATATATTTTTATTTATTATTTGAATTAAATGGTAATTTTTAGAATTTTTATAAATAATTACTTAGTTAATTATTAGGTAGATGACTTTAGCCATGGTAGAATTTTGGAGTACAAGGTGACTAGAAATCGTGGCATGGATAGTGCAATGGCGTGCTTTGACTAGTGTATTAGCCCTGATAGGGAAGGCCAAGCCATAAATGTGTCCTAACTAGGAAAACCAGGCCAAGTCGCGACTTAACCTCTAAAGACATTTTAATTATTTATTTATTATAACATTGACTTGCAGGAGACGCGGTTGTACCAAGTTGGCCCAAACTGAACCCAAACCAAGCACAAGCCCATGTGGACACATAGTACATCCAAAGAGGCCCATGTAGATAATTATGGGGGTGATTTAATTAGTGTATTTATTTTAGTAGATAAATAAGTAATTTTATATAAATGGGCATTATATATGATATGTGTGTATTGATATTTGGTTTCTGAGTGTATGATGACATTTCTTAGAAAATGTCTTTTAGATTGTGAAATTTGCTAGGCTATATATAAACTGGTGAATTTATAGGTACGTATATTTATAGTATACGAATATTAGGCATTACGTGTATATTAATATATCTTATTTATATAAAAACTTCATAAATATTTCTTATATTTAACTAAAGTATGTATATATATTGGTAGCTCAATTGATAGTCTCGTTTTATATAAATATAATATATGCATATTATATGGTATATAGGTATTTATCATATATGTATAAATATACATGTCAATGATATGTAATTATATATATATATATATATATATATATATATATATAAATATATATATATATATATATATATATATATATATATATATAGCTATATAAAACAACCAAGCTTAGCACCCCAAGCCCACAACCAGTTTAGTCCCAGCCCGACCAGGCCCAAAGCCAGGCCGAGCCCCAACTCCCTAAGACCCGAGAGAGAACCCCGCTCAGTTTTTTCCCGAGCAAACGTATAAGTAACGATGAGGAAGGGAGGGGATTCTCATCTAAACCCTAACCTCAAATCTACGCTGCGCCGCCCCTGGCACCTGGGTGACCAACCCGCGGCCGCGCGCACCGCTGAGAACCACCGCCGGCCGGCCGGAGCCGCCGCGGCAGTATTGGACAGCCCTATCAGCGCAGCAGCAACAGCAGTATTGTCTGACTTTCATCGCGAGTTTTCTCTATGCATGGTTAATCGTTTGTCGTTCTACAACTTTAGGTATGAGCCCAACATATACGCCTTCCAATCCCTTCAGTTGGTTTTTATTTAAACGAATTAGATTGTCCAGAAAATTGACACGAATATTGTCCAAAAACTGTTCTTAAACAGGACATATAAATCAGTCCCAACCCCATATTGGAAGGTAGATTTCTGCCAAGCCATAGCAATATTTAGAAATCTATTTGAAGACAGTGTAAGACAACCTATAGGGCTCTGCAATCCAATTTACGGAATTTGCTTTCATCGACTACATGCCGAGAAATCGGATTCCAAAGATTGGCGAAAAACTGTTTTAAAGTATTAAAAATATAGAAATTACTTCGATACGACGTGCGTCCCGCCAATCCGAACGATGTGGTCGCGAACCGAAAGCATCGAAAGGTGCGTATCGGCTTCGTGGACGTGCATGCTTTGACGAAATTCAAATTGGTTACGTGTGCGCGACGAATTTGATGTATATTCGTCGAAATTCACCGTATCGGCTTCTGTATAAATTTCTCAATTACTTTGTGCACGTGCGTCAGATCGAGATAAAACTTGCGCCAACAGGACCGTATCATTTTTTGGTCATGTATGCCAAGTTTGATCCGATTCTGAGACAGTTGGTCGGATCGTCGTTTCGTGGACCCCACGATCCTACTCAACGGGCGATTTGTGCACGGCCCGTCAGAATCCAACTTTGGACATACGGTTGGGTTCGTATCATCAAAACAAATCTGTAGACATATAGTTTGACGACTTTAGAGACCATTGACTCTGGCACGCTTTTCGGTGCAAAGCGGGTCCAACGGCGGACACCGTTTTGATCCAAAATTACCGTTTTGCCCCTGTGTCCAGAATTGGACTTAGATAAGCAATTCTAGCTAATTAACTATTCTGAGAACGTTGGTATTGTCTATTTCAGCATCTGGAGACTGTTGTACGAGTTTGACTGTTGTGGCACACTGAGTGGTTTGGATTATCGGTTTCACCAGCAAAGGACCACAGGCGAGTACAGTTTATTATTTGTTTTCATATTGAGCTTTAATATACCTCATTTTTAGTCAATAGATATGTGATTTATGTCATTTATGTTTGTTATATTTTGCGTGTCGGGGAGGTGAAGTACCAAGGATGTGTGATCTGACCTTATACAGTGTATACCGTGATTTATTATTGCATTATACCGTGCAGACCGTGATTTATTATTGCTTTATACAGTATAGCTCGTGTACATTATACAGTGTAGATATCGTAGACCGTGTCGTGTAATTGTCCCAAGGCCGATCACATATCAAAGGTACTTCAGTCAGTCGGTGAGTATTGTCTTTGTATTTATTTATTGTTTTTCTTGTTTAGTTTTATTTGTCTTTCTGTGTTTATTTTTTCAAATCATATATTAAAGGCTAACCTTTGTTGTATAGTCATTTTTATTTATTGAAACTGCATTCAGTAAATTGTACTCGTTCCATTCTTGACTGGAAACCAACATTTTTCAGGTTAGCTGTGGCTTCACTTAGCATTAGGAGATACAGGTGTACTTGCAGACGAAAACCTAGAGATTAGCTAGATAGATGAGTTGTATCATTTCAATATTTGTAAGAGTTTATATTTTTCTGCAAATGTAAAACTTGTGAATATTGTAAATTAAATTAATTTTATGAATGAGCATCATTTGTGATTTTGAGCATTGTGGCTATACAACGTTCTACCGCCGACACTGCGGCATAGGCTGGCTTAGACACGCATTCGTATCCCGAAAAGCGGGTGCGGGTTGTGACACTACAACATTAGGGATAGCCCCAAGTTAAATTCGGGCTGTTCTCAGTAAAAGTTCCACTTTCATGGACTGTCTCCTAGTAAGAACTAATTCCAAGTAATTTTTGGAGTGCCCTTAGATTTAGCCATCCAAAATTGTAATTGGGTGTGGTTGGGGGAGCGGAAGGGCTGTTGGGGGGATGAATAAGTACTTTTACATTAGATTTTAGCTTATTTAACTTTGTACTATGTTTAAGTTGCTACCAATTTCAAATTCTTAATTTCTTAATTATTATCAATTTGCTACATTTTGTCAGAATTCACAAATTAATTGCAGAAATATCCTACACTCTAATCATAATCCAATACTATATTCTTTCTCCAATGATCTATTCCAGAACCTCAAAGTGTGAACTAGGCTGGGCGGTTCGATTTTCGGCTCAGGACAGGCCCGATCAAAATCGATCTGGACCGCGGCCCGACCCGAATGGATATTGGGTCCGGGTTGGGTTCCAGCTCTGAACCCGCAAGTCCGGACCGGCCTGGCCCGGTTTTGACAGCGGGTCCAGGCCGGTCCAGACCCGGTTCAACGATTTTTTTGTTTTTGACTATTGGAGTGCCAAAAGACCTTTAACCCTCATTTTTATGGCTGTTTTTTTTTTACCGTTTTAAGGGTATTTTGATCATTTTGCTTAAATGACAAAAAAAATCCTTATAACAAGTATTTTTTTGAGGATAAAATAGGTCATTTTGCACCCCAAAAAATCTATAAATAAACTAAATTCAAGAAAATTATACACAACTATTTATTTTCTCTCTTACAAAATATACAAGCTAAGCAATTCTCTGAAGATTGAACAACGAGTTTCTAGGTTTTACAGTACAACTTTCTAGAGGCCAATATGCAGCGTTCTTGAGGCTTCAACTTCTGCGAATTTTCTTGGAGTTGAACATCTCTTCCCTCAAGTTGACGTTCCAAGTAATTTTAATTTTAGAAAATATTTTTTTTTGATTTTTTTTCCCTTTCTCTCTCTCGCTTTCTCTCTCTCTCTCTTTGGTACATAATATTATTTTATCTTCTTCCTTTTTTTACTAAAAAATTAATTTAAAAAATATTAATGCTAGTGGTTCTAAACATCCTTATGAAGGTGATTCAGAACAAAATTTTGCTTACTATGCTGATTTTAGGGGTGAGTATTCGGTTTATTCGGTTCCAACCGAACCGAATAACCGAAAACAGAATTGGACCGAAACTGAATAAGCAAAACCGAAACCGAACCGAATTAGTCAATAACCGAACCGAACCGAATTAAATCGGTTCGGTTTTCGGTTTATTCGGTTTTTGGGTTTATTTGTATTTTATATATATATATATATATATATATATATATATATATATATATATATATATATATATATATGTATTAATTATATATATAGGTATTAATTATAGGTATATACTAAATATATATATATATATATATATATTTAGTATATACCTATAATTAATACCTATATATATATATATATATATATATATATATATATATATATATATATATATATATATATATATATATATATATATATATAAATTAAAAAAAAAAAATATATATATATATATATATATATTAATTATAGGTATATATATATTTAGTATATACCTATAATTAATATATATATATATATATATATATATATATATATATATATATATATATATATATATATATATATATATATACCTATAATTATATACATATATATATATATATATATATATATATATATATATATATATATATATATAAACTAAATTTTCTTATTCGATTTGGACCGAAACCGAAACCCAAAATCGAATAAGAAAATTTAGTATTTTCAAAACCGAAACTGAACCGATTTTTTAGAAACCGAACCATATCTCTTATTCGGTTCGGTTCGGTTCGATTTTTGGTTTAAAACCGAATAATGCTCACCCCTAGCTGATTTATTTAAAAATAATCTTGTTCATGATTCTGTGCCACCGACACAAATGTCACCTCCTGAAGTTAGGAGTATGTCTAGAAATGTTGTAAATATGAAGAAATCAGTTGTATGTCAATATTTTGAAAAACTATGTCACTGATAGTGAGGGCACACCGATTTTAGATCCCAAAAATCAAAAATCAATTGCTAAAGGTGCACAATGTATAAGAAATGTAAGAAAATATTTAAATGAAAAAAATAAGGGCACGGACACATGAAAAGACACTATGACACTTATTTTGGTAAGGACACACTGCAAGCTCGACAGTCACAGATAAATATCGGTCCTCAAGGACCTTCTGTAGGTAATTTTACTTATTCTGATGCTCGTAAGTCGTAACAAAACTGAGTTAACCAAATTTTTTATTTGTGATGAACAACCTTTCACATTCAGTGAGAGTGATCGGTATTATAAGTATGCAAGTACTACTCTTAACTCATGTTTTACTAAAGTTTCTAGATCGACTACTAGATCGGAGGCTATCAAAATCTTTCAAAAGTAAAGGATATTTTTGAAACAAAGTTTCATAAATGTTAGTAAGTTGGCTCTAACTTCTGGTATATAGATTACGAAATAAAATTATGCTTTTATTTGTATCACGACACATTATATAGATTCAAAGTGGATGTTGCAAAAATGTAGTATTTGTCTACGGTATTTGAAATTTTCACATACCAGTTATGTAATCGGTGGCGCTATCATACAATTTATGTGAATATGATATTCACAATAATTTTTTTCTATTTCTTTGATAGTGCTAGTAATAACACTTATTTATCAGTATTTTAAGTTCACTATTTTCGTCTTTAGTAGAAGGACGAATTTTTCATGTTAGATTTGCATGTTAGATTATTAATTTAGTTGTAGTACCTTAATTTTTTCAAGTAAATTTAGAAAATCTTAGATTATGTCTACAAAGTTTGAACACTTCTGGAAGTAGACAACAAGCTTTTAAAATTTTATGTGCACAATATGGTATAACGTTTAGAATATTTGTTAAGGATGCACCACATAAATGGAATTCTACTTATTTAATGTTGAAATCTTGCATTAGATTTAAAGATGTCATTACTTATTATTGTAAGGGTAATCCGGCTTTGATTATCAAGTTACTGAAAAATGAATGGTTAATTGCTATTTCTATTTATGAACTTTTAGAATTATTTTACAATAGTTTTTGTATTTTAACTGGAGTTTATTATCCGACTTCTCCTCTAGCGTTAACAGAAATTATTAACATGTCTCATTTAGTTTGTAAATATAGAATTGGTCTGGTTTTGATTATGTTGTTTCCAAAATAGAAATAAAATTTTGAAAATATTGGGGTGAAATAACTCTTTTATATTGTTGACTTCGGTTTTTTATCCGAAGATTAACCTAGATGGCATATTCATATTATTAGATGACTTTCATGAAAATACGAATTTTGATGTAAGTAACTTATAGAACTTGTACATATTTTACAATTCATTTCGAAGTAAATACTTGTACTGTTGTACATTAAATTATCTTGACATTAAGAAAAAAAATACTTTCTAAATTTTTATGAAAGAAAATACTTGTACTGTTGTACATTAACTTATACTTTCTAAAAAAAATGTAGTTAATGTTTTTTATAACATTATTTTAAGTTTTTTAAGTTCTTTAAATTTTTTAAACTTTTTTTTCAATTTTTTTTAATATTTTTAAGTTCTTTAAAAAATTTCATCTTTTTAAATTTTTTCTGATTTCTTTTTGAGTTTTTAAGTTTTTTTCTCTTTTTTTTCCAAATCTTTAAGTTTAAAAAAAAAGAATCGGGCCAACCTGTCCAATCTTGAGCCAGCCCGGGCCAGACCATGGTTCAGCCCGGAACGATAAAACCGGGCCATGGGTCCAGACTGGGTTTGGGGTTCAATGAACCCGGGCCGGTCCAGCCCAGCCAGCTATTCCATCTGGGCTGAGCCCGACCAGTCCAGGCTCGGTCAAATTCGGCCAAAATCGACCCAGCCCGGTCCAATTCACATCATGACCATAAGCTACCATCGACAGGTCGACCGATAAACTATCGGTTCGGATGTGATAATGTTAATATCCCACCGATAAGCTACCATTGACAGTCCTATGACCAGAACCATAAAACACAACCATCTTCCTCCCTCCTCTTCATCCATCCCCAAATCCGATAGCTACCGGTTTGAATGTGGTAATGCTAATATCCGACTAATAAGCTACTAGTGACAGGCCTATGACATGAATCATAAAATACAACCATCTTCCTCCACTTCACCCATCCCCGAATCCTATACCACCGTCACCATCTTCTTCTTCTTCCTTAAATCTAAGGACCATTACCATTTTCTCTTCACCCATAAACTCTTCACCATAAACCTTGTCTTTCCTTCTCCGACCCTATACCCAAATACACGCCACCATATCTCCTTTTCTCTCCTTTTTCAATTGGTGCCCAACTCCATTAGTAATTTGGTATACCTTTCCCATCCTTTTGGTGACATCAAGGGTATAAATATTATTTTACCGTTTTCTTTATTGATAATTTTATAGAGTTCAGGGTATTTAAATAATAATAATAAATTAACTTTTTTTTTAAATTTAAGGGGAGTTAATCACAAAGTTGGGGGTAGTGAAGTGCAAATAAGCTTAAACATAGACTTTAGTAAATTTTTGTATGGACCAGTTGAGGGTATATATTGAAGTATATTTTTATAAACGGTGATTTACGAGTCGAGAGGGGGATCGTGCGTCAGTCCGAAACTAACGTGGTGGACCTCTATTGGATTCAAGGTGGAATCCAATGTTTGAGAGGGGAGGATTGGGTCCAATGGAAGACCGTCGTATTACCTTCGGACCAACGCACGGTCCCCCTTTATTTAGATTTTTTTTAAAATTTTTATTCAAGCACAACAACTTCAAGTATCCCAAGTTCCATAGAGATATATGGTTATATCTATTAAGACTTGAGTTGTGTTTGATTCATTGTAGTGTAATCCTAATCCTAATCGTAATGGAATTGGGTTTATAATGTAATTGAGTTTGTAATGTAATGGAATTACAATTAGGCTGTGTTTGATCGGACTTTTTTTCATGGAAAATATTTTCATCACAAATTTTCCATCAATTGTATTGTTTGATAGCTTATATTTTCCATTGAATTATTTTTCAAAAAATTATTATTTTTCACATTTTCATCTAAAATGATGGAAAATGAAACTTGTCCAACCCATATGAAAATATCATTTTCCATGAAAAATAACTATTTTTTTGGAAATAATGACAATTAAACACCAAAATTAAGTTTTTCATGGAAATTTTTTTCCTAGAAAAATAATTTCATGGCATTAATTTCTTTTCCACATATTTTCCATCTTGCAATCAAACGTATCTTACATTACTATGTTTGGTTGAAATATGTAATCAAACCATGTAATGTAATATCAATTGCATTCATATGTTTGATTTACTATATAATAAAATTGAGTTTCTAATTTAATATTTTAAAATACAACATATCAATAAAAATTACAAAAAAAAAAAATTAGAAAGAAAAAATTTAAATAAATAATAAATAAATAAAAGGAAAAAAAATTTGGCCTTATGCAAAAAAGAAGGCAAAATGACCAAAAAAGGAAAGAAAAAAAAAAGATAAAAAATTTAAAAGGACCAAAAATGACAAATGAACAAAACGAAAAAACAACCAAAAACAAAAAAATAAAACAAAAAATGGAAAACGACAAAAAACAAAAAAAAACCACAAATAAATTCAAATGACCAAAAACAAAAAGACAAAATAAGAGCAAAATGCAAAAAGCAACCAAACGAAAAAAGTACCAACATGATAAAAAAAACAACAAAAACGACAAAAAAAAAAGAACCAAAAAAAACAGAGAAAAAATTGACAAAAACGATAAAAAAATGACCACAAAGACCAAAAACGATAAAAAAAGAACAAAAAAATGACCCAAACGATAACAAAGAGCAGAAATGACAAAAAACGACAAAAATAAAAAAAATGACAAAAATGAAAAAAAAAAAAACAAAACAAAAACAAGGGATCGAAACGAACAAAAAAACAACAAAAAAGATTAAAAATGCAAAAAAGACCAAAAATGACAACAACAAAAAACGACCAAAATGAGAAAAATTACGGAAAAACGTGCAGAAACGATAAAAAAGTGCAAAAAATGGACAAAAAAACGAAAGATAAAGTGCAAAATCGACCAGAAACGATAAGAAAGTGCAAAAAACGGTCAAAAACAACAACAACGTGAAAAAACGAACAAAAACGATAAAAAGTGCAAAAACAACCAAAAGCGATCAAAAACAATAAAAAAGTGCAAAATGGTCAAAAAGGGTACAAAATCGACCAAAAACGGAAAAAAAAAGTGTAAAAAGGGAAAAAAAAAAACGTACAAAATCGACCAAAAAAGATATAAAAAACGTGCAAAATGATTATAAATGTCAAAAATCATACAAAATCGACCAAAAATGATACAAACGTGCAAAATCGACCAAAAATAATAAAAAATGTGCAAAAAACGCAAAAAAAGGTGTAAAAACAACCAAAAACAATTTAAAAAAATGGCCAAAAACGTACACAATTGACAAAAAAGTGCAAAGAGGCAAAAACGTGCAAAATTGACCAAAAACGATAAAAACGTACAAAAGCGACCAAAAACGACAAAATGATATGCAAAAACAGTCACAAATCGCTAAAAACGTACAAAATCGACCAAAATTGATAAAAAAAATTGTACAAAAAATGTACAAAATCGACAAAAATGATAAAAACTTACAAAAGCGACAAAAAATGATAAAAAATATGCAAAAACGATCAAAAATTGCAAACAATATATAAAATCGATCAAAAACGATAAAAAAGGTACAAAAATGTCAAAAACGTACAAAATCGACCAAAAACGATAAAAAAAAAGGCAAAAAATGTGCAAAATCGACAAAAAAGATAAAAAAAGGTGCAAAATGGCAAAAAAAAGGGGAGAAAACTGACAAAATCGACCAAAAATGATTTAAAAAAAACTTGCAAAAGTGACCCAAAAGGGCCAAGAATGTGCAAAAATGACCAAAAATTGAAAAGCCCAAAACGAGCAAAAATGGCACACAACAAAACCGACAAAAATGACAAATACCGAAACTAAATTGTAAAAAATAAACAAAACGATCAAATTATAGCATATCAACCTTCCTCTTAAGTTGTAATGTAACGGTGATTACATAGATTTATGATGTAATTGATTTAGAAAAAACTGATGTAATGTAATCAAACTTGTAATCACGATTAAATTACATCTATTTTTTTGTCCAACTACATCCGACTTAGATTGACAATACAATGCCAATTACATTACGTTGTCCAATCATGCAAACCAAACGGGCTCTTGCACTACACTGCTAGCTATATTATCGACCCGGACGAGCCAAGCCGGAACCTACCGGTTGCACGTGCATCGACGGGCCGAACGATTGGCATTGTCATCACAATTGATCGAACATATATATATATATATATATATATATATTATATATATATATATATATATATATATATATATATATATATAAAAGGAGGGATCTGTATTCCCTCATTTTTTGCATCCCTAAGCATCCCCATATTAATAACTGTGGGATCTTGTTTAAGTCATCTATTCTTAACCGTTGATTTGAACTATTCAAACCAATGGTTAAGATTAGATGATTTAAAATAACATCCAACGGTGGATAGCTTGAGAATATTTGGGGATGCAAAAAATCGAGGATATATATATATATATATATATATATATATATATATATATATATATATATATATATATATATATATATATATATATATATATATATATATAATGCTATTTGGCTCCCCAAATTTTTGGGTGATATCATCTCCCATTAGTTGGCAGATGACATGGTTGCTGACATACAGCAGACGTGACAAAATTTAACAGTAAAATTAATATTAAAATTAAAATAAATTAATAAATTAACATTAAATTAACATGATAATTAATATTAAGATTAACCTTAACATTAAAATTTACATTAATATTAGTATTAATATTAATATTAACATTAACATTAAATTTAATATTAACATTAACATTAATATTACTATTAATATTAACATTAATATTAATATTAATATTAACATTAACATTAAAAAAAAAATGGGTAATTAATTTTTTGGGTTAAAATTAATTTGTCATGTCAGCTGTTATGTCATCTGCCATGTCAGATGTCACATAATGGGAGATGATATCACCCAAATATTTTGGAAGCCAAATAGCGCGCACACACACACACACACACACACACACACACACACTCGGAGTCCCAACCGTGGAGTCCCGTTACCCTCGACCGTTGGATCGAGGGGATGCGTGCGTAGACCCCACGTGGGCCACCCATCCGATGGTGTAGGGGGGCGGGGCTTTGTGGGCTAGGCTTTTGATCTTAACCGTCATACCCACATGGCAACAGCCCACTGGCCCCCGCTAGCTCGTACCCGCCACCAGAAATCTCTCCAATGGAATGCCGACACATGACGGACGGACCAAAACTGCAGGCCACTGCTATGGGCAACGTAGTAGCAGGGTCCTTGAAGTTGTTGGCTATGTTCTTCCATGACCCTCTCCACGTTGAGGCCCATACATCAAGAATAGGAAGCTGCTAGGTTGCCCGTCCGCAGGGCTGGCCCGTGTCTACGTGGCAGACAGCCATTGGCTCCCCCGTCCGAGGTAGACCCAGGTTAGCAGGGGGGCCAATGTCTGCCTGCCATGCAGGCGCGGGCCATTTCCGTGGGTGGGCAAAATAGATTTTCAGTCAAGAATAACCTAATAAAAAAGAAAGAAGAAGAAAAAACGCTCATATTGTTGCCAAGATTTAGTACTGTTCACATAATCAAAGCATGCATATATCTACGTTATTGATCCATCAAGATTCAAGACCGCATCCAATGTATTAATCATAACATGCATCATGCATGCACCACAACAGAGTATTAGCATGCATTGATTACTTGTCGACATGCATGCTCTCTTCTTGATCGGTTCATGCATATATGGCTTGCACGGTTGCACCCATTAGTTCTTCATCCTGATCTCGGCATGTCCTGATCTTCCGCCGCGTCGCCCACCTCCCGGGAGGCGCTTCCGTGTCCTGCTGCTCGATGTGGTCGACGTCCGCGAGGAGCTGCATATAGTGGCTCCTCAGCTGATCTTGGGTCCTCGTCGGGAACCTTGCGGCTAGCTTCGCGAACAGGTCGGGGGAGCCGGTGCCGAGCTCCGCGAGGGCCAGCTCGAACGCCTTGTTCTCGGCCGGAGACCAACCCATCGCCATCACGTTCGATGAGTTCAAAAGAGGAATAGAGAGAGAGAAGCGGTGGTGAGGAAGAAGAGGGTGCACATCTGAGGTTTATATAAGAGTGGAGGGGATATGTAGAGATTGAAGGGGGGCACATGAAAAATGTGAGGGAATTTTATGTACTCTTTGACTTTTGCCATGTAGAGTGAATCTTGGATTAGGATTTTATTTGGGTCCGACTATTGACACCCCATGTATTTCTAAGGACACCCCAATTTCTAAGTACACCTCACATGTAGTTGATTAAGCTTATAAAAATACTAAGTACACCCCAATATTTGACAAAAATACCCTTACCTATTCTACACCCCCATCTCAAAGCTTTCTAAGTACACCCCACTAAAATTCTAACACTCCACTCCACTCTCCTCCCTCACAAAACCCTAACATTCCACTCTCCTCCCTCACAAAACCCTAACACTCCACTCTCCTCACTCCGAAGCCAACTTCGGTCCCTCCAGTCGCTGCCCGGTCGCCTCCCCTTCGTCGAAGAGTTCTCCCTTGTTCGGCTTCGCAATGGATAGAGGAAAACAAGTTCAATCGGAAGGTAAATTTTCGCAAATCGACCTGTAGATGAGTAATCTTGTTCGAAATTAGTATCTATCTTCGTTTAGGATCTCTGTATATGTTTCGAAACCGATCGATTGTGACAAAAACGAAACAATCGTTCGAAATTTTTTTTGGAATTCGCGGCCCTGTTCGACCCTGGTCGGTCGGACATACAACAACTGTTCGACCAACATCGGTCGAACAGATTACTTTTGTTCGACCTGCTCTGGTCGAACAGTATGGGTTTTTTCGACAAGTATTGGTCGAACAGTACATTTTGAAGGCAAAACATATTTTTCTCCTTAATTTATGGTTGTTGATTAAATTTGCAGGAAACACTAGGCGGAGGGACGCCACTCATGCTTCTGCTAGGAGACGTCGTGCCGAAGAACAAGAACGTGCACGTCTTGAAGAAGCTACGGTCGTTGCTCCGACTCAAACGACCGGCCAATTAGACGAAGAAGAAGGCCACGCAGACGAAGAGCGGCACACAGATGAAGAAGAGGAAGAAGACGCTGATATTTTGACGGGCTCTTGTCCCGGTGGACCTGAGGATCCCCGACTTATTCCAAGTTTCAAAACTCATGTGGCGTACGAGATTTGGAACAGAATTAAGAGGCCCGTATTGAGGTGTTGGTGCCACACAACCAAGATGGATACATGGAATTTAGAAGGCAATATAAGCGAGTTGCTTCGGAACTCTCGAGTTGCGAAATTAAGGTCAATTTCGTACAAGACGCCAAATAAGAATCTAATTTGTGCGTTTCTCGAGCGTTGGCAACCAGAGACTAACACATTCCACATGCCATTCGGTGAGATGACAATTACGTTGGATGATGTTTTTTGTCTCATCGGACTCCCGGTCAGTGGGCTACCAGTGGTTGAACCATTGTCAGCAAGGGGACGGGAGGAGCCAAAGAAGATGATTAATAGGTTGTTGGGGGTGTCAGAAAGGGATGCACATACTGAGCTTCTGGGCCAGAGAGGTAGCTCGGTCCGGATGGAGTGGCTCCGGTCTGAATTTGAGTCAGACGTCAGTAGCAGGATAATGCGAAAAGAAGACGTGTTGTCCGTGCATATTTATGGTTCGTACTTGGATGCACAATATTTTCTGACAAAAGTGGGACACGTGTTGATACAAAAGTTCTCAGCCTTTTAGAGAATATCAACAACGTCAATGACTATGCCTGGGGAGCTGCTGCTTTAGCTTTCTTATACCGACAGCTTGGAGTAGCATCTCGGAGTGGGGTCCGCCAAATATGTGGATACTTGACTTTACTGGAGGTATCTATATCTCAGCCCGTGATATGCATTTTTTTAATGTTATACAACGACCAATATGCTTCATATTTTCGTATTGTAGGCCTGGATATTCGAGTATTTTCCCTTCACGAGGACTACACAACGTCAACTATAAGATGGGGGACCCACTTGCTATGAAGTAGGCCAATAGACCCCATGCTGGACCAGGTACCAACATGGTCTCATCCATCAGGGAGGTATTGGACAATCTTCAAGTCCACAATGTGAGTGTTAATTTATCCATTTACTCATAACTTATGTTCTACCCATAACTAATTGTTTCAATTTATGATGTAGGTGAATTGGACACCCTACCACGGAATGAGGAACAGTTTTCCTCGCGACGACGTGACTTTCTTTCATGGATGTATACGTGCCTTTGACATTGTAGAGCCGTATCATCCCGACCGTGTCCTTCGGCAATTTGGGCTACGACAGAAAATTCCTTACGATCCTTTGTTTCCAAGTGAGGTCCGTCGGGGAAGCACGAGCCAGAAGTACAAGCTGGCGTTCAATGTTCTAGGAGGCTACTTCCAATACTGGCGCAGCCATGTACTGTCTCCCGAAGCCCGTGGGAGAGCTGCCAACCCTGCATGGGAGTGTACAAATGATTATATGGTTTGGTATAGGACGTTTTCACATCCTATCGTCCAAAATCCAGATAACGTCTCTAGCGCCGCTGGTACTACATCTACCCAGACAGGGCCAGACCCATGGGCCATGATCGAAAATGCATTGGAATATCTACAACCGGCGTACCAACAATTGATGGACAATCAAGAGGCACTAGACCCGTCGATCGTAGAGACAGCCATAATTGGCGCATATGGTGCACTAAAGCTCGAGCCCCAAGAAAAACCTGAATCTTCTAAGAGGGAGACTAGTCGTAGGCGTCGTCGTAGGTCATAGACTATGACTACAAGTGGTTTTTAAGATGTTTTTTTATGTGGTTTTTGTTAATATGTGGTTGTTAAGATTTTGTGGTGAATCTTGATTACAAGTGGTGAATCGTGATTACAAGTGGCATTGACTTTGTTAAATTTTGTTTGTTGGTTGCTAAATGTGGCTTGGACTTTGTTAAATGTTACTTTGAAATTCTTGCTAAAGTTGGTTGTTAAAGTTGGTTGTTAAATGTTTGTTGTATGAAATGTTGGTTGTTACTTTGTTAAATGGTACTTGTACTTTTATTTTTTGACTAAAAATGTACTGCTCGACCACAATTGGTCGTCCAGGTTCATACTGTTCGATTACCTCAGGTCGAACAATTGCAAACTGTTCGACCAGTACAGGTCGAACAGTTTGCAAGTGTTCGACCTGATGTGGTCGAACAGTATGAACCTGGACGACCAATTGTGGTCGAGCAGTACATTTTCAGTCAAAAAATAAAAGTACAAGTACATTTCAATTGCAAAAACTCTAATATACACAATACTATTCACATGGAAGATCATCCCAAAGTACCAATTCACAACTTTTGTTACCAATACATCATTTTTTTGGTACAAATACATGATAGTTCATGGAACCAAGCTGTCCACATGCATTTAATACAATTTCATAAGGTTCATGGAATTCAATACAATTAATCGTCCGCGCTAATCGGCCAAAGCCTCAACATGTGAGCTACCGGATGGAACAATTTTCTTATACTTTTTGATCCGTTCTTTGTAGATATTCTCCCAACCGGATGCACATGGAAGACGCAGAATAGACCACCTGGTGATAATGGATGGTAGCGGTGCGTCTTCGGCCAAATTTACCTGCATATAATTAATAACATGTCACTATAATTTACGTTAACAAATGATTTACCAAGATGAAATGATTTTCGTACTAAAATTTACCAAGATGAAATGATTTTCGTTAACAAATGCCATGCATACAAGCTGAGGAAGTGTTGGAACTTCAGTCCTCATAGGTAGAAACAACGAGGAACCGTTCTTGTGCATGTGGACGATGGCCATATTGTAGGCCGACGCCGTCAAGTAGTACATATCTGGGTATGACCACCAGTACTTACTGTCATAAATGGGTGTTGTAAAATAATTCAAAGCTGCTCGTACATCTTCGGGAGACCCCTTAAGCAAGTTACATCTAGCGTATAAATCTCCCAAGTTTGTTAGCTCTTGAATCAGGTCAGTACGAACTTTCGGCCAGGATTCCTCCCCCAACCCAAGTGCATGGGCTATGCATCGAAAACCACAATGTCCATCCCCTAGTACATTTTTCGTACTCAACACATAGGGATGGAAATGAGATGGAACTTGTTGTATGTATGCAAAATCGGGTTCATTGCGTGATGACTTGCGTTGGACCGGATCCTTTTTCCTTCGGATGGAAGAAAACATTGGTTTTGCCGAAGGGTGAGCACCGACAATGATAGTTTCATCCAACGGAGAACAACTATCGTGAGCAGACTCTACAATTTCGAATTTGCTTGGGTTCCGTTTCGTCGAATTTGTATGGCGGATTTTCGTTTTGCTTGGCCTACCACGAGCTCGTTTGTGGACCACCGGTTCAAGCAACGAAGATGTTGAAGGAACTGATATCTCCCGAAGTTTTTTCAGCAACAACAACCTTTGAGAATCGGTAGCCGCCTCAAACTTACAATTAATATCAGTCATGGTCTCCACCCAACGGCTTCGGATATCTTCATCAGCTACACTGTCTGTTTTGTAGGGTTCAGAATCCAACTTCCGCCAAAATCTGTCAACCATATCGAGCTGAATTACCTGACCATCCCGATTCAACTCTGCAAGTTCATGTGCACAAGGTAACCCACAAGTCCTCCTTAACACACAACCACAAAGGAGAGGATCTACTCCGGTAGTTTCTATACCCTTCATCTCTTCATAAATCTTAGCAAGAGCATGATGAGACACCAATCCTCGGATAATCTTGAATAGCGGAGAACTATAACGATGTGGTGCAACATTAAGACACATCTCAAATGAGGCTTTTATTTGGTTGTGTGACGTTGTCAGCAAGTCGTGTATCCTTGTCCATGAGATCTCAAAAGTTGATTGACTCGTGCCCAATTGTTTTTTCAATTTTGAATGTGCACTCTCCGCCCTGTGAATATGAAAATTATAGAGTGAGATTCATACTTTGTAAGATAATTAACATTTACACATGCAAAGTATTGTTTCAAGTCACGTACCTGCTACTTGTCGTGTTCTCAAAATGCATGACATTGTTTGTCCAACACGAAACAAATCTTTCTTTATAGGGCTCTATCCAATTATTGATGGCATACTCAACTGCTTTCGGATAATCGGAGAAATCTTGCTTCAATCTTCTAAGCAACTCATTGAATCTAGGTTGGTCTTCAGCAAGAACCAACGAATTCCATGAATTATTGAAACTATTCCACTTCTCCTTGGTACGAAACATCTTTTTGCAATTGGCCAAAATATTTTTGCTAATATGCCACCGACAAAGCAAGTGAGTGGAGCTGGGGAAAGTAACGCTTATGGCATTCATTAGTGCTAACTCACGATCAGTCACAATCACCTTGGGTAAGAATGATTGATCCACTAATCCTTTAAGCGTACTAAGTGCCCATATATAATTGTCTTCCCGCTCTGCCTCCATATAAACACATGCCACTGAAAATGTAATATTTGTGGACGTAACGCCTACCACTTCCAAAAGTGGCATCTTATATCTGTTAGTCTTGTATGTACAATCTATCAATATAATATATGGAAATGCACGCAACAAGTCCACACTAGTCGGGTGAGCATAAAAAAGATCCTTCATTCGATCGGTTTGCTCACATCTCCTAGTCAGATAGTAGTACTTTTCCGACTCCAATTTTCCCAACAAATATTGCATCTGAGAAAGTCCTCCATGCTCGACAACTCTATGCTTATGTCGAGCATTGTAAATAGTCTTCAATGTTGACTCATTCCCACTAAAACTATCTTTCAACGTGCTCAGTATATCTTTTGGCCTTGTATTGTTCTTCGTCAGGTCTTTAACAAGTTGATCTTCTGCAGGGGTCAGTCGACCGGCATATGAGTGTCCAACCAAATTTCGTCCCAGTGGGTGATTATGTGACCCGCATATAACCCTCAATGACCATTGTCCTACGTCATTGGCTTGCACTCCCTTCAACTGAAATGGACAATCACATTTCTTCGTGCCCGTAAGCCTTTCACGTCTCGGCTTCTTGGCAATGTTAGTCGAATTTTTTTCATCGACTTTTGGCTTCTTCTGCCGATATTTACCACCGCGCTCACAACCCAAAATTACTCGAGCTCGCCTTCCATCTCCGCTATCCGATCGTTTAACCAAAATAACCATATTATGACGGTTTCCTACCGTACATACCCAATTCACCAAAGATTCACGATTCTCAAATAACGCATCCGTATGAAATTCGTCTAAGAAATTAAGTTGTTCTTCAAACATTGGATGCCTGATAATGCTCATTTCAGTGTTAATTTCATTGTCATTTGAAGTGTTTTCCTACAGTGAAAAAATTTAACAACTGAATAAGGTGAAAAAAAGAACTAATATTGTTCGACCACAGCAGGTCGTGCAAACTTAAACTGTTCGGCCTGTTAGAGTCGAACAAACCCATACTGTTCGACTACAGAAGGTCGTGCAAACATTATATGTTCGGCTCTTACAGGTCGAGCATCTGTTGATCTGTTCGACTTGTACAGGTCGAACAGATCACGAATTCTGAAAAAAAAAATTCAAAAAAAACCGAATCACACGATTACAAACGAAAAAATTCAACAAAAGAGGAACGTACCTTGGAAGATTCATGTGCATTTTGTCCCTCCATTATGATTTCTTCAACTTCCTTTAACTTCCTTCAAAGTAAGAAGAATTTAGGGTTTTTTGCTTGGGGAGAGAAAGTGGAGGGTTTTTGGGTTGGGGAGAGAAAGTGGGGTGTACTAAGAAGACCAAAATATAATGAAGCATATGAATGAGGCTGATGGGATGTGCTATAATAGAAGGGGGGTATTTACGTCTTTACACATTAATCTATTTTTTCACTTAAGTTACATGGGGTGTCCTTAGAAATACATGGGGTGTCAATAGTCGGACCCTTTTTATTTTTCTTTTTCATAACTATATATGCTAGTGCTAGACATCTAAAGTATAAATGTTGTTCTTTTTTTTTAATGCTTTTTTTTATCATTTTAAAATATTTTATAAATGTATGAATGGACTGTTTTGTTCTCAAATACTATGACATCGATTTAGACACCAATTCATTAGCACAAATAAAAAAAGCATAACTTCATCCTAATTTTTTTTTATTAATATAATATAATCTATTTCATTCTTAAGTTTAACTTCAAATAACAACAAAATAAAATTTACTTAATGATTTGAAAGCTAGTTTTTTTTTTTATTCTTAAAACTATTTAAGTGTTAATTTCTAAGACAAATGTACATTTTGGCTACCAAAAACTATTTTATAATTTGAAATTTTTTGAAACTAGTTTTCTATTTTCATTTTCATAACCAAATTAAGAACTGAAAATTGCTGAAATACCCACTTTCGGGGTGGGTGTTTATGAAAAATCCACCCGCAGGGTGGATTTTATGAAATACCAAAAATTATGTATTTTCACGTTAAATATTTCAAAATTTCCTTTAGATGCTCTGTATTTACAAAATTGTCATTTTGATAATATCATAACTACCCATTCGCGCAAATTTGGTCATATATATGTATTTGAATTCACAAACTCAGATTTGGATTGCGATTTTCGTCTTCTTCTTCTTCATGAGAGATCTGAATTACGTTGCTCTCATCTTCAGCAGAGATCGCAAAGATCGTTCGTAGTTCACTGTATTTTTCTTCAGTCGAACTCCAATCATCGCTCATCATCATCATCATCTTCTTCGTGGAGAGAGTTAGCATCGTTTTGAAAGAAGAACGAAAAACACTTGAATCTTTATTCATGAAAAAAAATTCTAAAAAAAAACAAAAAATTAGCTTTCTGTCAACTGTTCTCCATCATTTTAACACGGAGAATGGTTATTCCCCGTAATTTTAACACATAGAATAACCGTTCTCTTGCATTTTAATAACGGATAATAACTATTCTTCGTGATTTTACAACAGAGAATGGCCATTCTCCATCATTTTAACACGGAGAATAGCAATTATCCGTGATTTTAACATGAAGAATGACCATTCTCAAGCATTTTAACACGGAGAATGGTCATTCTCCGTGATTTTAACACGGAGAATGACAATTCTCCGTTATTTTAACAAGAAGAATGACCATTCTCTGCATTTTAACATAGGGAATGGCCATTCTCCGTCATTTAACACGGAGAATGGCTATTCTCCTGCATTTTAACACGGGAAATGGCCATTCTTCGTAATTTTAATACAGAGAATGGCAATTCTCCGTTATTTTAACATGGAAAATGACCATTCTCCTGCATTTTGACACGGGGAATGACCATTCTCCGTCATTTAACACGGAGAATGGCTATTCTCCTGCATTTTAACACGGAGAATGACCATTCTCAGTGATTTTAACACGGAGAATGACAATTCTCCGTTATTTTAACACAGAGAATGATCATTCTCCTGTATTTTAACACGGGGAATGTCCATTAACATGAAGAATAGCTATTTTTCTGCATTCTATTGCTCTCATCTTCAGCAGAGATCGCAAAGATCGTTCATAGTTCATTGTGCTTTTCTTCAGTCAACATGGTGTGAAGATTGCGAATGGAGAGTCACTAACGAGTTTTTGAAGTAAGGTTTGAAGATTTTGGAGGAGAAAACCTAGATTCGAAAGTGAGCAGCGTATGGAAGAAGAGGAATAATCGAAACATTTTTTTATAGTAGATTTCGTGGGTGTTTTCAATAAATTAGAAGTACAAAAAGGTCATTCCGTACTCTTTTATATATTTTTCGCTAATTTTGGATACGCAATAAAATGTTATTATACGGTGGATTTTTCATAAAACTTTTGCGATTTTTTGGTATTTGATAAATTTTTCCAATTAAGAAGATGGGACGAATAAGAAATTAGGATTGTTTGGACATGTTTTATAATTACTAAATTTGTTGAAGATTACAATGGCCCTTTTTTGTACATCCTGGGTCCAGGAACTGGTGTCGTGTCAAACACGGACACGTAAACAGAAACAGCTCAAAATTGCACTATTATACAGCGAAACAACTGGCATGCCGCTTTTGTGTGGTGTCTGTATTGTCGTATTTGTGCCGATACATCAAAAACTTTAAAATGAGAAGATTTAGATCGACAAAGTTGCAGATATAGTAAATATTTAGTTGCTGCAAAAGTGAGAACATATGATTGAGTAGTGTAAGGAATCAATTTTTGTTCACCGCCAAAACCATAGCGTTTGTTCACCCTCCATTAAGAAAATGACACGTGTCAAATTAAAAGTGAAAGCTACTTTGGTGGGCGAACAAAGCCACTCCAAAGTGGTTTTATGTTGGTTAATTTGACACGTGTCATTTTCTTAGTTGAGGATGAACAAATACCATGGTTTTGGTGGGTGAACGAAAATGGACTCGTAGTGTAAGTCTACATAGATGCTAATTAAATATGCAAATTTGACAAATAATCCCTGGTTCTATGAGTCGATCCATTAGCAGCAATTTTCCAGATCCAGCTTAAATGGCTTGCCTGAATTGCACAAGAATTTATCAAGTGGATAGCCTCAGTTATAGTATAAGTGCAACCAATATAACATACAAAACTCATGCTAAGCATCTAACAATTTAAGGAACAATGTATAATGAGTCCATCATTAAAACGCAACCCATGTTCCGAATAAACCGAACATATTTGCAATTACCAAAGAAATGAAAATTTCTTACTTGCGCTATGCAAAAATATACATACAAAACTAGTAGTCGTATTGTATTTTTTTTTTTTTCCTTCTTCTCATATGTAAGTACAAACAGTCGGCACATATCAGCAATATAAGATTTCTTCGGCTTCAACCAAACAGAAATAGTCAAAAATTGAATAAACCAAAATTCTTAAAATCTAAAATTGAAACCGAATAATCAACTCAGTTTATTCGATTGAAATATTTATATTGTTTAATGAATCCGGTCCAAAATTGATATCGTAATTAAATTATATAAAAATATATATAATTTTTATTCATATTTCAAAATTGTCCAAATTGGACTAGTTAAATTAGTAAATTAGAACTTCAAAACACATACATAGAATTGTTAATTGTTATCATCTAAATAGGTACATTTTTAATTACAAAATATGCATAGAATTGAAAGTATTTATATAATTTTATCAATCTTATTCGGTTTTGGATCGAAACCAAAACTCAAAACCAAATAAAGAATTTTAGTATATCTTCAAAACCCATCGGCCGAATAATGCTCCGAATAATGCTCTCCCCTAACGAAAGCTGCTAATAACATAAACAATATATTATGCATCAGTCTACAAACATCAACTCAGAAACAACCATAACAAGCAAATACTTCATGCTACCACTAATAACAAGGGTTCATATAACTATATAAGGGGTTGCAAACAATTAATAATCATAAATATGCAGCACCACATCAATCTTATCACAGAAATTTATATGCAAGTAATTATTATTCTGCTTGGTTTTGAATATCATACCGTATCCGTTAAATCTCGATTACTAAATATTTGCAGCAATCAAAAAGGTCAGTTTACATCTCAATAAGACATCCAAATTGTGACAAATGTTTACAAGCCTTGATAATTCAGAGGATCAAATGGGAACTTCGCAAGGCTCCAAAATAGCCAACCGACACACTGATCGCTTGCACAGCAAGCAAAATGCGACACATTCTGGAAGAACAAAGCAATGCATCAGAGGACGCAGTGTCCTCTATTGGACCATCGGCTCAGGTATATCTAGCAGAGAATTATAAGCCTCCAACTCTTCATGCCATAGAGGCAGAGAATCACCAGGATAAAAGTTCCTTGTAACACCATCACTGTTAATCTGCAGAAACATCATATATATGTTAACCATACAGTACTAATAAAAAAAGAAATAAAAAAGAAATGACTAGTATGAAGTTTTCTCTAGGCCTATGTAATCATTGAGGTTCCCAAGACCACGGAAAGATAATGAGGTCATATGTTATTAAAGCCAGGATATGAAAATCTTGGGGGCATCTGGAGAGTAACTAACATCAGGTACCTTGATGGTCAATCAGCTATGGAAGGGAGGGAGGTGTATACAGATGACTAAACAAGGATAACACTGGTTCATGCTTAGGCAGTAATAGATGAAGAAATTGCATTGCTTAAACAAGGGGAAATGCAGTTGATTATCTGAGGATAAAACCAGTTCATGTTAAGTTTCAAGAGAGTGGGATTAATAGATGAAGAAATGGCATTGCCTAAACGAGGAAAAGTCCATGTTATACTAGTTTCAAGCTTCAATTGAAGTTCTAGGTTAAATGCTGTGATAGCACAGAAATGAGACAAATAATTTTGGTATTGATACTCACAATTACAGTACGAACAACACCTCCGCTGGCTCCATCACGAGCAATGGCAAGAGAGACTGCCTTCACAACTAGTTTCTGCATTTATAATATTGAATTTTGTAACAAATGTCAGGTAATTCAACTCTTCTAGCTGTTAAAACTTTGAAACCAAAGCATGTCTGCAAGTGTGAATCAAATAATATGGGACTAATAACATATTAGTACCCCAACTTCTTAGTAAAAAGGAGACTGCCAAAACAGCTCATCAATTCTTGTACCTGATTTATTTTTCCCATTCAATAAATGTATCTAATGACCTTAAGACTGAAAAGATTATCAAAGGTAATACACAGCAACTTTACTAATAAAAATTCAGCACTTCAGTCGCGCAAATAGCTAATCAAATCCACCTTTCTAGTTTTTGTTCATATACAGATGTTTTCTATTGCATACATAAAGATGTCAAGTCTTTCTATTATCTAAGGAAACGGTCATCCATGCAACATCTGCTTTTCTTCTGAGAAACGAAGCTTTCAATAGGTGGAACATGAATAGGGTTAGTGCGGGAATGTTACCGACAAAAGATATTTGTACGTAGGTGCATCTTCGAGTTAGATTTTAAAAAAAGGTGGAAATGCGTGTGGAAAGGTCTACGAAGAGGAACGGAAGGTCGACTTTTCACTACATTCAGGGCCGGCCCAATATTAAATGAGGCCCAAGTCAAATTTTACAACTAAGGCCTTCTTATCTTTATATTTAATGTAATTTTTTTCAATGAAAAAACAATCTTCTTGCTTTTTTAGATGCAAAATTATTTCCAATCAATTTTTCATAATCAAGTTTTTCTAGATTACTTTTCTCAACGGTAATATGGCTAATCCATTTAACCTTTCTCGTGACATACTAGAACGTAAATAAGAATTTATTAGTTTCAATTTTGAAAATTTTCTTTCAGCAGAAGCTACTGATACTGGTGTTGTCAGCAAAATTTTATAAGCAACCCAGACATTTGAAAAAGAATCAAATATAGCTGTGAAATTCAATATTTCAATTGTTTCTTTATTTCTATTGATTTCTTTATTTCTATTGGTAATATTTCTCTTAAAATTTTCAGTTCTATAAATAAATCTAATCCATTATATATGCCAATTAATTGAAATTGTTCAAACATATTTTCAATAAAAGAAATAGCCCGATCTATTATGCATATAAATTAATCAATTCTAAATGATTATTCAGCTGACAATATTGTTCATCATTCTGATTCACATTCTCATCAATAAATCTTTTTCTAAGTGTCTTACATTTTACACAAAATATAGGTTCTTTTTCCATTTCAAGTGCAAGTTTTTTAGCAGAAACCATAGCAGATTCAAAACCAGTTTTCCTATAATCTTCAAAGAAAGAAATCAGACCTTTTAACACATGCATAGCAACACCAATATCCATACCTTTATGTGTAGGATCTAAGTCACTGGTTTCTATTAATTGATGCAAAGCATCTCTTATTTGTGGAGCTTGGTGTCTTATTGTCAACACTTGCTATGCAACTTTTCCAATGAGTTTGAGACAATGGTTTAATACTTAAATTAGTCACATTATCTTTTAAAATTTTATGACGTTTCGTTGAAGAAGCAAATAATGAATATATACATTGTACCATCCCAAAGAAAGATTTAACTTTATCACATGAGTTTGCCATGTCACAAAGCACTAGGTTAAGATTGTGGCAACCGCATAGAATGTAGAATGCTCTTGGATTTATTTCTAACAATCTATTTTCTACACCTATCTATTTTTCCTTCATGTTGGAGCCATTATCACACCCCTGTCCTCTTACATCATCAATATCAAGATTTGATAGTAAACTTATAAGTTCTTTAGAAAGTCCTTCCCCGGTGTAACATCTACTTTTAAAAACTCTATGAAGTGCACTTCTTCTATTGTACTTGAACGTTTAGATATATCCACACAACGTATTATAAGTGACATTTGTTCTTGTTTACTTATATCTGGTGTACAATCAAGCATAATTGTAAAATATTTTGCATCCTTAATTTTTTTTCAGAATTTTTCTTTTTATTTCGGATGCCAACAGACTTGTCAATTCATTTTTATCCTAGGACTAAGATAATGTTTATGAATTTCACTATTATCTATTCATCTTATATGTTCTTTCATGGTTAGATCAAACCGTCCAATTACTTCAATAAAGCTTAAAAAAAGTCCATTGTTTTCTCGATGAAGCTTCTCATTTGTTCTCCGGAAGGCCAAATTATTTTTAGCAAGAGTTTGAACAACTGAAATTATTCTTACTAAAACTTCTTTCCAATGTTCTTTCTGTTGGCCCATTGGTCATATGGTCAACCTGATTTTAATAATTGATTAAACTCTGTCTGGATATACAAAGCTAGTCGGGACATCTCGGACTCTTGGACATGATCAAGAATGGCTATCCACTGAATTCAAGACCGAAGATCTGTTTGCCTACTCGAGTCTGTAATTCCTTATGCAATGTATTTTTCATTTTATTTGAGTCTAGGAATATGTTGTACACCGAGTCGTACTGGCAAATAGGCTACACTTAAATGAGTTCAAAATATTTTTAAAAATGACCTCTCAAAAAGGTTTACAAAAAGGTTTTCAAAAAGGTTTTCAAAAATCACCAAAAATCTTTTTAAAACCCTGACTAAACCTTGACAGAACTCAGACCGAGTTCGGCCAGAGTTCGGCCAGAGTTCGGTTGGTGGCCGTTGTGATTTTGAATCCTTGTTACTTGGTCCTCCTGCAGTTGCGGATTTGATCGAGATTTGCTCATAGAGTTCTGCCCGAATTCTGTCCGAATTCTGTCAGAAGTCTGCCTTTGGAATTCCTATAAATAGAGAAGGATTTCGATCATTTCAACTCACTCATTCACTTTCAATCTTCTCTCTATCTAAAGCTTTCAGTCTTCCAAAGAGTTTTCTAGATCTTTCAATTTCAGATCCCAAGCCAATTACAATCCTCTAGTCAATTTGCCAGTGCGGTACGGTCTAGAAGTTTCTGAGAGATTGTAATCAGAAGGCTTGATTGAAGAATACCTCTTCACATTTGAAGTTGGACGAGTTCTTCGTATCAAAGCTCGCGTTGTAGAAGTTGCAAGGACTTCGTAAGAAAATTTACGGTTTTTCCAATAGTGGATTCAACTGGTAGCAAGAGTTCTACCGACTGGATTAGTCCTCAACAGAGGAAAACCAGTATACATCGCTGTCTTTGCGTTTGCTCTCTTAACTCTGTCTTTACTTTATTTCAGTTGTGATTAATATTCTGTGATTGTGCTGCTAACATTTTTTAATTAGCATTATTCCACTGCCAACTCTATTCACCCCCCCTCTAGAGTATTACGCTTTACTATTTCGTTCCTACAATTGGTATCAGAGCGGGTGTTACAGGTAAAGCAAAGGTAACAGTGCAATTATTTATTCATTTTAATTAACTGTTATATAGATCACAGCACAACACATGGCAACTGTGAAATTCATAAGTGAAGGCCAGGCCACAAACAGACCCCCACTGTTTGATGGTACGAACTATACATATTGGAAAACACGGATGAGTTTCTTCTTGAAATTACTTGACTTTGATTTATGGTCCATTGTTCTTGATGGCTATCAAAAGCCACCTCGTATAAATGTTGATGGAGTTTTAGTTGAAAAACCCCATAGCAGATATACAGAGGAAGAAAAGAAAAGGGCCAGTCTTGACGCACGTGCCATTAATGCTCTTTTTTGTGCTTTAGACAGAACTGAATTTAACAGGGTGTCTATCTGTACAACGGCTAATAAAGTATGGAAGCTACTTGAAGTCACACATGAAGGCACGACTCAAGTCAAAGAATCTAAAGTCAGCAGACTTACTCAAGAGTACGAGGCGTTCAAGATGAAGCCCAACGAAACAGTTACACAAATGTTCGAGAGATTCTTGGATATTGTAAATCCTTTGTCCTCCTTAGGCAAAGATTACAGTAACCATGAAAAGATTCGCAAACTCCTGCGAGCTCTCACCAAGAACTGGATTCCGAAGGCTACTGCAATCATTGAAGGGAACGACCTCACAACTATGTCCCTCGAAGTACTCATGGATAAGCTACTCACTCATGAACTGGAGCTACAAGATTTTGAAGAGCCTGCACCAAAGGAGAAGTCGATCGCTTTCAAGGCTCAGCACAGAAAAGCTGCTGAAGGTGATTCAGACAGCAGTGGATCTGACGCTGAAGATCAAGCCTCCTAGCAAGGAAGTTCAAAAGATTCATGAGACATGAGAAGAGAGTCAAAGAAAACAACAGCAACAACTGGTATCAAGAAGATGTTGTTTGCTACGGCTGCAAGAAGAAGGGACACATGAAGAAGGATTGTCCCACAAACTCATCATCAAGCAAGAAGAGCAACAGGTATGAAAAATAGAACCTGAAGAAATCAACATCTAGGAGATATGCCAATACCAGCATATGGCATGAAAGTGAAGCCAGCGACTCAGAAGACGAACAATCAGAAGACGCTGCAAACGTATGCTTTATGGCATCCGATCAGGTACCTACTGAACCTGTAGTTGATACTTATGATGACTTCACCTTTGAGCAATTAGGAGATTCCTTCAGTGACCTGATGACTGATTACAGGAAACTGCGTAGCAAGTATCAGACCTCTAAGAAGGTACTCAAAGAGTACAAAGGTGAAATAGGTAGACTTACCGACCTACTAGCTGAGGTTAGAAATAATGTTAGTGAGTCTGGTGAGCTTTCTTCAACAAAGCTCTTATTACACGAGACTACCAAGTCATCTGAAGAGAAAGACAAAATTATTGACCAACTCAAGGATATAGAGAAGAAAAGTCTTCGATGTGCACAAATCAGAATGGAATCACTCACTTCTGATTATACTAAGTTGTATGACACTTCCAAAAGATTGGAAATTAGGTTAGGAAAACAGCCTGAGCCTGCTGCTTCCTACCCTAACACGTGTCACTTACCGAAAAATCGGAACATTCCCAAGCCAAACACTGTCAGACCTAACCCTATCAAACCTTTACCCCAAAAGGTTAAGCCCAAACAAGATTATAGGTATGCTTTCTTCTATACTAGAAAACATAAACCTACCAACCATGCACACCACTCAGCTTTCAACACTCGACATGCACAATGTCATTATTGTGGCCTCATTGGTCATATTTCATTTGCATGTAGAATGAGAAAGCTTGTTGATTTAAATGTTTATGTTTGGATACCAAAAGCTAACAATTCAAGACCCTACAAGAAATGGGTACCAAAAGTTTCATCTGCAAACTGTTTTGTAGGTGGAACACCCTTCACATGCTAGAAGCAAATGGATCCTCGACAGCGGTTGCTCACGGCATATGACCGGTGACGCTAACCTATTTGCAACACTGTCGAAGAAAAAGAAGGAAGGCTATGTCTCCTTCGGTAATAACTTGAAAGGGTATATTATTGGTATCGGTGATGTTGGTAAGTCTCCCTATCCTGTGATTAAGGACGTCTGTCTGGTTACCGAGTTGAAACATAATCTACTCAGCATAAGTCATCTAGCTGATCATGGTTATGGCATCAACTTTGGCAAAGACAAATGTACTATAGTTGATAGCTCAACAGGTAGTACTATCTTTGAAGGTATCAGGGAAGACAATATATATGTTTTCTATTTGTTAGAAGAAACTAACATTTTAGGTAGATACTTAATGGCCAAGAGTGATGAGAGTCATTTGTGGCATATGAGACTCGGTCACGCTAATATGGATACGATCTCAAGATTATCCACAAAGAAGCTAGTACGCGGTTTACCGGACATTACATTCAAGAAGGATTCGGTATGCAGCCAATGTGAAAAGAACAAAGCTACCAGATCCACATTCAAGTCAGTAAACGCAGTATGTACTACTAGACCTCTACAATTGCTTCATATGGACTTATTTGGTCCTAGCAGAGTTGCTAGCCTCGGAGGTAAACTTTATGCTTTTGTAATTGTAGATGATTTCTCTAGATACACGTGGGTATATTTCTTGACACGCAAGAATGATGCATTGTCCGAATTTGTCGCCTTTTGCAAGAAAGTACAGAATGAAAAAGGTTACATGATCACTCGAATCAGAAGTGATCATGGAGGCGAATTCGAGAATGCTGATTTTGAGCAATTTTGTGACACGGTTTTGTACACGAGTTCTCCTGCCCTAGGACTCCACAACAAAATGGAGTTGTGGAACGTAAGAACAGAACTCTAACCGAAATGGCCAGAGTGATGTTAAACCAGTTTAGTCTACCCAAATATTTCTGGGCTCAAGCTGTCAATACAGCTTGCTTTGTTCTCAATAGAGTTCTAATTCGACCCAAATCGAAAAAGACTCCATTTGAGTTATGGTTTGATAGAATTCCATCTGTTTCATACTTTAGAATATTTGGATGTAAATGTTTTATTCTTAATACAAAAGACAATTTGGGAAAGTTTGACGAAAATGCCGATGAAGGTATATTTTTAGGTTATGCTGCCAAGAGCAAAGGATACAGAGTCTTCAACAAAAGAACCATGATCATCGAAGAGTCAATCAACGTCACTTTTGATGAACTAAATCAAATGACTATCGATGACAGTGACGAAGATCCAACTGTACCAAGCTCAACATCAGCTGATCCTCGACCAAGCTCTGCACTAGCTGAACCTCCTAGAGAAGATCCAGGAACCAGCTACCTTCAGAATCTACCGAAAAGGTTGAAATTTACAGCTGATCATCCAAAAGATTTGGTAATTGGTGATATTACCAAAGGAGTAAGTACTCGTACATCCAGTAAAGATATTGTTTCTAATGTTGCATTTATTTCACAGCTAGAACCCAAAACTATTGATGAAGCATGTAGTGATAGTTTTTGGATAGATGCTATGCAAGAGGAATTAAACCAATTTGAACGGAATCAAGTTTGGGAACTTGTTCCCAGGCCTATTGATCATCCGGTCATTGGCACCCGTTGGGTATTCCGAAATAAACTAAATGAGAATGGTTTAGTGACTCGTAATAAGGCTCGACTCGTAGCTCAAGAATACAATCAAGAAGAAGGTATCGACTACGATGAGACTTATGCCCCAGTTGCGAGATTAGAATCCATTCGCATGTTATGTGCATTTGCATGTTTTCATGATTTCAAACTATTTCAAATGGATGTCAAGAGTGCTTTTTTAAATGGTTTTATAAAAGAAGAAATTTTTGTAGCACAACCTCCAGGTTTCACGGATTTCAAAAACCCTGATCATGTTTTCAAGTTGAAGAAAGCCTTATACGGTTTAAAACAAGCCCCTCGTGCTTGGTATGATCGTCTAAGCTCTTTTCTACTTGACAACGGTTTTTCAAAAGACAAGGTTGACACTACACTGTTTATTAAGTCTTTTAATGGCAAACTTCTTTTAATTCAAATCTATGTTGATGATATTATATTTGGATCTACTGATGAATCTCTGTGTCAAGAATTTTCTAAGTGTATGCAGAATGAGTTTGAGATGAGCATGATGGGAGAGCTGAAATTCTTTCTCGGATTGCAAATCAAACAAACTGATAATGGGACATTTATAAATCAAGCCAAGTACACAAAAGACCTGCTAAAGAAGTTTGATCTGGACAATGTCAAACCTATTGGCACTCCAATGGCAACTTCAACAAAGCTTGATTCAGATGAACAAGGTAAGCCAGTCGACACACGTAAGTATCGAGATATGATTGGTAGTTTACTTTATTTAACTGCTAGTCGTCAAGATATAATGTTTAGTGTTTGCCTGTGTGCACGTTTTCAAGCTAACCCAAAGGAATCACATCTGTCCGCAGTTAAGCGTATCTTTCGATACCTTAAGGGCACTTCTTCTGTTGGCTTGTGGTATCCCAAAACTAAGTCCTTTGACCTTATTGGTTATTCGGATGCAGATTTTGCTGGATGCAAAGTTGATAGAAAAAGTACCAGTGGCACATGTCATTTCTTAGGCAAGGCTTTAGTCTCATGGTTTAGTAAAAAGCAAAATTCTGTAGCCCTATCAACAACAGAGGCTGAGTATATCGTCGCAGGACGTTGTTGTGCTCAGATTTTGTGGATGAAACAAACCCTAGAAGACTATGATTTATTTTACACACATATTCCCATTTTCTGTGATAACACGAGCACTATTAATTTGACTAAGAATCCAGTATGTCACTCTCGTACTAAACATATCGAGATTCGACATCACTTTCTTAGAGATCATCATCAAAATGGAGATATAAACCTTGTGTACATAGATACTGAAAATCAACTAGCTGACATCTTCACTAAACCTCTAGCGGAAGATCGTTTCAATTATTTACGTCGAGAATTAGGAATTTTGGACGTCAATAATATTAATTAATTTTGTTTTATGATTATATATCATTATGCAAAAATTGTGTTAGAGACAAGCCAATAAAGAGTCTGTCTGTCACCACAACTACGGTTGAAGCGAAGCGGTACTTAAGAGTTCCCCGGTGAACCTCCGCCAGCTGGGACAGTACTCCTACAGCTAATCTGAAACAGTCGCTGTGTAACGACATTTAATCTATAAAATAATATTAATTATGTTAATTGAAGTTGAAATGACTAATCTTTGAATTAAATATTTGAAATGAGACAATGAAAAAGAATGGCAAAAATCAACTATAAAGAACCCTAGGCAAATTCGGCCAGTGCTCTGACCGAATTCGGCCCGAGTTCGGTTGAGGGTGTCAGGTTATATATACAGAACCCGAGAAGCCCTTCTTCTTCATTGCTTCCAAACTAAATCACAACAGCAGCAGCAGCCGCAAGGAGCCCCGAACCCTAGCTTTTCACCACCCTCATTCTTCCAATCCAAGTGGTTAAATCAATCCAAAATTTGGATTCGTGCGGAGTTCGTCGTTCTCTTCGACATACTTTGATTTCGGGAGGTATAACTCCATCTTTGTCCACTTTTCAATTAGTGCATTTTTTAATTCAATTTGCACAAATGGCACCCAAATTCAATCCTTCAAAGAGGAAGAAGACGAACCCTAGTGAGGAAGGGTCATCTTCGCATCCACATACGGATTCCCTCTTCTCGCCGGTCCAAACGAGCGACGGTGCGTTCGACGGATTTTTCTTTCAAACCCTAGACCAAGCCCTACTGTGGTATGGAGACTTCTCCATGCGATCCATATGCACAGGCGCTCCAGTCAAATGGACTGTATTTCCTGATCATCGTCATTTCTTTGAGGCATTAGGGTTACATCTTTTTGTTAAAATCTGCTTCCCTATAGCAACTAATGCCATTAGATTATTTTATTGCAATCTCATATTAAACACTTTTGATGTGAGCACTCGTGTTGGAGGTATTGATATCAATTTCAATAATGACCTCTTAGCGGAGATCCTTGGTATCCCTAACGAAGGTGAACCGCTAGTTGACATCACTGAATTTGATTTTCCCGAAGGCACGACACTCGCCAGTTTCAAAGCGGAACTCTGTGCACCTGATAGAGTACGCTCTGGAAAGTTCAAGGCTAACAACCTGAACTTGTTTAACTATGAATTGCATCGCATCATCTATTCCACTATCCTTCCAAAATCCACTTCAAAGGATGATGTGACTTCTCTTGAGCTGTCCGCCATGTACCACATTCTTAAGGGGATTCCATTTTCTGCCCCTAAGACCATGATTCAGATGATGGGTCGTTGTCGTGCAAGAGATAGAAATCTCTCTTACGCGATGATTCTCCCACGCATCTTTCAGCGCTTTGATATCGATCTGTCGACTTGTACTCAGGACCCTGAGCCCAAGTTTCTTCAGTTATCTCGTCGTAGCATGACTGCTTCAGCTCCACCTCCTGCTCCTCCTACTGCACCTCCTCCACCACCTCATCAGTATGCCATGACATTTGAGGGCATACATCAGCATTTATCTGCTTTGCACGTCTCGATGACGGACATGGCTCGCGAGCGTGAGTTCCACGACGTCACCCGTTATCAGGCGCTTGCAAATTCCTTAGCTGATCTTCGTTTCGCCCAGACTGGTCATTCAGCCGGTTCCATCCCTAGAGATCCAGCTTTCTCTGGTTACCGCTGTGAGGATGAGGCTGTTCATGCCTACTTCCAGCCCGGTAACGCCTATGATTGGTACCGTCCTGATCGTGCTCCACCTCGTGACTTTGTTGGTGAGTTCTATGCTGGCGCCCCTCCGCATCCTTCTGGCGCTGGTACCTCTGGAGCTGGTCCTTCAGGACATGCTGGTCGAGCTGATGATGATGAGGAGATGTGACTATATGATTTTGAGTGATATTTTATTGTGCACTTGGAAATGCTCTGACATTCCAAGTTATTATCAGTACTTTTTGATTATTATTAGCACTTTCTAGTTTGCTTTAGTACTCTTTTATTTTCATGGACATGTTTATTATGCCTCAGTTTATGGCATTCCAGTTTATTTCAGCACTTTGTTTCAGTTTCAGTTTATGATAGCACTATTTCTTATATTGCTTCATTCTTTATAACTGTCTGTGAAATTACATGCCTGTGATGATTTTTTTTTTTAGACAATACATGCCTGTGATATGTCTATAGTTTTATGCATTATTTCTTTTATATGTGTTTTCTCACTATTTGTTACTTATGCATTGATTGCGGGGGAGCCTTCTCTTTTGCAATTATTTTGCTAAGTGACAAAGGGGAAGAAAATTAAAGATCTAACATTTTTTTTGAGATAATACAGGATATAAACAATTCTACTTTTTGATATTTTGAACAAGCTTACAAGCTTAATGTTATATCATTCATAGTTTGTCAATTATCAAAATGGGGAAGATTGTTGGCCCATTGGTCATATGGTCAACCTGATTTTAATAATTGATTAAACTTTGTCTGGATATACAAAGCTAGTCGGGACATCTCGGACTCTTGGACATGATCAAGAATGGCTATCCACTGAATTCAAGACCGAAGATCTGTTTGCCTACTCGAGTCTATAATTCCTTATGCAATGTATTTTTTATTTTATTTGAGTCTAGAAATATGTTGTACACCGAGTCGTACTGGCAAATAGGCTACCCTTAAATGAGTTCAAAATGTTTTTAAAAATGACCTCTCAAAAAGGTTTACAAAAAGGTTTTCAAAAAGATTTTCAAAAATCACCAAAAAGCTTTTTAAAATCCTAACTAAACCCTGACTAAACCATGACAGAACTCAGACCGAGTTCGGCCGGAGTTCGGTTGGTGGCCGTTGTGATTTTGAATCCTTGTTACTTGGTCCTCCTGCAGTTGTGGATTTGACCGAGATTTGCTCATAGAGTTCTGCCCGAGTTCTGCCCGAATTCTGTCAGAAGTCTGCCTTTGGAATTCCTATAAATAGAGAAGGATTTCGATCATTTCAACTCACTCATTCACTTTCAATCTTCTCTCTATCTAAAGCTTTCAGTCTTCCAAAGAGTTTTCTAGAGCTTTCAATTTCAGATCCCAAGCCAATTACAATCCTCTAGTCAATTTGCCAGTGCGGTACGGTCTAGAAGTTTCTGAGAGATTGTAATCAGAAGGCTTGATTGAAGAATACCTCTTCACATTTGAAGTTGAACGAGTTCTTCGTATCAAAGCTCGCGTTGTAGAAGTTGCAAGGACTTCGTAAGAAAACTTGCGATTTTTCCAATAGTGGATTCAACTGGTAGCAAGAGTTCTACCGACTGGATTAGTCCTCAACAGAGGAAAACCAGTTAACATCGCTGTCTTTGCGTTTGCTCTCTTAACTCTGTCTTTACTTTATTTCAGTTGTGATTAATATTCTGTGATTGTGCTGCTAACATTTTTTAATTAGCATTATTCCGCTGCCAACTCTATTCACCCCCCTCTAGAGTATTACGCTTTACTATTCCGTTCCTACACTTTCTCTTTGTTAATTTGTTCTTGTATTTTTTATCAATTGTATTATTTGTTGATAAACTCATTTCTAAATCAATTCAACTATTCATATTAGTCACATGCTCAATACTCTGTTCATGACTTCTCAACCTATCACTATGGTTTTTTTCCAATCATGAAATCCATCATGAGCAAGTTGGCTTCTACTAATTTTTGAATTAAAAAGTTTACAGCAGAAACAAAATACTCCATCCAAATCTTTTGAATGAACTAGCCATTTTCTATCACGAGTTTCTCCAATTTGGTAAATCTAGTAGGACCTCTTTCTTTCTACTAATAAGTTTCTTAAAAAAAATCTGAAACTTTTTAATAAAGAATTTTAATTCAGAATTAATAAGGAGAATACATTACCAATCTAAAACTTCAACATCCAAATTCAATTAATCACTTTAATATTTAAAATTTTAGCAAGAGCCACAAAGGGAGAGTACAAGAGTTTGGACTTTGGAGAGAGAAGAATTGTTTTTTTTTTTCCTTTTTGATAGAGAACCCAAGAGAGTAGAATAATGTATAGAAGAAGGTGAGAGCCAAACATGGCAAAGGCAACCGTAATAATTAAGGGAAAACCAAAAAAACATTCCATGAAGGAAGAAATAATTGGGAATCGAATGTAGAAGAAACCGTTCGGCAGCCTCCTCTCATGCATATGCATTCTATTTTAGGTTTACTTTCTATAATTCTATTGGCTGGAGCCTTTTCCCAATGTGAGCCTTGTTATCCTAGCACCTGCGGCTGCCTATTTCCAATTCTATTAGATGTAGTAAATACCTAAAATAGAATATTTTAGAAACCTTTAGGACTCACATTGGAAATAGGCAGCCGCGGGTGCCAGTATAACAAGCCTCACATTGGGAAAAGGCTCCACCAAATAGAATTATAGAAAGTAAACCTAAAACAGAATGCATGAGAGGAGGCAGCAGAAAGGTTTCTTCTACATCTGATTCCCAATTATTTCTTCCTTAATGGAAAAAAAAAAAATTGGTTTCCCCCCAATTATTACGGTTGCCTTTGCCAGGTTTGGCTCCTCACCTTCTTCTATAAATTCTTCTACACTCTTGGGTTCTTTATATATGTATATATGTATATATATATATATATATATATATATATCTTCTCCCCTAAGTCCCAAACTCTTGGACTCTCCCTCTGTGGCTCTTGCTAAAATTTTAAATATTAAAGTGGTTGATTGGATTTGGATGTTGAAGTTTCAGATTGGTAATGTATTCTCCTTATTAATTCTGAATTAAAATTCTTTATTAAAAAATTAAGATTTTTATTTTTATTTTTTTAATGCCTCATACTTCAATTTTTCTTCTTTCAAAAAGTTGCAGACATTAATTTGAAGTGTTGAATATTCTTAATCGTCCAACAAGGCTAAAGACTTGCTGATTGGGTATTTGGATTCTCAAGTCTCAACACTTTTAATTAATAAATCAGGTTTTA
This sequence comes from Iris pallida, assembly GCA_029216955.1. NCBI lineage: Eukaryota > Viridiplantae > Streptophyta > Magnoliopsida > Asparagales > Iridaceae > Iris > Iris pallida. The sequence goes on along the minus strand of JANAVB010024997.1, from coordinate 11,257,313 downwards.
TCAATCTTTGTTTCATACTTTTATACCTCTTCTGATTTTATAAATATGTCTTCTAAGAAGTTTGAATCTGGATATGCAAAACTTCAGAAAAAATAGAAAAATTAATTCAATCTCAAAAAGGAGCTCTTGATAAGTTTGTTATTACAAATAAATAGATAAATACATAAAATGCACTAGAAAATATAGCAACAGCAAACAAAGAACCTAGTGAAAACAATGTTAATGTACCCAATGTTGAAAACGTTAATGTACCCAATGTTGATGTAGTTGAAAATATGGTTGAAGATGTAGTACAAAATGCAACAAACAAAGAACCTAGTGAAGACAATGGGGATGAGATGAAAATGCAAAATGAAGAAAATGAAAACATAATTGCACAAACGTGAAAAAAAAAAAAAAAAAGTCGACATTGAAAATATTGATGATCCTGGGAAATGGAAGAACATTGACACAAATATAAGAAACTTATTAGTAGAAAGAAAGAGGTCCTACTAGACACTATAATTTTAGTATAATTTTAGTTAGTTTTACTACAGTTGAGCACTCTAGACATTTCTCTACAACCCACTACAGTAAGCATTTACCAAATTGGAGAAACTCGTGATAGAAAATGGCTAGTTTATTCAAAAGATTTAGATAGTGTTTTGTTTCTGCTATAAACTTTTTAATTCAAAAATAAGTAGAAGCCAACTTGGATTTCATGATTAGAAAAACCTTAGTGATAGGTTGAGAAGTCATGAACAGAGTATTGAGCATGTGACTAATATGAATAGTTGGATTGATTTAGAAATGAGATTATCAACAAATAATACAATTGATAAAAAAAATACAAGAAAATTGGAAAGAAGTTTCAGTAAGAATAATTTCAATTGTTCAAACTCTTGCTAAAAATAATTTGGCCTTCCAGGGAACAAATGAGAAGTTTCATCAAGAAAACAATGGAATTTTTTTAAGTTTTATTGAAGCAATTGGACGGTTTGATCCAACCATGAAAGAACATATACGACGAATAGATAATAGTGAAATTCATAAACATTATCTTGGTCCTAGTATACAAAATGAATTGATAAGTCTGTTAGCATCCGAAATAAAAGGAGAAATTCTGAAGAAGAAAAAAATTCAAAGATGCAAAATATTTTACAGTTATTTGATTGTACACCAGATATAAGTAAACAAGAACAAATGTCACTTATAATACGTTGTATGGATATATATAAACGTCCAATTACAATAGAAGAGCACTTTATAGAGTTTTTAAAAGTAGATGTTACATCGAGGGAAGAACTTTTTAAAGAACTTATAAGTTTACTATCAAATCTTGAACTTGATATTGATGATGTAAGAGGACAAGGGTATGATAATGGCTCCAACATGAAGGAAAAAAAGAAAGGTGTAGAAAATAGATTGTTAGAAATAAACCCAAGAGCATTCTCAATTCCATGCGGTTGCCACAATCTTAACATGGTGCTTTGTGACATGACAAACTCATGTGATAAAGTTAAATCTTTTTTTTGGGGTGGTACAACGTATATATTCATTATTTGCTTCTTCAATGAAACGTTGGAAAATTTTAAAAGATAATAGGACTAAAATAAGTATTAAACCATTGTCTCAAACTCATTGAAAAGTCGCATAGCAAGTGTTAGCAATAAGAGACCAAGCTCCACAAATAAGAGATGCTTTGCATCAATTAATAGAAACTAGTGACTTAAATCCTAAATCGAAAAGTAATGCTGAAAATTTAGTAAAATATGATTTAGAGAACTTTGAGTTTATTTTGGGCATGATGATTTGGTATGACATTCTATATGTTGTTAACAATGTTAGTAAGAGTTTACAACATCAATATATGGATATTGGTGTTGATATGCATGTGTTAAAAGGTCCGATTTCTTTCTTTGAAGATTATAGGAAAACTGGTTTTGAATCTGCTATGATTTCTGCTAAAAAACTTGCACTTGAAATGGAAATAGAACTTATATTTCGTATAAAACGTAAGACACTTAGAAAAATATGAAACAATATTGCCAGCTGAAGAATCATTTAGAATTGATTACTTTATATGCATAATAGATCAGGCTATTTCTTCTATTGAAAATAGGTTTGAACAATTTCAATTATTTGACAATATATATAGTTTTTTTGCATGATTTGAATAAATTAAAGACATTAGGAGATGATGATTTGAATAGTAAATGTCTTAATCTTGAAGTGTTTCTAAAACGTGGCAACAACTCTGATATTGACGGATTAGATTTATTTATAGAACTCGAAATTTTAAGAGAAATATTACCAATAGAAATAAAGAAACCAATTGAAATATTGAATTTCATAGCTAGATTTGATTCTTTTTCAAATATCTGGGTTGATTATAGAATTTTGCTGACAACACCAGTATGAGTAGCTTCTGCTGAAAGAAGTTTTTTAAAATTGAAACTAATAAAATCTTATTTACGTTCTAGTATGTCACAAGAAAGGTTAAATGGATTAGCCATATTATGTATTGAGAAAAGTATGCTAGAAAAACTTGATTATGAAAAATTAATTAGAAATTTTGCATCTAAAATAGCAAGATCAGTGAAAAAAATTACATTTAAATATAAACATAAGAAGGCCTCAGTTGTAAAATTTGACTTGGGCCTCATTTACTATATATATATATATATATATATATATATATATATATATATATGAACCAATTAAATTATACCATAAGACTATTAGTATAATATAGAATAAGTTATCTACAAAACCATGTTCCAAAAACTCACAAGAACCTGCATCTCAGCAAGATTCAACTTTTTAGCATCTAAGTTAATCAAGCATTTACTAACAGCTCTCTATATTACATACCTCAGCCTCATCCTTGTTCATTCCCTCCTTCCACGCTTGATCAAAGAAGCCATACAAATAGCTAGAACCAGATCCTACAAAATGCAGAACTGTTAACAATGTTTGCAATAAGCATTGACATTACTGTTAGATAAATGTGTAACGGCATCATTTTCTTGGTATCAAGAAAGTAATATTTGTCTGGTGATAAGGACTAGAATGAAAAACTTCAACTTACAAGAAACAATCTAGAATTTTCTTCCACACAGTACAGAGAATGCTCTAGTCAGTTCATACTTAACTGTATAGCTGGCAAGCATTCTGAAAGCCTTCTTTTTTGAGATTAAGGGACAGTTATGTATGTCTCAAAGGGTCTCAAATCCAGGAGCTGCCCTTCCCATATTAAAGGTCTCAACCATTGGGATGCCCAAACATTGGTTTTCTTCTGAATTCTTGAATATATTTCTAGTTGAAACACACCATCCCAATCACACTTGAGGTAATATTGATGCAGAATTCAATTATATTTTCCATCAGCAAAATTGCTGGAAATCATCCGCATAATGCACATTTAAGAGAGAGAAATGGCACAATACAATAGTCACTTGTAAGGACCTCACTTGATTCGACAAGCATTTAGTCTGATCAACAAATTAAAAATTGAAATGTAAAAGGGTATGGAATGTTACATCACTCATGTTGTACATTACTACATTATAATGATAAAAGTGTAAAACTAGAGATTGCTCTAAAAGTGTGAATTTGAAGATAGAAATCAAAATAGGGCTGAATATTCTAGGAATTGAAATAGAAGTGATGGACAATACTATACATACGACTTCTTCCATTTATGTTCTTGTGCCATATGATGTTTTGTTAAGAATGGTCAAGACAGGGAAGAAAATTTCAAAATATAAAGAAAGGGATCGTCATTCTCTTGAAAGATGGATAAATTACATTACAGAGAAAAGGGGTGAGCAGATATTTCAGAACCAAGCAATTTGAAGAGACGACGTTTGCTAGATAAAGAAATTAGCAAATTCACAATGGAATATTGCCAGAAGTGTTGTGAAACAAAGCCATTAAGGATCCTTCGTATGAGCATCAGGATCAACGGTATCAGCAGTATGAGCGGTTTCAAATCGGAGTATCAGAGTTTTTGGTATCAAAAATCAAATAACTATTAATAAATTATTAAAATTTAGAAAAAAATATTTTATACATTTAGGCATAATTTAAGTATTTTCTATGTTCTTGTTTCTTCGTAGTTTGAAATTGAATGAAATAATAGTCACCCTTGCTGGTTGGTTAGCAGCGATAAGTTTTCTTCATTTACATTATTTTACTACATTATTATACTTTTACACCCTTACTGAGTGGTTTTTTCATTCAATTTTCTCATCCGAATTGACTAGGAAAGAGAACCCCAACATCGATAACGGTCAATATGGATAGCAGTCAGTATCGGACCGATACTAAAAACTATGATAGTGATACATACCTCCAATCGTGAAAGGTTGCCTCAATATGGTCCCTCCAAGGGGCACAGAGTATATCTGACCTCCTTCATACTTATCCCATCCGCCAACAATCATGCCAGTTTGTAGCATATTCTAGAAAGTGAATCATGATTAGAACATACAGGACAGAGACAAACATACCATAGTAAGATATGATATTTACAAATAGACAATTTCAAGGTCAATGACAACCTGCAAAGTGCTAAGCCAGTGAAGCTTTGTAATTTTACTAAATCTAACAACAATGACTCAACAGTAAAGTTTATAAGTATGTGAACATGTTGGAAACTACCTTATTTTGATATGACAGCAATCTAATCAGATTAGCTGCCACTTTGACTGTTGCTGGCTGCTCAAGTTGAATGCTGCAATCAAAAGCCACAGGTTGCATTTACCGCATAAGAAAAACAATTGGATACCCCCTTGTATATACATGTTTACATCTTTCTAGGAATTCCATAAGTGAAACAGCAAACTTTGACGAGTTTCCAACAGAAGAAAAATGTCAATGTGAATACCTGTTGAATAGAAAAGCAAGAGAAACGTACTGGACTATACTGTGCCAGCTTATTATAGCATCATTAGTAGATGGTGTTCAAAATTTCATCTTGAGGCCTAAAATTTTGAAATAAAGGTAAATGTAGAATGGGTTGGGTTTGTATGAGAATAGTAGAAAATGATAAAACGAGCTTTGGTCCCAAAGATTGTGTAGTCAAAAATTGATGTGAGAAAAAAATAATGTAAATCTATCATTGGGCTCCAATTGGGACTTACTATTCTACAAAATGATTTTCTACATTCTGAATCTAGAAATGCTCAGTCCCAACCTATAGCTCTTGTGGGCGGATTGGGCCTGAAAATCTAGAAATTGAAACTAGGATGGGTCTTACTAGTCTACAAAATGAGCTCCTACATTCTAAATCTAGAATCTATAAATTGGGATGTGTCTTACTAATGATTCTCTTATCATGGGTTTATTTTCTGATTGAATAGGACTTCTAAAGGTTTTAGGTGAATGCACACCTGATAATATTGTCCAAATTTCTTGTCAAAATTCAACTACTTCCCAAACTGGCACTCTGAATGTAATGACAAAGAGAGTAAAGAAATTCTACTTTCTTTTGTGCCATATTATAATTCTTGAGCAACATCCCATCTTTAATTTCTTTATTTTACCATGATTTTTCATTCAGATCATTACATGCCAGGCTCATTTTTGATGCAGGCTACACTTTTTTATCCAGCATTCAGATGAAGTCTCTCTTAACTACATATTTTTATGTGACAGTGCCCTCAATCAAGCCTATTTTTTTACAAGAAGAATTGCTTCTGTTATAGTTAGATCATCTATATGAACTAATACAACTATAGTATAGAATGATTATCCTAAAAACTTCCTAGGTGATCAAGCTCTATTTCTAAGGATGAAAAAATAGTTTCTGTTAACTTTAGCTCATCCAAATGAACTGATACAACTATAACATAGAATCAGTATCCTAAAGGATTACTTAGGTGAGTAAAACAGTACAACTTAATCACTCAAGCCTCCCACTAAAATCTAGGCAACCGCTAAGCCAGTGAAGCCTTTTGGTTTCAACAAAAAGACAGCCACATAAAAGAAGAAAAGTGGGAACCAGGAAATATATAAGCATCAATGGGTCTGGATTTCAGTTACAGTAGTCTTGACAAGTCTAACATGAGCCTACCAACATTATCTGAAACATCATTGAACTATTCTATTTCAGAAGAAGTCCTTGAGATTATTATATTTAAGCCTTCATTTACTTCTATCCAATTGAATCTCTCTTTAGAAAGAGTAAGATCTATAAGTTATAATGTTTATGGAAAATCTTAAATTTGAAGGGTCATGCAATGCAAATTTTGAACTATCCTATTTCAGAAAAATCATTGAGCCTATATTTAAGCCTTTCATTTACTTCTATACAATTGAATAATAATATTTACTTCAAACTGAATCTCTTTAAAAAAGGGTAAGATCTAAAAGTTATAATGTTTATGGAAAATCTTAAAATTGAAAGGTTATCCAATGCCAATTTGGAAGATAATATTATTTTTAGAAACATCACTTTGAAACTCATCTCAACATATCTTAAAGAAAAACAATCATGCTAGATTTTGCCACCATCATATATCAAACAAGATTAAAAGGTTTGATAATTCTAATAACAGCCAAAATATCTTCTAAATAGGGCAGCTAGCACGGCACCTAGCGGGATCAAAATACGATGTTAGGGGAAGGCAGCAGAATTTTTAGGCAGTTTGACCTATTTCTACTTGAGGTTTTGAATACAATAACCTAAATGGCAAACGCTACAGAAGGCTTTTGTCATAGACACAATGGTAGTTTTAATGTGAAAACACCTTAACTTCAGATATCCCAAATACTCCTCTGTATATATTCCGTAGAACCCGTATAAACTTCTAAGGGAAGAGTTCAAAATTTAAGATTTCAAGTTTTTTTCACAAATTGCACTCAATATTAGGATGGCCTGTAGAGAATATGGGAAACCCTACTCGCAGATTAAAGCGATGAGCGCTCATAAAGACCCTGAATACCTCTATCCTATTCCTTTCCATTCAACAATAAAGATCTCAAACAAAAGTTAGATTGAAATAAAAATCAGAAACAAGGGGCACTCTATATCTCAAATAAAAGTAGGTTTGCAACATGTAGGTACGTAATTTCTTCAAACATCTGAGAAAAAAGGTGAAAAGAGTAGACAATCAGCTAGATGGCATGGGCTACACTTGGATATTCTTTGTAAAAATCTACAGTCACTATTTGGAAATGACTTAACCTGATGTTTCTAAGAATATATAAACTAGTTGAAATTGAGATCGTATAAAGTACTGGAAAATTGGGGTTACATGGAAAAGTAATAATAGACCAAGTTTTCAAGCATGGCTTTACCTGTTGGTAGATACAGAAGTTACATAAACAACAGATGCAAATTGTAGATGACCCTTTGATGATATAAGAATCTAACAGAACTAGAAAACCCACTGATGGTGACAATCCAGAAGAAATGTAGAACCAAAAAGTAATGTAAATCAAGAAAGGAACGAGAAAATTGATATAGTTAACCATTAAGAAACATGAACAGATAGGGGCACTTGGGACATGCACACATTTGTTTCAATGAAGAAGATACACAAATCACAAGGAAAGAGGTGACAAAAGAAATTTGTTGCAAAGTAATAAAGTCAACGATTAGTAGGATCCACCGGAGACAACTGATGAAAGAAAGTACATTGAGCTTATGTAAATAGAATTATCAGAAGATAACCCCACCCTCCCCCCCCCCCCCCCCCAAAAAACACCACATACCAACCCCAAGCCATGCCAGAAACAAGAAGAACAAAGAGAACTCAAGTAAATAGAATTATCAGAAGATAACTGTAATATGGTTGCCCTGTTACCAAATCTATATAAATTGTGGTCAATGATATTGTTCACTGCAAGTAACCATATCAGAAGATGAGTACTTAACGAATTTCTACATGTTCATATCATAATATTATCATTTACTCAAAACATCAGTAATAGATAAATTAGTTCAGTGAACTAAACTCTGCAGCTACCAAAACAACAACAACAACAACAGTGTTCATCTCCCACATTTTTGCGGTCGGCTACATGAATCCCTTTTCTTCCCTTCCACTCTACTAAGAGATGCATCCTCTTTAAGGTTAACAAATGCCATATCTTTTCACAAGATTAACCCAAGGTTATTTAGGTCTACACCTGCCTAGCAAGCTCCTTTAACTAGAATTGTATAACTCCTAACTAGCACATCTATTGATCTCCTTTAACTAGAATATCCCTTTTCTTCCCTTCCACTCTACTAAGAGATGCATCCTCTTTAAGGTTAACAAATGCCATATCTTTTCACAAGATTAACCCAAGGTCATTTAGGTCTACACCTGCCTAGCAAGCTCCTTTAACTAGAATCGTATAACTCCTTTAACTAGAATCGTATAACTCTCTCTCTCTCTCTCTCTCTCTCTCTCTCTCTCTCTCTCTCTCTCTCTCTCTCTCTCTCTCTCTCCACACCACATACCAAACCCCAAGCCATGCCAGCATCAAGAAGGACAAAGAGAACTCAAGTAAATAGAATTATCAGAAGATAAATAAAAAATGGTTGCCCTGTTACCAAATCTATATAAATCGTGGTCAAGGAAGATTGTTCACTGCAAGTAACCATATAAGAAGATGAGAACTTCTGAATTTCTACATGTTATCAACATTTACTCAAAACATCAGTAATAGATATATTAGTTCAGTGAACTGTATTCTGCAGCTACCAAAACAACAACAACAACAACAGTGTTCATCTCCCACATTTTTGCGGTCGGCTACATGAATCCCTTTTCTTCCCTTCCACTCTAATAAGAGATGCATCCTCTTTAAGGTAAACAAATTCCATATCGTTTTCACAAGATTAACCAAAGTTCATTTAGGTTTACACCTGCCTAGCAAGCTCCTTTAACTAGAATCATATAACTCCTAACTAGCACATCTATTGGTCTCCACAACTTTGATGCACAATGAATGTAGTAACTCTTCATAATGATTTTATGTAAAGAAGACAAAATAAAACAATGCGAAGAACAAAGACATTTCTTTACTCACGTATGTTGATGAAGGAAGTAACGAACATAATCAGAGACAACTTGGGAATCTGCAGCCTGCAAAAGCATTATAAACTTGTTACTGGTTTGCAGAAAAAGATTCAAGGATATGGATGCGAAAAGCCAAAACACGCAAAGTTCACAACCATGCATAAATTCATGGCTTATTCAGTTGGATGCATCCATTATTAACTATTCATAAAATGGTGAACGGGTTTCTATTCTGTCCACATCTTTCACGTCCAAACTAATGCATATAACTGACCTACCCTTAAAAGCTAGTTGTTTGACACCACACAAAATTCAATTTCTTAGTTCTTACATAAACAATTTTGTATGTGGTCTTTTCTTGCATTCAATAATCATACAAGGCCAATGTTTTTACTTTTAACCACCAAAAAACCTGAGTCCATATTTACAGTAAGACCACAGCTTCCGCACCCCACTCCAGCGTGAAGTAGGAGCCATAACATGAGAAATGGCGTAGCAGGAATAATGCAGTATTTTATCAACCTTCATTAGAAGTAGATGTATTCAACTATATCGTTGGCAAGACAAAAATAGACAATCTTTTATTTCAGAATGGAGAATAAGATTGTATACTACGAACGGTAGCATTTGAAAGAAGAAGCGAGAAACAGGCCGCTATATTCGAGATACACGAGAGGGGAGAATAGATTCTTGGATTCAAGGCAATAACTTTCCATGATGGTAGAACTTGGATATAAACAAATAGAAAAATGATGCAATCACTGTATCACCAGCATCACCAATGAAGATATAAGGATTATCTCTAGGTCTGTCAATGTAACTTGTTAACCGGATAATGTGATCAGAATAGGGGTGTTAACGAATAACGAGCTGAGGTATTCGCGAGCCGACTAGATCTCGTCTCTCGTGAGCCAATGTTGGAGCTTGAGAGCACAAGCTCAAGCCTAAGAATATGGTCGTTATATAAACAAGCCAGAGCTTAGAGGTATTTGGATCGTTTTACTTATGTACCGGTATAAAAAGAAATACCTTACAACTAGAACACACTTCCAATTGTTATGAAATCCATATAAGCACTTACAACTTGGTATTAAACTTACTTACCTACATTTTTGGTTTGGACAAAGCTTATGAGCTCATAAACAATCTCAATTTTGGCTTAAGCTTGTATTTAAGAGAGTGGCTAGCGAGCCAAGCCCGAGCTTGCGAATTTTATTGAGTGCCGGGCTTGACCTCAATTTTAGGCTCGTCTAAAAGAACGAGCTCTACTTCTCCTAAGAGAATAGAGCTTTGAGCGAGACTGATGCATATAAGCCCTACTTGCCTACCAACTAGAATAATGTTACATGGTGACACTATATATAAAAGTAGAACCTTTAACAAAATTCCAATCAAAAGACTCTCTGACATAAAGGTTCTTCTTTCTTTGTTATATCAAATTATCAATATATTAATACTAATTACCCTCCAATTTGTATGCTGGTCCTTTATCAACGTTCAATAGAAGTAGATGTATTCAACATATATTGTTGGCAAGACAAAAATTGACGATCTTTTATTTCAGCATGGAGAATAAGATTGTATAATACGGACAGAAGAATTTCAAAGAAGCAGCGAGAAACAGACCGCTATATTCGAGATACACGAGAGGGGAAAATAGATTCTTGGATTCAAGGCAATACAAAATATACTAACTTTCCATGATGGTAGAACTTGGATACAAACAAATAGAAAAAAGGATGCATCCACTGTATCACCAGCATCACCAATGAAGATATAAGGATTATCACTAGGTCTGTCAATGTTACTCGTTAACCCGATAATGTGATCTGAATAGGGCTGTTAACGAATAACGAGCTGACCTATTCGCAAGCCGGCTAGAGCTCAGCTCTCGTGAGCCAAGGTTTTTGAGCTCGGGAGCACAAGCTCAAGCCTAAGAATATGGTCGTTAGATAAAAAGCCAGAGCTTAAGGTATTTGGATCGTTTTATTTATATACCTACATAAAAGAAATATCTTACAACTAGAACACACTTCCAACTTGTTATGAAATTCATATAAACATTTACAACTTGGTATTAAGTTTAATTAGCTACATTTTTTTATTTAGACAAAGCCCATGAGCTCATAAACAAGCTCAATTTTGGAATTTGGCTTAAGCTTGTATTTAGAAGTGGCTAGCGAGCCAAGCCCGAGTCGTGAATTTTATTGAAAGTTGGCTTGACCTCAATTTTAGGTCCGTCTAAAAGATTGAGCTCTCCTTCTCCTAAGAGAACCGAGCACTACTTCTCCTAAGAGAATCGTGTAGTGTCCGTCCCAACACCGTGCCCTATTCCTCATTCGCGAGGAGCGCGGTTAAGAAACATTGTCACTATCGATTGATCGGGACCGATTGAATTAAGATCATTTCCTCGTTATGAAATGGCTTCTTCGGAATCAAGTCTTATATCAGCTGGTTGTGTCCCGAGGAAAGACTCTGCGGCTGAGGCTCGAGAGATCTCTCCGTTGCCTGATTTTTCATGTTGCATTTGCTTCTTTCGTTTTATGAATGCATTTTCGTGAATATTTTCGATGAATTTCATTGCTTGCATTCTTCGAGCTCCGCATTTCATATCGAACTCGGAATAGAAGAAAAAAAGTGTTGATTCGTTGCTTATACGATTTCAGGTGATCGCGTAGGCGCCGTTTAGCGCAACCGTCCTCTTTCCTCTCGTCTCAAGTAAATCTAGGTGAGTGGCTGACCCTTCTCCTCTTTAACCCTCATGTTCTAAAATCAGTCAATGATATCAATACAAATAAATTGTTAGATGTATATACACAGACACAAAGGCTTATTTTCATAGAACTGTTGCATGCTTTATCAATGATATCAATACAAATAAATTGTTAGATGTATATACACAGACACAAAGGCTTATTTTCATAGAACTGTTGCATGCTTTATTTGCATACACATGCTATAGAGTGTTATATGCTTATCTTTACATATATGTCGTAGAATTGTGTTAAGCAAAGATTGATGCTATGAATATATATTGCAACGATAAGGCGGGATACATTAAAATTGGTTGAGTTCTCACGAAGTTTATAAACCATGCTCGAGTAACTTAGTTTTGCACGGTCATGGACAACTTGTGCACAAGGGTTAGGTTCTTCGAACAGTATCTCGGGGCCACGGGACGGCTTCGGCCTAGGAGAAACCTGGATAGTTGTGCTGGGTGTTAGCACGGGTCATTCGAAAAACTTCCAGTGGGCTCGCAACCGCGCTGGAAGGATCGCCGTCTAAACGAAGCTATAACGTCCAGGATGGCTAGACTTGCCAATGACCTTCACATATACACACAACATATACACACAGTTCTTTTAGCTATGATAACAAGTTGACAGGAAAGAACATGGTATGTTTACACTACAACGGCACGCTCTGCCGTGGGTAAGCTTCATAGTAGTTTACATTGCTTATGCCTTATCAGTTGTTTACATAAAATTTACTAGGATGGCTAGAAAGATCATCAATTATATCATATAATTTTTTTGAACCAAATAAGAGCATGGACTTTAATTAGCCACCCACCAGTAAATGGCAATGTATTGATCCTCGCTCTCCGAAGATGCTACGAATCAGCAAGTGGCGTGCCACCTAGCAAGGCGACGTTCGTGTGTTTTGAAGCCTCGTCCGTGTACCGAAGGCTTGTTTCAATCTTTTTGAAGACTCTGTATTTCAGTTCAAAGAAGATTGGCTCGACTCCCCTCGATAGTAGGTGTTTCAAATGTTTTGGTTGTATAAAAGGGGAATGTAATGTATGGAATGACTATCTCATCAGCGTTCATTTTATATTTGAGTCATGTTGTAAGCCCACACGGCAACTATTGTAATAGAGTCTTGTAAATGATGTTCATTATCAATGAAGTAAATTTTTTCTGTTTTAAATGTGTTGTTCAATTTCTCTGCGTACTCTATTAGATGTTGTGTTTCGGATAACCTTGTGAATAGCCTTGTGCGAGCGCAACTTAGGCTCACACGACATCACGCCTGGAAGACGACTATCGATTCTTCGAAATCGGGACATGACAAATTAAGCTCTGAGCGAGACCGATGCCTATAAGCCCTACTTGCCTACTAATTAGAATAATGTTACATGGTGACACTATATATTAAAGTAGAACATTTAACAAAATTCAATCAATAGACTATATGACATAAAGGTCCTTCTTTCTTTGTTATATCAATATATTATTACTAATTACCCTCCAATTTGTATACTGGTCCTTTATCAACCTTCAACACTCATAGAAGGCCAACCTAATCTCCACCAATCACATTGAATTGTGTCCATATTTACAGCAATATAGTATCTTACGCACCCCGCCAAGAATTAGGACAGACACAAGCAAGCCACCCAAGTAACCCTAGAAAAGCATTTCTTCTTATAGTTATTATAATACAGTAATTACATAGGGAGGGATTGGTATAGCTTATCTTTTTTAGATGCACTCTATAAAACGCATTTGGTAAAAGCTACTCCAAATTATTTTTGCGAAGTTGCAGCTTTTCAGAGCATTGGGGAGGTTCCTTCAGGATTTGCTTCAACTTATCACGTGTTTTTAACAAAAGCATCCCTCTAGTTGTTTTTTTTTTAAATTCCATGTCTTATGCTTACCTTTTTTAGTACTACATGTCCAGTTTGTTAATTTTCAACAATTTCAGCATTGAAAAGCAGGTTTTTTAACTTTTTCCTAGACATGTTATTGCTTTTTTACAACAGTTTGCATCTTGTTACCAAACAGGTTTGATCAACAGCTTACGACAGCATCTTATTACGTCAAACAGTAGGAGATGTAACATGAGAACTGCAATAGCAGGAATATTGTAGAAACATAAAATACTTAAATAGATGGTTGGCAAGACAAAAACAGACCATCTTGTATTTCAGAAGGAGAATAAGATTGTATAACAATTGGACAGAAGCATTTCAATGAACGGAGAAACAGGTTGCTATATTGATGCACGAGAAGGTGGAGAATAAAATTCTTGGATGCAAGGCGGTACAAAATTTACAAATTTTACATGTTGGTTGGACTTGGATACAAACAAATAGAAAAGGGTCCATTCACTGAAGCACCACTGTCAACAAATAAGATACAAGGATTGCCTCTAAGGCTGTCAATGTTAACTGTTAACCCGATTATGTGATCCGAAATAGCTCCATATACAACAACATGAAATCATAACCTGACCTGAATCTGATTAGATCGAAAAAGACTTCAACTCACACCAGAATCTGAACCCAATTAGACTATAGGGTTCAAGTCTGGATATTACATAATTCCAACCTGAACCCTACATATTGAAGCCCTAATTGCTTACTAACCAGAATAATGTTACACGGTAACACGCACTATAAAATAGAACATTCAATAAAATTCCAATCAATAGATAACAGAAAGGTTCTTCTTTATTATTAATATATTAGTATTTAGTACTAATTGCCCTCTATTTTTCTATATGGTGGTCCTTTATCGACCTTCAACCCCCGTAGAGAGCCAACATAATCTACACCAACAATATGGATTTGCTTCCATATTTATAGCAATGGTGCATTTACGCACCCTAGTAACCCAAAAAAAAAACATTTTCTTCTTAGATATAATACAGTAGTTACTTAGGGTATGTTTGGTACATCTAACTTATCTTTTCTAAGACGCACCACATAAATGTGTCTGGTAAAAGCTACTACTAATTATTTATTATTTTCAAAAACTAGCTTCTTTTTTTGAAAGCATTGGGAGGTTCCTTTCAGAAGTTGCTTTAGCTTGTCATGCAAGGTTCTAAACGGCGGTAGGCGGGTGCGCAGCGGAGAGAGTTCGCCTACCGCCTAGGCGCCGTCTAGACGGCCGATACATTTTTTACTATTTTACTGCTATTTTTTTTTTGCATAATATGCATATTTTAAGGGTGTTCCATAAATAACTAAGTTGTAGAACGAAGATTTATATAGTTTTAGTTTGTAAAAGTGAAACATAGGCCCATAATGGTTACAAAACCTTTTTTGGCCAAAATATCTTGTTAGGTAGTGCTCCGCCTAGGCGCTCGCTTACGCCGCCTCACCTCCGCCTAGGCCGCCTAATCCACCGTCTACCAAAAAGCGGTGCGGAGAGAGACCGCCTAGGCGGCCGCCATTTAGGACACTGTTGTCATGACAGTGAAAAGCAGGGGGGTTTTACCAAACGCACATTGATTTTGACAATAGCTTTCAGGATGTAGCAACCTACCACAGCAACTTACAAAAGCAGCTTAAGAGAGAAACTTTTGATAAGCTTCAGCAAAGCCTAAGCCAGGCCAACCTAACAGAATTATGCCCGTATCTACAGAAGCATGATATAAACAAACAAAAAATCACTATACACATACTCTTCGACTATAAAGGAAACAAATTTACCGATCCGGAGCGGCAGACGTAGACGTTGTCGGTGAGCTGAGTGATCTTGTCGGAAGCGCGGTTCGCGACGTACATGCCTAAGACAAAAAAATTACGTAAGAAACATCGAAACTGCTAATTAAGCACGGATTGAACAATGACGGGTCGGATCGAACCGGTGCTGGTCCTGGAGTCGGCGCCGAGGACGACACCGCCGTCGTAGGTGACGCCGATGATGGTGGTCCCCATCGAGTGCGGAGCGTTCAGGTCCATATTGTCCATGGAGCCGAGGAATTCGAAGAAGAAGAAACCCTAACCCTAATTTTGGTTCAGTGGCAGAAATTTGGGAGATCGGGACTTTTTGTTGAGAGAAACCCACCTTCCCCTTCTCCAAGAAAGACTGATGTGATGGATGGTCACGTGACGGATTTCGTTTGGACCCGTTTGTATATTGGGTTTGGCTTGACAATGAAGTCCATCCGAAACGATATGAGCACACGATTTAACTAAAATCGTGTGCAGAGAGACACGATTTAATTAAATTCGTATGTACTGAATTAAAAAAATAAAAAAGAAAAATTTTAACTGGCATTTTACTTTTTTTAGGCTTAATTGTACTTTGCTACCCTCAACTATTCTGCTTTTTCAACTTGATACCCTAAACTTTTTTTGGTAACAAGTTGATACCCAAAAAAAATTTGGGACGAAAATACCCCTGCTCAAATATTAAAATTACTCCCCTCCCCCCAACCCCCTCTCCCCCACTCCGGCTATCCTCTCACTCCCGCTCCGCCTCCCCTCCGGCCAACCCCCCACCCCCACCGCTACAGCAGCAGCAGCCGTCATTATTTCTGCTATCATTTTTTTTAAATTTCAGTTTTATATTTTAGATGCTCTTTCTGCAATTTGTTGGATGTCTCTGATGATCTTCTACAATTTGTGATTTGGATGTCACTGATGCTGCAGAGTTTGTCTTAGCCTCGATGTTGGTGCCGGCCATGGCCGAGGCCTAGTGACGGTGCTATCAACCAACAGTCTGGTGTTCGTGTCAGACTTTTCGTCAAACAACTACAAGGCAGCAGATGGTCGCAATTAAGCTCTTCAAAAACTTCCCATGGAGATGGAAACCTCCTCCTCTCTTCCTCCTCTGCTATCTCCACCAAACTCCGCACGCACGCACCCCGCCCACCTTCGCCCACCTCTGCCAAAGCGGGCCCCTCCACTCCGCCGTGGCCTTCCTCCCCTCCCTCGACCCCGCCTCCGTGGACCCCACCGCCTACCTCCACCTCATACGCCTCGTCGTCACCTCCAACTCCCCCAGCTCCGGCCGCTCGATCCACCGCCACCTTACATCCGACGGCCGTCGGCCCATCCGATGGCGCCGGAAGCGGGAGGGGGTTTGGCCGGACGTGGGAGAGGGGGGTGGCCGGAGGGGAGGCGGAGCGGGAGGGTGGGGTGGCCGGAGTGGGGGAGGAGGGAGAGGGGAGAAGGGAAGAGGGAAGGGATAAGGGCATTTTGGGATTTTTGAGAAAATTAGGTATCAAGTTGAAAAAAAATAATAGTTGAGGTATCAACTTGTTACAAAAAAAAGTTTAGGGTATCAAGTTGAAAAAGCGGAATAGTTGAGGGTAGCAAAGTGCAATTAAGCCTTTTTTTTATCATATTTACCCCACACAAGTACAATAATATAAGGTACCCTCCACTTTTGACGGAAACCGCCCGCAATTCATGGTCAATCCTTTTAACCAATTTTTTTGACCAAAATATTCCCGTCTTCTTTCCCGTGTTCCCCTATTTTCCGTGGTTGCCCCCCTCCCCGCCGCCGGCTTTTGCTCCCCCCTCCTCTCTCCTCCCCATCACCACCACCGCCGTCACCAGCACCATCACCACCATCATCACCACCACCTTCACGCCGCCCTCTGCGACCCCCTCCGCACACCCCCGCCCCCTCCGCGCCACCGTCCGTGCAGCCCCCTCCGCCCCCCCCCCCCCCCCCTCCCCCTCCACGCTACCGTCCGCGTAGCCCCCTCCACCCCCCTCCCGATGTTGTCGTCGCTGTTGCTGCTACGGGGGCGGCGGTGGGGGTAGGGCTCCGGTGGCGCGGAGGGAGAGGGGGGGGACAGAGGGGGTCGCAGAGGGCGGCGTGAAGGTGGTGGTGATGATGGTGGTGGTGGTGGTGGTGATGATGGTGGTGATGGTGCTGGTGATGGTAGTGGTGGTGATGGGGAGGAGAGAGGAGGGGGGAGCGGAGGCACGCCGACGGCGGGGAGGAGGGCAGCCACAGAAAATAGGGAGACGCAGGAAAGAAGACGGAGGTATTTTGGTCAAAAAAATTGGTCAAAGGGGTTGATTGTGAGTTGGGAACGATTTCCGTCAAAAGTGGGAGGTATCTTACATTATTGTAATTGTGTGGGGTGCACCGTAAATATGGTAAAAAAAAGTGGGATGTCAGTCAAAATTTTTCAACAAAAAAAAAATTAAAATTAAAATTTTTAAAAAATTTAAAGAAAAAAAGTCCATCAAGGTCTGGTTTGCGATTATTGCTGCTTTTAGAAAAGCAGCAGCAGAAGCTGCTAGCTTGACAGCAGTCAATTTTGATAATGTTATTATAAAATTGAACTGATTTTTCAGTAATAAAGAAAAATAAAGAAAGTAAATAACTGCTGTTACAAGACAAATTGGAAAAGAAAAAAAAAAGGTTAGCTAACAAACTGAATCATCATTTGGTTAATTACAGTTTCCTGGACAGCCATTCCACCTGCAATTGCAAAGTATTTGCACAAAAGCCTTAGTCGTAGATTTCACTTATCAATAATGGAAGTCTCAAGTTTCTGAAATACATGCAATTTAGTATGTAACAACTAGAGCTGTCAAGTGGGTCGGACCGGACCGGCACAAAATTTGGGTGGTCCGGACCTCTTGGGCCCATGAACTGTAACGGACCGGGCCGGTCCGGACTAAGGGTAAAAAAATTCGACCCAATCCGACACGTAACCCACGACACGGTGGACTTTAGGTCGGGTCGGACCGTGTCATGCCGGATCTTGATTGACACGTGACGACTTAAATGGCCGGTGGGAATACGAGCTTGCATCTGAAGCCCGTGGTCATAGAGTAAGAAAATAACTAATGTTTAAGGGATATGGATTAATATGTAGTTGTGCTCTCTGGTTGAAGAGGAGAAATTTGACTTCCCACGTCCCAACAGTACCAAAAACTCAACTTTTAACCGAAACACCAAACTCTGATAGCTTAATAGCTTATTTCAAAATACCATCGTGTAAGCTCAGACCCCACAGTATCCCAAGTCATAAGGTTTCAAATAAACACAATTTACACCAAACCTACATATAGTGAATTTCAAATCGAATTTTTTTACACAGGGGATAAAATTTGTCCTATTTACAAAAAAAAGGGACAGTTTAAAAAAAAATTATGAAAAAGGGAACAAGACGCCATTAGTGATGTCGTCCGGAAAAAAAAATAAATCGAAACACATTCCAAAACGACATCACTGATGGCGCCCCATGTTGCCCCCCACCACCGGGCGCCATCAGCAATGTCACATCCAGTGGGTTGTCGCAATCAGTTTTGTACATCAATTAACCAACTGTTTTGCTCAACCCAAAATCAAGAGCCTTCTTAACGAAGAATGTTGTTTGTTTCTTTTGTGATTGATATCAGGAAACTGCATATCAATCTCTGTCAACCAAGTCGAAGAAGAAAAAGTAGAATCGAGTACTTTTTTTACAAGGACCGATGAGCTGCAATTTGTAAGTGCAGTTAATTGATGGCAACAACATAGATGGCGCCCCACTGGGTGCGACATTGCTGATGGCGCCCGGTGGTGGGGGGGCACATGGGGCGCCATCAGTGATGTCGTCTTGGGGTGGGTTTCGATTTTTTTTTTGGGGACAACATCACTAATGGCGTCCTGTCCCCTCTTTTATAATTTTTTCAAACTCGTCCCTTGTTTTGTAAATAAGACAAATTCTATTCCCCTGTGTAAATTTTTCCTATTTCAAATAAGCATAAACACCCTAAGTACTTCATTCTTATATATTTGGGTGGGTCGGACCGGACTTCGGGCCGGACTGGGCTTATCTTATGGACCAATATACGTGGCCCGGCACAACCCAATATATGGGGCCGGGCCAGACTTCGAGCCGGCACATGGGCCAATTTTTTGGGTCGAGCTCGTGCTAGATCGGGTCGGCCTGGCCCAATTGACAGGTCTAGTAACAACTAACAAAAAAAAATCTGAATTGACTCCCCAACTGAACAATTCTTGTACTGCAATTTCACCAGGTACTAACATTCTATCTTTACATTCTCCAAGAAATAAAGGAACGTACCAGATCTTAGAAGAAAATAAATTCCTGCAAAACTTTATGATATGACCAATAATGACAAAAATAACTACTTTTAGCTGAAAATGAACAAATAATGCTTCAATGTTCTATTATGATGCATCTAGCCATCAAAGTTAACCTTGAAGATGAAAAGCTATTCCACATAAGGAATTAATGAAAACCAGGTCCATAATGCCAAAAGAATGCAGGTTACTAGCGCCAGGCAAGCATTTCTCAGGGGAAAAATTACAAAGCAAGGCAAAAACATAAATGATAAACAACTTCCTGATAACTCATCACAACCACTCAAAGAAACTTCAAAAAGCGACGACAAACGTCATACACAAGCTGGCATGCGTTCGTCAACAAATGCTTAAGGTTTGAAGTGAAGAAAGTAGCAACACAATCTCAATTATAGTACAAATCTAATCACAAAATCAAGTTACAGATCTGAGCCTGTGATCAAACCATCATAACTTGCACAAAGAAAATGTCTACTTCAGTGTTCAATACTTCAGTGTCAGAGTATCTAAAATTCGATAACCAACAAGCAAGGGTACACTATAATTCCATTTCCAACAATGTACACACATTCGTCTCCACTCAGAGACATCATATCAACACAGTTTTCAGTAAGCTCAATCCTGCACATGAAAAACATTGCAACAAAGATATTTATAGTACCGCGAAGTTTTTAACATCAACTTCAATATCCTCCATACACAACAAGATTCAACAACAAACTACATATCGAGTTGATAGTTCAACGACAAACACATTCCAACAGTCACAAGACGGACAAAGTTCTACAGCAGTTCAGACAAAGGCAGCCAAACACTAAAGCTAATTCCATAACTAGGTGGTTAGGCTTTTTCTTTTTCAGTTCACAAGCAACTGGGAAGCCGCAGCCTGCTCCTGCTGCTGCTGGTAGTTGAGGGGCCTCCTGAAGAGCATGATATGCAGCTCCGGGCGATGGATCGCGTAGTGAACCCACCCCCTGCTCTGCTGAACCCCGATCGCACGCCACTCATTCTACATTGAAAAGGAATATGTGAACAGCTAGATGATATTCCATTAAAACATCTAAAACAAAGGGATAATAACATAGGAGTAAACATCAATTAACATTGTATTTCTATAATTCACTCAAATAATCTCACAATTCCATTCAAATAATAAGCTAGGGCACACGAAAAATCAGTGTCATGACAGAGTCGCATACTGTCAGATAGGACACGACTCAAACACTCAAAAATACACTAAGCCACATCAAAATACATGATTTTTGTGTCACCGTACCTTCATTGTGTCATGTCTCAATTGTGTCCATAAGACTTATTATAATAAATAACAAAAGCCAACTTATTATAATAAGTTAGGGCACACTAGAAATCAGTTTAGTGTCAGTGCCACATACTGTTAGACACATCAAACACCAAAATAATCAAGGACATGTCAATATACATGTTGTCTATGTTAACATACCTTCATTGTAGCGTGTCTTAATTGTGTCCTTACAACTTATTATAATAAATCAGAGAAACCATCATAGCATGGTTCTTTCCTCCAGTTTTTTCTTTTTCTTTTTTTTTTTAAAAACCAAAGCCCGTGGACTCACCTAGCCGGCTTTGGTCCGGGGGCCGTGGACAAACACCACCGAGCCGCCCCCGTTGGGACTCGATCTTAAGACCTCCCCCCAACATGTCAACGGTCTTACCGCTAGACCGCGTGCCATTGGCTCTTCCCTCCGGTTTGAATATGTGAGAGTCTATTGAGGGTCTACTTGGATTGAGGGGGGAAAAATAAGCAGAGTTAAGTGAGGTTAAATGAGGGGGAGTAGAGTCAATACATAGAACCTTGTTTAGATTGGAGGGAGAGGTAAGTGGACTCTTGCTTGGAATGGAAGTTTTGAGTGAGAGGATGATTAATAAAAATATGATAGTTACCAAAATAATCTTATTACATATGTCATAAAATTAAATTTGATTGCAATTTTAATTAAAACTTGTTAAAATATCTTCACAAATTAGCAAGCTACGGATTAACATGTTGAAAACAAGAAGAAGAAAAAAAATGGAGAGAGAAAACTCATAACATTTGATAAAACAAATAAGGGGTATTAATAACTTTTTAAACAAAACCCCTCAATCCCTCTCGTTAACTCTCCGATTTGGAGAGTTAAAAAATGAGCAAAAGATGGTGAAATAAACCCTAATATATCCTCTATAACCCTCCCTCGTAAATCTCCACCCTCAAACCAAGTATAGTTTTATTTTTTCCTCACTTAACTCTCTTAACCCTCAATCCAAGCGGACCCTGAAAGTGGCTTAAAAATGTCATTTTCATTGCAACTGACAGTTGGTGTAGGCAGTTTCAGTGTCCGGATATCTCTTGCAACTCCATTGTAAGTGGTTGTAATATGACATTTCATTGCAACTAAAAATGTTATTTCTTCGTTTTCAGTTGCAGGAGAAATGAATTACAACTCTATTACAAGTTACTATGCTCTTTACTTTTTAAATTCTAACTTACACTTTCATGTTGTCATCCAAACAAAATGGTTTGAAGCTCATCACTTGCAGGAGAAAAAGAACTATGTATCAAAACATATTTTGGAAATACATTCACTTCCATTGCAAGTACACTGCATTACAACATGTTGAAAGTGACTTTCACACTTTCGATGAGTGTCGAACTCGAGTGACCCTTGTGGTTACAGGGAAGAGGAATAAGACCATGGCTGGGTGGCGGAAGATCAGTGGATCGAGCCACGGGGGCATATTATTCCTTCCATTATAAAAATGGTGAGAGTTGGGGACAATGGGCCCAAAATGCATGCAATGTAGCGTGCACGAAGTCCTGTGTGTAACAACTGACATCTCAAAAAAAAAAAACACAGCCCCTAATCCAAGTTAAAACATCATTTGATACAATAATACAAGTAAACTCTAATATTGATAGGGAACCGCAAGTTACCAAATTAATTCCCCATTATTCCAAGGAAACCCTACAATCAAGGGATTCTATTGAAAAAATTATTTCAAGAAAATACCAAATAAATTACTATCGCCCTTCCCTAGCACAATTTTGATTCCACATTTCTATTCCATCAATCAATAACTAAAAACCAAGAAAACCCCCTAGAATCATGAATAATAATAATAATAATAATAATAAATCCACATACGAAGAAAATATCAGAAAAGAAGACATCTTTATTGCAATCGAGAAAACCCTAGTGCAAGGGAAATCACCTCGGAGAGGAGGCGATT
Source organism: Iris pallida (assembly GCA_029216955.1). Classification (NCBI taxonomy): domain Eukaryota; kingdom Viridiplantae; phylum Streptophyta; class Magnoliopsida; order Asparagales; family Iridaceae; genus Iris; species Iris pallida. The sequence goes on along the minus strand of JANAVB010024997.1, from coordinate 11,234,275 downwards.
CTTCGGGAGCATCTTCGCCACTTCCGGGGGAAGAACCACATGCCTACAAAAACCCAAAAAAGAAAAGAAAAAAAAGGAACCAACTTTTCACATGTCAAATTATTAGGGTTATGGTTTCTCCAAAAGAAAATGGCGGAAGAAATAGAAAGAACGGTACCTATACTCATAGACGTCGTCGAAGTACTTCTCGGAGTACTGGATCTGACCCATTTTGGAGCTCGATCGACCCTCTGCAGCGGATAAATTGACCTAAATTTTGTGGGGAAGAGGCAAATCTCCAGACCCTCGAGAGAGAGAGAGGAGATGATTTGTTGGGGCTTTTTTAGAATGTGATTGGAATATGAGGGCTTTTATGGAATTTGCAAGGGGAGAAGAGATGCTTCTTTGTTTTCTGTTTGAATTTTGAATATTAGAAATTAAAGAAAAAGTGCGGGTTTTTTTTTTTTCTTTTTTTTTGTTGGGTTTTTTTTGGGTGAGGTTTGGGGGTGATTAGAGCGGGATTTTTTTAATTTTAAATTGGGACATAATTTTTTGACCAATAATATTGCCAGTGTTCGGTCCTGATTGGTCGGACCAAATTTGCTGACGTCATCCTCCCCCTGCTAACATAGGCAATAAAGTTCGGACCAACCAGGCCCGGACACCTGTCACGCGGCTTACACCACGGTCTGTAAGGCGGTGTTGTATTTTGACATTACTTAATTTTTTTAAATGTTGATTAAGAATTGTCTCCTTAAAAGTTATCTTCCATGCTTGACTTGCAATAGTGGTCGACCGATTTTCTAAAGTTGACAACATAAAAGACTTTTTGATAATGGCTTTCAAAAGATAACTTTTTGATAATAACCACACAATTGCTTTTAAAAAATAAATATTTGACATCCTAAACTTTAGTTTCAGACCAACAACTTCCAAGTCATACCCTCCGTCAATCATGAATTAATTTTTCTGTTTCAACAAAAATAGATAATAATTTTTTTACCAAATTATCCCTAAGATATCAAGTTAAAATTTAGCCTTAAGAAAAACGGTCAAACTTAAACCGATTTTCTAAAAGATATTTTTTAAGCAATTGTACCAAACAACTACGAGACTGGTTTTGAAAAAAATAAGCAGAAGCAACCATGGTAAAGGGTTGCTTATTGTCACCCGAAAAAGCTTTTTGGTGATGAGACGAACATAAAATAAAAAATTAAAGTTTAATTTTCGGACAACTTTTGAAAGAAAAATCTAAGAAACCTAAGATATCCCAATTGACGCATGGCAAGAACATTTTATGATATGTTTGGTTGACTGAAACTCACATGAAATTGATGTCATTTCTCATGTTTTTTTCCGCAATTTTTTTAAATAATAACTAACGAGAAGGGGAAGGAAGAGGGTCGAATTAGGTTCATCGAGTTCCTTGGCCTCATTCACTTTGATTTATTTATTTTTCCAAATAAAAGTCGAGCTCCAAATAAACATAAGAAATCAAGAAACTCATGGAACTTGCAGTAGGCACAATGCATATTAACTTCCCAACCACAAGAAGTTCGAAGCAAAACCCTGACTTTCGATGGAAGTCAGAAGTGTACACCAGATTACAGAACTTTTAGCACTAACAAGAACCCATTATAATCACACAAACATACACCATATGGTGTCCCTACTGGAAAACAAATTTAAGTGGCATCAGAGAAAATCTAGTGTATAGATAGAACATTCAGTTCCAGATTTGAGATATTGGTATTTTCTAAAACCAGAAAGTAAATCAGGATACAAAACCCTGACTTTCTACGGAAATCAGTGGCTTGGATTTGACCCTGCTAAGGATTTACAGGGGAAAACTGCCTGGACGAAGTCCAAGAAGCGCTTCGAGTAGTACCGGGGATGCACTGCGGAGATGGAGAGATGGTCGAACTTGAGAGACTTGTACGCGTGCTCAATTCTCTTGCCCACGTTGTAGTCCTGCAGTATATCGATGATCCCAAGGTAGATCACCACGTCGTACACCTCGTGGAACATCTGGGTTCCGTCGTTTGAAGGGATGTGCTCTGCCCTCGCTGGCATGTTAACTCCGAGTTGGATTTGAAGCCTGGTAAACAATATCCGGTAGAATAAGATATAACGTATCGACAAACTTCCAACTTTGTACACTACTTGCACTCCTGAGGTTAGAAGATGAACCACAGTTTAACACCACCAAAAATAATAATTTGACTCGGGACAATATTTAATATGGAAAAAGACCAATGTTTTAGCTATGTTGGACCTTAGAAGCCAGAAGCAGTGGCGGTCGCGGGGAGGGCGACACTAAGAGTCTAAAGTTGAGAGCGTGCACTAATAATTTTTTTAATTTTTATTAATTATTATTATCAAAATTTATAGATATCTTAATATTTATTTGTATTTATAAAATTCAGTTCAAAGTTACAGAGAGATCATTCGCATGGTGATGGTGATGTTTATGATGTCAAGATAAGTAATCCTTAGTTTTTTGTTACTTTGATGAATGTGTATCAAAAACAATCTTTCTTTCCAAAAAAATTGTCCTCTTTTAAAATTCTGGACCATATTATGGGAAGCGCTCATGTCGTCGGAGAAACACGCTCCCGTCGTCAGAAAAAAGAGCTCATGTGTCGCTCCTAAGTAAGAACCGCTGAATCACGGTTCTTACAGAGATTCGTTAGCCTCCTAGGAGATTCTGGCTTCTAAGTGTTGGACGGAGACGGAAAAATAGTGTGCTACCCGGATCCGTCTGTAACCATGTCCGTATAGTACCATGTAGTTGAATGCATATTTTACCTATCCAGACGTGTACATATTTGTGCAACAACAGTGTTTCAGAAAAGAATTCAAATCACAAGTGCAAAAGTTAGTAGTTCGATCTCTGACACGGGGAGCACAACGATTATTGTCACACATGCAAGGGTTGAAAGAGTATGGAAACTCACCTGGCACCAGGAAGTAGAAGATCCACTTCTTCATCACCAGCAGCTGATGCTCTCAAGCGGCTACCTCTTATATGAGGGCCAACGACAACACTGTTCTTGTCGCTTCCCCGAGGAATCAATACAAGGCCTTGTGGGAAGTTAGAAATCTCATCCTCTTGGACATCTGTAATCCGACAGGCACTAAAGCAATAAATTACTTTATTCTGTTTAATGAATTTAATATTATGAAGTGGGCAAATTTCTTAACCTACGTTGCAGTTGCAACGATACAACAGAATGTAGACACGGGGACACAGACAGATCTTGTGTTGGTGTGTCAGTGCCACATAAGACTATAACACAAGACTGGCATGTTTACCCCTTCTAACCATCAGAAGCATAATCAAATAACTTTGCGCAGAATAGGTTCAAGTAAGATGAACCGGTTTATGCAAGAAACTTACATTTTCTTGTGAATCTCAATTACATGAAAAGTGAATTGATTTGACTTCAATGAAGTATTACATATATTAAGCGGCATAAAGTATGAAGATTAAAAAAAAATACTGATCTCTTCTGGTACTAAAAATAGCAAGCTGGCTTAGGCACTTGCACAAACATGTGTACTCCCCAATAATGGATATCCGAAGATAAAAGAACTGATATTTCAGATATTCCTGACACCTGGTATATTATGACTGATTCACTTCAAAAAATCTGTTTCAATGTGGCTTTCTAACGCCTTACGGATGACAAAATATCTTGATAGAAATTTTTATCGTCTTCCTTTATTAGAATTTGTCTTCGTCCATAAGAATTTCCAACGGAATAAACCCAAGAAATCAGACAACTCCTCAGAGAAAACTCATAACCGCAAAGACAAGAATTTGCGTGGTTCGGCCAAGATGCCTACTTCCACGGAAGAGGGTGATTCAGTTCCACTATGAAGAAGAAAAGAAATTACAATGATTCTCTCAACGCTTCTCTCCTTGCTCTCAAGAACTCTCTACCACAAAGATAAAGAAGAAACAAAAATCTCTCAAACTTTTGTGTTGAACTTATTCAACAATTTTAGCTCTCTTGTGTTGAACTTATTCAACAACTTTTATTGAGCACAATGAGATCCCAAACTCTTGTGTTGAACTTATTCAAAAACTTACATTGAGCACAATGAGGTATCTTGTGGAGAACCTTTAGGCCCCTTTATATAGCATGTCACGTGTCTATATATGGAAACCCAATCCTATGTAGACTTATATATTGGAAATTTATATATGAAAATCTAATCCTATGTAGGCTTATATATTGGAAATCTATATAAGAAAATCCAATCCTATGTAGACTTATATAATGGAAACCTATATATGGAAATCCAATATATGGGAAGTCCAATATATGGAACAAGTCAAAAATGAATGGTCATGGTCCTGTGCCTATTTTTGGACATTTTTCTTCAATTTTGGAGGGTACTCTTTGGTCGCATGAACATAATCTTTGTAACCCAAAAAAAAAGAAAAAAAAAAGAAAACTATCATTCAAGGTATATATTGTTACTGTTTTCACAAATTCCTCTCGCCAATAGATCCTTTAGTGCCAAAATAGAGGGCTTATACCTGGTTGAGGACAACCAGTTTAAAACTCCAGGCAACTTCCCAATGAAGCCTTCTCAACTATGTTGCAGAAATAAGATACAATCCCAGGCTTAGAGCCCCTGACAGGTACTTGTGTTAATCAATAAAGAATAACATAATGCCAGCTTAAAGCATGAACTCTCTTTTTCAACACTAAAACTTTAGATTATGGATCTAAAACCTTGAGACGAAGTTTGGAGAGAGGAGTAACTTATGGGCACAAAACATGCAAGGATGAGAAAGGAATAGCAAATACCTTCCCCTGAAAGGACTCTCAGACCATCTGCTGATGCTGTCAAACTTCTATGGAAAGATCCACCTGTATGCAGAATTTGGGGAGCTCGATAATGGACACCTAACAAAAGGCTATAATCCATTATATGATGTTTTTCCAAAAATTTACTATCAATCTCAATCTGCCTGCGAAAATATAATAATAGTCATGAAGTATCCCAAGAAATACAAAACATGCAAGAAAATAAGATTTGAAATGACGTGATGAATTTCAAAATTTAGATAATAACATAACGAGAAGAAAGCCTTTATTGCCAAACTTTTTTAGGTTGGCTACATCAATCCTTTCTTTCACTATAGCGGGCCATCTCAATAACACTAGCAAAATACCCAACGAGTCCATTGTTCGATCTAACCCTAGTTCTAGAAAATCCTACCACGATCCTATCACTCCTACGCAGTGTATTTGTCAGTCTCCACTTACTAACAAATAGAAGAAAAACTCTTATAACTGATCACACCAAGGCAAATTATAGGGAATGATCACGTCTGAGTTCAAACTAAAAAACAAAGCCTTTACACAAATTTTTTGAGATCAGCTGTTTGAATCCACTTCTTCCATTTTAGTTCTGTCAAGGGGCATGTCCTCAAAATTAATGGGAAACAAACAAAGATACATAAGATTTTTTTTAGAATAAATAATACATGTCATTTCATAGATGGCGATATTGAGAATGATGTCATGCATAAAATCAAAACATCATTGTTGAAATGAAGGAGTGTTTCTGAAGTACTTTGTGATAGCAAGACACCTCTGAGGTTGAAAGAAAATTATACAAGACTACTCTAAGACGAGACATGCTTTATGTATCATATTATTAGGAAATTATAACAAGTCCATAAAGTTAGTGTAGTCGAAATAAGAATGCTAAGATACATGAGTGAAAATACATTAAAAGATAAGTAATGAGTGTATCCATGGAAAGTTAGAGGTGACATCAATTGAGGACAAGATGAGAGAAAATCGATTTGAGTGGTTTGGACATGTGCAACGCATACGAATAGATACTCCAGTAAGAAGGATCGATAAAACAATAGTTTATGGAGCCGCTAGGACTAGAGGTAGGCCCAGATGAACATGCTTTGAAGTGTCAAAGAAGATATGCACAGGGCCGGCACTGAGCTGATGGAGGGCCGAGGCAAAACTTTCAAAATGGGTCTCCCATACATAATGTAAAAAAAAAGTGTAAATAAAATAAAAATTGCTGTAGTCAAGATTTGAACCAAGGACCTCTTTGTTGAGAACTAATAAGGGACTTTAGTCCCACATTGGAAAATGTAGTATGAAGAGGAGCTAGACTCCCTATAAATAGTGGAGTAACCAATCAATAAAATACACAACAATTATTCTCTATATGGTATCAAAGCCATAACCACAAATTTTTTTTTTCCTCTCCCCCCCCTTTCCCCACCGGCAGTACCCCTTCCCCCCCCCCCGGCAGTCCCCCCCTTCCCCCCCCCCACCCCCCGACGCCCCCCCCCCGGCAGTCCCCCCTCCCCCCCACGCCCTGCCGCCCCCCCCCCCCCCCCCCGACGCTCCCCCCACCTTTTTTTTTCTTTTCGAAAAAAAAAAATCCTAATTTTGAGAGAGAGATTATGTAGGTAATTTTTCGACGACGGATGGCTGTCAAATGCTTTATTTGCACCTTCTGTTCCTAGATTACGCCCTCCGGAATTACAAATGCTTTATTTGTTTTTCGTTCTCGATCTGCAAATTAGGATCTACATGCGCGCGCCGGTGTTGGCCACGTTGACCGCGCAGTCGTAAGGTCTCCGTTGAAGACTTTACGTACAGACGACGACGACGGCGCCATCGACGCCGACGAAGACGACGACAAAGACGAAGCCGACGATTCACCGTTGAAGACGCCATGGATTCGATCAGTGGTAAACTGACAGCAGATGAGAGAAAGGCCTTGGTTGATGATATTTTATCAAAGAGATTAACCGAGACGACCCCACGTGTGATCCATACTGATGTGGATCCGTCACCCTACAAAATGGGGAAGCTGAACAAGTTGGACGGCACGTCCAATTACTTGAAATGGTCACGACAGGCCATGCGGACGCTGAAGGGACGTGACTTGGTTGGCTACGTCAATGGCCAAACCAAGGCGCCAGATGATCCCTCCTTAAAGGAGTTTGCTGTTTGGAAAATTGTCAACAATGTTGTGGCTGAATGGTTGACCGCCTCCTTGACCGACCAGGTGTCGGGCAATGTAGAGGCGATGGAGGCTGCTGCTGATATATGGCGGACTTTGAAGGATATGTACTCCGGCTCGGGCAATCCTATGCGGGTCTTCCAACTGCAGGATGAACTTGATAGGGTGGCCCAGGACGACCGCACCATCTCTGAGTATGCAGCACTGTTGAAGAAGTTCTGGTCTGATCTGGATCACTATGATCCTCTTGGGATGGAAGATGCCCAAGTCGAACCCGCATTTGAGAAACATTTCCAAAAGTTCTTAGATTATATTTTGCGTCAACGGATGATGAAGTTCTTGAAGGGTCTTAATCCTGTATTTGAGAATAGAAGGAATGTACTCCTGGCACAGCCCATGCTTTCCACCTTAGAAGAAGCCATAGCTGCCATGGCACAAGAAGAGGCTCGCTTGAAGTTGATGCCCAACAAGGGCTCTTTCCAGAGGGAGCAAGCCACTGTTGACAAGTCTGCCCTTGCCGCCTTCAATCAGCCTCCCCCTGTGGCCGGTGTTTGCCACAACTGTGGTGACTCAGGACATTACATCAGATTTTGTCCCAAATCCTGCACAGTCAGTCGAGTGATCGTGGACGGGGTCGTGGAGGACGTCGTGGTGGTAGAGGCGGTTATGCTGGTAGACGGAGAAATTATTCTGGAGGACACAAAGCTAATCTGGCGGAGGAAGGGGGCGACCATCACCTGGCTGAGTTAACCCCTCTTGAGAAGGAGTTCCTCGCGAAGTTACGCGGCACGAAGCTGGGTTCGGACGGCAGTAATGCGACGTCATCTACCTCGGGGGACCACATCACTTGCTTTGCCCAAAATGGCACAAGTATACCTGCACGTGCTTTTGCAGCAGCTGTCCACCAACCAGGTTGGATTATGGACTCAGGGGCATCTCGCCATGTCGCGGAATCCCGCGGTGAGTTCCAGGACTATACTCATCTACCGACGCCGGAGAGCATTCAGACTGCTGATGGTAACTCCAGCCCTGTCATGGGTAAAGGCACTGTCGCATGCACCCCTTCTCTCACTCTCACCAATGTCTTACATGCTCCGTCTTTTCCTGTCAATCTTCTTTCTATTAGTGCCATTATCCTTGATCTTAACTGTACTGTTTCCTTTGACATTCCTACGATGACTTTTCAGGAGAAGAGGACAGGACGACGACTAGGGACTGGCACATGGCATAAGGGACTGTGGTACTTGGACAGGACTGGACTGGACAAAGCTTTGGCATCTCTGGTAGCAGACACACCACCAGAAGATTCACGGCGCAGTGTCGAAGATGACTTGCTACTCCACCACCGGCGTGTCGGTCATTCTTCTTTTAAAATTATTAGTCGAATGTATCCGTCCTTATACCAAAGGGCTAATAAAGAGAAGTTATTTTGTCATGCTTGTGAGTTGGGTAAACATACCAGAAGTACGTATGTGAGTTCAGGTAGTAGGAGTTCGGCTGCTTTTGATATGATACATTCAGACGTATGGGACCCTTGTCCTACAACCGGTATTAACGGTTTTCGATGATTCGTCACTTTTATTGATTGTTATACTCGTGTGACATGGGCATGGTTTAAAGTATCGGCCGATACCGATCCGATACGGCCGATACCGATACGGTTTGGCACGTTCCGATCCGATACCGACCGATACCAAATATTGACCGATACCGACATTGGGGGTCTTTTTTCCGGTCAATTCGGCAAAGAAAATTAAACAAAAAAGACAAATCAACAAGGGTTTAAAGCATAACAAGGTTGTAGAAGCATGTAAAAGAAGAAAATCACATCTTCACATCTATTGTATGTAAACCAATCGGTAAGGGTAACTACTATTTCATTTAATTTCAAAACTACTAAAAAATAACACTGAAAATACTTAAAATTATGCCTAAATGTATAAAATATATGTTTTTAAATGTAAATAATTTATTAATAATTATTTGTTTTCCGATACCAAAGTTCGATACTCCGATACAATACCGCCGATACTACCGATATCGCCGATACCAATACTCATAGGAATAGTCCGATACCGATTCCGATACCGATACTGTGAACCTTGGACATGGGTGTACCTTATGAAGAATAAAAGTGACGTTTTTGAGGCGTTTCGAGACTTTCATCGCCGGGTAGAAACTCAATATGGCACTAAAGTTAAGTGCTTACGGTCTGACAATGGGACGGAATATACAAATAGGAAGGTTGCTGAGTATTTATCCACTCATGGCATACTACACCAAACTTCCTGTGCCTATACACCGACACAAAATGGTGTGGCCGAACGGAAGAACAGACACCTGCTGGAGGTCGCACGGACGATGATGCTGGCTATGAATATTCCGAAACACTTATGGGGGCAGGCGGTGTTAGCGGCATCTTATCTCATCAACCGAATGCCATCTCAGGTATTGGACTGGAAGACACCGCTGGAGATGCTTACTGGTGCAACCACGTACACTGTTCCACCGAAAATATTTGGGTGTGTATGTTTTGTCCAAGATAATAGGCCAGGAGTTGGCAAACTGGATCCTAGAGCGGTTAAATGTGTCTTTGTCGGGTACACGGTAACTCAGAAGGGATACGCATGTTGGAGTCCAGTTGAGCGAAAAATGTTTGTAAGCATGGACGTTACATTCAGAGAACTGAAACCATATTATGGTTCGGATGACGGTTCAGCGTTTGGTGACACACCTAACATAGAGGGTGTTAGATGTGAGGGGGAGAAATTACGCCCATCTGTGGTAGTCGGATCGGTCCCATGCCCGGTCGTAGAAAACTGGACGACAGGAGGAGAAAGCAGTGACTCCGATACAGAAGATGAAGAAGATACATATGGGGAGCAGCAGACAATGGAAAATGAGCTCCAAGTCTACAGAAGGAGACAGCAGAAGTCCAGTACTATGCCTGTACCGTGCCCTGTGCCTATTGTACCAAGTCCCTCGTCTACTCCTGCTCCAACTCCTGAAGATGTTGCCCCCGCACTGAATCAATCTGATTCTGATGCGGATCTCTCTGACTCTGATGGTATGATCTCTCCACCACCTATTGCTCCCTTAAGGAGATCTTCTCGCATCAATACGGATAAGGCTCCTAGTCGTTTTGATGATTATGAACATGATATTGCCAACTACCTGTCTTATTCTAACATTTTTTCGAATTATCAAGCCTTCATTGCATCATTAGACTCTACTTCGTTGCCCAAGTGTTGGCAGGAAGCAAAGAAAGATCCAAGGTGGAAAGCTGCAATGATGGAAGAACTTGGGATACTGGAGAAAAATAAGACGTGGGAGCTGGTTCCATTACCCAAAGGGAAGAAAACTGTGGGATGCAAATGGGTATACACAGTAAAGGAGACGTCAGAAGGAAAGGTGGAACGATACATGACGAGGTTGGTTGCAAAAGGATACACACAATCATATGGCATCGACTATCATGAGACGTTTGCTCCAGTAGCGAAAATGAGCACCGTAAGAACTCTGGTCTCCATTGCAGCAAACTATGGGTGGAAGCTATACCAGTTAGATGTGAAGAATGCCTTTCTTCATGGGGACCTACAAGAAGAAGTGTACATGGAACTCCCGCCAGGGTGCTACGCTACAGAATCAGACGGAGGGACGTCACATGGAAAAGTGTGCAAACTAAAGAAGTCGCTATATGGACTCAAGCAATCTCCTCGAGCCTGGTTTGACAGATTCAGAAAGGCTGTTACAGGCATGGGATACCATCAAGCAAATGCAGATCATACGGTCTTTCTTCAGCATGCAAGAGGCCACATCACTATACTTGCTGTATACGTGGATGATATAGTAATCACAAGTAATGATGAAGTCGAGATCGCTAAGCTGAAGTCAAAACTCGCGAAGGAGTTTGAGGTGAAGGATTTAGGAGCAATGAGGTACTTTCTAGGTATTGAGGTGTGTGAAGGCGAACAAGGAATTGTTCTCTCACAGAGAAAATACGCACTAGATCTGCTGAAGGAGACAGGGATGCTGGGATGCAAAGCAGCAGTCACTCCAATTGACCAAAAGTGCAAGTTGGGAGCAGAAGCAGGAGAGCCAGTTGATCATGAAAGATATCAACGACTTGTAGGGAGATTGATTTATCTGGGACATACTCGCCCTGATATCTCATTTGCGGTAAGTGTAGTAAGTTGCTACATGCATGATCCAAGAACGGATCATATGGATGCAGTGTTTCAGATCTTGAGATATCTGAAAGGAACGCTGGGGAAAGGGCTATGGTTCAAGAAGAATAGAAGTATAGAAGTTGAGGGATACTGTGATGCAGACTGGGCGAGCTGTATAGACGATAGAAGGTCTACCACGGGATATTGTGTCTTTGTAGGAGGAAACTTGCTCTCATGGAGAAGCAAGAAACAGTCAGTGGTAGCACGGTCTACAGCTGAAGCAGAATACAGAACAATGGCTTTGGGAGTGTCGGAGTTGTTGTGGGTGAAAGCGTTGCTGACAGAGTTGAAGCTGGACAAGGGAGCACCGTTACGTCGTCTGAGCGATAGTCAAGCTGCAATAAGTATTGCTAACAATCCAGTTCAGCACGACAGAACGAAGCACATCGAGATCGATCGATTCTTCATCAAAGAGAAGCTGGAACAAGGGATACTGAAGATTGATCATGTTCGCTCAGAAGAACAAGTGGCAGACTGTCTGACTAAGGGTCTTAGTTCATTAAGTCTGTCGAAGCTATGTAACAAGATGGGAATGATTAATATCTATCGCCCATCTTGAGGGGGAATGTTGAGAACTAATAAGGGACTTTAGTCCCACATTGGAAAATGTAGTATGAAGAGGAGCTAGACTCCCTATAAATAGTGGAGTAACCAATCAATAAAATACACAACAATTATTCTCTACACTCTTAAATATAAGTCTAGCATTATAACCACTACACCACAATGTTTTTTTTTTTAAAACAGTACATGATATGTACTAGTTCTATTGTAGATAGTTCTATGTTATTGTCCCCTTTCGTCAGGGGGCCCTGGGCCGTCGCCCGGCCTGCCCTGGGCCAGGGCCCCCCTTGGATATGCATTTTATTAGCATCTTAGTGGACATGGGATGCAAACAACCGACTCCACAAATTTGGGATAAAGACTTTGTTGTTGTTGTTGTTGTAATAATACATATGCCAAGACCTACACAGTAATTGTTAGTTTATTGTTGATGAAGTTCTGAAAAACTTCAGGGATACCAATGAGGTATTTATTTGGATAAAATGTTCATAAATATTGCAATATTTCAAGAAAATGGAAATCCCCCCTTCAACACACACAAGTAACAAAGGCGCACACAGAAAAAGGTATAAGAAACATGTGTATACACCGTGAACAGAATAAGAACGTAAAATACAAAAGATAAATAATTATTATTCGGTATTGGGAGCCATCTACTGAAATGAGAAACATATACAGAATCTAAAGAATAACTAGAACTATTACCAAATGCAGAAGAAAAAATTTGTTCAACTAAATTCAATGCTAGCACCAACATTTTTTTTGAGGTGTCCTTTCTACGGCTTGGCACCAACATCTTACTTCATGTATTTTTCAAGCTTTTGAAAGTCTTAGACTCTTAGCTGCTATGTTGCCACAAACACCAATACAATGAAACATGAATGGGCACACACGGAGACAAAATCGGATCTGGTGTGTCCTAGTGTATTGTGTAGTGTCTTTGTGTGTATTGTTTTGGACACCGACACACACATGACCCTGAACTTGGAGTGTCCTTCCATCCTAGCTTATCATGAGTGACTTTCAGATTAAATTTCTAGCAGACTAGCAGTTAAATCTGATATATGAGGGTTGAAACTACTTTCTTTCACTATCACTTGGTTTCTATCATAGTTTGCAGTATCGGCCGCCGATACCGATACGGACGATACCGATACGGTTTGGCATGTGCTGATCCGGTACTGACCGTTATCGATATTGACCGATACCGACGTTGGAGGCCTCTTTCCCAGTCAATTCGGCAAGAAAATTGAACGAAAAAGGCCAATCAACAAGGATGTAAAAGCATATAAGGGTTGTAAAAGGATGTAAATGAAGAAAACTTATTTATCTCATGTAAACCAATCAACAAGGGTGACTATTATTTCATTCAAATTCAAAACTACTATGAAACAACACATAAAATACTTAAAACTATGTCAAATGTATAAAATAGTTTTTCTAAATTTTTAATAACTTAATTAATAATTATTGCTTTCCAATACCAAAAAATCCGATACTCCTGATCCAAAACCGTTGATACTAACGATAATGCCGATCCTGATACTCATAGGAAGGGTCTGACACCAATTTCGATACCGATTCTACGAACCTTGGTTTCTATGTTATACGAAATATAATTAATGTCAAACCTGACACTTATTTCTGTGCTAGTTTAAGTGGTAAGTTTATTTCTATAAATGAGCACTGATGTTAACATGATTCTTTAAACAGCTTTTATCTATCTTAATGCATAACATAGTTAATTTTGGGAAGACTCTTTTCTCGGTGGCATAAATTCATCCTGCGTTTCTTTAAAGGTCATTAACGAACAAGTCCCAATTACAAAGGAGAATACCCTGGTAACACGATGATAAAAACAAGAATATAAACTCCAAGAAAACTAGAGATGATAGATCTGCCACAAATCACAAGCTTGTCGAAGCTATCAAAGTCTTTAACTAGACGCACGTCAACATCTTGCAAAATCCTTCATCGAGAAAAAAAAAAAAAAACCCCTTCTAGAGGTCCTAGGAAAGAAAAGGTCATTAAAGAGAAGAGAAGACAAAGCAGGCGTCAATGATACCCACTTGTTACTTTAGTGTTTGATGTCGCCACTCCCTATGCATCAAATCCTGTCCCTCGTCGAGTCTCTACATTGCTTCAACTTTTGATGTGGTACATCCACATTCATCAAACTCAAGATATACCAAGCCTCGCATTCAAGCCAAAGAGGTAATTCGGCACCCTATCGATCACCAATAGCCATTAATCGTTATTTTAGTGTTTGATGTGGCTATCCCTATGCAACCCCCAATTGTGTATTGAGTCATTGCTTGAACTTTTGATATGGAACATATGCATTAATCAAACCCTAACACATACCAAGCCCCAAGTGTTGAAAAAATAACAAGTAAACCCGTGGCCAAGCCCAAAAACAATCCAAAGAGGTGAACCGGCACACTACTATCACAAATATCTTGGGATCCCTACCACGGATATATTTGAACATCTCACCATCATGATGTCGTCTCCACTGATTTGTCACCTCCCAGGGATGTGGTCACTCACCAATTCATCACCCTTCCAACCCCCTTGTCGGATAATAGCAAGGGCAACGCCCTTTGTGATCTAATTGTCAAAGTCCCTTGTCGACCATTCACCCGGACTCCCTTTTGGACCCGTTCTATGGATTTATTTGAATATCTCGTTGTCTTGACGTGGTATCAACCAAATTGTTACCCCGGACTGATGTGGTCCCTCACCAATTCATCACCCTTTCGCCCTTAGTCAAATAATCATCACAGCCCATTGTCAGCTATTCTTCTTTGGCATCCATAGCATTTGACATCCATTCCTCATACATCTTACGATGAGTTTGGGGTTGCTTTTGCTTATTTGTTTGAAAAACAATCCCAAAAGTTGTATGGTAACAAATGCTTATCCCCAAATTTTTTTTTTGAAACATTAGCTTAATTTTGGGGTAGCTTTTGAAACCAGGTGGGAGCCTGCTGTTAAAAGGTGATTTTGATGTTGCTTCTTTGAAAAGCAGCAGCAATCCCAAACAAGGCGTTAGTACTTCAGTTCTTTCAAAGCAAAATAGGTAAACCCAAACTAAACACCATTGGCTCCAACCAATTTCTCCAACCTCTTTTCCCAGATGGAAAATCAGGTACAAATAAGAAAGCAAAAAAGAACAGACAATCCTCCTTGGTCGCCCTCTTCATCTTTATTGACAAAGATGATGCCGACGGCTAAAACCGATAGGCATGGCTATATTTTGGTCAAAAGTGGTCTGACTAGCTCCAAAGTCCAAACAATGGAGAGCCGACATCGGCGGAGTCCGCAAGAACATCGACCCAAGTCGAGCAAAAACCTTGTTAGCACAACGGAGGCATCGAGCTGCGCAATGGCCCCCAAGAAAGCGTCCAATTTGCCCTCTACTCGTTGCCAGCACATTGTCGTTGCATTGACGATACCATCTGCCAGTTTGACTGTTTTTGAATTGCACTTTGGTATGTTAAAAATAACGAAAAAAAAGTTTAACCAATTCTATCAAACACAGAACTAACGTAGTTCAAAAGTTGCATGAAAAAATGGATTCTCAAATTGAAAGTTTTAGAAATTTTATGTCCAGGGTCAGTCTCTCCCTACTGTTAAAAGGTCGTGAAAGGGTATCCGAACTTCAGTTCCTCTCTGTTTATATTCCAGCAACTACATAAACACTTAAATAATTAATTGCACAGGCAATCATGTAAATAGGCCAATTCCAATGTTCCTCATAAAAATCTCTTTATCAAGGAATATTATGCATGATATACTGCATACTAAACTACTAGTGAACTTAAACGAAGAGGGTAAATATTTTTGTAGTGTGTTCGACTTATCAATCATGCAAAATTTCTTTAAATATAAAGAATAAGCAAATGCAATCAGTTAATAGGGACAGTCCTTACTTCAATAAAGCACCCCTCCAGGAGGGTTCCAAATAAAAATCATAGTTTAGATCCAAATCTTTAAGGGTTGTGTTTTCATCTATTTCAACATGTTTTGAAGAACGGCCCTGGGATGATCCTTTGAAGTCGAATCTTCTATGAATCCTCAATTCTGTGCAAAATATGTTTCCCATCACTGCAAATCGGAACTGCAATAGAGAAAGAACATGAGCCTATATTTATTTTGAAGAGTCCATATAAGTTCCCAAAATAAAGGTAAAAGACAGGTTTAAGAATAGTAGAAAGAATACTAAGTAGCGCCTTTACTTGATAAAAATTCACTTTAGAACCAAGCCACGGTGCAGTCCGGCTATTATTACCTTTTGACCACTAGAGGGTATCACTCTGTGGAGACCGAAAAATTTCGTTATGAGTGTATTCTCATACGTACGCACATGATGGTGATAATATGGAAGCATCCTCAATAGAACCTATACATTTAAACAGTGTCAGTTACTATACTATTCCATGTACGGAAATATTGATGAAATCAAATTTCAAGAAGATGTTGAGAGCCATATCCTATACAAGATACTAGATTAGCAGAATTCACTGATTGCCTGAAGTGCAAGAGGATAAATGAAAGAGCTGCAACCAAGCACGGCACTTTGTAAAACTTTGTTAACAATATTTGCACAAAAGTGAGCAAATTTTGAGGTAATCAAAATATGTGAGATTAACCTTTATTTTGGAATAATATAAGAGGCAAAAACACCAGAAGACTGCTATTCATTAAGTATCAGCACATGATCAACACATAACGATAAACAGATTATGGTTGTTAGTTAGCTTATGGTGCGCTGCAAACATGAGTAAATTCTTTATGTATGTTTATTAGGCCTGTCAATGGTAACCGATAACCCGATCCGATATTTGAGTAAGAAATCGGGTTTGGATGTAAAATTTGAAACCCGAATGAGTTTCATGTTGGGTTCGGGTACATGTGAAACCCGAAAAAAAAATCGGGTCTGATTTGGGCTTCATAAATGTATAAATTTTATATTTATACACAAACAAAAGTTGTTTGTGGTCTGGTGGCAAAAAGTATGGATGTTGTGACACAGATAGAGGTTTGAATCCCCTTGCCTACATTACTTTTGCGTTATTATTTTTCTACACTTTCAGTTCTAACCGGATCCGGATTCGAAAACCTAAACCCGAATTCAAATTGGGTTGGGTTTCGGGATGCAGATTTAGAACCTGAAAGACTTATCTGGTCGGGTTCAGATTTTACATAAATGCAACCCAAATCCGAACCCGACCCGTTGGCAGTCCTAATGTATATTATGCATGTTTATGTATATTTAGTTCAATATGTATACTATGTATATTCATATATTTATGTATGTTTGAGTTTATGTTTGTAATAAATGCTCCCTGCTATAGAAGTTGAGAAATTCCTACTAAAGGAGATATCACTATTGTAATGATATGAAATAGAACTGTAGAAAGCGTGTCTTTCGAAATATTCATATTAGCTTGACATCAATAATAATAATAATAATAATAATAATAATGTGTACAATTTTCGTTATTGTCTTCATCCTCTGAAATGAAGAATAGGTGCAAATGGACGAATAAACAGCTGTCACATTGCAACCGAAGGCAGCCAAAACATCTAAAGCATTTCATTTTGCACATTCATCATATATCTGGAAGACGTGTAAAAAAGAGTTGATGTCTTAAGAAACAAAGCAAGCACCTGTACTTCAGATTTGCGGAGGGTCTTAATCATGAACCGATCATCTTGAGAGAGGAAAAAAACACTACCACTCTTCCCTGGAGAAGAAAGCTCTCTCAGTGCAGAACTCCCACATATGGACATCATGTAATCTGCAGCATCAATCCTGAACAAGTCCCTCAGATTCCTGCATTCAGTAATTGTAGTGAATGTAT
Organism: Iris pallida; assembly: GCA_029216955.1. Classification (NCBI taxonomy): domain Eukaryota; kingdom Viridiplantae; phylum Streptophyta; class Magnoliopsida; order Asparagales; family Iridaceae; genus Iris; species Iris pallida. Next base: position 11,216,610 of record JANAVB010024997.1, on the reverse strand, counting down.
GGATATCATAACTTCTCTAAGGGTTTGTTTGGTTATTCCAACTTTTGTTAGAGTTCATGGAATTGTGATTCCAACAATTGTTGTTTAGTTGGAGAATAGGAATTCGAGGAATTAGAACGTTATTATTTGGTTGAACATGTTGAGAACTAATAAGGGATTTAGTCCCACATTGGAAAATGTAGTGTGAAGAGGAGCTAGACTCCCTATAAGTAGTGGAGTAGCCAATCAATAAAATACAACAACAATTATTCTCTACATGGTATTAGAGCCATAACCACAAAAAAAAAATTCCACCCCTTCCCCAACCCGGCAAACCCCCCCCCCCCCCCCCCCGCCGACGTCCCCCCCCCCCCCCGCCCCCCCCCCCCCCCCCCGCAAATTAGGATCTACATGCGCACGCCGGTGTTGGCCACGTTAAACGCGCATTCGTAAGGTCTCTGTTGAAGACTTTACATAAAGACGACGACGACGAAGCCGACGACGACGACGAAGCCGACGAAGCCGCCGCCGACGAATCACAGTTGAAGACGCCATGGATTCGATCAGTGGTAAACTGACTGCAGAAGAGATGAAGGCCTTGGTTGATGATATTTTATCAAAGAGATTAACCGAGGCAACCCCACATGTGATCCATACTGATGTGGATCCGTCACCCTACAAAATGGAGAAGCTGGACAAGCTGGAGACGAAGTTGGAGGGCACGGCACGTCCAACTACTTGAAATGGTCACGGCAGACAATGCGGACGCTGAAGGGACGAGGCTTAGTTGGCTACGTCAATGGCCAAACCAAGGCGCCAGATGATCCCTCCTCAAAGGAGTTTGCTATTTGGGAAATTGTCAACAATGTTGTGGCTGGATGGTTGACAGCCTCCTTGACCGACCAGGTGTCGGGCAATGTCGAGGCGATGGAGGCTGCTGTTGATATATGGCGAACTTTGAAGGATATGTACTCAGGCTCAGGCAATCCTATGCGGATCTTCCAACTGCAGGATGAACTTGATAGGGTGGCCCAGGACGACCGTACCATCTCTGAGTATGCACCACTGTTGAAGAAGTACTGGTCTGATCTAGATCACTATGATCCTCTTGGGATGGAAGATGCACAAGTCGAACCAGCATTTGCAAAACATTTCCAAAAGTTCTTGGATTATATTTCGCGACAACGGATGATGAAGTTCTTGAAGGATTTTAACCCTGTGTTTGAGCATAGAAGAAATGTCCTCCTCGCACAGCCCATGCTTCCAACCTTAGAAGAAGCCATAGCTGCCATGGCACAAGAAGAGGCTCGATTGAAGTTGATGCCCAACAAGGGCTATTTTCAGGGGGAGCAAGCCGCTGTTGACAAGTCTGCCCTTGCCGCCTTCAATCAGCCTCCCTCTGTGGCCGGTGTTTGCCACAACTGTGGTGACTCGGGGCATTACATCAGATTTTGTCCAAAACTCCTGTGGACGGGGCCGCGGAGGACGTCGAGGTGGTCGAGACGGTTATGCTGGTAGAAGGGGAAATTATTCTGGAGGGCACAAAGCTAATCTGGCGGAGGAAGGGGGAGAAAATCACCTGGCTAAGTTAACCCCTCTTGAGAAGGAGTTCCTCGCGAAGTTATGCAGCACGAAGCTGGGTTCGGACGGCAGTCATGGGGTGTCATCTACCTCGGGGGATCACACCACTTGCTTTGCCCAAACCAGCACAGGTATTCCTGCGCGTGCTCTTGCAGCAGCTGTCTACCAACCAGGTTGGATTATGGACTCTGGGGCATCTCGCCATGTCACGGGGTCTCGCGGTGAGTTCTAGGACTATACTCACCTACCGACGCCGGAGAGCATTCAGACTGTTGATGGTAACTCCAGCCCTGTCATGGGTAAAGGCACTGTCGCATGCACCCCTTCTCTGACTCTCACCAATGTCTTACATGCTCTGTCTTTTCCTGTCAATCTTCTTTCTATTAGTGCCATTATTCTTGATCTTAACCGTACTGTTTTCTTTGACATTCCTACGGTGACTTTTCAGGAGAAGGGGACAGGACGACGACTAGGGACTGGCACATGGCATAAGGGGCTGTGGTACTTGGACAGGACTGGACTGGACAAAGCATTGACATCTCTGGTAGCAGAAACACCACCGGAAGATTCACGGCGCAGTGTAGAAGATGAATTGCTACTCCACCACCAGCGTGTCGGTCATTCTTCTTTTAAAATTATTAGTCGCATGTATCCATCCTTATACCAAAGGGCTAATAAAGAGAAGTTATTTTGTAATGCATGTGAGTTGGGTAAACATACCAGAAGCACGTATGTGAGTTCAGGAAGTAGAAGTTCAGCTGCATTTGATATGATACATTCGGACGTATGGGGCCCTTGTCCTACAACCGGTATTAACGGTTTTCGATGGTTCGTCACTTTTATTGATTGTTATACTCGCGTGACATGGGTCTACCTTATGAAGAATAAAAGTGATGTCTTTGAGGCGTTTCGAGACTTTCATCGCCGGGTAGAAACACAATATGGCACTAAAATTAAGTGCTTACGGTCTGACAATGGGACGGAGTATACAAATAAGAAGGTTGCTGAGTATTTATCCACTCATGGAATACTACACCAAACTTCTTATGCCTATACACCGGCACAAAATGGTGTGGCCGAACGGAAGAACAGACACCTGCTGGAGGTCGCACGGACGATTATGCTGGCTATGAATGTTCTGAAACACTTATGGGGGCAGGCAGTGTTAACGGCCTCTAATCTCATCAACAGAATGCCATCTCAGGTATTGGGCTGGAAGACACCGTTGGAGATGCTTACTGGTACAACCACGTACACTGTTCCACCGAAAGTATTTGGGTGTGTATGTTTTGTCCAAGATAATAGGCCAGGAGTTGACAAACTGGATCCTAGAGCGGTTAAATGTGTCTTTGTCGGGTACACGACAACTCAGAAGGGATACGCATGTTGGAGCCCAATTGAGCGGAAGATATTTGTAAGCATGGACGTTACATTCAGAGAACTGGAACCATATTATGGTTCGGATGACGGTTCAGCGTTTGGTGACACACCTAACACAGAGGGTGTTAGATGTGAGGGGGAGAAAATAAGCCCATCTGTGGTGGTCGGATCGGTCCCATGCCCGGTCGTGGAAAACTGGACGACAGGGGGAGAAAGCAGTGACTCCGATACAGAAGATGAAGAAGATACATATGTTAAACAGGGGAAGCAACAGATAATGGCAAAGGAGCTCCAAGTCTACAGAAGGAGACAGCAGAAGTCCAGTACTGTGCCTCTACTGTGTCCTGTGCCTACTGTACCAAGTCCCTCGTCTACTCCTGCTCCAACTCTTGAAGATGTTGCCCCCGCACTGAATCAATCTGATTCTGATGCGGATCTTTCTGACTCTGATGGTATGATCTCTCCACCTCCTATTGCTCCCTTAAGGAGATCTTCTCGCATTAATGCGGGTAAGGCTCCTAGTCGTTTTGATGATTATGAACATGATATTGCCAACTACCTGTCTTATTCTAACATTTCTTCGAATTATCGAGCCTTCATTGCATCATTAGACTCTACTTCGTTGCCCAAAAGTTGGCAGGAAGCAAAGAAAGATCCAAGGTAGAAAGCTGCAATGATGGAAGAACTTGGGACACTGGAGAAAAATAAGACGTGGGAGCTGGTTCCATTACCCAAAGGGAATAAAACTGTGGGATGCAAATGGGTGTACACAGTAAAAGAGACGTCAGAAGGAAAAGTGGAACGATACAAGGCAAGGTTGATTGCAAAAGGATACACACAATCATATGGCATCGACTATGATGAGACGTTTGCTCCAGTAGTGAAAATGAGCACCATAAGAACTCTGGTCTCCATTACAACAAACTATGGGTGGAAGCTATACCAATTAGATGTGAAGAATGCCTTTCTCCATGGGGACCTACAAGAAGAAGTGTACATGGAACTCCCGCCAGGGTGCTACGCTACAGAATCAGACGGAGGGACATCGCATGGAAAAGTGTGCAAACTAAAGAAGTCGCTATATGGACTCAAGCAATCTCCTCGAGCCTGGTTTGACAGATTCAGAAATGCTGTTACAGGCATGGGATACCATCAAGCAAATGCAGATCATACGGTCTTTTTTCAGCATGCAAGAGGCCACATCACTATACTTGCTGTATACGTGGATGATATAGTAATCACAGGTAATGATGAAGTCGAGATCGCTAAGCTGAAGTCAAAACTCACGAAGGAGTTTGAGGTGAAGGATTTATGAGCGATGAGGTACTTTCTAGGTATCGAGGTGTGTGAAGGCGAACAAGGAATTGTTCTCTCACAGAGAAAATACGCACTAGATCTGCTGAAGGAGACAGGGACGCTGGGATGCAAAGCAGCAGTCACTCCAATTGACCAGAAGTGCAAGTTGGGAGCAGAAGCAGGAGAGCCAATTGATCGTGAAAGATATCAACGACTTGTAGGAAGATTGATTTATCTGGGGCACACTCGCCCTGATATCTCATTTGCGGTGAGTGTAGTAAGTCGCTACATGCATGATCCAAGAACGGGTCATATGGATGCAGTGTTTCAGATCTTGAGATATCTGAAAGGGACGCCAGGGAAAGGGCTATGGATCAAGAAGAATGGATGTATAGAAGTTGAGGGATGCTGCGATGCAGACTGGGCGAGCTGCATAGACGATAGAAGATCTACCACGGGATATTGTGTCTTTGTAGGAGGAAACTTGGTCTCATGGAGAAGCAAGAAACAGTCAGTGGTAGCACGGTCTACAGCTGAAGCAGAATACAGAGCTATGGTTTTAGGAGTGTCGGAGTTGCTGTGGGTGAAAGCGTTGCTGACAGAGTTGAAGCTGGACAAGGGAGCACCGTTACGTCTTCTGAGCGAAGTCAAGCTGCAATAAGTATAGCTAACAATCCAGTTCAGCACGACAGAACGAAGCACATCGAGATCGATCGATTCTTCATCAAAGAGAAGCTGGAACAAGGAATACTGAAGATTGATCATATTCGCTCAGAAGAACAAGTGGCAGACTGTCTGACTAAGGGTCTTAGTTCATTAAGTCTGTCGAAGCTATGTAACAAGATGGGAATGATTAATATCTATCGCCCATCTTGAGGGGGAGTGCTGAGAACTAATAAGGGATTTAGTCCCACATTAGAAAATGTAGTATGAAGAGGAGCTAGACTCCCTATAAGTAGTGGAGTAGTCAATCGATAAAATACAACAACAATTATTCTCTACAGAACATAATTATTGATATAATGGACATTTCTAATATGAAGTGAAAGATTAAGTAATCGAATAGATGCAGACCCCATAAGATTTCCTTAGGATGCAAAACAAATCCAGGAATTTGTTCTCACATGTACTTAGGTGTTGATATATTTAGAATGAGAATATGTTATATTTAGTATGAGAATATCCTGAGGATATGTTATATTTAGTATGGGAATATCATGAGGACATATTTGGGATGCCAGAATATGCCACATGATATTCCATTTGATATTCTATCATGTAAAGGCTATATAAAACCTATGAGATTATCAATGAAATTCATCAATCAATCTCAACATGGTATCAGAGCCACCTTTCCACAAACCCTAACCCTAGCCGCCACCAAAACTCTAACCTAACCTTTCCCCCCTCTCCCTCTACTGCTGCTGCGGCTACTGATGTCGCTGCTGCTGCCGTGGCTGCCGCTGTGCGCGCCACCCCCCCTCTCCCCGCACGTAGGAGAGGACGACGAGGACGAAGGAGACGCCAATGTCTAGATCTGATAAAATCAGACATGTTCGGATCTAGGAGAGGACGACGAGAACGAGCGTGAGTCGTGGAGCAAGCGTGACGTGATCGAAGAAGAAGCATCGATGGAGGTGATCCTCAAGAAGCTGGATGCTACAGATGTTGCGACATTGATGAAGTTGATGAAGATGTCGGCTGGTGAGAGCACGACACGAACGTCGCCAAAGTTGGAACTTCCCTCCATCGATCTGAAGCTGGACGGACCAGTCACCTATCTGAGTTGGTCAAGGCGGGTGAGAAGAACCCTTGCAGGAAAGAACCTGGAGGAATTCTTGACGGACGAGAAGACAGCCGGACGAGGGCTCGACAGGACGCGACGAGTGGAAATCCACTCATATGGTGATTTACATCTGGCTTCTCAATTCCTTAGTCCAGTCTATTGCCTCCACAGTAGATGGCATTGAGATGGTGAAAGACGTGTGGGAGAAGTTGAGGAGAACCTATGATTGTGTGGGAAACAACTTACGGATCTTCCAGATAAAAGGGGAGATCGACGACACCGTACAGGGAGAGAAGACGGTGCAGGAGTACGCCACAGAGTTGGAGCGTCTCTGGCTGGATTATGATCACTCCTCAAAACGGACAAGCTGCGGGGACCCAAAGTGCAAGGAGAGACATGTGTGTCTGCAGGAGAGGACGATGAAATTCCTCAAAGGGCTGACTACAACATTCGCACAAAGTAAAGCCTTATTCCTCGTCCAACCAGAGATTCCTAGTCTCGAGGAGACTATCTCAGCCATGATCCAGGAGGAGACACGCATCAGACTACAGGAGGGGACAGGTGGTCCCCCCGAAGCAAAGTCAGCACGAGCGGTTACTAGTTCGGGCGACACAGGATCCAAGGGAGAGCCCTGGCAACACAATCGACAGTGCTACAACTGCGGGAAGATGTAGGCCATCATCGGTATGCTTGTACCAAACCACCTAAGGAGGGAGACTCAGGTGGTGGACGTGGACGAGGATATATTGGACGTGGTCGTGGTCGAGGGGGTCGACGAGGCGGCCGAGGAGGGTATCGGGCAAACCTGCAAGTAGCAGAAGGGAATGGAGGAGCTGCTGGCACCTTTACTGAGGAGAATCAGACACTACTGGATATACTGGAGAGAAAGCAGAAAGCGTCAGCCGAGGAAGACAGGAGGAGTGGAACAGAGGAGGCATCCACCCCATTCTTCGTTGGAGGCAGCGTCGCTATGTATGTCCACCCATCAGAAGGTACTGACGAGTCACTTGCTCTTGCATCTATGTCTTCCCTTAAAACGTCAGACTGAATTATCGACTCAGGAGCATCTCGGCATGTGACCGAAAATGCTAGTGAGTTTTCTTCATACACTCACCTAGCATCAGCAGACACCATTCGGACTGTAGACGGCACTTTCCAGCCAGTGGTCAGTAAAGGTACTATTAATTGTACAGGTTTAGTAAGATTATCCAATGTTTTACACGCTCCATCCTTTTCAGTCAGTCTTCTGTCTATTAGTTCTATAATTCTTCAACTTAAATGCATTGTTTCTTTTGATATTCCTAAGATGATCTTCCAGGAGAAAGGGACAGAACGAAGACTTGGGACTGGAACTTGGCATGAGGGACTGTGGTACCTAGATCGAGAAGGACTGGACTCAGCATTGGTATCTATGGCAGAGAAGGCTGGAATGGGAGAGCTACAGTAGAGGACTGAAGATACTTTGATACTTCATCATAGGAGGATGGGACATTCTTCCTTTGATACTCTAAGTAAGTTGTATCCAGAGATTTATACAAAAACAAATAAACAGAAATTAGTATGTGATGCATGCGAGTTAGAAAAACTTACTAGAAGCTCATATGTTGGTACTGGTCATAAGAGCTCTTTTGCTTTTGAGGTAGTACATTCTGATGTTTGGGGTCCATGTGCTACTAACACTATGACTGAGTATAAGTACTTTGTTTCCTTTATTGATTGTGCATCTCGTGTCACCTAGTTGTATCTGATGAAAAATAAGAGAGATATATCTGCCTGTTTTCGGGATTTTCATAAGCATGTCCAGACTCAGTACAATGCAGTGGTGAAAGTACTGAGGTCTGACAATAGAACGAAGTATACTAACAAGACGCTTGCAGAGTACTTGTCAGTACACGGAATACAACATCAGACCACTTGTGCATACACACCAGCACAAAATGGAGTAGCAGAAAGGAAGAACCGACACCTTCTGGAGACCGCAAGAAGTATAATGATCGACATGAATGTCCCACAAAATCTATGGGGGCATGCAGTGTTGACAACAGCTCAACTTATCAACATGATGCCTTCAAAAATCCTGGGATGGAAGTCCCCATGTGAAGTATTGCGAGGCAATAATAGTGGGATACTTCCACTGAAGGTGTTCGGATGTGTGTGTTTTGTGAAAGACAACAGACCATCAGTTGAAAAACTTGACCCTAGAGCGGTCAAGTGCATCTTTGTGGGCTACTCAACAACTCAAAAAGGATATGTGTACTGGAGTCCAGTAGAGAAGAAGAAGTTTGTTAGTATGAATGTTTACTTCCGGGAGCATGAGCCATATTACCGCCATGAGGGAACTTCACACAACACGCCTAATACTACCAGTATAAGGCGAGAGGGGAGATGGAGAACTTGGTGGTAACCGATTTAGAAGTTTGGCACAGAGACACGGTTGAGGAGGAACATAAAGGTGAAGCGGAACAGGGGGAGGAGATGAGAAGTGTTAGGCCAACGGCTCAGGGAGAGTTACTTACCTATAGCAGAAGAGAGAAGCAAACTGCAGGACCAGTACCTACAGTGCCAGTGCTAAGTCTCCTGCCTGCGTCTGTCCCAACTCCTGAGACACCTACACCGCCATCCTCCTCATCTACACCACCATCCTCCTCAGGTGATATCATTCCTCCTACATCTTCCACACCACTATCTACACGAAGGACTACTCACAGTAATGCAAGAAATCCTTCGGACAGATATGGTTGGGATCTTGCTAAGTTTGTTTCTTATGACCATATCTCTTCTTCTCATGGAGCATTTATAGCATCTTTGGATAGTATTACTGTACCTAACGATTGGCAGGTTGCCAAGAACGATCCAAAGTGGAAAGCGACGATGCACGAGGAGTTGGGAGCTCTTGAGAAAAACCACACTTGGAAGCTGGTGAGACTGCCAGAAGGGAATAGAGCAGTTGGATGCAAATGGGTTTTCACAGTGAAGCAAAATCCAGATGGACAGGTTGAGCGCTACAAAGCTCGACTGGTGGCAAAATGATACAGTCAGACGTACGGCATTGAATATAACGAGACCTTTGCACCAGTGGCAAAGATGAGCACTGTCAGGACCTTGATCTCTCTGGCAGCCATTGGAGGATGGAAGCTACACCAACTGGATGTGAATAATGTATTTCTTCATGGGGATCTAGTGGAGGAGGTGTACATGGAGATACCACCAGGATTCGGCACTAATCAGACAGAAGGCAAGGTCTGCAGACTGAAGAAGTCCCTCTATGGACTGAAGCAGTCTCCTCGAGCATGGTTTGACAGGTTCAGGAGAGCAATGATAGGGATGGGATATCAGCAGATCAATGCTGATCATACTGTTTTCTTCAGATGAAGTGGAGGCCACATTACCATGCTTGCGGTGTATGTAGATGATATGATTATTACAGGCAATGATGAGCAGGAGATCGCCCAACTCAAAGGGAAGCTTGACAAGGAGTTCGAGGTGAAGAATCTTGGCCCTCTTCGATACTTCCTCGGGATTGAGATTGCTCGAGATACAGAGAAAATTGTTCTTTCTTAGAGGAAGTACGCACTGGACCTGCTTACGGAAACATGGATGATGGGATGCAAACCAGCTACGACACCGATAGACCAGAAGTTCAAACTGGATGCTGAAGCTGGAGAACCAGTTGACCGGGATAGATATCAGAGATTAGTGGACAAGTTGATCTACTTGAGCCACACTCGACCTGATATCAGCTTTGCGGTCAGTGTAGTGAGCCGCTATATGCATGACCCCCAGAAGGGTCATATGGACGCAGTGTACCAGATTCTGAGGTACTTGAAGGGAGCCCCCGGGAAGGGACTGATTTTCAGAAAAAATAATCATGTGAGCATCGAGGGCTATTGTGATTCTGACTGGGCTAGCTGTGCTGACGACAGGAGATCTACATCGGGATACTGCATATTTGTAGGAGACAACTTGGTCTCTTGGAGGAGTAAGAAGCAGTCAGTGGTTGCCAGATCAACAGCTGAAGCAGAGTATAGAGCTATGGCCTTAGGAGTCACAGAGCTATTGTGGTTGAAGAATATGCTGATGAAGTTGAAGCTGGACCAGGGAACCAAGATGAAGCTATGGTGTGACAACCAGTCAGCTATTAGTATTGCCAACAATTCAGTACAGCATGACAGGACCAAGCATATCGAGATTGACAGATTCTTCATCAAAGAAAAGCTGGATGGTGGACTACTAGAGCTGAGCTATGTTCCAACCAAATATCAGGTAGCAAACGGATTGACCAAGGGACTTAACTCTATCAGTATGATGAGAGGATGTGACAAGATGGGCTTAGTGAATATCTTTCGTCCATCTTGAGGGGTAGTGTTGATATATTTAGAATGAGAATATGTTATATTTAGTATGGGAATATCCTGAGGATATGTTATATTTAGTATGAGAATATCCTGAGGACATATTTGGGATGCCAGAATATGCCACAGGATATTCCATTGGTTATTCTATCATGTAAAGGCTATATAAAGCCTATGAGATTATCAATAAAATTCATCAATCAATCTCAACATTAGGAGAATTTGAGTTCCTAGTTTTTGTATAGAAAAGTAAAGCCGAAATATCGGTGGAATTGCAATTACCAAATTCCTGATTGGACCAATTTCTTGAAAAACAGTTCCTTACAAGCAAAGAAGCCCTACAGCAAACTCAATAAATGGCTAACATGAAGGACAAACATACAGAAAGAAATCAAAGCACTTTTCAGGAATCCATAATAACCGAACTAAATTACATAGACACAATTTTATGCCACAAATTATGCAAGTTCCCGTAGACGAGTATCCTATATATATTTAGGACGAAGTTCGTGGTACCTAAATTGAGCCTTTAATGAACTAAGATTATGTGCATGAGTGAGAACTATTACTAAGACTGCATAGTGCTTAATGGCTTTGTGTTTACACTTCAACAAACATAAGGGCGTTACTTCATGGATAAACCTTGTAAAGTCCAATTCATAGACACACACACCATCTGTTGTGTGAAGACAAATCTTCCAGATCATATAAAATGAAAGCAGGTCGCGAACCAAGCATACATGTGAACAGCCACTCAAGTGTTCACACAAATCCTTATTACCAACAATCTCTAGGTTTCTTGCAAATTACAAACTGGACATGTAGACAGAACAAACATACAAATGTCAAATATATTTATTGTCAAGAGAATGGTTCAATAGCCCTAGTTTCCCATTAGAGGATAGGATGTATATATATTATAAACCACATATAAGGAAACCCTAAGCCCAATGTGAGCCGGACACGGTTGGGCCAATCACTAAACACTTAACTCTTAACAACCCTCTCAAGCACTGAGTCAAATACTAATTTTCTGAGTTTTCTACATTTGTATAGGCATGCAGGTCATGAGTTGTTTGTACATTTCATTTAATATCTAACATTTTTAGTTGCCCCTCTAATGACACGGAGGCTCTTATTTGAGAGTCACACAATACAGAACTTGAATAGTTCCTCCACATGATTCAAAACACTCAAAATATTTGGGGAGGTAAAGAGTGACTTGGGTAAATTCTCCTACATTATCACTTTCTACAAGTTATCAGCATACAAACTTTATAAAATAAATATTTAGAGATATTTATTTTATTTGTCACTTTATATAGAAGATGGTATTATCAGTCTGGCAGTTATTGAATGAAGTTAGCTGGGATATCCTTGATCCCATCCTTTTGCCTCACAAAAAAAGTCTGCCAGTTCTCTTACAGCACTGACATATACTATGTTGTATTAAGCGTGAGGCGAGGCGAGGCGAGGCGAGGCGACGAGGTTGTCGCCTCGCTTAAGGGCGCTTAGTTAGCACCTCACTTCTTTTTTTGCTCCTACATGTAAAATACTCTCTCTATATACACATAAATTTCAATATTTTTTCATACAATCCTACTAGTATATGCATGAATAACAATACCAATTATCAATCAAGCAAAGTAACAATATATATATTAGAATCAAAATGCAAACTACAAGTCACACAATGTATACATACTACATAGTCATCAAAATACCATCAAACATAAAAGTTAAGTCTCTAAAGTTCCTACTTAAAGTTTTCGAACTATCAAACTATGTAAATAACAAAAGCTTTGCTTCGGTTTATAAAAAAAAAGAAATGTTAAGAAAGGCGCCTAAGGCGAGGCGAGGCGCTATTAAGCGATGTCTAATCGCGCTTAAGCGTTGATCGCTTTTCTGGGGCAAGAATTCATTAAGCGAGGTGCCCTAATTCTAAAAAACGCTTAAGCGGCGCTTAAGCATGTTTTTCACAACATAGGACATACAGTTGTTAAACGAACATGATTGAGCAGAAAATACTGTTTTTAAATTTGATAAGGATGAAGCTGGTGGTATCCTTGATCCAATCCTTTTGTCACCCAAAAAAAAGTTTGCCAGTTATCTTACAGCACTGACATACAATAGTTAAATGAACATGATTAAGCAGAAATTACTGTTCTCAAATTTGACAAGGATGAAGCTGGTGGTATCATGATGTTACAAACCTGAAGACCATTGGACAATAGTCTTTCCACTTGAAATCCTCTGAATAATGAGAAGGTGTCAACTGGGAACCTCCTTTAGGAAAATTCATCCAGAAGCTTGCTCGAGAACCAAAATCTGATGCACGAACTTCACGCCTCTGAATTGGAGTTGTTTTGCCCACAGTATACCTGGAATTATTTGAGAAAACTGATAAATTTCATATTGAAGCTTGATGCTGTGAGTAATATATTCTCCCATATAAGTGGTATTTACGCCATAAAAGTGTATCAATCTTTATAGGTATCTGCATATAAATAATCATTTTAGTATAAAAAGTTAATAACACTTTAACACCGCATGTAAGGAGAATACTTAGGTTTCGAAACACCATTAGAAATACCTTCTGGGAGTTCTTGGACAGGTCAACTGGAGCATGGCATCATATTTCGTTTGACAAGGCATACCAGGACAAATCAATACATTACTACAAGAAAATTGAGTTTCTGTTACGCAGACAGACATGCTAACTTAAAATGTTTTTTTATTTTGGAAAACCATAGGGGTGTTTCTTTATCAGTTGCCCAAATAAGTACTGCTTTGAGGCTGCCCTACGTGTATAGAACTTGGGTGCACTATAAGCTTTTTTAGTACCTATACACATCAACAATAATATAACATACGAATAATTAAAACAGGAAGAAAACACAGTAGAAGAATGTTCGAAACTGAGGGAGTACGTCAAATAAACATACAGCAATAGAACAAATATGAACTTTTGATTACAACAGAAACAAAGCCTTCATTCCAAAAATGAAAAAGAACCATAGATTGCCTGAAAATCAAGGGATAGAAGCACAAATGAATCACAGATTATGCACAAACCAGTTTTATAATCAAAACTAACATCAGAAGAATGAATAGTACCTTATCCCTAGCTGCAAACAGAGCATCAGATCATAACTCCTGTGACCCTTGATGATGGTTTCCCCAGGCATTTTAATATCCTTCAGCTTCTTGTGCCGCTTTTTTTCTCTTCTAGACGACGAGCATTTGTTACTGATTACCAGTTCACTGATTAGAACGCCTTGCATATACTCCCGTTCAAGGATGGGAACATCAACTTTTTCCTCATTACCAGATTCTTCATTAGATAATGGCATGTCACCCGCAACAACTTTTTCATTAGCCACCTCAAGATTCCAACGCCTATCCGAAGAAACCTTTAGGCTCCGAGACTGTTCTAAATTTACAGGGGCGATATTAGGAGGATCACCGGATGTGCCACTAACTGATCCCAGATTCTCACTAATCTTCGTGCTTCCCATATCAACGGAGGAAGAGTGGGGGAGGGATGAACCAAGACTTTGTGTTCTAAAATTAGGTAGGACCCCTCTCTTTCTTAAAGCATTAATGTAAAGCTCCTGTACAACTGGAACCTTGCTTCCTCTAGGATAAAGGGAACCTTTCCCATCCTTCAAACCCCTAGTCCAAGTTCCAATGTAGAAGCTACTATCCTTCCACCTATAGACTCCATAACCATGCATCATGCCATCCAACCAGTTTCCTTCAAATGCATCTCTGTTTCTCCAGGTTAGAACTCCCTTCCCATGCATTTTTCCTCTTTTCATGTTACCAACATAAACATTCTCATTAGCCCATACATATTTACCAGGCCCTTCTATTGCACCATGAATCCAGGAACCTTCAAAGTGATCTCCATTCGGAAAAGTTTGATAACCCAATCCATGTTTAAGATTCAACTTCCACTGTCCTTTGTAGGTCAAGTTATCGGGCCCTATGTATGAACCGGTACCATGCATATACCCGCCAGAAAATTCTCCCTCATAAACAGCTCCGCGGGAAGGCCATGAAATTTTGCCATTCCCGTGTCTCATCCCTCTTCTCCATTCACCCTCATAAGTACAGCCATCTGACCATACATACTTCCCTTGCCCCTCTGCCATGTTTCCCAACAGAGTTCCGGAATACCACTCCCCACTAGGAAGTAGAAGCTCACTGACTCTAAAGCCAGCAGCTTCATCAGATGCATGAGAAGCTTGTCCATTCACTAAATTAAGTGAGAGGTCTCTGTCATTAATGGGACTAGTCCCACAAGACGGTCTAATTCTTTCTGAAAATAGTTCTCCTTCAATATTATCATCATGAACCACAGAGACTGACATGCACAATGCCGAAAAGGAGTCAGTACCTTGGTAGAATCTAACCTTTAGTTACTCGGCCTGAATGAAAAAATGTTGCAATATTGTTAGAACAATGTGCACCGTTTTATGGAAGCTGCACAATTTATGTTTCGCATTGAAGTTAAAAAGTATGAAGATGACAGAAACAGTGTGAAAAGGCATGAATAACTCTCAAGGTCATGTAACACAAAGTGGCAATAGCTTATCAAGTTCGTAACCTAAGCATATTCGAAGAAATTGTTCACCAGTTTGCCAAATAGAATTAGAGATGTACAATCAAATGATGTGCCAACTAAAATTAACAGCTAAGATGGTGCATGAGACATCACTTATAAGATGGCAAAATGTACTAAGGAATGACCAAAAGGGCAATACATGGATGTTGATAATCTCCTTCGGTAAATGGGAAGCTTAAAGTTCAAAGTTGGGGAACAAGTATAAGCTAGAACCAGAACTAGAAACTTCTCCTTTTTACCACAGAAGACAGGCATACATGCAATCAAGGAATGTTATCCGTTATAGTCCCACACCGATTCAAGGATCAGACTCTCCTGATTGTACATTGTGTGTATACTCTGGCCTAGAACCTAACAGAACCATTGATTCCTTGTTCTAACATGGTATCATATCTGAACAACATCCTAACCTAAATCCCAGAAACCCTAATTCCCTAACAGCCAATGCTTGTTCTTTTGCCACTTCTGGATCGATAACATGTTTCTAAGAAGCAGATTGAGTGACCCTAAAGATTCATAGCTTATCTTCCTTCTATGAGTTACACATCCCTTTATTTCATGCCGTTAATTCAGCAAGATCATTATTTTCTCTGTTCCATTTAACAATTCTTGCCCAACAACTATCATCCACAACAAACCATTCCCAACCTACATGCTTAATTTAAATACCGCAGCCATTCACAATCTTCATCCCAAAACTGAAATAATATATAACGAGAAGCCACTTTGTAAAAAAGTTTGACCTACACAGATTTTTTCGTTTCCCTTGTCCCTTGGAAGACTAATCCCAAATAACTAATAAACACCGGCGTACGCAGCCTTACCCCAAATATATGAAGAGGCTGTCCCCACGACTCGAGCACGTACCCTCCAGGATGCAAACGCCAAGTGATACCCTCTATCATAGACATATAAAAGGGTACCCATAAAATGGGAAGAGTACTCCTGGGGGGAGGGGGGTGCGCTTTAGTGGGCAAAAGTATAAGAACTATACTATCTCAAATTAAAGAAGCGTGGCGCGACAAGACTAGACTTAATAAGAAATAAATTCCAATTCCCCCTCAGTTGGGCATAACAATTCAGATTTCATATTCAGGGTTAACAAATTGCATCCCTAATCTCTCTCTCTCTCTCTCTCTCTCTCTCTCAAGTAGATACTTCACATTTTAATCTCAGTCTTGCAATCCAAATCCAACGATTATAACATAGGTCGATTCTATAATATGAAACCACCCGTCTTCTTTTAGAGCATTCACCTATACAGAGAAATGCTCAAAAACTAGTCGAGTGGTTTCATATTATGGAACCAACCTATATTACAACCATTGGATTTGGATTGGAAGCCTGATATTACACTTACATCTTTTAAGTAGATACTCTCACATTTTAATCTCAGTCTTGAAATCCAAATTTAACTATTGTAAGATAGGTTGATTCTAATATGAAACCACCCGATTTTTTTAGAACATTCACTTATATAGAAATACTCAAAAACTAGCCAGATGGTTTTATATTATGAAATCAACCTATGTTACAACCATTGGATTTGGATTGCAAGGCTGAAGTTACACTTGTATCTTTTAAGTAGATACTCTCACATTTTAATCTTATATATATATATATATATATATATATATATATGAAAAAAGGTAATTGTATTAATTCATGAATCTAGTACAATCAGGTGTTGCCTGTCAGGCCCACCCTCCTCACATCTCCTACTATATTATGTATAAGCCCAATTTTACTGGTACATACACCATCAAATATCCTATCGTTTCGTTCTTTCCAGATATGTCATACCGCCGATGCAACACGAACACATGCCTCTCTGAACCAGCCCGATCCTCGACCTCGTACCCCCTGCAAGCCACAACAATCCAGCCAGATCATGTTCTTCTCCATTCCGCATACCAAGGATATTAGCATGTGAGTCCCACACACTTCATGTAAAAGTGCATCCGAAGAATAGATGTGGGATGGATTCTGTTACTTGCCCGCAAAATATACATCGAGGGTCATCCACCTGCACCCCAAACCACTGTATCCGACCTTCCTTTTGTAAGCTGCTTCCCCAATAAAGCCTTGTATAGGCACAGTTGCATTTTCCTTGGGATCTCTTTCATCCATATAACATCTGCATGAACAAATTCATCATGTTTCTCCCTTATGCTCTCATACGCAGCACTGGCTTGGAAGCCTCCATCAGTCGACGCGTCCCATACCCACTTGTCCGACCTCACCTCGTTGTCGATGGTACAGGCGGTTATCAAGTGAGATACCACCTGTATTTGCGGAAGAATGTTCGTTCTCCATACTCCGTTCTCCAATATCTTGCTGACCTTCTCGTTAGCTACAGTAATTGGCGTATGAGGTAGGCCGATCCGCTCCTCCAGGCTTAAGTACGCCACCCATGGATCCATCCACAAGTCCGTGTTTGTGCCGTCCTTAAATTTACGGGAGATTAGAGGTCGAATGTCCCGTATATGATGTAGTATATTTTTAAAGGAGACATACACATTATTATTCCAGTTGTACGTCCAAAAATTGTTCTCCTGTAAATACCTGTTACGCATCCAAACCGTCCACATGGAGTCTCCAGTTAGTAACTTCCAGCCGAGTTTCATGCCAGCCACCTTCCGGAGCGTTTCCAACCTGCGAAGGTCAACTCCTCCTTCCTTCCGAGGTCTGCATAGACGTTCCCAGGCAATAGCGTATATCCCTCCCCTCTAGATGAACTCCGCACACAACTTTTCCACCTGCCGTATTGTGGCTTTCGGAAGTAATACAGACTGTAGCCACAAGGAGGCGATAGCCATGATTACCGACCTGACTAGCTCCAGTCGCCCCCCGAATGAAAGACAATGTTCTTGGCACCCTTCCACGTGTCTGTGCACATACTCGACAAGGCTTCAACAGTCCGCCGCACTTGCATAATTTGTCGTTAGCGGAATTCCCAAGTACTTCACTGGCAAGTCGTCTTTTTCCACACCTATTGATAATGCCATGCCTGCTTTGTTAGGAGAAGTGGCACTAAAGTAGGCGTGGCTCTTATTTATATTCAATTGCAGCCCCGAAATCCTTCCAAATTGGTACATAATGCTACGATCTTGTTCGTCCCCACTTCGATAAGATCGAGGAGTACGACTTTATCTGGGGGAAGGGCCTTGCCAGGAAGATGCAACTGTCTGCATATAAACTGGTGCTGGGCCGGTTGCTTACTAGGGACAGACTGCTTCGGTTCGGGGTCCCAGTCCCTGACCCTAAGTGTGTTTTGTGTGAGACAGAAAATGAATCCATTGGGCATCTGTTCTTTCAGTGCCATGTGGCGTGGAGCATCTGGACAGAGCAGAGCCAGAGATACTTGGGAGGGGTTGGAAGGGAGCGTGACTTCAGAGAAATCCTTAAGTGGATTGGAGATTGCAGGGGCCAGGAGCAAAGCTGGGCCAGACGTGCAATATTGAGGCTTGCTGCATCAGTTTGGCATGTCTGGAGGGAGAGGAACCGGCGCATTTATGAGGGACTGTCCACCCCACCGGTGGGCATCCTTCATAACATTGAGTCGGATGTACTAGTAATGTCCCCCTGAGTTGGGACTGTATCTCTATGCTGTAACCTTATTGCGATGATAGTGGAATAAAATTTACCCTTTTTCCAAATATATATATATATATATATATATATATATATATTTTTTTTTTTTGGAAAAAGGGTAAATTTTATTCCATCATCTCAATAAGGTTACAACATAAAGATACAATCCCAACTCAGGGGGACATTACTAGTACATCCGACTCAATGTTATGGAGGATGCCCACCACTGGGGTGGAAAGTCCCTCATAAATGCGCCGGTTCCTCTCCCGCCAGACATGCCAAACTGACGCAGCAAGTCTCAATCGAGCACGCCTAGCCCAGCTCTGCTCCTTGCCCCTGCAATCACCAATCCACTTAAGGATTTCTCTGAAGTCCCGCTCCCTGCCAACCCCTCCCAAGTGTCTCCGGCACTGCTCTGCCCATATGCTCCACGCCATATGGCACTGGAAGAACAGGTGCCCAATCGATTCAGGCTCTGTCTCACACAAAACACACTTAGGGTTAGGGACAGAAACCCCGAACCGAAGCAATCTGTCCCGAGTGAGCAACCTGCCCAGCACCAGTTTGTATGCAGACAGTTGCATCTTCCTGGCAAGCCCCTTCCCCCAGACAAAGTCGTACTCCTCAATATCATCGAAGTGGGGGCGGACAAGGTCGTAGCAGCTGCTAAATCGGATATATATATATATATATATATATATATATATATATATATATGGTGTCATTTTCTCCGGACCGGCGAGTAACGCCAAGAAGGGACTCGAACTGTGCTCATCTCCACGGGAATCCCCGATGTACCTAATAGGCTACACCCCACTGACATACACACACACATACATACCAAAAATCCGATACTCCGGTCCGAAACCGTCGATACTATCAATATCGCCGATACCGATACTCGTAGGAATGGTCCGATATCGATATTGCTATACCTTATATATATATATATATATATATATATATATATATATAAGGTACAAGTGTAATTTCAGTCTTGCAATCCAAATCCAACGGTTGTAACGTAGGTCGATTTTATAATATGAAACCACACGGCTGATTTATTAGCATTTATACACACACACACACACACACACACACACACACATATATATATATATATATAATATGAAACCACACGGCTGATCTATTGGTAGGCTAGGGTGGGCTCCAACCCACCCAGCTAACCCCATTTTTTTTATATATAGGTAAAGCCTTGCCCACTAAAGGCCTGCCCACACTCTAGCCCACCCGCCAAACCATCAGAAGAGTATCGATCAGATAGGAGCAACCATTCGCTCGATTGGAATCGAGCACTTGGTCGCGCCTTTGTTGTCAGGATCGCGAGTACTCGGAGTCGGAGAAGCACTTGTTCCTTGGCTCCTGACTCTGAGAAAGTGTCGACAATGATAGATGAGCTCCTCAAAAGGGAGGAGAACCGCGTGCTGCTCGATGGAGTAGAGACGGCATCGCTGAGAGTCGAGAGGACGAGGGAGGCCCTCGTCGACATCGAGAGGCAGGAGGCTGAGGCAATGTGTGCCAAATATGCCATCATCTGAGAAGAGAAAATCGGAGGTTGGTAGTTTTTTTTTCCTCTCTTCCACCATTTGTTTGAAGAAATGCTTGCTTCAAAATCGTTTCTTTAGCTATGCTCCCTGCTATGTCTTCTTAAAGGAATGATTTTTTTTATGAACCTGTGTGACGAAGAAGTTGTTGGGTTCTCCTACTTCCTCTGTTAAACAAATGTTGACCAAGAATAATTCATTGATCAAATAAGAGATAATAATTCACTCAATTACTAGTGATTGGGTTCTGTGCCGAATCGTGGAACATTTCTATTCCAAAATGGTAAAGGTCACATTTCGAAATTCCAAAACCGAGCCAGTTGGAATAACATTAGCATCGCTACAATCCTACCAATAAGTATTAATATCATAACGTTCGTTCATTTTGTAGGAGCAAAGAATTAGATATAGATTTTATAAACTAGAGTTAATAGGAATATAAATTTTACTAGAGAACTTCTCTACAAGGTAGTAGTAGTGTTGAGGACTTGTATGCCTCTTTGGATGATACAACTTATAAAACAGTAACAATCCATGTTAAGGTCCGGTAAACAAAAAAAAAATTGGACAGCTTTCCATTTTTTTCGTATGTTGGACACTGTTTTACATTGGTTAAACATGGTATGGTATGGACACGATGAGATATGGTCCTATGGACATTAGGAAACTGACACAATATTCATTTGTTCAGTCCGGGATAAACTAAAATCCTGGCTCCGCCCTTATATATATATTTTTCTTTTTTTCGAAGAAGGTAAATATTATTGATGAAACAAGTATTACAAAACTAGAAGCCCGCCAGACCCAAAATATATCATCTAGGACCAAGGATATCTACATCAGCCTCTATGTTTTTTTGTACAACGTATACTGAGCGCAAGACCCTCGAATATTCGAAGATTACGCTCACGCCAAACATGCCATACATTCATCAAAAAGAAGTAAACACTAGCATCACTATACACTATATATATATGTGTGTGTGTGTGTGTGCGCGCGTTTTCGCACCGGAAAGGATTCTTCTTTGTCAGTTTTTTCGCAAGAAGATGATCAAGAGAATGTAATCTCGGGTGACCCATAGCTGTTTGGATGAAGGCTCGTCATCATCAAGCAATGGGTTCCGCATATCTCAATGGAGAGACTTACTGGCGGTGGTTCCTGTTCGGGTACAGTTCCCGAAACTCCCATTGTTATTGTGGAACGAGTCAGCTCTCCGTAAGCAGGCAAGCGTCATCGGAATTCCTCTCAAGAAGATGGACATGCCTACAAACGTCTCGCGTCTGCTCGTTCCGCCCACAGATCTTTCCCTCCACCACCCCCTCCTCTCTCTCCACCCCCGCACCCCACCCCCACCCCAACCTACCCCTCATTTATGTATGAAAACAACATAACAACAACAACTACATCTATAGTTACCATATCTCATCTAAACTTGAGTTACCCATCCTTTTTTTTTTCTTGAAAAAAAATAAATGGTAGTGAAACAAACATGTATATGGAGAGAGTAAGACTGCTACCTCAATAGATGGCCTTCCCTGGAACAGCACAAGTTTGGGGTTCTTGAATTTCCACTTCTGAAAACAAGGAAGGAAGGAGAGAGACAGAGAGACAGAGAGAGACAGATGCGGTGGTCACTGGTCAGGGGGGCTGGCTTGCTTGCTCGGTTGCACCAAAGAGATTAATAAATTATTAAGACTGTCTGTTGTTTGTGGGCCCACTTGTAACCACATCCTCCCCCTTGTGGCCATATTTCCTGTTCACCCGCTAACTGCTCTTCACGATAATGTTATGATATTTCTAGATCGGGATCCCCGTTAGATCTTATTTAACTCGTCTAAGTCGTCTCATATTAATATTAACTATTGATTTAAGGATAGCCACGATGCGGCTTCGGAAAAAACATCTAAAAAAGAAAAAAGAAAAAAAAAGAAAAAGAAAAAAGGACTAACTTAGATCCTGAACTTTATACAGTTTAAGTCCTAACTTCTGACTTATCAAATTAGAATTTAAATCCTAAATTTTTATTATTTGTTTTATTTTTTCCATTATACTCTTATGCTTGACAATGAAACCTTTATATATAGACTAGGAAGGATATAATAGAAAAAAATAATAATAAAAATTAATGGTATAAATTTTCCAATTAGACAAAGCAAGAACTTAAACTCTAAGCTGGTAATCCAGAGTCTAAACTCTAATTAGCCCTTGATTTTACCATTTAAATCATTCAAATCAATGGTCAAGAATAAATAACTTAAACAAGATTCAATGAGTGATCATGGAAAACAAAAATGCGTTATAGGATGGAATCAACCTATGTTACAACATTAAAAGGTGAGAGTATCTACTTACAAGATACATATGTAATATCAGCATTGTAATCCAAATCTAAGAGTTGTAACATAGTTAGTTCTATATTTATTAGTTAGTTGTCCGAGATAAGTACCAAAAAAATCTAATATATATATATATATATATATATATATATATATATATATATATATATATATATATATATATATATATATATATATATATATATATATATAAAATTTAATATTGTTTAATATATTTTAATTAAAATTTGTTATAGATATATTTTTTTTAACTTTGAATGTATGTTTAGATAATACCATGTAGTTAGTTTATATATTTTAAATATTGAATATATTTTAATTTTTGTTCGTTATTGATATTTTTTTATAGCATTTTAGATTTGTTATAGATATATAGGATTTTAGATACATGTTCTGCTAGTTATAAGGATTTTTTAAAAAAATACTTAAGGGATGTACATAAAGGATTTTATATTTATTTTTTCTTAATTACGTGAAGATATACACACGGCTTAGACGATTCCATTTACACATGCACATTACTAGTGATAATAAGATCATGTTAGAAATTTTATTGTACCATGTCGATTCATGAGATGAATAACATAATAAAAATTGCGGAAGCGTACCTGAATCAAGTGTCTTTGCTTGACGGATCTTGATGCAGACGTCTCTCTTGATGGGATTTGATCTTCCAACCCGCTACGGCCCTTAATAACAAAGAT
This sequence comes from Iris pallida, assembly GCA_029216955.1. Classification (NCBI taxonomy): domain Eukaryota; kingdom Viridiplantae; phylum Streptophyta; class Magnoliopsida; order Asparagales; family Iridaceae; genus Iris; species Iris pallida. The sequence continues at coordinate 11,193,386 of JANAVB010024997.1, read as the reverse complement.
GAAATCTTTGTTCCTCTCTTTGTTGATGGGGATACAGAAGAGAATAGAGAAAATCCTCTCTTTGTGGCTGTATGAGTTAGGGACCATAACCCTAATGAACACATATATTTATATGTTTTTACATTTCTAATTTGGCCCCTCATCAAATTAGAATTATCTCCGGTATCTACACATTAATTCCATGACAATTATACCCTTAAGCCAATTTCCAAATATACCACTTTAATTTGGCTTAATTATTTAGATAGCCTAAACACAATTAATTTTACATGTGTGGCCCCTTAATTATTGAATAATTCTAACAATCTCCCACTGGGTCACATATGTAACCTTATAATTATGTTAACCTTAGTGAGCTCATAAATTGCTATCTTAATCCTTAGGGTATATCCGGACAATCTCGTCCATTAACCATATCAACATAGGATCAAAGCGACCTTCGTCACATATAGCGTAACTAAACCATCAATGGTCACATATACCAATATAGCTAAACGACATAGATCAATCATGGATGCGTAGCATGGAAATTACATGCAATGTGATCAATACATGTCTATTTTCAACTGGTCCTCCTTAACTTTAGTGAGATCAATACTTTAACATAATAAAAATAGAATGAACTGAATTTCCATATATCTGATCAGATAAATATCCAAAATACTTTAATACATAAATGTGTCCAAAACCAAATAGCACCCAAATACATAAAATACAAACTCTCACTGTATTGCCATATTCTTAATCAAGATAACACCCATATGAGCAGTATGCTCATGAAAGACCCTGGGTGATCATACTTTTGTGAGCGGATCCGCTAACATGGAGTTTGTCCTAATGTGCTATATGGACACTTTAACCATTATGAATTCTTTCCTTCACAACTAGAATTTTTATGTCAATATCCTTTTACTTATATAAGTTCTTGTTGTTAATGGAATATAGTATTGCTGATTCATTGTCACATCATAATTTTATGTGGTCTTTCAACACCGTACTGTAGGCGCAACCTTGTGATAAAATTTTGCAACCATATTTCCTGAATAGATATCCCACAGCATGTTATAAATCTTGCTGGCATGGTGGAAGAAATTATGAGTGCATGTTTGACACCCATCCAAAATATATCTCCATTAGTCAGCATAACCTGATGTGGATCTCCTGCTGTGTTGGCATCCAACAAAATCGGAGCCGGAATACCTTATGATCTCCAGAATTATCCGATCTCCTACAAAGAGCATATAATTTCTTGTTCTCTATTAATTACTTAAGTAGTTTGGGTGCTACCCAATGATCCATCCATATTTGCTTAAATATCTACCTAACATCCTAATATGTATGCAATATTCCGACGCGTACATACTTGAGCATACATTAGACTCCCTACAACTGATAATGAAGGAAAAATCTATTATATTTTCTTAATTTCAAGGCTATTCTTTAGGGCACTGATTGAGACTGAATTTGTCTCCTTTAGCGACTGGGGTGTCACCTGGTTTGCATTCCTGCATGCCAAATCTTTTAAGCACTTTATCGATATAGCTCTTTTGTGATGATCCAAGAATATCTCGATAACGATCTCGGTGTATTTGAATTCATAATACAAAAAAGGTGTCACCAAGATCTTTCATCTAAAAGTTATTTGATAGAAATTTCTTAGTGTCATGCAATATGCCTATATCATTTGTGGCAAGCAGTATATCTTCAACATACAAAACCAGAAAAATAATTTTACTCCCACTGAATTTGTGATACACACAATCTTCAACAACGTTAACCTCAAAACCAAACGAGGTAACAACTTGGTGAAATTTATAGTACCACTGGCGAGAAGCTTGCTTGAGTCTATAAATAGATTTTGTCAATTTGTAAACCATATTATTTGGATCTTTCGACACAGTTATCTGGCTGTACCATATAAATAGTTTTGTCAATGTTACCATTGAGAAACGCCGTTTTGACATCCATTTGATGTAACTCAAGATAAAAATGTGCAACATGTGCTATGATTGTTTTAAAGGAGTTTTTCAAAGATACTGAAGAGAAAAACTCTTCAAAATCAATCCCAAAATTTTGACTAAAGTCACTAGTTACAAAAGACATACTTTATACCTCTCCACATAACCCTTCGAATCCTTCTTGGTTCTAAATGTCCATTTGCAACCAATGAATTTCATACCTTTTGTCACGCCCCAGAACCAGAATACTGGAGAGCAGGGGCAGACATAGCCAGCTACGTATAATGGAATAAGATCCACTCCATTATACGGTCACGGCTGTCTAGATATATGAGGGTTTATCTACAAGCCATCAGTCTCTTATGGTCAATGACAAGCCTAGTGTCTCAATCATAAGCAAGTAAGTAAATGTTACAAGATGTAAGATCACCAAATATACAATAGTAAGGCGTCCCAAACATTACATATTCAGCTGATCATGAAGCTAGTCGTTACAAAATGTGAGGACTAGCAAGAGTTTTAGTCATACATGATCAACCCTAGGTTGCCAATCATGTTACAGCCCGTAGGCAGACAGTAAGTAAAAATGTACACGAGCTAACACTTGCTCGGCAGCTAAACGCCTCAAAAGAATAATTTTACAATAAAGTGGAAGAGCCAAAAATAATCCACTCGTTGCCAGGATTCCGTCTAGTAGTCACCATGTGGCTGGAGATTCGGTAGATCCTCTGGAGCTGCTCTGGTATCCGGCCATACAAAACCAGCTGGGTCAAATTCCAGAAAGAGCAAGTGCCACAAAGGAGGCTTCACTTAGGAACTAAAACCAGCAATCAGCACACAAGTAATAATATATAATAAAAGACAACAATTAAAGAAAACAGGACAGGTGATATACGATGAGATAACCATGGGACTATTCAGACAACCAGGTTACAACCCGTAAACCAGACAAGGACCGGGGTTGTAACCCTTCGTCTGAACCGAACTTGGTTTCTCCCACCATTTATCGGCAAGATAAGAAAACAGGTCATGTAATAATCTTGTACAGGATCAAGACAAGAATAGACTGGTAAACTTCATCCAACATTTCACGGCCAAGCAATAAGTACGGCTTGATACTTTAACTAACTAGGGTTATCACAGGCCTAGTTACTAGCAAGTTGCAGTGAGATTATTCCACAGCCACAAGCCCTGCAGACCATCCAGGCTATCCGGACGCAATTAGGGGTTGAACTCAAGTGGGTACATCGTCCAGGAAATGCATGTACCCTTAGGTGACTTAGAGGGTGCAACACATGACTATGTGCTGGAAATGTGCCCTACTCGACGGTAGGCTACAGATCCCAAGTGGGGCGTCCAGATAACGGGATTGCCTGTAGCTGGAAAATCTCTTCATGACTACTGGATTATTCTAGTGATTAGCCTTAGTCGATTTCAGTGGGTGCCCCCTGACCGTGGTACTCAGGGATCCCCGTCCTAGACATGATGCAAGACAAGACGGGTTCATTTGTACAAGCACAATCGTCCACGGTGTCCAAGTTATTCAATCTTGTCAAGTCGTGTTAGCCGTCGCAACAGCGTTTCGAGAGCTATCATGTCAGGTTTATCATGTCAAGAGTGTACCACATCGGGCTACTATCAAGAATTATCATGTCAAATTTGTCAGGTCAAGTTATCATGTCGGGAGTGCACCACGGCGGGTCACTATCAAGTCATGCCAATTATCAAGGAGAAGAAAAACTTGCACAATTAAATAATAATATATTAATAATATATATATATTCTTGAAGCCAAGGAGAAACTCTACAACTTTCATGTTGGGAGTGGGAAGAAATTCTGACCACAATTCAGACAAATAAAACATTAAACAATCAAAGTGGGACCCATGCGGTCCAAAAGTGGGAGAACAAACATGCGGTCAAAGAGAGTGGGAGGCCACCCATGCGGCCAGCCAAGGCATATGCGGCCAGAAAATAGTTGAAGGGGGCCAGGCGGCCAAGAGTAATTGCTAACAAGAAATATTCATGTAGTCAGAAAAGACAGAAAGTGGAAAGATAATAAATACGAGCTTCCACTCAAACAAAGAAAAGGGGCACGTGGCCACTCAAGTATAGTGGCCATGTGGGTCCCAACAATAATCAATGCATTAAACCCACGTGGCCAGCACACCATGGCAATTTGCCATGCGGCCCAGGAATAACCAAGGCCATGCGGCTCACCCTCACATTTATTTTCATAAAATACAACAAATAATAAATAATTAAATAATGACCAAGCGGTTGATTGTTTCCATGCTCCCATATGCGGCTTGTTTGCAAGCATATAAAATATGCAACATGGCAAGACATTAAAATATTTAAAATGCGTATACAGATTATGCTTGCGTGGCCAGGCATATGCGGCTGATGGCAAGTGTATGCGGCTCCTTGCAAGCATATAAAATATGCTTGGCAAGCATATGCGGCTCCTTTGTATTCCAAGCAGCATGCTTTCTCTGCTAAAGCATACAAGTACATGCAAGCCATAAATGCTTGCACGTTGGACTTTGTAGTGCATGCAAAAGTAATACAGGGAACTCATGCTAAAGGCTAAAGCATTAAAGCCTTAAGCATATTAAGGACTTATATGCATAAAGTGCATTAAATGCAATTTTTAGGGACTAAAATGCATAAAATGAACTTAAAGCATTCTATATGCGGCTGATCTTTCTCAGGAAGGCATTTAAGCATTATTTTAGGGACTAAAATGCAAAAATGCCTTTAGTGAAATTCTTATGCGGCTGATCTCAAGTCTTCAAAGCTTAGAATCCTAAGACTTTTAATTATTAAATAACAAGCACTAACCTTTAAATATTACAAGCCATGCGGCTATGGTTATATAATGCATAATGCATTATTAAATGTAAGCATGCGGCTAGGCTTTGTATAATGCCTGATGCATTAAATGCATTTGTAGGAGCATAAAAAGTGCTTCAAAGAAAGAGTCATCCCATTCATAAGTGATCGGTTTTTACACCAAGCAGAGCGGGTAATCTCTTTTACGCCCAAGACTAGGCTAATCAATTTACGTCTAAGCAGGCTGATCATTTTATGCTTGGGTCTACACCTGTGATTTTACGCCAAGGACAGAGCAGCCTCTTTTACGCTGGATAAAACTGTCGAATCTTGCATTTAATGCAAACTCTGACATGAAGATATTAATGATGGCATTTACCACAAAATTCAATATGATTTGTCTTATACAAAGACCATTGTTGTCGTTTATGGGGATCGAGCTACTTTACGCTCACTGTATGATTTTTTTTACGCACGGAGTTTTACATGAGTTCTTACACTCATAAAATAATGTGTGTGTAAAGTCTATTTGAGCCATTTTATGCTCAAGGTTATTCAATAACCACTTTACGCGGGAAACCTATGACAGAGCTATTTTACGCTCATCTCACTGTTTTACGCCCAGAGGATGTTGGAGCTATTTTTACGCCCTATTCTTTCTGGCCAGTTTGGAACGTGGTTTGCCTACATGGCCTTCATGCCACATATTTCGAAGAACGTGTGTACATATATCCTATTCTTACTGAAATGATGGGACACGTGTCAACGTATGCAAAGGATGACTCTGATCATGGGTGACAGTTGTTAGCGTAAAGACAGACTTTGATGATCTTTTACGCACAGAAGCCCCAGTCTATAAATAGACTCATTTTTTTCAAAGACAAGGAGAGAATACAGAGATCAGGACTTCAAGATTTTGATTCTCCGGAGCATTCTTCTTTAACTTTTCTTTCAGAATAGAGTGAAGCAAAGCAGGAAAGCATTCGGCCTCGCCATCAGTGCCCAAGTGCGTCGATACCTTTCTGGTGACTTAGTTCTTCCAAGTTGTTCTAGTTCAAGCAGTGGTCTTCATCATCATCATATGGTCCAAGGAACAAAGTGATCATTTACGAATCAGACTTCCATAGCAATACTTTCCCAGAATCAAATTTGTACTTCTTGTACTTTTTCTCGTTTTATTTTCAAAATCCAACCTTTTGTTTGGCAATTTTGTTAAGTGAAATAAAATGGCGACTCTGCTGGGGACTACTTTCTCCTCCGACGAGGAAGTGATTGCTCAATATGATGATGTTTCGATCGGTTCGACCAAGAAGACTCTGGTCGTGCACTTCGACCAGACTGCCTATGAAGAAATGCTCCAAACTGCGGGTGGTTCTCGCCATTCCAATGTTCAAAAGTCTCGCAAAGCACGAAAAGTTTGGATTCCTAAATCCAAAGTGGTTTCTGATCTCTCTGTTGTTTCTGATGACAAGGGAATTCTTCCCACTCATGTCGTAGGGGCTCCCGTTCGTAACGAGGCAGTCCTTACTTCAGAGTTGCACTCAAAGTGTGATGATTTATCTTCCGTTTGTAACGGTGAAGATAATCAGGTTTCACGCCCACTGCGTAAGAATCAAGTTTTACGCTCAGTGGGTAAGAACCAAATTTTACGCTCAAGGCATAAGAATGAGTCTTCATTTGTAATGTGGCAGATCCTAATGCTTTTGAGTGTAAGAATCAGTCTCCCGTCGGTGACGTGGTAGGCCCACACAAATTACGCTCCTCGTGTAAAACAAAATCTCCCGTCTGTGACGTGGTAGATAATCAATTTTTACGTTTTACGCGTAAAGGTAAGTCTCATGTCTGTGACAGTGTAGATAAAATTCACAACAATGTTTGCACATCTAATGTGAATGTACCAAAACGCATACAGCGTAAAAATATTGTTGGTAAAACTTCTGTCCTACACCAACAACCTTCTTATACTGCTTTACGCAAAGTACCAAACTTGTAAATCACGCGCCATAAAAATGGAGTCCTTCGTGCTAAATCTCAAGATTTACGCACACAACTCCAAACGCGTAAAAATGTACAGTTTGGTTCTGCGAATGAAGCCAGTAATCTTCTTTATACACAAGGGACTAAACATTTTTCTACCCCAAATGTAATAAAGAAGAATATTTCCTCCACTCCTTCTGACTTACGTGAATTGCTAATGCAAAAGTGTAAGAATTCACAATCTCCGGTGACGTTCCCCCAAGAAAAACATCATTGTGAATATCATCAGGTTGTGATCAATTGTTGTTGTTCAGCTTCAAGACGGTCAGTTTTTGATCGTTTAAGTTTTAACTCGCTTCAACATCAAACTGAAGACCAAGAAGATGAGCTGCCATATGCATCGGTCAACATGGCATCTCATACTAACAGAGGACGACGACCGAGACGGAACATGTCCCAAACTCCAGGTCAACAACAGTTCAACAGACTTCTTGATTCCTTTGAAGGAGTATATCAGAATACTCGATCAAGAAGACAAAGACAATTGCAGACTTCTGATTCAGAAGCTGGGGGTACTCAGTCTTTGGAGTCTGATACCGATAGTATGGATTCATACTTCTATACTAATCCCTCTATATCTTCAAGAGAGGTTGAATCTTACGCTGTTGGAGATGAACCAGAGACGTCATCTGCTAATACGGAACAACGTCTCACTGCCGTTGAGCAATCATTGAAAGACATGCTCAACATGGTGCAAAGCATGCATCAGATAATTTTGAAACAGCAAACTGCTCAACCTACAGTAGTAACTCCGGTACCAGTAGCAGCACAAACTCAAGATAGTCAAGGGGCTGATATACCTTCGAATATTCAAGAGCCTGCTGTTAATCAAAATTCTGCATCTCCAGATCCCATCATTCCAGAAGATGTACCACCTCCAGTGGGGGTTACGGTACATCCAACGACTATTCAATCAAATGTGCTTCCTCAAACCAGTGAAGCCATTCAAGCAGTGCGTGAACTCAAAGCACAGTTTGAAGTTTTGAGGTACAAAGATCAGCTCTAGAGGTTAGGGATTAAGCAACCTTATCCTCCTCATTGGAATGATGTATCCTTCCCTCCGAAGTTCAAGCCACAATCCATGGTTTTATTCGATGGAAAAGCATCTCCCAGTCAATATATCAATTACTTTGATATTATGACTGTACACTTGTAGAAAAATGATGCTCTCCTCACTCGAGTGTTTATTGGGTGCTTGACGGGTTCGACTTATGACTGGTATCGTAGCTTACCCGATAACTCTATTTCGTCTTTTGACGAATTCAAGGCAATGTTTCTCTTCCGCTTCTATGAAGAAGGTATGGACATGAACATGTCCTCCTTAATAGAAATAAAACAAAAGGAGAAAGAAGATACTCGGACGTTCATTGAACGTTTTCGACAGGCTACTCTAAAGATGTCTCCTGGTATGCCAGATTCAGCGTTGATCGATACATGCATGATGAATCTGTGACCATCCATTGCTGTCTTCACAGGTTCCCAATTCACAGATTGGGCTTCGTTTATCATAGCAGCAGTTTCTGTCGAAACCAATGGTAGGTTGGCTCGGGAACATGGGATGATTTTCGCTTCAGAAGATAAAGGAAAAAAAAGTAATCCTGGTAATAATCCTGGCAATCGTAACGTGAAAGGAAAAGATACTCTTATGGTCAATCTCTCCAAGAACAAAACGACGCCAAATAATCAGGAATCTTCCAGGCCAAAGGAAGAATACTCTTTTGACGAAAGTGATATCAGGGATATTTCAGTGTCTGGTGAAAAGTGGCAAACTTCATATTCCAGAGCCAAAAAGGCCTAATGAGGTGAATCTGACTGACAATCCCAAATATTGTATCTATCATAGATACATTAATCATCCTACCAGTGCTTGCTATGTCTTAAAAAAGAAGATCCAAGACCTGATAAATGGTGGCACTATCGCTTTAACCAATGATGACCATACGGTTACAACCAACATGGTCTCTCTTCAGTTTGGAGATTTTCCTCCACAACAAGTCCCAGATGGAATTATCCCAATTTCGAAGGCGACGATGAAGATCGTAAATATCCCGCCCGCCAGGGGAGAAAATACAGGATTGTTGCCGCTCACATTGAAGAAAGGTGAAATCATGTGGGTACATCCTGACTTAATACCTGAGTTGGAAAATGAAGGTAAAACTTTAAAATCCAAGAAAGGTAAGAAAGTCAAAACCTGCAACATGATTTCTCATGTTATTATAAATCCTGATGACTTGGATCATCTATGGGATGGCCTTCCTCTAGAAGGTAGACTGAAAGGACTAAACATCTGTCCTCCAAGTCTATCTCCTCCTACCAAGCTCAAGCTTACCCATCAGCAGTGGCTAGCCATGAATAGTGTTCCTTTATATCGGGCACAACAAGTCTTTACTGCTTATGAAAAAGCTCCGACAGAGATTTTTCCTCATATCCCGAATCCTTCTCCTCCCGTAACTACAGAGACATCTATTCTTCATTCTCCTGAGGTTACAGAAGGTCTTGCTTCTTCCTCTTCCTCTGTTGAAACACCTGTCAAAAGTCCGCTGCCCACTCACTTGTATAGTCAGCAATCTGTTCATCTCATGAAGAAGATGGGCTACGACTTTCAAAAGGCAGAAGGTTTGAATTATGATAAAGGAATACGTCTTCCTTTACAAATTCAAAATCAGAATTCTACTGCTGGATTGGGTTCTGAAATGCCTCATAACAACCCTCACAAGAAGAAGACTAAGGAAAGAAAGATTAAATCCTGTAATATGGTATTTCCTTCTCCTGAGTCTGAAGAAGAAACTTTTGTTGGTACAAGATCTGGAAAAGAGTACCATAAAGACTATGAGGGATCCTCCAAAGAAGCGGAAGATATAGTGGAAACTCTACCAGTTCAACCTTCTCCTGTTCCTATTAAACCGTTTGTGGTTGAAAAGGGGAAACAGAAGGCAGTACGCTTTGATATCCCATTGAAGCCTGCTTCCAATCAGGGGGTGGTGATGAAGCCTTACAAATTTGACATTCTAGCTCAGTTAGCCAATACTTCGGCTAGACTTTCTATATTTGAACTGCTTCGCCTTTCCAGAGAAAGCAGAGAGACTTTGAACGAAGCTTTACTTCAAGCAGATTCATGCTTGGCACAACTCAAGACTCCTGATAATATACCAGTATCATGTCCGCAATGCCATAGTGTGATGGAAGCAATTCCCAACATCACCTTTACACAAGAGGATATGCTATTGAAACACAACAAGCATGATAGGCCTCTGTGTTACACTGGATATATCGGATCCACTGAAATCGACAAGATTTACATCGATCCTGGGTCTTCAATTAGTATAATTCTTCAGAGTATGCGAAGACCCCTGAGGATTCCTACTAGTGAGCTGACTTACACTAGTACTATGATAGTCGATTTTAACTCTGGTAAGAGCAAACCACTGAGGAAGATTCGTCTGCAGATTCAGATTGGTGATCTTCCAACTATGGTAACTTTCTATGTTATCAACTCGGACGTATCCTACAATATTCTTCTTGGAAGACCGTAGATTTATGAGCACAATAATGTGCCTTCAACTCTTCACCAATGTTTCAAATATGTGGACTCCCAAGGAGTTGTGAAAACTGAGTTTGCTGATATTAATCCATTCAAAGGTGTTGAAGCCTACTTCTCTGATTCAAGGCTTTATAAACAAGAGCATGTGAAAGATATATCAGACATGGCTGAAGATCAATCACCCTCTGAGGATCACTCTATTAATGAAGATCCGCTAGAGGAGCAACCTTTGAAGATCATAGTCAAGGGACGAATCCAATCCCAACCTGTCAATGATCAACCTTTGATGATCAAGGTTAAAGGAAGAACTCAAACTTTATCTGAGGAATCAATAAATATTCCTGCTAAGAGCCAAGTTCAACCTTTTATGATTAAGGTCAAAGGACGTACTTCTTGCACGAATGATCCAGAATTACCGTTGATTGTCAATCTTGGCAAATCTACGCAGAAGACGGATGATGGTCCACTGTTGATTAATCCGAAGCGTAGCAATCAGACTGTAAATGATATAAATATTGATCATTCTGTACTTTTTGATATCAATGAAGATTTCCTGTTCGAGTATATGTCTGTCAAGTTTATTGAGAGAATGACTTTATCTTCCGATAATCAAAGTCATCAATATAAAGACAACATAGAACTGGAAGAAACTTTATACATTGATCATAAGGAGAATTCTTTCCCTCCTTATACAGATGTTGGACCATATGCTCAAAGGTTCCTAACATCTTCTCCTTATCTTCTACATATGGCCGCTTCATCACAAACTTGCGTAACTTTTAGACGTCATGAAGAATCTTATTTCGTGGTTCCGTCTGATAAGAAAAACAAGCGCCAAATTGTGTTTGGCCTGGCTAGAAATATCCCTGTTGCTCAGACAGATGAGCTGAAGGATAAAGACAAAGGAAGAATCCGAATTGATAAATACAGTCAGCAATCTATCAAGATCATTCAGAACATGGGGTATGATTTGAAGACTATGCAAGATCTCAATCAGGGCAAGGGCAGACGATTACCATTAGGTGGTGATCCGTTTTACCAAAAGACTCGTCATGGGTTGGGATATGACCCGTCCCACATGTTTTATGATGATATACAAGAAGAATTCTCTTCCAGCTCTTCACAATCATCAGATTCAGAGGAACTTCAATGAATATGGACAAGTACTCTCAGTCAATATGGTTCAAACTGATGGTAAATCCGAACCATTTGAAAATGTCCCTCGAGCCACCATCGGTTCATTTATTTCTCTCATATATATCTACAACAACATCTGTCTTCTTAATCCCCAGCTACCAAAGTTTGGTTAAGCTGATTACTTGTCTCTTTGAAGAGAGATTTTGATCTTTTATCTTACCAATTAGTATATAAAGTTGGATTTACTATTTATCATATTTTCATAACCTCTGAATAAATACTAAATCCACCTTCTTTTCCTATCTATCATGTCCATTTGACCTCTGCATAGATATTAAATATACTTTTCTTTGGGTTCTTACATACTGTCATGTTCATATTACCTCTGATAGTATTGTACACCCTAAATAGAAAATAAGATTACAGTATCTATCATGTTCATATTACCTCTGATGAGTATTTTCTACCCCATACAAAACAAAATTTCATCATAGACTTGTCACGTCCATATTACCTCTGATAAGTTCTTTCTATCTCCTACCTATTGTTTAAAATTCAACGATAGGATCACAAAACAAATCTTTCATTCATTTCTGGTAGAAATACTACAGAATGGATAAGACAAAAAGATGACAAAATACTCTCTTAAGGTGGAGTGGAAGCATCTTGGAGCAACTTTTTTAATTCTTCTAGCCGTTTGCCACGAGAACTCACAACCTTATTGGTAGCCTCTGCACGTCGAGCTTCAGGAGTGCAAATACGGGAAAGTTCAGCGAAGGTGATTATCAAGTTGTCCTTTGCTTCATCAAGAGTTCTAATGGTCACTACACCAAAATGGCTATTTTGGAACACTTGACATTTTTTAATCTGGAACGCTTATTGTCTGTACCTAGGTGTTGCAACAGAATAAAATCGTTCCAGATTTAAAAAACGTTCCTAATATATTATATTTTAATTTTCAGAAAAATTATTTATTTAGGAACGCCTTAATAATGTTCTAGAGACGTTCCAAATTGATCATGTCATACATGTGCATCTCATGTGCTTTGTAGGAAAGTGTTCCAGCAATAAACCATCCTCTCACTACACCAAGAGAAAAAAATTTAGGAGGGAAACCCACCCCCAATTTTTTTCGTGAGGACTCTCTTCCGTGAAATGAAAAGTGTTTGGAGGGAAACACTAATTTCCCTCAAAAAAAAATCCTCAGGACTCTTCTCCTATGAAAGAAGGGAAACCTATTTTCTCTCTCTCTCTCTCTCTCTCTCTCTCTCTCTCTCTCTCTCTCTCTCTCTCTCGCGTAGGATCTCTCCCTCAGGCGGTAAATATCTCTATCCTCCTCCTCCTCCTCCTCCTCCTCCTCCTCGTCCTTTCCTCACCGACGTAGAGTTAGGGATCAACACAATACTCAGTGAAATTCTTCTCCTACACTTTATTTTGTTTTCGGTGATTTTTTTTGTTATTTGATCTATAACATCAGATCTTTGATTTATGTTGTCGGAGCTTTAAATTTCTTGTTTAGGTCTGTATTTGACTCGATCCTTCTTCTTCTTATTGTTATGTTTGTGATTGTAGGTCCAAGAAAGAATTCGATTTGGTAATCTTTGAGCCATGGTATGTTCTTATGATTACTTATGGAGTGTAATTTTTTGACATCAGCATTCAACTTAGGATTTTTTTACTCCAGGGTTGTCATTTCCGCGTGCTTTCTTTTCTTTGTTATTTTGCCTACTATACGGGTGTGAATTGTGTCAAAAATGTTTAACATTTTTTAGAGAATGTTTGTGATCTAACAACTACTAGGTTATGATTTATATTTTGTCAGACGCGTATCGAACACAATATTAACGCTCCAGAATACACTAGGACACACACTCTAAAAGTATGTGTTATGCCCATGTTACCGTGTCATATCCGTGTCTGTGCTTTATTAGTTATGAGTTATTTATAGATGATAACACTATGGACTCCAAACATGGTGAAAGAAAAGCCAGTAATTCCCTATAAGGGTATCTTTACCATCATAGTCGCTATGTCGGCTGAATGAAACAAAACTGCAAGTTTTACTTGCTCCTATCATGAGATCATATTATTGAATTAATTGTTCAAATTATCTGCCATAGTTACTATACCTCATATTAACTTCAATGCATATATAAAGCAAAACCTCAGCTCTTTAGTTATTGGCTTATATGCCTCTTTCTACACATGATTTCACTGTTATGATTGCAGAAACCTTAAGATCTACTGACTATTTCCTACCTTAAGCACTTTTGGCTATTTCTTTTAATGATTCGACTTTCCCACCCAATAAAGAACTGTGTACATTTATATTATGTTCACACTTCTGTTGTCATGTTTTTTATCTACAAAGTTCAGGTTCACATTTTAGTGAATTCGGAGGTGTCTTCTTTATTTATTGTAATTGTTTTGAAAGCTTTTTGAATCTCAAAAGTAGGGGTATTTTCTGCGATTTGGATTCTGGTTTCATAGAACAAATCGGTCAATAAAGTGGTAAAGAATCGATCCTCCTAGAAAACATGTAATTTTGACAAGACATTGATGTTGAAGTATTGGGTCAATTAATATTTGGAAATATAATAATTATGATACATGTAGAAGGATGTACAGGAAGAATGTTACTACATTATACTGCATGTGTAGTTAGCGACATCTGAGGCTACTAAGTGAAAAAAATTATAGGCAATAGCGGATACCCCGAAAGCCCCTAGGCTTGAAATAAATTTACTATATAGTTGAAGTTTTCTGGTGTTACATTATATTATTAGAAGAGGAAGGCTAGCTTTAGTGAGCTGCTCATGTTGTCCGAGCCCTTCATAATATAGGATTACAATCTGATACCACATAAGCTCTTGTTGTATACCACAAATATGAATATCACCTATATATCTTACATGCCTTCCTATTCTTATTTGCCATTTAGATCACTCCTAGAAAAATAAATATATGGACATGTTGAATTTAGCTCATAATAGAAATGTCATTTCTTTCCACTCTTTGGCTAAATGGTGTCATAGAGATGAATGCAAATTTCTTATAGCAAATTGTACCAACTCACTTCTTAGTGTAGTCTTCAAAGTCGAGGAGAACTTGGAGGCAGCAACATAGCCAAAAGGTAGGTTGATCACTTTCAGGTCTGTCGATCATCACCAAGTATTAGTCATGCATCAAGAAAATGGCACATCATTCGTCCTATTATAGTTCATCTTTCATGCAGCCTTGTTCTTTTGATTATAATTTTTTCTCTCTTTACAACCTATCGCTAGAAAATAAACAATATTAACAATGTTACCGATGCTAAAGAACATGAGGAAGATATTATACTTGGAGTAAACCTCAAGTGTTAAAGAGTGTATACTCAACTAGGCCAATTCAAGAATCCTGGTTTGCTTGTTCCTCTTTGAGAAAACCTTAAGAAGTGTTTGATTCCCGTAAGAAGATCTGAGTACCACTTGCTGATACAGAATTAGGGCTCTCTTTCCCAGTAAATTTACCAAAGAAAAAGTAAAAGGAAAAAGGGAAGCTCGTTTAAAACAATATCGATATATGAATTCTGGTACAATTGTTTCATATATAAATTGAGCTTGACTTATCTGAACTTACTTTTATATAATCAAAATTTACCTAACTAATTTTTTCATGTGTCTCCAAAATATTTATATTTACTTGATATGTTCAGTTACCTGGTTACAGAACATGTTTAATGCTATGAAAATATCCAAGTAAATGGGACATGTATGTTTAGACTGTATTGTAATGGTATACCCAAATATCCCCAACCTTTTATGATACCCATCTGATATATTGGTACCCCATTTTAAATCTTTTGCCACCATTGCATTGCATAGCATAACATAGCATAGCATTAAATTGCAATGGTAGGCAGGAAGACCTCACTTAATTTTCATTTTCCTTGTTGACATGAAAAAACAACCCAGGGGAGATGGGGGCTTGAATATTTCTTTTCTTAATTGTATTTATATACTCACCAATCAACTAACTGAAGAGAAGGGTCCTTAGAAAACTTATAAAGGTGTTAGTTAGTCTTGATAGGCTACAACAGTAAGCCAAACCCCAATTTTAACTTTGGAGAGGGGAGATTTTTGGAATTGTTTCTTGACTACTAATCCTGTGTGCATCCATGTTTCGATAAAAATTACATTGAAGTTGGATTCCAAACTTCCAGAATACAACTTAATGTTTATTTCATATCATCTAGTTACATTCTCATTGATTAACATCATACTACATGCATATTACATCAATAATATGATAGGACCTCTTCCTATCAAACCAGGAACTGGTGAAGAACGAACACAATTTGACATAATTGGAGAAGAAATTAAATGAATAGATCGGGATTGGGGAAGAACTAGGGTTTGTAGTATTAAAATGCTCAAGAACAAGGAAAAGTACAAGAGTAGAGAAACTAAGAAAAAGAATAACAGAAATGGAGACATTTCTTCACTACTTTCCCTCTCTACCACTCCCTATTTATAGGAAGGAATTTTCAATTACTACGAAACCGATACTAGACTTGATATTAGTTATGGTGATTGTAACTGATGATTGGTGACTGAGCTTTCTCACAGAACTTCATTACTAGATCTGCAACTTTCGAGCCACGCAATCATCTTCATATCTTCCATTTTTTATCTTTCCTTTTTTGTCTTCTAATTTCTTCCTATATTTGGATCTTTGCCCTTCTTTCCTTTTTTTTTTCCTTTGGATGTTTGTTTTGGCCACATTCAGCCAAGTTTAGCAAATTTGGCCGATCTTAGCCAAAATTGGCTAAAACAATAAGATGGGAGGAAAAAAAACAAACACCATATAATCAATTATTCCAAACTTTCAGGCAGGTTTCATATATAGCTTATATGGAATCTGATGGGTGAAACCATGGACATGTATCGATATCTGCCAGTTTTTTAACATTTCATGTATTGTACCACTATGCTCATGGAATAGTACAATATTCGTGATCAATTTATTGTTCCAAAAGAAGAGACTGTTGACAGATAGAATCCTAGATGAATATTCCTATATTGCTATGTTTGATATAGTCTGTATGTCCAAATTTATCCAAATTCCTATTTTTAAACATGAGCGTGCATGTACACTGCACCAACATTCTAATATGTGTGTTATCATACTTAAATACTTTATCGGTAGCTTGAATAAAACCATTATACATATCTTACTTTGGGACATCCTCTGATTTCAGTTAAAGGTATTCAGCATGGAAATAAAGTCAACGAACCTGTATTCTTGAATCCAATTGCTAAGACTATGAGAAGGAGAAGAGCATATATGTAACTCATGTTTGGATAAAGCAAATTGCATCTAGATAAAATATTTTTTGGAGATTCGAAATAGAATTAAATGAGAACTTTTACTGAATTAGATATCGAAGGAATGAGCTGACACATTCAAACTACTACTACAAGAAAGGAAACGAAGAAACAGTAAATTGATACTAACATCTGTAGGATATAGTAATAGTTCACCCTATATTTCCCAAGTGCAGTTTACATGTCACAAGTAGGATATGGAGGCTTTGGCATCATATGCTAGTTTGATAAAAAAAATGCTAGCATCTGCAGGTTACACAAACTACAATTGTTACCATTACTTTACACAAACCAATAATGCACTGATATGTTTGTGTAACCTGCAGATGCTAGCATTATTGGTTCTGCCTAGAATACTATAGATAAGGCTAAAGCTCCCATTGTTGTTTCAATAACCTAGAAGATAAGTCTATAGCTCCCAAACATGCATCTGCAGGTTTTCTTTAATTCATAAAGTAATATTAATGGGTCATCTGAACTCCTGGAGCATATGAATAAGGTGATAGAGGCATACTGTTAGAATGTTAGTTGTAAGTTTAGTCTATAAATCATCATCTGAACTACATGTTCAGAAAACCTATTTTTAGCATAAATATAGAACTTATATATCTGATAGATAGACAAAAATTCAAGTTACTAATGTTATTCTTGCTATAGATGTAACAGTTCAGTCTATAAGTCACTATTCAGGTATTCTGTTGAATAGATTCTCGCCATATGTGATTGCAGCATGATCTGTATGATTGTATGTTAGAAATATGAAATATTCAATTATTTGATGATATTATGACCTACTAATTCTAGGCATGCATCCCCTTCCTGCTTCAAGTCAAGGACATGCAGACGAAGCTTTATTGTGTATTAATAGGTTGGATTGGGAAAGAAGTTTCGAAAAACAAGTTTAGTCTCACTTGCAGCAATTACAGTTGTATAATTGACCTCAATTAGGAAACATGTTCATTGGGACACCCCTATATCCAGCCTGAGATTGCTTTATTTACTTGTTGAATTACCTCATAATTCTATAAGCATTCATAATAATTGTACCGGAACCCTAAGTTTGCTTAACCATTATCATCTGTCTCTATTAAATTTCATATTTCATCATTGATTAGCCTTAGGAATCCAAAGTTGGATGATGAGGAAAATTTCAAACACTGGTACAGACACATGAAGCCTCAATATTTAATTATCAATCAGTCAGGGTGTCTTTGAACTAGCTAATAAACCTGGTTACATACGAGATGCATATGCATGCAGATGATAAGAGTATAACTTGCAAGTTATTTCTAAGGAAAGGATACTGCTTTGTAAACATAATTCAAACTTCTCTATACACTATATTTGCTTGACATTTCTATATTTTCTTGACTATAATATGATACAAGGAGGGTCAAATGTTACAAGCTGAATTAGGGTGCTTATATTTGAGTCTCAAATAGGGGCAAATTCTAATGGAAATATTGAAGTTTAGTATGATTGTGAAGACATAATACAATTTAATAGTTTAAGTCCATTATTTTATTATTATGTTATGTAAATCTATAATCATTCCTTTTTTTTGGTTGATACTGAAGGTTTTCTTGCAAAGCATAATGTCAGAACATATGGGCACGAAAAGAACCTACTAAAGTGGTACACAATGAACCTACTGAAGTTGCACGTAATGAACCTACTGAAGTTGCAAGATTGTGTGAGCTGCTTGACTGTGATGGCAACTGTCTTGCAATTGCAAAGAAGGTAGTAGATCCAATCCATCGGGGTATATGTCATGGCTATGTCTTGGAACCTGATGAATTGAAGGTAAGCATGGTTACGCGAAAGATCTTCTCTGTAAAGATTTGTAAAGCTGATAAAAATCCAGAATCTAAGAAAGTTGGAGATGTTGGTCTCAACGATTTCCTTGTGTCGAACAAGTCCTTCGTCAAATACATGGAGCGTTAGTAAGTCCTTTTTAACTCTTTATTATTGTTCTTGAATTACACTCTTTTCGTATTACATTATATATTGCTTTGAATCGACTTTATTAGTTGTGCAGCTAAGTCATATGTGAAGATTTGAATCCATTAATTCAAAAATATTTGCCCTATCCAATGGCCTACTTAATATTCTTTAATATCTACGTAGACAGCTTGGCACCAACGTCTCTTTACATAGATAGGATGAGGATGTCACCATAACGTGTTTTGGTTTATTGTTTGAGTTGTTCGTTGGCAGGGAGACTGAATTATACATGTATATTAATTGTCCAATTTTTTGAATATAGTATATTGGTTCATCTTAGGATTTTTTTGTTCATCTTAGTCTTTTATTATCCAATATCCTTATTTTAACTTGAAATTGTTTTAATGTTGCATGCAGGTGTTGCCAGTTGCCGCTAGCGTTGTTCAAATCTCCATCATTCTGTTGAGAAAAAACTTTTAGAATTATCTAAATTTGTAAACAGATATCTTTGTCAAGCTAGATTTTATATAGTATTTGTAACTTACAATATATACTCTTGATGAAGTTTTATAAAGATTTAACTTTTGGGATATGTTATTGGTTGTTTAACTTATATTAAGTTGATAAGTTTAGTTAATTTAGTTGCTCTCTTGGATGTTGATTGAGGCAATGTACAAAAATATTGCACCATTTATTATGTGTTTTATGTTTATTTTATGAATTATTATATTTGTGGTTCAAAATAAAAATTGCTTGCAAAATTGAAATTAGAAAATACATTGGAACCTTAATAAAGCGTTTCAAATATAGCCAAAAGTATATGTAAAAACTGTTTCAAATTATATATAGGAGCGGATGCAAAATGTTTCAGAATGACATTTAGAAACGCTTTAAAGATATCCCAAAAAATATTTTTAGAACGTATTGTATGTGTTTCAAAAGTGAAATTTAGAAACACTTCATTGACGTCCCAAATATATTTTAGGAACACATTGTATGTGTTCCAAAATCTGCTTTAGGAACACTTTCTAACCGTTCCAAACGAATATTTGACACGCTTTATAGCCGTTCCTAATATTGCAACGACACTTTTAGGAACGGTATTTATATGTTCCTAAAAATATTAGATACATTAAATAACTATTCCTAAATGTACTTTTTGGTGTAGTGGGTCGACTCAGCCCCAAAAGCCTTTTCTTCTAAAATTGAGCTTTGGGTGAGGTATAGATTTCGAGCATCGATCATCTTCTTCCTTTCAGCCTTCAAGCAAGCTAGCTCTGCCTCAACTTTGCGGATTCTGTCATTCTTGCTCTGAATATCTATGTTCAAAGCGTCATAAGCCACTCTGTGGCCATGCAGTGCAGGTTTTATGCCAGTCAAAAAGGCTTTTTCTTTGGCAACCTTCAGACTGTGTTCACGGAGGGCTGCATTATATGTAGTCTCTCGAGCAAGATAATCAGCTGTTAAGGCATCATATTCTTCCTCGATGAGACTTTCAACAGTTTTACTAGACAGATTAAGATATTCTCTGATTAGCTGTTCAAGGTCCTCCATAATTTTCTCCAATGCGGCAGCTCTTTCAGTATCATTGAACAAAGCAACGTTCTTGATGGTCGAAGCCATTGCCGTCTTCAGAGTCTCATAATTGAGGCCCTTATTTAGGACCATTGTTATCAAGGTTGCCAGGCTTTTATAAAAGGTGTCAGTATAAATCTCAATGAGGAGATCCATTTCTGTTCTGGAACTTGGCGTGGCAACAATATCTAACAGATCCCTTTCTCGGAAATCAGGAACAGATGTTGGTGGTGCAACAGTAGGATGAGACGAAGTCGTTGTTGCTACCACCGTTATAGCCAATTGATCCCTAGAAGCTTCAGGGATTATATCTCCAATCGGTGTAACAATAGATGGAGGTGGAGCCGATGACGTTACTACTGTTGTCTGGTTCCCAGGGACCTCAGTATCAACGTCTTCAATATTTGACACTCCAGCCGTTTCTGGAGTTCTGGCGGCGGTAATATCGGTGGGTGTGGTGACAACTACAGGAGCTGGTTCAGATTCTGACATTGGCTTGTCAGAAATTGGTACTGGATCAGTGACAACAGTAGAGGATGTTATTATTTCCTCAGTTTCTGTTGGAAGTTCAAGCATGCCTCCAACATCTCCTTCGATTGATTGCTCCACAGGATTTCCCAATAATTCAGCTGTGGTGAAACTTTCTAAAGCTAATTCTTTGTTCAAGTCTGGATCACCTCCAATAGTTCCATCATCACCTACAGTGGGATCGACTCTAGTCTTCTCTTTGTGCTGATCCTCAACAAGAGAAGACAATTCAGATTGTGCTTGTTGTGCCTCAAGTGATGGAGGATGTTCTTCTTGAGGCTCCATCTCAGGTTTTTGCACTCCTCCTTCTTCAGCATCTGAGTTTCCTGAAGAAGAAGCTTCCCCTTCAGACTCCTCATTTTCTTCATAGATTTCTTCTTCTTGAGGAGGAAGAACTACAGGCTTTGGTACAATTATGACATCTGCAAAATGAACAAAAAATAAGTTAGTATACAAAATCATGATATATAATTCCGTATAGGTTTTGTATAATACTTGGAATATGTGCGTTTTTTTCAAGATATGTATCATAATCACCATTCCAGTCATCATCCTCAAAGTCAAGAGCCGGTTCGTCTGATGGAATGCGATCTTGATCAGCAGTGGATACAGTAGTAGTACCTTCCGTAACTTGTGCCTTGGACGGCAAAGATAAATGAAGTGAGGTGCTAAGACGTCCAGGAGACAAAAGTGTTACAGCTCCTGATCCCACTATCTGTGGAGAGGCTGAAGATCCTTCTCCAGGATGGATTGAGGAAGAATCGACGAGAGGATCTTCTTCAATGTCCTCTTCTGGAGTGTGAACGCTTGGTTTGGAAGGCCCTTTTGTGGTAGACCTCTTCCTCTTTTTCGGAGTTTTCATTGGCGATGTGGCGACTGCACTCTGTTTTCTTTTTCGGCCTTTACCAATAATGATAGGTTCTGCAGCTGGTTCTCCAACTCCTGTTGGGATAACTACTAAAAACGGATCTGGGATGCCAGTATCGTCAGGAATGTCTGCCGGTACCCTGACCTCTCTTCAATATCTCCTTTTTTAGGCCACCTCAGACTACCCTTCATATTATAACCATGGGCAAAAGAACGAATTGAAGCATAGAAGTGGGCATACGTATGGAGTATACGTAGTTCTGTAGTGCTAGTGGCAGTCGAAATCCTAAATTTAGCACCAGTCCGAGCAGCACCAAAATACCTCCAACCCCTAGCCCCGTCAAGTAATTTCCCATAGTAACGGAAATTAGTCAAAGGATTACCAACATGAAGTTGGTCGTACCCAAATTGGCGAGCAAACCTACTGGGTAAGTATGGTTCGAACGCACAATTATCTTCATTTCTGTACATCAGATAAGAAGGTCTGATGCACTGAAGCCATCTAAAGACTAACTGTGGCAGTACAACTCTTTCTTCAACTTCATCTTCAAACTGGACACCGAAGCAATCCGCTGGAACTTGCGGCCGGGTACAGAAGAAGTTCCAACCGTATGAATAATTCAGAACTGCTCGGGTATCTGCCACAGTCGTAGCAATCCATGTAGCCTTGCTAAATTTTTGGAGGAAGACCTCCGCATCATCACCTGGGCCTGGCGGTAACAATCTACAGTTGTGATGCAACAACCAGCCCATCAGATAAGTGTAGGGCATCTCTACTCTAGGGAAAACATTCCGATGAGGAGCATTGTTGATTAACTCCTCGCCGAAGGTCCTTAAACCTGCATTTATCCGACACACCATGGCTGACAGCAGGTTGATCCTGACTTTAAAAAAACCAGACGTACTGCTGGCCATAGCACACTTTGGTGAATTCTGTCAACAGTACCAATACCTGGTACAACCCATCTTCTCAACCATAAAGAAAGAAAGCCTGCCAGCAAAGCTCTCCGTGAGATTTTCTGACTACCATATCTGAGGAAGCTCAAGGCTTCAGTTCCGGCAGGAAATTCCCCAGTCTTCGTAGACAGATATTTATTCGGAAATTTGTAAGTAATCATCATATCCCGAACCTTGTTAGAGGGGATTGTCGAATCTATGTTGATTACTGGAGCTTTGTTTTCTTGAAACCTTTCTTTGTCTTCCTTGGATATCTTATCCTTATGGAAGAAGAGATAAGTTGTCCACTTGTTGATATACGCCAAATGGGATGTACTTTCATGCATCGTGGTACAAATTAGGTAGTGGCACATCAGTTCTTCGTATATCTCGATTAACTGAGGGTTAACTCCTCTGATTTCAGTAAGCTCCCTGTTGGAGGGAACATATTCTTCATATGGGGCTTCCCCCATTGGCAACTTCGAGATAAACTGAATCTCATGAAGGGCAAGACCCATTTCACCTTTCGGGGTGGCAGAAGTTCCAGTTGAACTTAGATATATCTCCATTAAGGCCAGAAATAAGTTTCCATTCGGAGGAATACCATAACTGGTGGAAGCTACTGCTTCGTACAAGCCAATATCTTTCAACTCTTCCTCAAAGTTCTTCATCATCCAAAGGCTTATCTGAATCCAACTCTGGTTGAATGGAGTCAACCATCCTGGCAGTCTGGGGTTGGTTTGGGGATATAATACAGCTTCCCTCATAAATTTATTGACAAACATTGGGGTTTGTACTGGCTGTATTAAACCCGAATCTTCGCTAGGATTAGAGCCTGGCATAAGGCCAAAGATAGAAGTAACACCTCCATTGGGAACACTAGCAAAGTATTCCATATCATTGGCATGCTCTCTCTTGAAAATAATTCTATCCGGTCGTCCATGACTGCTGGGAGTCAAGTTCCACAACATTTGTCGAGGATGAGTAGCATGGACGAATGCTGACAAAGGATAATCTCTGTCCATATCTGGAAGATACATGGCTCTATTTCTAAATTTGAAAACCCAAGACTCCTTCTTGGGGTGTATTTGGGATTTACAATCAATGGCATCTCCAAATAGAAAGGCTGGTTTTGCGAAATGTTGTCCGTCTAGTGAACTCAACAATTCTCCATTTATCATGGATAGCAACAGTCTATCCCCTTGAGCTGCTATCAACTGTGCCCTCTCTGCCGGATACTCGGGATTCGACTGAGGAAATTGGACATGAGATAAATCTTCCAAATAGTTCGAACCTACCATGCCAACTGATGATCCGAAAACTTCAGCGAGGGGGTGAACTTGCAAATCCACTGGTGAAATAACAAAAAAGATCAAGTTAGTTCGAAGTTTTTTATTAAAGAGTTGATGAAAAGCTTATGAAGTCTTTGTTCGACAAAATCTCTCAAAAAGATTGATGAACTTTACGCTACCACACAGTAATATGAGCGTAATACAACTTTTTACGCTGGCATGTACGAATATGAGCGTAGTTAAGTTTTACGCTAGCACATTAACTGTGGGCATAAAACCAAATTTTACGCTGACACGTATAACGTGGGCGTATTCTTGTTACGCTAACACGAACAACGTGGGCGTACAATGTTATTTCAGCTTTACGCTAACACGTACAACGTGGGCGTAAGAAGCTGAAAGTTTGGTTTATCTTCTTCTTCCTCGATGGATTTGTTTTCTCCCAACCAAAGATTAGGGTTTTACCCATCATAGGCGGAGCCACGGCCGGGTTGGGATTTCGTTGTGGTAGTGATGACTGAGTAGGGGTTTTCACATGATCAGTCGAGGAGGAATCAATGGCTGGTTTCTTCCCCTTGCTACCGGCGACGGATGATTTCTTAGGAGCCATCAGATCAGAGTTTCGAAGAAAGAAAAAGGCAAAGAGATTCAAGAAGATGAGTAAAAGTATTTTTTCTCTCTCTGAAAAAGACCTATTTACAAGAGAGATTCAAAACCGACTGTTGGATATCCCAATAATTACGTCGACTGTTGGACATCCCCGCTTTTACGCGGATGGCTGTTGCGTATCCCAAATTTTACGCTGGCAGATCAAATCTCAACTTTTACGCTTCTGTTCAAAGTGTTTCAAATGTTGGAGATATTTGAAAACTTTGAAGGGGGTCTTGTAGGAGCGTAAAAAGTGCTTCAAAGAAAGAGTTATCCCATTCATAAGTGATCGGTTTTTACACCAAGCAGAGCGGGTAATCTCTTTTACGCCCAAGACTAGGCTAATCAATTTACGCCTAAGCAGGCTGATCATTTTACGCTTGGGTCTACACCTGTGATTTTACGCCAAGGACAGAGCAGCCTTTTTTACGTTGGACAAAACTGTCAAATCTTGCACTTAATGCAAACTCTGACATGAAGATATTAATGATGGCATTTACCACAGAATTTAATGGGATTTGTCTTATACAAAGACCATTGTTGTCGTTTATGGGGATCGAGCTACTTTACGCTCACTGTATGGTTTTTTTTACGCACTGAGTTTTACATGAGTTCTTACGCTCATAAAACAATGTGTGTGTAAAGTCTATTTGAGCCATTTTACGCTCAAGGTTATTCAATGACTACTTTACGCGGGGAACCTATGACAGAGCTATTTTACGCTCATCTCACTGTTTTACGCCCAGAGGATGTTGGAGCTATTTTTACGCCCTATTCTTTCTGGCCAGTTTGGAACATGGTTTGCCTACATGGCCTTCATGCCACATATTTCGAAGAACGTGTGTACATGTATCCTATTCTTACTGAAATGATGGGACGCGTGTCAACGTATGCAAATGATGACTCTGATCATGGGTGACAGTTGTTAGCGTAAAGACAGACTTTGATGATCTTTTACGCACAGAAGCCCCAGTCTATAAATAGACCCATTTTTTTCAAAGACAAGGAGAGAATACAGAGATCAGGACTTCGAGATTTTGATTCTCCGGAGCATTCTTCTTCAACTTTTCTTTCAGAACAGAGTGAAGCAAAGCAGGAAAGCATTCGGCCTCGCCATCAGTGCCCAAGTGCATCGATACCTTTCTGGTGACTTAGTTCTTCCAAGTTGTTCTAGTTCAAGCAGTGGTCTTCATCATCATCATATGGTCCAAGGAACAAAGTGATCATTTACGAATCAGACTTCCATAGCAATACTTTCCCAGAATCAAATTTATACTTCTTGTACATTTTCTCGTTTTATTTTCAAAATCCAACCTTTTGTTTGGCAATTTTGTTAAGTGAAACAGCATTTAGAATATTCATTAACATACTACATGCATTAATATAATGCATTAATGCATGCGGCTGAAGACTAAGGTCATGCATTAAATGCATGCCAGAATACCATCTCACGATGGCATTAAATGCTGTACGTGAATTATCATTCACCATTAAATAATTTATCATGCAAGCATTTGCCAGGCCATGCGGCTCATTACTCTCATGCGGCCAACACATTGCTTAGGCCAGCAACAATTTGTTGCCAACAGTGAAGAAGTTCATGGAAAATACCATGGCTTCTCCACACCACCAAACTTCCAACTGGAGTCCAAATTCGGACTTCCATAGGTCAATTTGGGGTAGAATAAAATTCTCTACAACATGGAACCATCAACTAGCAAGATTATGCAAGTTTGATAGATCAAAATTTATGCAAATCGAAAATACCATAAAACTAGATCTACAAGAATTTAACCACAAGAATGTAAAATGCTAAGTACTAAAGTGGGTTAGAAACACATGAGAAAAAAAATGGAACAATAAAATTAGAGCTCTTCCATGAAGCAAGTTGCACTTGCCTAAGCTCTCCACTCTCTCCTG
Organism: Iris pallida; assembly: GCA_029216955.1. Classification (NCBI taxonomy): domain Eukaryota; kingdom Viridiplantae; phylum Streptophyta; class Magnoliopsida; order Asparagales; family Iridaceae; genus Iris; species Iris pallida. Next base: position 11,166,800 of record JANAVB010024997.1, on the reverse strand, counting down.
GTAGGTGAAGAGTAAAGGTGGAGAAGAAGAAATGAGTAATGAGTAATAATGGAAGAGAGAGAATGGAATTGATATTTATGGTGGGAGTGGTGGTAGGTGGGAGTGGTTCTCCACATAAAACCAAACCAAGCCAAATCCACTAAACCGAACCAAACCAAGCCAATGCAATGCCATGATGAACCATGATAATGCAATATGCAAAATAAAACCCAAGGCTAACTAATTATGACAAACCAAAAATACGAGCCCGAAATACGTACACGTATTCCCAATATGTAATACGAGATATGGGCATTACAACTCTACCCACCTTAAAAGAATTCCGTCCTCGGAATTTAATCAAGTGGCTAGAGATTGCAAGGAAAGCTATACTAATCACAGGCAAGCCATACTAAGCAATCAATCATGCAATCATGTATGTAAGCAAGGAAATTGAAGGCACGAGAAAGAGGAAAAACATCCTGCTAGGAACCTCTCTGCCGGTTCTGGATCTGAGCTTGGACCTGGGCATACTGCTGGGGTCTTTGTAGCTGGAAGGCTAGGGCCTGAGGCGGCAATGGCCTCGGAGGCTGGTACTGCTGCTGAAACACTTGGACCTGAGGCGGCAATGGCCTCGGCAATGGATACTGCTGCTGCTGCTGGACTGGGGCTGGTCCCCTTACCGAGGGACTAGTCTGGGCCGATGATGAACTGGCCCTATTCGGGCAGGATCCTATCTTGTGGTCCGGTGCTCCATAATCTAAACACAATCCCTGTGCTCTACGACACTCTGAAATAACGTGTCCTGGCTTCCCATAATGAGTGCAGCCCATTGCGGAAGACTGCTTCTGCTTCTGTTGCTGAGGGGACGTGACCGACGTCACTGAGACTGCCTGCCTCGGAGTTCCAATTGTCAAAGCCATGACTGTCAGGGTTGGTGCTGTCGACTGGGTCATCTGGCCGTGAGATCGCTTCCGACCTCCGGTCCTGTCTACTATCCTGTGGGAGGTATACTCATGCCTCCTAGCTGCCCTCAACACTGCATCAAAAGTCTGATGCTCAAACTGTTCTACTGCCAATAAAATCTCGAGGTGGAGCCCTTGCTGGAATCGCTGGGCTTTGTCAAACTCGGTCACCACCAAGGTGGGAGCAAACCGATTAAGCCTGGAAAACTCGGCCGTATACCCGTCGACCGTTCTGCCTCCTTGCTTCAGATTGGTGAACTTGGTCTGTAGATCGTACTGAGCCACCGCATCGAAGTACTTGGTCTGGAATCTCTTTCTGAATAGTGCCCATGGAATAGGGGCCACTAATCCCACGGCCTGTGCTGCCCACCAGCTGCGGGCAAGATCCAGTAACTGCAGGCGCACCATGGCCACCTTGTCGTCTTCCGGGGTCTTGGCTGCCTCTAGAATGGCTTCAGTATCCTGGAGCCACGCGTCAGCAGCGATAGCATCTTCACTGCCATCGAAGAATGGAGGGTTCAGACGCTTGAAACTGTTGGCTGTACTGTTCCTTGGATGACCGCCTCTGTTCAAAGCATCTTCCACTGCCTGGTGCAATGCATCACCTCGACGATCTTGGGAAGCTAACAATGATCTGATGAGACCTACCAAAGTGCCATCATCAGGCTCTGCAGGCTGGACTGGGTGAACTGGCGGCTCTCCTCCAGTAGGTATGACTCGGGAGACTGCTCCTGAGTGCTGGGCCTGATCTTCTGGTTGCTGCTGGTCCACGGGAGGTGATCCGCCTTGCTGATCGGCAGGTCCAGGTTCCATGCCGCTGAAGAAGACAACATGGGAACAATAAGGAAGGACCAGGACAGATCAATGATTACAAGCATGTGATCAGGACAAGAATTTCAGGGATTCAGAGATTACGAACAGAGATCAAGGGCGAATACTGATTGAGACATCTATTCGGTAAACCCTTACATATCTTGATTTACAAGACCTGCATGGGCCACCACTTAAACTATATCACGCCCCAGAACCAGAATACTGGAGAGCGGGGGCAGACATAGCCAGCTACGTATAAGGGAATGAGATCCACTCCATTATACGGTCACGGCTGTCTAGATATATGAGGGTTTATCTACAAGCCATCAGTCTCTTATGGTCAATGACAAGCCTAGTGTCTCAATCATAAGTAAGTAAGTAAATGTTATAAGATGTAAGATCACCAAATATACAATAGTAAGACGTCCCAAACATTACATATTCAGCTGATCATGAAGCTAGTCGTTACAAAATGTGAGGACTAGCAAGAGTTTTAGTCATACATGATCAACCCTAGGTTGCCAATTGTAGAAGCATGAAAAAGAAGGGATCTTTCTTTTAATCCCACATCGAAAAGGAGAAGAAGGGAGGCCTCATTCCACTCTATATATAGAGACCTCTTGCCTCCTTTGAAAAGGGCACCAAAAAAATAAATAAAGAAAAGGGAGCCCGTTATCCAGGGAGCCCGTTCGAGCCACAAGTTGCAGTTGTTCTTCTCTTCTTCTGGGTCGGCTGCAAGCTCTTCACTCGCTATTATGGCGAGGATAATTTAGACTCTGAGTACTATGCGCCCCATGGGCTGGTACGAAGAAGTCCAAGGCGGCACGGGTCATGCGCCGCAAACGTGCTATGCCAATGGCAAACCAGAAGCATGCGCTCACAATCATGCGCGCTGCTGATGGTAAGCTGTATAAGGTCGACTCGGGTGCTGCGGCGCCGGAAACAAGCCGACCTTCAAAGTCCTTGTCTCACTTGGGCGCATTTATTGCGTTCACAACCAAGTCGAGCAAGGCAAACCTAGTGGTCTTGAACTCCCGTGCCTCCTCTGGTTGTGCGTCTGAGGTCCGTTCAAGTCACTTTAAATGTTGTTCCCCCACTACTGATCGGGAGATCAGGGGGTACAGCATTCACTTGACCACCCCGGCGCTTGGCTTTGCCATGCGCCTTGAAGGGGGTGCAAAGGTGGCACTCTCACTTGACCACCCCGGTGCTTGGCTTTGCCATGCGCCTTAAAGGGGGTGCGAAGGTGGCGCTCTCACTTGACCACCCCGGCGCTTGGCCTTGCCATGCGCCTGAAGGGGGTGCGAAGGTAGCACTCTCCTCCAACGATCTGTGCAACGTGATCACTCACAAAAACGTCGATCAGGAGAGCCGACCAACAAGCATAATGCGCCCCTCACAGGGCACACTTGTGCCACGGTCGCCATCAACTGCTGCTACCGCAAGACAGTGGCTCCACCACCAAGGCAGTCTGTGTTCCAACAATTGCAACCTGCTGTACCTGTCTTCCAGCGCATCACTTCGCCCCGTCAGAGTGAATCACTTCCTCGTCAGCACACAGGCGCATCTACCAGCCTGGGGCTCTTCCATCATAATGAGGCTTAGGTACATCTATGTCCCTTCCAACTCGGCGAATCTCAGTCTTCTGAAGGAACCGTCAAAGCTTCTTCAAACAAAGAGAATCATCATCCACAGTACAACGTCTTGCCAAGGAGGAGGATCAGTCGAATCCATCTTCGTCGAGAAGTCAAAGGGAGAGACAACAAAACTCTCTCAAACTGTTGCTATTCATAGGCCAGGGCAAATCAAACCCATGCGCCAAGTGGCAACCTTCCCGAAGTCAGTGCAATGAACTTGTATTTTTGATGAATGAACTAGCCTCTTCGAATTCAGCTAAGTCAGGGAGCCACTAATGCTCTGAAGAACTCAACAGACGGACCAATGAAGATGCGCCATGCACGGACGCGCCCTTCGACATCAGGCGCATCACACAGACGCGCCCTTCAGTACCAAGCGCATCGCAGAGGGTACGCCCCCACACATCTCCATACCGAGTGGAACGCCAACCGACGCGCCCACTCAGCTGTCCATCGAACGTCACCAACATTAAATGCTGAACTGACAGAGTTGGCAGCACGCCTCCCAAAGTCTGAACAGTTGACAGCTTTTTTAGAAAACGAAGCGTCGGCAACGTCAGCATCATCATGACGTTATTTCGACGGCTACTGCCACGTGGCCACTCCACCAACCGTATGCGTCTCTACGGCCATGCGTCCAAATCAGCATGCGCCTCAAAAGCCATGCGCCCCAGACTGCTCTCTGATCCCGAAAGACAGAAGAAAAGTCGCCTGCATGCGCCTCAAAAGCTATGCACCCCAAATGGTTTGTAACTCCTAAAGGTTATGAGCCGCAGCCTCCTCCTGCGCCCAATCTAAGGCGCAGCTCACCAGATCACTCCTCTCCACCAAATCCGAGATCTTCGAACCATGGGTCGATGACACGTGTCCTTTGACTCAACTCGTCCAAGATTTCAGCAACGGAAAGGTCTTCTCTTCTGCTACGTGCCGGCTCACAACAGCAGTATGAAGAGTTCTCCCCCTCGATCAGGGCGCAGCATCCGTGCGCCTCCATCAGCAACCTCCACGTGGCATCCCCACACCGGCGCATCCTGCATGCGCGCATGAGCAGCCAGCCTGCAAAACTATAAATAGAAGGGTCATCTCCTTCACACACAGGCAGAGACACGGAGACTCAGAACACAAGACTCACAGAGAATCACCGGAGAGGCAGTTCTAGACACTCAACGTCTTCCTCCTCTCAGCAAGCTCCAGCACCCAGAGCAATCAACACCTTCAGAGAACCGATAACCGCCGTCAACCGGTCAACGGAGTCAACGCATTACCACTCGCTCCATTGGCACTAAGGACCCAGCTTAAACAAAAGTGTACTCCTAGGACTACATCTAAGTCCTATATTGTATCACTGTTCTGTTTGTATTAAGATTTCAATCAAAACAATTTTAATGGCAAACAAGCTGGCGACTCTGCTGGGGACTTCTTTCTCCTCTACCGAGAAGGACGTGTCACAGGCCGACGACGTGAAGGTGGGCTCCTCCCACAAGACGCTGGTAGTGCGCCTCAATCAACAGGCGTACGAGGAGTTTATTTCTGAAGGAAGTACGAGTCCTTCGAAGCGGCTGTCGAAGCCGAAGAAGACCCGCGCAGTCTGGGTGCGCAAAGTCGACGCCTCGGGCACCACCATTGAAGGGGATGCGCCCGTCCAGCCTTTCCTTCCTGCTGACGTCCTCAGCAGTCAAGGTGCGCCTGCCGATGCAGCGCATCTCTCGGGGAAGCGTGCGGCTGACCACGTTCCCCAGCCATCTTCCTCTCAGGCGAGGAAGATACGTCGACGGAGCAGGGGCACAGCCAATGCCCCGCGCATCACTTTTGATGCGCCATAAAGAGCCTCTGTCTTTGACAGACTCACTCGCTGTAATGGCGAGGAGAATTTGGATGCTGAGTACTATGCGCCCCAGCGGGCTGGTACGAAGAAATCCAAGGCGGCACGGGCCATGCGCCACAAACGTGCTATGCCAGCAGCCGGCCAGAGGCACGCGCTTACAATCACGCGCGCTGCCGATGGCAAGCTGTACAAGGTTGACTCAAGTGCTTCTGCACTGACAACGCGTCGACCTTCAAAGTCCTCATCTCGCTTGGGCGCATTCACTGCGTGCACAACCAAGCCGAGAGAGGCAAACTCTGTGGTCTTGAACTCCCGCGCCTCCTCTGGTTGTGCGTTCGAGGTCCGTTCAAGTCACTTCAAATGCTGTGGTTCCCCCACTACTGATCGTGATGCCTGCTTGGTATTAGATCAGGGGGCGCAGCACTCACCCGACCACCCCGGTGCTTGGCCCTGCCATGCGCCCGAGAGGGGTGTGAGGGTAGCACTCTCCTCCAACGACTTGCGCAACGTGATCACTCACAAGCGCCGGTCAGGAGAGTTGACCAACAAGCACGATGCGCCTCTCACGGGGCACACTTGTGCAGTGGTCACCATCAACTGCTGTTGCAAGACGGCAGTACCGCCAAAGCAGTCGGTCTTCCAACGGCTACAATCATCGACACCCCTCCGACATCGCCTTGGGATGAAGGTGTCAGCAGAAGAGGAACTAAAGATTGCGTCATGCAACGTGATCTCCAATTCCTCATCTGTCTGGAAGACGACTGCCAATTCCTCGTCTTCATCCAAAAGCCAGCCGAGGAAAACCAAGGCAGCTGTCACGACCTCTGGAGTGTTCGAAGGCACTCGGTCGAGGAAGAAGTCCTTGGAGGAAGCTGGGGGTAGCCAGACCCTTGTCGAGCCTCCTTCCGAAGACGAAGATGTCCAAAGCACAGCTGCGGCGGATCTTCATCAAGGCGAAGATGGCCTCCCTGAAGCCCCTCAAAAGGACGATGTCCTCCAGGACACCGCCGGGGGTAGTGCTGAAAACGAAGAGGCCCTTCAAGACAGAGCTGAGGGCAGTCAGGCCCTTGCAGATGTGCCTGTCGAAGACGAACTCCAGAATGTGGCTGGGGGTGGCCAAACACCAGGAGAAGTGACTCCCCCACATGAGAGCGAGGCTGAGAGCGAAGCCTCAACTAATCCATCCACTTCTGGCCGTGTCATGATAGTATACATGACCGGGGGTGATCTTGAGACTGATATGCCGCCACAGGACATTGTCCAGCGCATAGACTCGCTAGAGGGAGGACTCAAAACCCTCTCTGCCTCAATGCAAGCACTGACTCAAGCAGTGTTTGAGATGCGGTCGGCCTTGATCAGGACACCTTCAAATGGTCCCGACCCAGGAGCCAATGGAGAGTCGAGTGTGCCCCTCCAACGGACACCCTCAGACACAGAAGCACCCCGGACGTCGGAGCCCTCAAATGCTCCACTCCAGGTGGTACCTCCTTCCCCGACTCCTAGCTCCACGGAGGACGTGGTCGAAATGATCAAAGATCTGCGGGAGCACTTCGAGTCCAAGAACAGGCAGGAGGAGCGCCAGAAGATGGGCATTCCCCAGCCTTATCCCCTTGAGTGGAACAAGGTGATTTATCCCCCAAAGTATAAACCACAAACATCACGCCGTATGACGGGAAGGACTCTCCACGACGGTACCTGATGTACTTCCAGTCGCAGACAGGGCATCTTCCAAAGGAGGACGCGCTCCTCACCAGCATCTTTGTTGGGGCCCTGAAAGGGGTGGCGTATGACTGGTACTGCAGCCTCCCCGATCATTCCATATCGTCCTTCGACGACCTGACACGCCTCTTCCTCGACCGCTTCTACGACGGTGGGAAGGACATGACGATGGCGTCTCTCATTGAGATACGCCAGAAGGACAAGGAAACGGTTCGGGCATTCATCGAACGCTTCCGTCAGGCCTGCTTCAGGCTACCTCCAGGCATGCCAGAACATGCACTTCTCTCCGCTTGTAGTATGAACATGCTGCCTGCAGTAAAGCTCTGGCTTAACTCTACTCCCCCTCCCGACTGGAGCTCCCTAATCATTGAAGCTGAAGCTGCAGAGAAGAAGGCGGCCAATGCACGTCTTCTGGGTGTTAGCTTCCCCGCTTTTGACGATAAGGGGAAAAAGTCCGCAACCAACAACTCCGGACGAGAAACAAAGGGGAAACAGGCATTGACTGTTAATGCCTCGAAGGGCGCATCTGCGCCTACTCAAAAGCCTCCACTGGCGCCAAGACCCAAGGAGGTATATTCATTCAATGATGACGACACCCTGCAACTCTTTGAGATACTGAAGCAGGGTGACAAGATCAAGCTTCCGGACCCGAAGCGGCCCGATGAAGTCGGGAAAGTGGACAACCCGAGGTACTGTCACTACCATCGGTTTGTCGGACACCCGACTAAGGACTGCTACGTCCTCAAAAATTACATCCAGCGCATGATCAATGCGGATGTAATCTTCGTCGACTACGAAGAGAAGACGGTGTCAGCTAATGTGGTGTCACTTCAGTTCGGCACCTTGCCGCCGACTACCACACAGGATGGCGTCGTCCCCATCCCTAAGGCGACAATGGAGGTGGTGAATTTGCCACCCACCCGTGACAATGTGAGTGGACTTGTCCCACTCACCACATCTCGAGAAGAGGTCCTCTGGGTTCACCCTGACCTCGTCTCCGAGGTAACTCAACCGGAGGTACGCCCTACCTCCAAAGCAAAAGGCAGGAAGATCAAGTCTTGCCGCACGGTCTCTTCTTCAACGGAAGAGGCGCTTCCTGTGCAGACGCGTGCACAACAGAACTCCCAGCCCGGTGAAGCTGCCGCCGAAGTGGTGCCTCCTGGTACCATCCCTGAGGAGGGTCCATCCAAGCCCTCAGCAGCCAATAAACAAAAGCAAGTGGAGGCCCGTTTCGACAGACCTCTGCGGAAAGAAAATGCTTCGGGGCTAGCCAAGCCCCACAATTTTGACATTCTGGCACAACTGGCCAGTACTCCTGCACGCCTGTCTTTGTTCGAGTTCCTGCGTCTCTCCAAGGACTCCCGAGAAGCTCTCTGCGAAGCTCTGAAGGATGCCGAATCCTTTCTCAGTCAGGTCAAGCAGCCTGAAGACCTCCCCACTACTTGTGCATACTGTCATTGTGTGGTTGAGGTTATCCCAAACATAACCTTCACCCAACAAGACATGCTGCTCAAGCATCACCGACATAACCGACCGTTGTATTACACAGGGTACATCGGTTCGGTAAAGGTGAGCAGGATTCAGATCGATCCGGGGTCCTCCCTAAGCATCATTCCAAAGGCGCTGCTATCAAAGCTGGGGATCCCAATGTACCGGCTGGCGCCCTCCAATACGACCATCAGCGGCTTCAACGCCAGCAAGAGCGAGCCACTGGGCAAGATCCGGCTGAAGTGTCACATCGGCAGCCTCAAAACTGAGGTGACTTGTTATGTGGTGGATGCCGAGGTCAACTACAACATCTTACTCGGACGACCATGGTTACATGAGTACATAGTGGTGCCCTCCACGCTCTACCAATGCATGAAATATGTATCCACCAACGGCGTCATCCGGACGGAGTTTGCAGATATCGATCCCTTCAAAGGGATTGAGGCCTACTTCACCGATTCCGACTTGTACAAGCCACTTGACGAGGAGGAAGCCAACGACGCCGATGATGAAGCAGAGACACAGAGACTCAGAACACAAGACTCACAGAGAATCACCGGAGAGGCAGTTCTAGACACTCAACGTCTTCCTCCTCTCAGCAAGCTCCAGCACCCAGAGCAATCAACACCTTCAGAGAACCGATAACCGCCGTCAGCCGGTCAACGGAGTCAACGCATTACCACTCGCTCCATTGGCACTAAGGACCCAGCTTAAACAAAAGTGTACTCCTAGGACTACATCTAAGTCCTATATTGTATCACTGTTCTGTTTGTATTAAGATTTCAATCAAAACAATTTTAATGGCAAACAAGCTGGCGACTCTGCTGGGGACTTCTTTCTCCTCTACCGAGAAGGTCGTGTCACAGGCCGACGACGTGAAGGTGGGCTCCTCCCACAAGACGCTGGTAGTGCGCCTCAATCAACAGGCGTACGAGGAGTTCATTTCTGAAGGAAGTGCGAGTCCTTCGTAGCGGCTGTCGAAGCCGAAGAAGACCCGCGCAGTCTGGGTGCGCAAAGTCGACGCCTCGGGCACCACCGTTGAAGGGGATGCGCCCGTCCAGCCTTCCCTTCCTGCTGACGTCCTCAGCAGTCAAGGTGCGCCCGCTGATGCAGCGCATCTCTCGGGGAAGCGTGTGGCTGACCACGTTCCACAGCCATCTTCCTCTCAGGCGAGGAAGATACGTCGACGGAGCAGGGGCGCAGCCAATGCCCCGCGCATTACTTCTGATGCGCCACAAAGAGCCTCTGTCTTTGACAGACTTACTCGCTGTAACGGCGAGGAGAATTTGGATGCTGAGTACTATGCGCCCCAGCGGGCTGGTACGAAGAAATCCAAGGCGGCACGGGCCATGCGCCACAAACGTGCTATGCCAGCAGCCGGCCAGAGGCACGCGCTTACAATCACGCGCGCTGCCGATGGCAAGCTGTACAAGGTTGACTCAAGTGCTTCTGCACTGACAACGAGTCGACCTTCAAAGTCCTCATCTCGCTTGGGCGCATTCACTGCGTGCACAACCAAGCCGAGAGAGGCAAACTCTGTGGTCTTGAACTCCCGCGCCTCCTCTGGTTGTGCGTTCGAGGTCCGTTCAAGTCACTTCAAATGCTGTGGTTCCCCCACTACTGATCGTGATGCCTGCTTGGTATTAGATCAGGGGGCGCAGCACTCACCCGACCACCCCGGCGCTTGGCCCTGCCATGCGCCTGAGAGGGGTATGAGGGTAGCACTCTCCTCCAACGACTTGCGCAACGTGATCACTCACAAGCACCGGTCAGAAGAGTTGACCAACAAGCACGATGCGCCTCTCGCGGGGCACACTTGTGCAGTGGTCACCATCAACTGCTGTTGCAAGACGGCAGTACCGCCAAAGCAGTCGGTCTTCCAACGGCTACAATCATCGACATCCCTCCGACATCGCCTTGGGACGAAGGTGTCAGCAGAAGAGGAACTAAAGATTGCGTCATGCAACGTGATCTCCAATTCCTCATCTGTCCGGAAGACGACTGCCAATTCCTCGTCTTCATCCAAAAGCCAGCCGAGGAAAACCAAGGCAGCTGTCACGACCTCTGGAGTGTTCGAAGGCACTCGGTCGAGGAAGAAGTCCTTGGAGGAAGCTGGGGGTAGCCAGACCCTTGTCGAGCCTCCTTCCGAAGACGAAGATGTCCAAAGCACAGCTGCGGCGGATCTTCATCAAGGCGAAGATGGCCTCCCTGAAGCCCCTCAAAAGGACGATGTCCTCCAGGACACCGCCGGGGGTAGTGCTGAAAACGAAGAGGCCCTTCAAGACAGAGCTGAGGGCAGTCAGGCCCTTGCAGATGTGCCTGTCGAAGACGAACTCCAGAATGTGGCTGGGGGTGGCCAAACACCAGAAGAAGTGACTCCCCCACATGAGAGAGGCTGAGAGCGAAGCCTCAACTAATCCATCCACTTCCGGCCGTGTCATGACAGTATACATGACCGGGGGTGATCTTGAGACTGATGCGCCGCCACAGGACATTGTCCAGCGCATAGACTCGCTAGAGGGAGGACTCAAAACCCTCTCTGCCTCAATACAAGCACTGACTCAAGCAGTGTTTGAGATGCGGTCGGCCTTGATCAGGACACCTTCAAATGGTCCCGACCCAGGAGCCAATGGAGAGTCGAGTGTGCCCCTCCAACGGACACCCTCAGACACAGAAGCACCCCGGACGTCGGAGCCCTCAAATGCTCCACTCCAGGTGGTACCTCCTTCCCCGACTCCTAGCTCCACGGAGGACGTGGTCGAAATGATCAAAGATCTGCGGGAGCGCTTCGAGTCCAAGAACAGGCAGGAGGAGCGCCAGAAGATGGGCATTCCCCAGCCTTATCCCCTTGAGTGGAACAAGGTGGTTTATCCCCCAAAGTATAAACCACAAACACTCACGCCGTATGACGGGAAGGACTCTCCACGACGGTACCTGACGTACTTCCAGTCGCAGACAGGGCATCTTCCAAAGGAGGACGCGCTCCTCACCAGCATCTTTGTTGGGGCCCTGAAAGGGGTGGCGTATGACTGGTACTGCAGCCTCCCCGATCATCCCATATCGTCCTTCGACGACCTGACACGCCTCTTCCTCGACCGCTTCTACGACGGTGGGAAGGACATGACGATGGCGTCTCTCATTGAGATACGCCAGAAGGACAAGGAAACGGTTCGGGCATTCATCGAACGCTTCCGTCAGGCCTGCTTCAGGCTACCTCCAGGCATGCCAGAACATGCGCTTCTCTCCGCTTGCAGTATGAACATGCTGCCTGCAGTAAAGCTCTGGCTTAACTCTACTCCCCCTCCCGACTGGAGCTCCCTAATCATTGAAGCTGAAGCTGCAGAGAAGAAGACGGCCAATGCACGTCTTTTGGGTGTTAGCTTCCCCGTCTTTGACGATAAGGGGAAAAAGTTCGCAACCAACAACTCCGGACGAGAAACAAAGGGGAAACAGGCATTGACTGTTAATGCCTCGAAGGGCGCATCTGCGCCTACTCAAAAGCCTCCACTGGCGCCAAGACCCAAGGAGGTGTATTCATTCAATGATGACGACACCCTGCAACTCTTTGAGATACTGAAGCAGGGTGACAAGATCAAGCTTCCGGACCCGAAGCGGCCCGATGAAGTCGGGAAAGTGGACAACCCGAGGTACTGTCACTACCATCGGTTTGTCGGACACCCGACTAAGGACTGCTACGTCCTCAAAAATTACATCCAGCACATGATCAATGCGGATGTAATCTCCGTCGACTACGAAGAGAAGACGGTGTCAGCTAATGTGGTGTCACTTCAGTTCGGCACCTTGCCGCCGACTACCACACAAGATGGCGTCGTTCCCATCCCTAAGGCGACAATGGAGGTGGTGAATTTGCCACCCACCTGTGACAATGTGAGTGGACTTGTCCCACTCACCATATCTCGAGGAGAGGTCCTCTGGGTTCACCCTGACCTCGTCTCCGAGGTAACTCAACCGGAGGTATGCCCTACCTCCAAAGCAAAAGGCAGGAAGATCAAGTCTTGCCGCACGGTCTCTTCTTCAACGGAAGAGGCGCTTCCTGTGCAGACGCGTGCACAACAGAACTCCCAGCCCGGTGAAGCTGCCGTCGAAGTGGTGCCTCCTGGCACCATCCCTGAGGAGGGTCCATCCAAGCCCTCAGCAGCCAATAAACAAAAGCAAGTGGAGGCCCGTTTCGACAGACCTCTGCAGAAAGAAAATGCTTCGGGGCTAGCCAAGCCCCACAATTTTGACATTCTGGCACAACTGGCCAGTACTCCTGTACGCCTGTCTTTGTTTGAGCTCCTGCGTCTCTCCAAGGACTCCCGAAAAGCTCTCTGCGAAGCTCTGAAGGATGCCGAATCCTTTCTCAGTCAGGTCAAGCAGCCTGAAGACCTCCCCACTACTTGTGCACACTGTCATTGTGCGGATGAGGTTATCCCAAACATAACCTTCACCCAAGAAGACATGCTGCTCAAGCATCACCGACATAACCGACCGTTGTATTACACAGGGTACATCGTTTCGGTAAAGGTGAGCAGGATTCAGATCGATCCGGGGTCCTCCCTAAGCATCATTCCAAAGGCGCTGCTATCAAAGCTGGGGATCCTAATGTACCGGCTGGCGCCCTCCAATACGACCATCAGCGGCTTCAACGCCAGCAAGAGCGAGCCACTGGGCAAGATCCGGCTGAAGTGTCACATCGGCAGCCTCAAAACTGAGGTGACTTGTTATGTGGTGGATGCCGAGGTCAACTACAACATCTTACTCGGACGACCATGGTTACATGAGTACATGGTGGTGCCCTCCACGCTCCACCAATGCATAAAATATGTATCCACCAACGGCGTCATCCGGACGGAGTTTGCAGATATCGATCCCTTCAAAGGGATTGAGGCCTACTTCACCGATTTCGACTTGTACAAGCCACTTGACGAGGAGGAAGCCAACGACGCCGATGATGAAGCAGAGACACAGAGACTCAGAACACAAGACTCATAGAGAATCACCGGAGAGGCAGTTCTAGACACTCAACGTCTTCCTCCTCTCAGCAAGCTCCAGCACCCAGAGCAATCAACACCTTCAGAGAACCGATAACCGCCATCAGCCGGTCAACGGAGTCAACGCATTACCACTCGCTCCATTGGCACTAAGGACCCAGCTTAAACAAAAGTGTACTCCTAGGACTACATCTAAGTCCTATATTGTATCACTGTTCTGTTTGTATTAAGATTTCAATCAAAACAATTTTAATGGCAAACAAGCTGGCGACTCTGCTGGGGACTTCTTTCTCCTCTACCGAGAAGGTCGTGTCACAGGCCGACGACGTGAAGGTGGGCTCCTCCCACAAGATGCTGGTAGTGCGCCTCAATCAACAGGCGTACGAGGAGTTCATTTCTGAAGGAAGTGCGAGTCCTTCGAAGCGGATGTCGAAGCCGAAGAAGACCCGCGCAGTCTGGGTGCGCAAAGTCGACGCCTCGGGCACCACCGTTGAAGGGGATGCACCCGTCCAGCCTTCCCTTCCTGCTGACGTCCTCAGCAGTCAAGGTGCGCCCGCCGATGTAGCGCATCTCTCGGGGAAGCGTGCGGCTGACCACGTTCCCCAGCCATCTTCCTCTCAGGCGAGGAAGATACGTCGACGGAGCAGGGGCACAGCCAATGCCCCGCGCATCACTTCTGATGCGCCACAAAGAGCCTCTGTCTTTGACAGACTCACTCGCTGTAATGGCGAGGAGAATTTGGATGCTGAGTACTATGCGCCCCAGCGGGCTGGTACGAAGAAATCTAAGGCGGCACGGGCCATGCGCCACAAACGTGCTATGCCAGCAGCCGGCCAGAGGCACGCGCTTACAATCACGCGCGCTGCCGATGGCAAGCTGTACAAGGTTGACTCAAGTGCTTCTGCACTGACAACGAGTCGACCTTCAAAGTCCTCATCTCGCTTGGGCGCATTCACTGCGTGCACAACCAAGCCGAGAGAGGCAAACTCTGTGGTCTTGAACTCCCGCGCCTCCTCTGGTTGTGCGTTCGAGGTCCGTTCAAGTCACTTCAAATGCTGTGGTTCCCCCACTACTGATCGTGATGCCTGCTTGGTATTAGATCAGGGGGCGCAGCACTCACCCGACCACCCCGGCGCTTGGCCCTGCCATGCGCCTGAGAGGGGTGTGAGGGTAGCACCCTCCTCCAACGACTTGCACAACGTGATCACTCACAAGCGCCGGTCAGGAGAGTTGACCAACAAGCACGATGCGCCTCTCACGGGGCACACTTGTGCAGTGGTCACCATCAACTGCTGTTGCAAGACGGCAGTACCGCCAAAGCAGTCGGTCTTCCAACGGCTACAATCATCGACACCCCTCCGACATCGCCTTGGGACGAAGGTGTCAGCAGAAGAGGAACTAAAGATTGCGTCATGCAACGTGATCTCCAATTCCTCATCTGTCCGGAAGACGACTGCCAATTCCTCGTCTTCATCCAAAAGCCAGCCGAGGAAAACCAAGGCAGCTGTCACGACCTCTGGAGTGTTCGAAGGCACTCGGTCGAGAAAGAAGTCCTTGGAGGAAGCTGGGGGTAGCCAGACCCTTGTCGAGACTCCTTCCGAAGACGAAGATGTCCAAAGCACAGCTGCGGCGGATCTTCATCAAGGCGAAGATGGCCTCCCTGAAGCCCCTCAAAAGGACGATGTCCTCCAGGACACCGTCGGGGGTAGTGCTGAAAACGAAGAGGCCCTTCAAGACAGAGCTGAGGGCAGTCAGGCCCTTGCAGATGTGCCTGTCGAAGACGAACTCCAGAATGTGGCTGGGGGTGGCCAAACACCAGGAGAAGTGACTCCCCCACATGAGAGCGAGGCTGAGAGCGAAGCCTCAACTAATCCATCCACTTCCGGCCGTGTCAAGACAGTATACATGACCGGGGGTGATCTTGAGACTGATGCGCCGCCACAGGACATTGTCCAGCGCATAGACTCGCTAGAGGGAGGACTCAAAACCCTCTCTGCCTCAATGCAAGCACTGACTCAAGCAGTGTTTGAGATACGGTCGGCCTTGATCAGGACACCTTCAAATGGTCCCGACCCAGGAGCCAATGGAGAGTCGAGTGTGCCCCTCCAACGGACACCCTCAGACACAGAAGCACCCCGGACGTCGGAGCCCTCAAATGCTCCACTCCAGGTGGTACCTCCTTCCCCGACTCCTAGCTCCACGGAGGACGTGGTCGAAATGATCAAAGATCTGCGGGAGCACTTCGAGTCCAAGAACAGGCAGGAGGAGCGCCAGAAGATGGGCATTCCCCAGCCTTATTCCCTTGAGTGGAACAAGGTGGTTTATCCCCCAAAGTATAAACCACAAACACTCACGCCGTATGACGGGAAGGACTCTCCACGACGGTACCTGACGTACTTCCAGTCGCAGACAGGGCATCTTCCAAAGGAGGACGCGCTCCTCACCAGCATCTTTGTTGGGGCCCTGAAAGGGGTAACGTATGACTGGTACTGCAGCCTCCCCGATCATTCCATATCGTCCTTCGACGACCTGACACACCTCTTCCTCGACCGCTTCTACGACGGTGGGAAGGACATGACGATGGCGTCTCTCATTGAGATACGCCAGAAGGACAAGGAAACGGTTCGGGCATTCATCGAACGCTTCCGTCAGGCCTGCTTCAGGCTACCTCCAGGCATGCCAGAACATGCGCTTCTCTCCGCTTGCAGTATGAACATGCTGCCTGCAGTAAAGCTCTGGCTTAACTCTACTCCCCCTCCCGACTGGAGCTCCCTAATCATTGAAGCTGAAGCTGCAGAGAAGAAGGCGGCCAATGCACGTCTTCTGGGTGTTAGCTTCCCCGCCTTTGACGATAAGGGGAAAAAGTCCGCAACCAACAACTCCGGACGAGAAACAAAGAGAAAACAGGCATTGACTGTTAATGCCTCGAAGGGCGCATCTGCGCCTACTCAAAAGCCTCCACTGGCGCCAAGACCCAAGGAGGTGTATTCATTCAATGATGACGACACCCTGCAACTCTTTGAGATACTGAAGCAGGGTGACAAGATCAAGCTTTCGGACCCGAAGCGGCCCGATGAAGTCGGGAAAGTGGACAACCCGAGGTACTGTCACTACCATCGGTTTGTCGGACACCCGACTAAGGACTGCTACGTCCTCAAAAATTACATCCAGCGCATGATCAATGCGGATGTAATCTCCGTCGACTACGAAGAGAAGACGGTGTCAGCTAATGTGGTGTCACTTTAGTTCGGCACCTTGCCGCCGACTACCACACAAGATGGCGTCGTCCCCATCCCTAAGGCGACAATGGAGGTGGTGAATTTGCCACCCACCCGTGACAATGTGAGTGGACTTGTCCCACTCACCACATCTCGAGGAGAGGTCCTCTGGGTTCACCCTGACCTCGTCTCCGAGGTAACTCAACCGGAGGTACGCCCTACCTCTAAAGCAAAAGGCAGGAAGATCAAGTCTTGCCGCACGGTCTCTTCTTCAACGGAAGAGGCGCTTCCTGTGCAGACGCGTGCACAACAGAACTCCCAGCCCGGTGAAGCTGCCGCCGAAGTGGTGCCTCCTGGCACCATCCCTGAGGAGGGTCCATCCAAGCCCTCAGCAGCCAATAAACAAAAGCAAGTGGAGGCCCGTTTCGACAGACCTCTGCGGAAAGAAAATGCTTCGGGGCTAGCCAAGCCCCACAATTTTGACATTCTGGCACAACTGGCCAGTACTCCTGCACGCCTGTCTTTGTTCGAGCTCCTGCGTCTCTCCAAGGACTCCCGAGAAGCTCTCTGCGAAGCTCTGAAGGATGCCGAATCCTTTCTCAGTCAGGTCAAGCAGCCTGAAGACCTCCCCACTACTTGTGCACACTGTCATTGTGCGGATGAGGTTATCCCAAACATAACCTTCACCCAACAAGACATGCTGCTCAAGCATCACCGACATAACCGACCGTTGTATTACACAGGGTACATCGGTTCGGTAAAGGTGAGCAGGATTCAGATCGATCCGGGGTCCTCCCTAAGCATCATTCCAAAGGCGCTGCTATCAAAGCTGGGGATCCCAATGTACCGGCTGGCGCCCTCCAATACGACCATCAGCGGCTTCAATGCCAGCAAGAGCGAGCCACTGGGCAAGATCCGGCTGAAGTGTCACATCGGCAGCCTCAAAACTGAGGTGACTTGTTATGTGGTGGATGCCGAGGTCAACTACAACATCTTACTCGGACGACCATGGTTACATGAGTACATGGTGGTGCCCTCCACGCTCCACCAATGCATGAAATATGTATCCACCAACGGCGTCATCCGGACGGAGTTTGCAGATATCGATCCCTTCAAAGGGATTGAGGCCTACTTCACCGATTCTGACTTGTACAAGCCACTTGACGAGGAGGAAGCCAACGACGCCGATGATGAAGCAGAGACACAGAGACTCAGAACACAAGACTCACAGAGAATCACCGGAGAGGCAGTTCTAGACACTCAACGTCTTCCTCCTCTCAGCAAGCTCCAGCACCCAGAGCAATCAACACCTTCAGAGAACCGATAACCGCCGTCAGCCGGTCAACGGAGTCAACGCATTACCACTCGCTCCATTGGCACTAAGGACCCAGCTTAAACAAAAGTGTACTCCTAGGACTACATCTAAGTCCTATATTGTATCACTGTTCTGTTTGTATTAAGATTTCAATCAAAACAATTTTAATGGCAAATACCAATCATGTTACAGCCCGTAGGCAGACAGTAAGTAAAAATGTACACGAGCTAACACTTGCTCGGCGGCTAAACGCCTCAAAAGAATAATTTTACAATAAAGTGGGAGAGCCAAAAATAACCCACTCGTTGCCAGGATTCCGTCTAGTGGTCACCATGTGGCTGGAGATTCGGTAGATCCTCTGGAGCTGCTCTGGTATCCGGCCATACAAAACTAGCTGGGTCAAATCCCAGAAAGAGGAAGTGTCACAAAGGAGGCTTCACTTAGGAACTAAAACCAGCAATCAGCACACAAGTAATAATATATAATAAAAGACAACAATTAAAGAAAACAGGACAGGTGATATACGATGAGATAACCATGGGACTATTCAGACAACCAGGTTACAACCCGTAAACCAGACAAGGACCGGGGTTGTAACCCTTCGTCTGAATCGAACTTGGTTTCTCCCACCATTTATCGACAAGATAAGAAAACAGGTCATGTAATAATCTTGTACAGGATCAAGACAAGAATAGACTGGTAAACTTCATCCAACATTTCACGGTCAAGCAATAAGTACGGCTTGATACTTTAACTAACTAGGGTTATCACAGGCCTAGTTACTAGCAAGATGCAGTGAGATTATTCCACAGCCATAAGCCCTGCAGACCATCCAGGCTATCCGGACGCAATTAGGGGTTGAACTCAAGTGGGTACATTGTCCAGGAAACGCATATACCCTTAGGTGACTTAGAGGGTGCAACACATGACTGTGTGCTGGAAATGTGCCCTACTCGACGGCAGGCTACAGATCCCAAGTGGGACGTCCAGATAACGGGATTGCCTGTAGCTGGGAAATCTCTTCATGACTACTGAATTATTCTAATGATTAGCCTTAGTCGATTTCAGTGGGTGCCCCCTGACCGTGGTACTCAGGGATCCCCGTCCTAGACATGATGCAAGACAAGACGGGTTCATTTGTACAAGCACAATCGTCCACGGTGTCCAAGTTATTCAATCTTGTCAAGTCGTGTTAGCCGTCACAACAGCGTTTCGAGAGCTATCATGTCAGGTTTATCATGTCAAGAGTGCGCCACATCGGGCCACTATTAAGAATTATCATGTCAAATTTGTCAGGTCAAGTTATCATGTCGGGAGTGCACCACGGCGGGTCACTATCAAGTCATGTCAATTATCAAGGAGGAGAGAAACTTGCACAATTAAATAATAATATATTAATAATATATATATATATTCTTGAAGCCAAGGAGAAACTATACAACTTTCATGTTGGGAATGGAAAGAAATTCTGACCACAATTCAGACAAATAAAACATTAAACAATCAAAGTGGGACCCATGCAGTCCAAAAGTGGGAGAACAAACATGCGGTCAAAGAGAGTGGGAGGCCACCCATGCGGCCAGCTAAGGCATATGCGGCCAGAAAATAGTTGAAGGGGGCCAGGCGGCCAAGAGTAATTGCTAACAAGAAATATTCATGCAGTCAGAAAAGACAGAAAGTGAAAAGACAATAAATGCGAGCTTCCACTCAAACAAAGAAAAGGGGCACGTGGCCACTCAAGTATAGTGGTCATGTGGGTCCCAACAATAATCAATGCATTAAACCCACGTGGCCAGCACACCATAGCAATTTGCCATGCGGCCCAGGAATAACCAAGGCCATGCGGCTCACCCTCACATTTATTTTCATAAAATACAACAAATAATAAATAATTAAATAATGACCATGCGGTTGATTGTTTTCATGCTCCCATATGCAGCTTGTTTGCAAGCATATAAAATATGCAACATGGCAAGACATTAAAATATTTAAAATGCGTATCATGACAAGCATACAGATTATGCTTGCGTGGCCAGGCATATGCGGCTGATGGCAAGTATGCTTGGCAAGTGTATGCGGCTCCTTGCAAGCATATAAAATATGCTTGGCAAGCATATGCGGCTCCTTTGTATTCCAAGCAGCATGCTTTCTTTGCTAAAGCATACAAGTACATGCAAGCCATAAATGCTTGCACGTTGGGCTTTGTAGTGCATGCAAAAGTAATACAGGGAACTCATGCTAAAGGCTAAAGCATTAAAGCCTTAAGCATATTAAGGACTTATATGCATAAAGTGCATTAAATGCAATTTTTAGGGACTAAAATGCATAAAATTCACTTAAAGCATTCTATATGCGGCTGATCTTTCTCAGGAAGGCATTTAAGCATTATTTTAGGGACTAAAATGCAAAAATGCCTTTAGTGAAATTCTTATGCGGCTGATCTCAAGGCTTTAAAGCTTAGAATCCTAAGACTTTTAATTATTAAATAACAAGCACTAAGCTTTAAATATTATAAGCCATGCAGCTATGGTTATATAATGCATAATGCATTATTAAATGTAAGCATGCGGCTAGGCTTTGTATAATGCCTGATGCATTAAATGCATTATTAAATGCATTTAGAATATTCAATAACATACTACATGCATTAATATAATGCATTAATGCATGCGGCTGAAGACTAAGGTCATGCATTAAATGCATGCCAGAACACCATCTCACGATGGCATTAAATGCTGTACGTGAATTATCATTCACCATTAAATAATTTACCATGCAAGCATTTGCCAGGCCATGCGGCTCATTACTCTCATGCGGCCAACACATTGCTTAGGCCAGCAATAATTTGTTGCCAACAGTGAAGAAGTTCATGGAAAATACCATAGCTTCTCCACACCACCAAACTTCCAACCGGAGTCCAAATTCGGACTTCCATAGGTCAATTTGGGGTAGAATGAAATTCTCTACAACATGGAACCATCAACTAGCAAGATTATGCAAGTTTGATAGATCAAAATTTATGCAAACCGAAAATACCACAAAACTAGATCTACAAGAATTTAACCACAGGAATGTAAAATGCTAAGTACTAAAGTGGGTTAGAAACACATGAGAAAGAAAATGGGACAATAAAATTAGAGCTCTTCCATGAAGCAAGTTGCACTTGCCTAAGCTCTCCACTCTCTCCTGGTAGGTGAAGAGTAAAGGTGGAGAAGAAGAAATGAGTAATGAGTAATAATGGAAGAGAGAGAATGGAATTGATATTTATGGTGGGAGTGGTGGTAGGTGGGAGTGGTTCTCCACATAAAACCAAACCAAGCCAAACCCACTAAACCGAACCAAACCAAGCCAATGCAATGCCATGATGAACCATGTTAATGCAATATGCAAAATAAAACCCAAGGCTAACTAATTATGACAAACCAAAAATACGAGCCCGAAATACGTACACGTATTCCCAATACGTAATACGAGATATGGGCATTACACCTTTTGATAATGGGATAAGTTCTTAAACTTTATTGTCTTGCATGAACTTATACTCCTTATTTATTGTATCAATCCACTTTGAGAACTGGAACTTTTCATGGCCTGACGGAAGTTGATTAGATCATCTTCCAGTATCCACAGTCTTCCTCACGTTCCTAGAGAAATGTGACAATATTATCCAAAATTATATTTCTCCTTTCTCTGGTGGACCATCTTAATATTACCGGTTCTTGAGCTTGTTGAGTTTGTTCCTTAGGAATAATACCTTATCTTGAATGGGGTGCCGCTACGTTGTCGTTGTTAAGGTATCTCAACAACGACTTATAGAGGTAATTCGACATTGTCTTATTGAGACTCCGAATTCACTTCATGATCATGACAAGTATATAATCCTGCACATCGTCAAAAGTGATAGTAGGAATCGTAATTAATTCATTCTCAAAGACAATGATCCTGACTTTATTTCTCTCTCAAACTCAACATCCTAAAAAATATTACACTTCTCGTCTCAAAAAAATTTCTTAGTGTGGGATTGTATAATTATCAACCCCTTGATCTATAGCATAACCAATAAAGTAGCTGCTTATAATTGAACTTTGGTCTGTATTTTCTTTACACATTAATATAGACATTAAAGTCTATAGAGTCAATAAAATCCAAATCTCATCCGACACAAGTCGTTCAACTCTATTTCTAGAGATGTGACCTAATCGCTTATGTCATAATGAGGCTAGAAACATTAATTATTAATTTTACGTTTAGTACCACATGACTCCACTTGCAAGGTTTCATTGTAAGATGCAATAGTTTCAACTGAATATAGGTTATCATAAACCTTAAGGGAACCGTTACCAATAATATTTAAATTTAAAGATAGACTAAACTTATTGTTTCCAAATGAACAATGATAACCAGATTTGTCCATTAAGGAAACTGAAACTGAATTTCGTCTAAGACGGTACAATAAAAGTGTCTATCAAATCCAAATAATAATCGGTTTCTAAAAAATAACCTAAAATGTCCTATTGCTTCCACTTCTACCGAATTGCCGTCACCCACATAGATGTATCTTTCACCATCAATTAACTTTCGGTAACTCAGGCAACCTTGCCTAGAACATTAATGTGGGTAGTCCCACCAGAATCTAACTACCATGAGTTTCTTGGTACTAAATCTAAATTAACCTCAGAACAGAACAAATTTAGAAATGTACTTTTCTTTATACGCCATGCATGGTACTTTGTACATTTCTTCCTTATGTGTCATATCACAAAAGAACAACCCTTAGTTTTATATTGTTGTTTCTTTTGATCTAGGCCCTTAGCAGCTACTGTATTCATTTCTTTTTGCCCTTAAAGTTTATCCCATTAAACATAAAAATTAAAATCTTATTAGAAAATATTTTAACAATATTAACTGTAAAGGGAACAAAGCAACAAAAAACAAACATGCTCTAACAAATAACCAAAGCGTAAAATATAGTCAAACAAATTCAAATAATGGTGAACCTCATCTCAAGATACCTAGTACATCATTAATATCAAGTCTTTGGACAGTGATATTAACTGCAAGTGGTATTCTTGGTATAATGATCAAACGTTGACAATAAGTCATGTCAAATAATAAGCCTATCTTTGGATCGGATTATTATTCACATATAAACCGTATAATTATCATACATTTATCACCACAAGTATGTGTGCAATTCGGCCAAGTATTAACCGTCCTTTGGGCCGGCTAATACCCGCATGAATATACACACACAAACATCCGACATCCCTTATAGATTATCTACGCAAGAGAGGTCACTTTGGCGACATCTTGTTTCAATGAGTCTACTTAGAATATTAGACAACTATTGTTAGTCACAAAAGGCACCAAAAATTTGAATGTTGACTAAATTTTACAAAATCGAATCATGTCCAAAACTTTATGTACATGCATATTTAAATTTAAATAATCAATAATCAACAGTTAGATTCTACTAAATATATGTATCAAAAGATTTTATCAAATAATCCATAAAGATTATACTAAAATTTATCTACTACATGATAAACATGTAAATCTTTTGCATGATTTAAAACATGAATTTTAATTTGACAAAATTGAGCATTATCAACACAATAGAATTCATGTTCTGAAAATATGCATCCAGAGAACATCAACAAAAACAACAACATGATACAAATAGTCCAACACCATATTCATAAGATTGCCGAGTACGAAGAGACTGAACCACATTAAACAAGTCACGTACAAGAATGATATTTGAACAAAAAAGTGGAACATGTTCCCTGTTCCATAAATCTTTTCCGCACGGTCACAAAATATATACTACCACAAAAATAGCTTGCTTCTTAATAGTATGCAGTATCCACCAATAAGAAACTGAAATCGAAACTACCAAAAACAACTAACTCAAAGCCATTGAAACTCTCTTAAACCCCTCAAATACTGCCAAATAAGGAGGTACGGATAGTGACTACTGCAAAACCATTCTTCCTATATATCTTATGGTGAAATATGCCACAGCCTGTAATATATCAAGCTATACAGAGAAGTTTCAACCTGATATCATACCAAATCTCCTACACAACCTAATAAACACAAGTCTCCTTCATATACATATTACATTATTGGCAACTTACAGTTCCGCAAATTTCAATGGGGTGACTCAACATGCTTAAGATACATACAAATTTAGAAGTTACCAAAGCAAAATGAAAGATTTTGAATGCAGCATGGTAACATAATCGGCAACTTTGATCATGTGTCGATTTGAAGAGTTAGAGGAACATAATTATTATCGAACAATTAAAACAAAACTAATGTTTTGATTTATATTAAAAAATTCAACATCATGTATAAAGAGAGATCTAACCATTTAGATCATAAAAAAATTGATCAAACAGTCAAAAAATTGACCTAAATTAAATTAGATCGAACGATCTAGGGTTCCTTTAAGCACCAAAAAAAATAACATAAACTGAATCTGAAACTTCAAACTCATGAACCAAATAAGGGTGGCTCTGATACCACTTGTTAGAAATTTTATTGTACCCTGTCGATTCATGAGATGAATAACATAATAAAAATTGCGGAAGTGTACCTGAATCTATTGTCTTTGCTTGACGGATCTTGATGCAGACGTCTCTCTTGATGGGATTTGATCTTCCAATCCGCTACGGCCCTTAATAACAGAGATGAAATCTTTGTTCCTCTCTTTGTTGATGGGGATACAGAAGAGAATAGAGAAACCCTCTCTTGATGGCCGTATGAGTTGGGAACCATAACCCTAATGAACACATATATTTATATGTTTTGACATTTCTAATTTGGCCCCTCATCAAGTTAGAATTATCTCCGGTATCTACACATTAATTTCATGACAATTATACTCTTAAGCCAATTTCCAAATAGACCACTTTAATTTGGCTTAATTATTTAGATAGCCTAAACACAATTAATTTTACATGTGTGGCCCCTTAATTATTGAATAATTCCAACAGATCCGAGCAAAACAATAGTCCTACCTAGTCAATGAGTTCTAGATATGGAAACATATTTCAGGTCTATATAGGATTAGATTTATATATATTGACATATGACATACTATATAAAGAGGTTTAAGGTTCCTTATGTATATAATTAATTGTGCTGGACCTCCAAGAAATTAAAATGGACCTCCAAAATATAATTAATTGTGCTCAAGAAAATGTGTTTGGTAGCCACCAATAGGTTGAGGGAAAGAAAAATGAGAAGAAATAAAGAGATTGAATGAGAGAGAAATTGGATTTCTTAGATTTTCCTGGGTGTAATATCTAGGATTTTTTGTATTTTTTTTGTACTTTCTCTAATTGTTGGAGTTACGAAGTTATAGCGATCTTATAAAATATTGTAACCTACTTAGTAACTCACTATCCTGGTAATTTTTTACCGGATATGATTTTTCACTTTTTTTGTCTGTCTTAAATTTGTCTTTATTTTTCTGTATAAGTCAACCAATTAATTTGTTTGGTGTGGGCGGGTGTTGGTTTGTCGCATACACTCAACTTGAAGAATAATTTGTTTGGTGTGGGCGGGTGATGGATGTGGTCCAATGGCTAAAGCTCTACTATCGTTTTGTAGACTAACAATCTCGGAAAGGAACCTCAACTCCCGAGATGATGCGTGGGATGGTAGACTTCTTCGCCATTAGCTCACTTCGCTCGCTTGTCTTGGCAAGACGCAACTAAAAGAAAATAAAATATCAGTTTTTTTGTTGAACGAACAAATTATAGATTATTCGATAATACCGATTACTCAATTAGTTTTCACGATCCATTCGATATATTATTCAGTGCATCAGGTGGTCATGTATCCTTTCAAAACATCATGTTGTTAAATAGATATATTCATGTCGGAGTTTATACCTAGAGCATCAATACTAAGGTTGATCACAATTTCTAGATTATAGAGTCAGACTGTACGAGCTCATATATGTGTAGAATAGTAAGGTTCAATTGGAGCCATATTCTGATTCCGTCCATGCCACATGAGCTATAGCCCATGCCTGATAAGTTCTACATTTAGAATGTAGGAGCTTATTTTTTAGAATAGTAATCTTAATTTGGATACAAAATTTGTATATTCTAGATTTTACACTGTTTTTGAGCTCGCCTACAGAAACCCAAATAAGAACTAAAAAATGATAACTTACAATATGGATGTGACACGTGAATCACTAATATTGAAAGTGTACTTATTTTTAGTCCCTTAAAAAAAATCAAGGGATAAGATGCCTGAAATCCAACGACTTTTCATGGTCTAGTTTATAGGAACTCATGAGTTCCTCTAGGATTTGTTATTTTTTGACCTATATTTTTTTGACCTTTGTCACCAAAAATTATTTATGTTGCTGGATCATTTTCTACAATTTTCATACATGCCCAACCCATCCTATATTTATAAATTTGGACCTTAAGATGTATTGTTCAGCTCCATATGTTGTGGATGCTATAAGAAGTAAGAAAACAAAAGCAAAATCATATGTGGAGGTACGTTCTTTTTTAAGTCTAAAACTCCTTAGCCCAGGAATGAATGCATGACAAGAATACAATTCAATGATTGGTTAATTGATTTTAAGTTACATGCATAAAATATCGAAGTGTGACAATAATATGAATAGACTATAGGCTGTGAATAACATAATCCATGTTGTGGCTATACTTGTAAGGATACCGAGCGTGCCTGATCGTGGCTTTATGAACAACCTTCAAAATTTGGAGATCCCAAATATAATTTAAAATTTTGTTAATTGTTTACATAAATATTAGACGAGAATGAGAATTTTTTTTTTTTACGTTTCGTTATTTTCTCTCCTAAAAAATATTGGACTTTTCTCTTCGCTATTTCTGTCTAATTCTCAATCATTCTATCATCAAAATATTATGTGAAAAACTTTCACCTTTCTTTCCCATCATTTTCTTAGAAACAATACAAGATTTTCTTTACACTTCTATTTTTACAATACACAATAGAGGAACGTACATTCATTTTTTATTTCTTTAACAATCATAGAAACAATTCTTGCAATTATATTAGCAGTCTATAATTTAAGCACGTATTTTCTAACAACATGCGATACAGATTCTATACAATCATTATTTCTTTCTTTAACGAGTATAGCAACAATATTTAACTTAATCAATATCATTATCTTATTAAATGCATACATATTTCATATAATTATTATTTTAGTGATCACAAAGGGCTATTCTTAGAAGCAAAGGATATATCTATTCTTTATGAATTTATCATTAATCGTAAATAAAACGAAAATTTGTCTACTCATCTAAAAATAATATAATGCCATCGCGCTAGAAGCGGACTATTACAGATGTGACACTTTTTGGAATTCAAACATATCATATAAATTTGTTACTAATTAATTGTTTTTCCTGTTGTTTTGCACTTGTGTGGATATGACCGCAATCCAATTCAAAGATTTTTTTTCATTGATTTCAAGTTGATTATGTGCATAAAGCACTAAAGTGCGACAATAATGTCACTGTGAATGACACAATGCATGTCGGTTGTCGTATAGACATGGATACCATGCAATCGAACAAATAGCAAAACGACTTTTAGAAAGTAAGGAATCGTTCATCGTTTATAAAAACCGTTCCCGATCGAACGGTCTAGCCGTGTTGGTTCGGACCATATGTGTGTTCCATCTTGTTCCGGACCATATATTGCTACAATAGAAGGTTCGGTCTGACCTTTTAGGCCATTTGAACAGGGTGAGCTTTTAGGGTGAGCATTATTCACTTTTGGATCCAAATCGAACCGAACATAATAACAAATTCGGTTTGTAATATTCGGTTTGGTTTGTATAGGTGTGAGCACTATTCAATTTTGGATACAAAATCGAACCGACCGAATTACGGTTCGAATTAAAAAAAAAGAATTATGTTTCGATTTTGAAAATATTAAAAAAAATTATTCGGTTTCGATCAAAAATCAAATAAGACTTATACAATTATGTAAATATCATCAATTTTTATGATTAAAATGTGTATATTTTGAAAACAATAATTCTATGTATGTATTTTGAAGTCAACTTTAGACCTAACTTTGAAATAACAACACATATATATCGAACTCCCGACCACTTGGACCACATGTATCTCTTTTAACCACTAGGCTAGAGGTCATATATATATATATATATATATATATATATATATATATATATATATATATATATATATATATATATTAACCACAACCTCAACAAAAAAAACTGTATATATATTAACCACAACCTCAACAAAAAAAACTGTATATATATTAACCACAACCTCAACAAAAAAAACTGAATCGATTCTTGGAAAAGAAAAAAACGAATTGATTATATACAGATAATGTTCCAAATTCGTTTATGCTAATCTCAGTTTGGTTTTTAAATTTTTCTTACTGGGCCATCTGACTTGGTGGCGAGCGAACAATAGGCTTCAAGATTGGCCCGGTTGGACCGCCAAACCATAGAGAGGCCCACTATTAGACTAATATTGTTGAGTATGTAGACTTCTGAGATATACTGGGCCATTACTGGGCCATATGACTGTGAATCAAACCTAAGCTTTTAAGTGTTCAAACAATAGAAATAACGATAATCAAATAATAAATCCAAATTAGACATGTAAAACCTGTAAGTTTATTTTATAACATTTTTTGTTTTGTTTTCTAAATGTTAATATATGAATATTTATGTTATTTGTCGGAGAAATACAAGAGTTCAGAAAGCCTAAAATTACTACTCGTAACTCGGCTGAACTAAAAATTATTTTATAATTTGTTAGATCGAAATAAGAGTTCGAACATGCTGGAATAAATTTGGACTAAGACCATCTCCAATGGTGATTTCTAAAATTGAGTTCTTACCATCTCCAATGGGGGTTTCTATCTTCCCTATTTCTATGGAAGAAATCCATTTTAGAAAAAACTTCTCCCAATGATGATTTCTATCACCATTTCTATCGTAGGTGGCAATGATGTAGGATAGAAACTTTCTACGAGGGTTTCTACATGTAGAAACTCTCATAGAAATTCTCCTATTTCTCATGACAATTATTATTGGGCCCCACACCATTAAATTGGTTCTTTTACTATGTGACACATATGATAGAAATGGAGAACCATTGGAGAGCATTTTTGTATGTCTACAATTTCTATGTAGAAACTCTTCCAACTAGGATAGAAATCTCCTTAAAGTACAATGCCAAGTAGGATAAGAACTCAAATTTAGAAATCACCATTGGAGAGGGTCTTAGGTGGCATTGTACTTTAAGGAGATTTCTATCATAGTTGGAAGAGTTTCTACATAGAAATTGTGGACATACAGAAATGCTCTCCAATGGTTCTCCATTTCTATCCTATGTGTCACATAGTTAAAGAACCAATTTAATGGTGTGGGTCCCAATAACAATTTTGATGAGAGAGGAGAATTTCTATGAGAGTTTCTACATGTAGAAACCCTCCTAGAAAATAGAAACTCCCATTGGAGATGGTCTAAGGGTGCGTTTCATTACAAGGTGAAAATAAATTAATTCCATAGAATAATTTTACTACAAAAAAATTTCAAAAAATTTCACGGAATTAATTTGGGTGTTTGATTGTCTTTTTTTCAATGAAAAAATAGTTATTTTGGAGGGAAATTGATATTTTTCTATGGATTGGACCAGTTTTATTTTCCACCCTTTTAGAGTAAAATATGAAAAATATAGATTTTTGAAAAATAATTCTATGAAAAATATAAGCTATCAAACACTGCAATTCGTGGAAAATTTGTAATGACAATAATGGAATGTAAGATGTTAGGTGACTATAGCTAGATATAGTTGATGCATTTTTGCAAGAATTATCACAATCAAGAATTATTTTTATTTTTTAATAATATGTCATAATTATTCCAATCAGATTTTTTTTAAAAACAATACGTAAGAATTATTTCAACCGGAATTGTTTGAAAATTTTAATAATGTTCAACAATTATACCAATCAAGAATTTTTTTTAATTTTTTTAAAAATAAAATGTGAGAATATCCATCTATGACATGTTTAATTTTTTTAAAATAATACGTAAGGATTATCCTAATCAGATTTTTTTTTTTAATAATATGCAAGAATTATTCTAATCATGTTTTTTAAATTCAAATGATCTCGCATGGAATTAGCCCAATCAAGATTTGGTTTTTGTTTTTTTAATTTTTAAATAATATACAAGGATTTTCCCCATTATTTATCCGAGTCAATTTTTTTTATGTTTTATAAATAATATGCAATAATTATCCCATTTAAAAAAATTAAAATGAATATGATGTCCAAATTGAGTTAGTATATTTTCTTCTCTCTTCTGGAATGCTTAAGTTGGAGAATCTCTTTTGGGCATCAAACCCACTGCAAAAATCAATTTTTAAATAGATTTACCATGGTCGAAACATAGAAAGTGTTAGTTTTTTGTTGGTTTGATGTCCTCCTTTGCAAGTCTTCTGAATTTTCCACTCTTCTACAATTGTTGCAACAAATGTACCGAATTTGAGCGACCTTTGTAGTTACCGGATAAAAATATAAGACCCAAATCTGATGGCAGAAAATCAGTAGATTAAGTCACATGGACGTATTATTTTTTCAATTTATAAAAATAGTAAGAGTTGAAATTATCGAGTCCAAAAAATATGCAATACATCATACATAAAGTTCCGTACGTTTCTTGAATATCTTAAAAAACAACAACTGTTGAAAAATGTAGCCCTATAAAAATTTTCTGAAAGAAAAATCAGTACAAGTGAAGCAGCATGTCTGTGTGAGTACTCAAATGCAGAAGAATCAGCTTCTTTGTAGATTTCTCTACTTTTTTTTAGTTACAAGTCTCGTCCCGCGTCCAATTATATTCGTTAAAGTTCGTAGTGGACCATCCATGCATATATCGATCAGAATGATTGTTGGTAGAACGTTCGAATATATGTAGTGTGATGCAAGCTGGATTATATTCCTCATTGAGACGGACGTGTAAGAACCTAACGGAAAAATTAGTAAAGCACCTCCCCTCCACTGAACCACAATCATTGATTGGTCCCTATTTCAATGCGTTGGCCGTGGGAACCACAAAAACTGAGTCCTCCGGCTATCGTCGTGGTCCGACATGGACCAATAGGGACCATGATGTATCCTCGGTTCACGTGCATGGTCCTTCCGTCGGTCTGTGTAGTATGATTGTTTCTAAAAGAATAATTACTAAGCGATGGAAAGATCGCGCACGCAAAATCGAGGACATGTGACAGGCCCCCATTGGTCCGGGTTGAGACTCACAAAATATCAGCCCTCGTACTATCATCGTGGTCCGGTCCGGACCAATGGGGGGTCCGCCACGTGTCCTCGGTTTCGGGTGCGCGACCGTCGGTCTGTGTAGCATGACGGTTTCTAAAATTAGATTTCTATACGGCTTGTCATTCTACTTTAAAAAAAAATTGTATCCTAGTTGGAAGAGTTTCTACATAGTAATTGCACACACAAAAATGATCAATTTAATGGTCTTTTTTCTATAAATGGTTCTTCATTTAAATGTAGAAATACTCGTAGAATTCTCCATTATACATGCTACATAGGATAGAAACCACCATTTAGAGAAGTTGTTTCTAAAATAGATTTCTACCAAATAAATAGGGGAGACAGAAGCCCATTTTAGGCCATCTCCAATGGGGATTTCTAAAATTGGATGTTGATCCTCCTTGTCATTGTACTTTATGTAAATTTCTATTTAGTTTGTAGATTTGTAAATTTTCTCTATAAAAATTGTACACGTAAAAAAAATACTCTCCAATGGTTCTCAATTTCAATTCTACTTGGCAACAAATGAAATGATCAATTTAAAGGTGTGTGACCAAATATTAATTTGAATGCGAGAGAAAAAATTTATATGAGAGTTTTTACATGTAGAATTAACCTTCATATAAATTCTCCATCCCATACTACCGCCACATAGGATAGAAATTGGGATATAAATAGATTTTTTTTAAAAAAATGAGTTTCTACCATAGAAATAGGGGATAGAAACCCCATCAGAGATGGTCTTTAATAAACTTCTCCCAATGGTAACTTTTATGTAAATTTCTATTCCATGTGAATGTGATATATATGATGAAGAGTTTCTATGAGAATTTTACATGTAGAAACTCTCATAAAAATTCTCCATTTCTCAGTAATATTACGTCCCACTAATAAATTATTAAATTGATTATTTTATTTGTTGTCACGTAGGCAGGGGCGGAATCAGGATTTTGGATTAGGGTGGGCTAGCTAACATACTAAAATTATGCCTAAAATTCGACAGAGTTTACTTCGTAAAATCGATAATTCAAAACCTGTCATACACAATAATTCAAAACCTGTCATTCACAACCTTAAGGCATGCATACAAGCATGAATAATGTACGTAACACAGTTTGCACTTTCGCTCGATACTGATTCGACACAACCAATACCGATACAATTCAACAGAAATTAAAATATTTGTACATAGCACAGTTTGCACAGTTTGTAGTTTTCATCCAGATGTAACTAAATTGTGGGTATCGCTTCCAGTTATGCATTTTCATCCAGATGTACTTTCAACAGAAATTAAAATATTTTTAATTTTTAGATGTCTGAAATAAACTATTGGGCATAAATTAGAAAGTGTACCTCAAGATCTAATGTCACCATATAGCCCAAGTTGCAATCTTTTTGTATTCACTACATGCCCCCAAAACATATACATCATCCTGGAAGATCATCAACTTATGAGGAAAAGAACAAGGTATACTTGTCACGCCCCAGAGCCAGAATACTGGAGAGCGGGGGCAGACATAGCCAGCTACGTATATTAAAGTACAACCCACCTCGCTATACGGTCATGGCTGTCTAGATACATGAGGATTTAACTACAAGCCAACAGTCTCTTATGGTCACGAATAAGCCTAGTGTCTCAATCACAAACAAGTAAACAAATGTCACAAGATGTAAGATCACCAAATATACAATAGTAAGGCGTCCCAAACATTACATATTCAGCTGATCATGAATCTAGTCGTTACAAAATGTGAAGACTAGCAAGAGTTTAGTCATACATGATCAACCCTAGGATCTGTCAATCATGTACAGCCCGTAGGCAGACAGTAAAAGAAGGTGCAATCGAGCTAAACAGGTGCTCGTCGGCAAAACGCCTCAAAAGAATATTTTTACAATAAAGTGGAAGAGCCAAAAATAACCCACTCGTTGTCCTGGTTACGCCTGGTGGTCACCATCGGGTTGGGAAGTCGATAGATCCTCTGGAGCTGCTCCGAAATCTGGCCATACAAAACCAGCTGGGTCAGATCCCAGAAAGAGCAAGTGCCACAAAGGAAGCTTCACTTAGGAACTAAAACCAGCAATTAGCACAGAAGATAAAATATAGTAAAACTGGAAAGATATAGCATCACGAGGATATACGGTAAGATAACCATGGAACCATTCAGATAACCAGGTTACAACCCTTAAACCAAACAAGGACCGAGATTGTAATCCTTCATCTGAACTGAACTTGGTTTCTCCCATTTTTCAGCAAGATAATATAAGAAACTCAGGACATGTAACAATCTTATACATGATCAAGACAAGACAAGACTGATTATTCTCCATTCAACAATCACGGCCAAGCAATAAGTACGGCTTGATACTTTAACTAACTAGGGTTATCACAGGCCTAGTTACTAGCAAGATACAATGAGATTATTCCACAGCCACAAGTCCTGCAGACCATCCAGGTTACCCAGGTCGAATATTAGGGGTTGAATTCAAGTGGGTACATCGTGTAATGCCCCGCTCCGCACGGTGCATTATGATGAGTCGTTGACTCGAAGAGTTGTGTTGACCCGATGAAGTATCGATGCGAATCGATGCAAGAGTTACGTTGGCCAAAGGTAAGCTTTGAGTCAATTGTCTATGAATCAAATCGATGCAAAAGATAAGTTTCGTTGAGCAAGTGCTGATTTTAGTTGATCTGGTGTGCAGGCTATGCTTTTATGCTGGACGATAAGAGGTCGGCATTTTGCCTTATGCAATGAAGTGCCCGTAAAACCAAATCGTGGCCTTGCAACGGATTGTGGTATGGGCGCGATAGGCTAAATCAACCAAGTAGTACAAAGGAATGGCTAAGTCCGAGAGTTAGCTATGCGACCAAGTTATGGAAGCGAGCCGCTTCAACTCGGCGAAACGACAAGGCGTATCGACTTAAGGTGGGCGGGTTCTTGACTCTCTCTCCCTATTCCTTCACGTCTAATAAAATATGTCATTGTATGCATAAAGTTGCTATTGAGTTAGCGAGCGTGGCTCGACGATTAAGTGTCTTAATATACGTTGAACACTAAGGTAGAACATTGAACATTGAACATTGAACAATCAAAGCGACGTGCATCAAGTGTACGGGTCGCGGTAGGGCAATGATGGTAGAACATTGAAAGACGATATTGAGATGTGCATCATGTGCACGGCTCCGAGAATATTGAACACTAGGCGTAGAATATTGATTACGGTGCTGAGCGTGCCCTCGTGCACTTATGCTACGAAAAGACTAAGTAACTACGGAACTAGGCTATGAGAATGACTTACGAATGGTACGCGTTGAATATGAGTATGAGATGACTAAGCCGTTGGGCGTCTTGCATCAATATGGTTGTGTTGGGGCATAACGCCGACGGAGCTCCCCATACGGACGATGGATTATGTTTATGAGACACGAATATGTTTATGGAACACGAGATTGGTTGGACGATATGACTTGTATACTATGGTACGTATTGCATGGTCAATGGACTCGGATGGCCCGTACACGGGTGCGGCTACCCACGGACGGTTACGACCTGGGCACCGGGACCGTTCGGCCTAGGAGGGAATTATATGTGGTATTTATGGTGCACATCATTCGGACAGATTGCGACCGTCCAGTGCTGTGATAAGCTATGATATCCGTAAGTTTGGGATCCTTCGGATACTGGGCTAGCAACCCGTATCGAAGTGATTGTAGGCTTACACATAAGAGATGCCAAGTCCATTACGGTGTGAAACACCGTGACCTTCATATAGTTAGGGCCGGTGGGCTGAGATGAGAGTTAGGTGTAGGCGCAAGGCCTGCCACCCTTATGCATATATTTACGGTTATGATTGGTTGGTTGCGCGAATCGTATGATTGCTTATGTAAGTTCTAACTATGGCAGGCTAGGCAAAGAGGAATGGAGATGAGCACGAAATACTATGTTATGTTCATATTATGGCTAACTGTATCTGTTGCAGGAACACGGTATGGGACACATCTATGATAAGTTGCTATGCATAAACATTGCCATGAAACTGATCCTAAGGCTAAATAGAAAGAGCACAAATTAAGATGTATGTTTCACTAAAATGATTAAGTGTTTGGT
The DNA here is from genome assembly GCA_029216955.1 of Iris pallida. Classification (NCBI taxonomy): domain Eukaryota; kingdom Viridiplantae; phylum Streptophyta; class Magnoliopsida; order Asparagales; family Iridaceae; genus Iris; species Iris pallida. The sequence continues at coordinate 11,131,379 of JANAVB010024997.1, read as the reverse complement.
TTGGGTGCGAGCGGATCTTGATCAGTGCGAAGCAAAGACGAAAGTACTAATCTCCCACTAGTTTATGTGCAGGTTCAGGTATGTTTGGATCGGGGCGGAGCCTGGCTTGGACGTGCCGAGGCATGGAGTCCTTGGCGTTCAAGAGGAGCTACCGCATAGGCGTTCGGACTTGCGACATGGAGATGTTCGGCCGAAGACTACTTGGTGGCTGTAAAGAGGCATAATGTATGGAACAATGTAATCCTTTGTGAGCTAGAGAGATCATGAGCGTTGTAGCCAATTGGCATATTATGTTGGACTATTCAGAGCCTTGTAACCTTTAGTTCATTATGAATAAAAGAGATTCTTATTTTATTCTTTGTTTCCTTCTGCTGCTTATGTTACGAAATTGAGATAATCACTATATGAACCGTTATCTTGCCTTGCACGAGCGCAACTCCAGGCTCGTGCGGCATCACGCCCCAGCGAGGACGATGATTCAGGTAAAATCTAGCAAGGACGAACGATTTCCTGGATCGGGGCATGACAAATTGGTATCAGAGCCAGGTTCCATCCTCTGGACCGTGAACGAATCTCTTTGACCCTCAGTTGCTTCGTTATCGAATTCAGTTGACTCTAAGTTATTTCTGCAACCGCATGGCTCATGGATCTGCTCGACGCTACATTGGATGTTCCATTCAATAAGTCTATATTAAGTGCGTACGTCTGCCACAAGTATGTCGTGACTATCACGCTATCTCCGGGTGCCATCAGAGAGTATTGGTTGCACGAAGTGCAAAGGGTTATGAGATTATGGTTTCCCGAAGTGCAAGAAAGTTACGAGTCGTCGGTCGCACGAAGTGCAACGAATATGGTGATGTTGGTTGCATGAAGTGCAATGATATGTGTACTGTTGATTGCACGAAATACGAGAAGTTATGTGTTGTCGGTCGTACGAAGTACGAGGAGTTATGTATTGTTGGTCGCACGAAGTACGAGAAGATATGTATTGTTGGTTGCGCGAAGTGCAACGGATCGATATGTGAGGCGATGCGCGTTACGTTGCTATGCGAATGGTTATATGTTGTTGGTTGCACGGAGTGCAGCAAGTCATGAATCGTTCGTTGCATCGGTGCAACGAGTCGATATGGTATGATGCGCGTTGTATGGCTATGCGGATGGATAGCGATATATTGCACGAGATTGAGTAAAGACCTTGAGTATCGAGAATAAGTTGTTGCACGAGTTGCAATGAGTGAGATTGGAAGATCGCGGATGCGATGGTAACGAGTCGAGTTGGTCGCTAAGTCGAGTTGAGTAGGCGAACGTTTATGTTGGCCGTATGTCGCGTTGAGATGTGAATAAGCGAATATTGCGGGTGTGATCAATATGATCGCCAAAATACGGTTAGAGTGAATGCGTGTCAAACTTGAGCGAACGCTAGAGCTGGGATCGGAAGGATCGCCATACGGGATAGTTGATTGAGGAATAGATGTCGGACCTATGCGGAATGTGATGTCGAGTAATGACTCGATTTCGAGTGGTATATGCAATACCGCTTGTGCGAACAAGTGTAGCGAAGTATTGTATCGATAAAGATAGGCTCGATTCTGAGTGGAATATGGAATACCACTTAACGATAGTTATGTTAAGCCGCTTGGTGACTTGCGATAGATCGCGTCGAGATGATTGTATCGATTATGATATGTTTGTCCGCAACGGACGGAGTAGTACCGAGACTTGAGTGGGAATGACTTGAAAGAAGTCGATGTAAGTATGCTTCGATAAATTGAGTCGAACGATTATGTGCGAAATTATACCTATGGAGGATACGTCGGACGAGGAGTCCTTAAGTGTAAGTCGAACGATAGGCTGAGCATAACGAAAGAATGTTGTGTTGAGGAAATAGTCGGTCGGTTGAATTTATATTGAGTAGGTACGAGGAAATCGTGTGAACGAATTTGGGTTAGCACGATGAGTCGGTAGCACGATTGGAAGTACGAGTTAGGGATATGAGAATGAATATATGAATTGGAAATTATGTCGTGATGATGATAGATAGTTATAACGGAATAGATTTGGATGTGTGCAAGACTTGATTCGTATTCGAGTTCGGATAATGGCAATGATTGCAACGAGTTTGAGCTTATGAGAGAGGAAGATGTTCAAGTTATGCATATCGATGATGGTATTGAGGCGTATCAAAGACGATATACAATAACTCGGGGATACTCTGATCGAATGAACGAAAATTATGTTGAGCATTGTTGTTGGATGAATAGGATGCAAGTTAAGTTATGGAAATTTGGATGATAACGTAGGAGTGCTTCGGAGAATTGAGAGTGGATGAATATTGCTTGGATGAAAACAAAAGTGTCTGGATTGCTTCGCGGATCACCACTATGTTGACATTCTTGTCTTGAGCGAGCGCAACACCAGCCTCGCACATGCGTCACGTCAAATTAGAACGATCATTCCGTGTGAGCGCTGGTATGGTGATTCATCCAGCGGGGATGATCGAACTTGCGAGGCGTGGCAAATTTGATATGGACTCGTGGTTTGATGCGAAGGTGGAATTGAGGATTGTGCGATAAGCCTAGAAGTGTGTCAGATATTGGCCGTGAGTGGATAGACTCGTACGGAGGCGAACAAATATTGCTCGGTTGCGATATTGTTAACGGTAGTGCCTAAGTGATTCGAGTAGTAACGGCGCATCAGTTGCGCGAGTGAGTAGATAAATTATAGATTGGTGGATTTCATCGGATTGGATAAAGTCTCGTAGGAATTGTCGAAAATTAATTTGGCTCCGCGATATGACATAGCATGGTTCGTTGTAACTGTCCCTCGTTGATGATCTTCAATTATCGAGCGTAGTTTCGGGACAGATGACCCTAGAAGACTTGACCGCCAAATCAAATGAATGTTGAAGTCCCATAGGATGACCTTGAAGAAGTCGTATAAGAAATTTTATCGAGGAGGAGGAATGATGTAGTGCATGTTGAGGATAAGTCTAAGCAAGCGAGTATCGTGTTTCGAAAGTTAACGAGTAGTACTCTTCAACGAGATCGATATGGTTAAAAAATTTACGATCGATCGAATGAGTGCGTAAGTAGACTTGATTGGTCGATGGTCGAATAAATATTGAGGAACGTGCTTAGCGTAGTGACACGGTAAGGCGATTACAAGAATTCTGCAATGCACGAGAGCGATGGATAGTAGAACGACCGTAAGAGTTGTATCGTAGATCGGTTTGAGTAACGGTTAGGCTATGTATGTTGAGCGCGCTATCTATATTACGAAACGAACTAGTCGGGATTGATTCAAAGATTGAGTAAAGGATTGTACTCAGTCGAGAATAGGAGATGGGCATATCGTAAGAGACCTTGGGTCGGAAAGATTGTTGGCTTTGAGCATCGTAGACTCAAGTGGACCTCTTGCGTCAGGAGAGATTAAGCATAATGTCTGGATAAGTTACCTAGCGGGGGTAGCCCCAGACGTGATGCATAGGCAGTTCGAGAACGTAGGTCGTGTTGGGATAGTTGTGTGCGAGACTTAGTACGAATGGTAGACGAAGGAATTCGGGACATGTTGGACTTTGTCTATGTCGTTAAGGCCAATTTTATGAATGAGTAGATGAAAGACTTGAGTTATGTGGAAGATAGAAAACGGTTGGGCGACTAGGCATTGCGGAGAATTGTTGCGATCGGATGCGCAACGGCTTAATGCAATGCATGCGTTAGATGGCCGTCGAAGAAACTTATGAGATCGAAGTTACGGGTTTGAATCAAGTTATGTACAGAGATGTATGGAAGAGGATCGCATGTTATGGGATGATGCATACGATAAGTATTTTGGAAATAGGCACTAAGATATGACCAAGTCGAATACGGAATGATCGGTGCTTGAGGAATTTAAGTTGAGCTTGTTAGTTGCCCCGACATCCTACAACTGAGCTTGGCTGAAATGCATATATTGGTGGGACGCCTAAAATATGTGTATGATCCAAACTAAGTTGTATGATTCCAACAGTAGTAGTACGAGATCGTGAAACGATCTATGCGAGACACTCAGATTAAGTGTTGGTTTCGGTTCGAAGACGAACCTTGTTTTGAGTGGTATATTATGTAATGTCCCGTTCCGCACGGTGCATTATGATGAGTCGTTGACTCGAAGAGTTGCGTTGACCCGATGAAGTATCGATACGAATCGATGCAAGAGTTACGTTGGCCAAAGGTAAGCTTTGAGTCGATTGTCTATGAATCGAATCTATGCAAAAGATAAGTCCCGTTGAGCAAGTACTGATTTTAGTTGATCTGATGTGCAGGCTATGCTTTTACGCTGGACGATAAGAGGTCGGCATTTTGCCTTATGCAATGAAGTGTCCGCGAAACCAAATCGTGGCCTTGCAATGGATTGTGGCATGGGCGCGATAGGCTAAATCAACCGAGTAGTTCAAAGAAATAGCTAAGTCCGAGAGTTAGCTATGCGACCAAGTTATGGAAGCGAGCCGCTTCAACTCGGCGAAACGACAAGGCGTATCGACTTAAGGTGGGCGGGTTCTTGACTCTCTCTCCCTATTCCTTCACGTCTAATAAAATATGTCATTGTATGCGTAAAGTTGCTATTGAGTTAGCGAGCGTGGCTCGACGATTAAGTGTCTTAATATACGTTGAACATTAAGGTAGAACATTGAACAATCGAAGCGACGTGCATCAAGTGTACGGGTCGCGGTAGGGCAATGATGGTAGAACATTGAAAGACGATATTGAGATGTGCATCATGTGCACGGCTCCGAGAACATTGAACACTAGGCGTAGAACATTGATTACGGTGCTGAACGTGCCCTCGTGCACTTATGCTACGAAAAGACTAAGTAACTACGGAACTAGGCTATGAGAATGACTTACGAATGGTACGCGTTGAATATGAGTATGAGATGACTAAGCCGTTGGGCGTCGTGCATCAATATGGATGTGTTGGGGCATAACGTCGACGGAGCTCCCTATACGGATGGTGGATTATGTTTATGAGACGCGAATATGTTTATGGAACACGAGATTGGTTGGACGATATGACTTGTATGCTATGGTACGTATTGCATGGTCAATGGACTCGGATGGCCCGTGCACGGGTGCGGCTTCCCTCGGACGGTTACGACCAGGGCACCGGGACCGTTCGGCCTAGGAGGGAATTATGTGTGGTATTTATGGTGCACATCATTCGGACGGATTGCGACCGTTCAGTGCTGTGATAAGCTATGATATCCGTAAGTTTAGGATCCTTCGGATACTGGACTAGCAACCCGTATCGAAGTGATTGTAGGCTTACACATAAGAAATGCCAAGTCCATTACGGTGCGAAACACCGTGACCTTCATATAGTTAGGGCCGGTGGGCTGAGATGAGAGTTGGGTGCAGGCGCAAGGCCTGCCACCCTTATGCATATGTTTACGGTTATGATTGGTTGGTTGCGCGAATCGTATGATTGCTTATGTAAGTTCTAACTATGGCAGGCTAGGCAAAGAGGAATGGAGATGAGCACGAAATACTATGTTATGTTCATATTATGGCTAACTGTATCTGCTGCAGGAACACGGTATGGGACACATCTATGATAAGTTGCTATGCATAAACATTGCCATGAAACTGATCCTAAGGCTAAATAGAAAGAGCACAAATTAAGATGCATGTTTCACTAAAATGATTAAGTGTTTGGTTTGGGTGCGAGCGGGTCTTGATCAGTGCGAAGCGAGGATGAAAGCACTAATCCCCCACTAGTTTATGTGTAGGTTCAGGTATGTTCGAATCTGGGCGGAGCTTGGCTTGGACGCGCCGAGGCATGGAGTCCTTGGCGTTCAAGAGGAGCTACCGCATAGGCGTTCGGACTTGTGACATGGAGATGTTCGGCCGAAGACTACTTGGTGGCTGTAAAGAGGCATAATGTATGGAACAATGTAATCCTTTGTGAGCTAGAGAGATCATGAGCGTTGTAGCCAATTGGCATATTATGTTGGGCTATTCAGAGCCTTGTAACCTTCAGTTCATTATGAATAAAAGAGATTCTTATTATATTCTTTGTTTCCTTCCGCTGCGTATGTTACGAAATTGAGATAATCACTATGTGAACCATTATCTTGCCTTGCACGAGCGCAGCTCCAGGCTCGTGCGGCATCACGCCCCAGCGAGGACGATGATTCGGGTAAAATCTAGCGAGGACGAGCGATTTCCCGGATCGGGGCGTGACAAGTTGGTATCAGAGCCAGGTTCCATCCTCTGGACCGTGAACGAATCTCTTTGACCCTTAAACCAGCCTCCAACAGCTTTTTTCCAGCAAACAGCATGCGTTGCTCATCTTCTCCAACCAGCCTCCAATGGCCATGAAAACCAATGAACCAAAAAGACCATAAATCACTCAAAATAAGTCAAAATCAGGACTTCTAATAGTCTAAATTGGGTAGAATCAAATTTTCTACAACATGAAACCATCAAAACTTGAAAACAAGAAGGTTTGATAGATCAAAACCATAAAAATCTAAAAATGGCTAAAACCTAGATCTAAAAGAAAATATACAAGAAAATATAAAATGACAAGAACTAAGGTGGATTAGAAAGTTGCATAGAAGAGTTTAGAACAATAAAAATGGTGGGTTCCTTCATGAAGCAAGTTGCACTTGCCTAGGCTAGGGTTCTCTTGGTTGGTGGTGGCGAGTAAATGAAGAAGGAAGGAAGTAAAGAGGAGAGAGAAAGGGAAGGGGTTATAAATAAGGAGGGTGGTGGTAGGTAGGAGGGTTCACCTTTGGTTCATGATGAACCAAGCAAACCAAGCCAAGCCGAACAAATCCAAGAATAAACCAATCAATGAAATGCTAGAATAAATCAAGCAGGAAGACATGCAATACGGGTCAAATTACGTATACGTATACCAAGATACAAAATACGAACCACAGGCATTACAACTCTACCCACCTTAAAAGAATTCTGTCCTCGAAATTTAATTAAGAGGCTAGAGGGGCAAGGACAAGCTATACTAATCACAAGCAAGCTATACTAGGCAATCAATCAAGCAATCAATCATGCAAGCAAGAAACTGAAGCCACGAGGCATAAGGAGGATATTATACCTCACGAGTCAAACAGGTCGGGATATCACGATCGGATATCATCCTCACGCTCACATGTTGACTCACCCAAAGAGTGATGACCCCAAGCAACTCGGACTAACTTGATAGGCTTGTTCTTGAGTATCTTCTCTCTCCGGTCTAATATAGACACAGGCCTCTCCTCATACGAAAGGTTGGTACCAAAAACTAATTCCGAATGATCTAGGATGTGGCTCGGGTCCGGGATATACCGTCGTAATTGGGATACATGGAATACGTCTTGCAGCTCGCTTAGCGACGGCAAAAGAGCGAGACGATAGGACACATCTCCTACTCGCTCCAGAATATCGAACGGCCCTATATACCTAGGACTAAGCTTTCCCCGTACGCCGAAACGAATGACTCCACGAGTAGGCGAGATCCTAAGGAATACATGGTCGCCGACAGAGAATTCGAGGGGACGCCGATGAGAATCCAATGGCGTTGGCGATCTTGGGCAACTCGAAGATGATCCCTGACTCTTCTAACCACTTCAACTGTCTGGGCAATCATTTCTGGTCCGAGCATCTGTCTCTCTCCAACATCATTCCAGGCTAGCGGGGATCTACACTTCCTACCATACAGTACCTCGAACGGTGCCATCTGGATACTAGCTTGGAAACTGTTGTTATACAAAAATTCCACCAGGTGCATGTGATCTTCCTACGAACCACCGAAGTCAAGTGTGCAAGATCTCAACATGTCTTCGAGAGTCTGGATCGTGCGCTCTGACTGGCCATCAGTCTGCGGGTGATAAGCCGAGCTAAACTGGAGGTGAGTTCCCAAACTCTCATGCAGGCTGCGCCAAAAGTGCGACGTAAATCGTGAATCTCGGTCCGAGGTGATATTGACTGGTACTCCATACATCCTGGCTATCTGCCTAAGGTACATCTCTGTCAGCTGAGCTGTCGACTGACCAATTCTGAATGGGAGAAAGTGAGCCACCTTCGTGAGCCTGTCAACTATAACCCATATAGCATCTCTACCAGCTGGGGACCTAGGTAATCCAGTCACGAAATCCATGGTTATATGCTTCCACTTCCATTCTGGAATCGGCAAGGGCTGAAGAAGTCCAGCTGGCCTCTGATGTTCAGCCTTAACCTATTGGCAAACCAAACACCGAGAGATAAATCGAGCTATCTCCCTCTTCATGCCATTCCACCAAAAGTGCTGCCGGATATCACGGTACATCTTCGTACTGCCCGGATGAATGGAATACTGAGAACTGTGAGCTTCTGTCAGGATCTCCTGTCTGATTTCTCCACTGGGTACACAAAGACGCTTACCATGTCGAAGTGTACCATCTTCATGGATGCATAACTCTGGTCTTCGTCCCACCTCACACTCTGTCTTGAGTCGCTGAAGCTTGGAATCTGCTGACTGAGCCATCTTGATCCTCTCGACTATGCTGGACTGAACTTGCATACTGGCCATCAATGCCACACTGGAAGGGAGAACAACTTCTATACCCATCTTCTGAAGATCTGCTAACAGCTCTGGTTGCGCTGTTAGGAAATAAACTCCGGCTCTCCTGCTCAATGCATCTGCAACGACGTTGGCCTTCCCAGGATGATACTGCAGGTTGACATCATAATCCACAAGTAGCTCTCGCCACCTTCTCTGACGCATGTTAAGATCCTTCTGGGTGAAAACATACTTCAGGCTCTTGTGGTCGGTGAAAATCTCCACCCTATCTCCGTACAAATAGTGCCTCCACAATTTAAGTGCAAACACTACTGCCGCCAACTCTAAGTCATGGATTAGATAATTTCTCTCATGATCACGAAGTTGACGTGACGCATAAACTATTACCTTCCCATGCTACATCAGAATACATCCTAGGCCTCTACTTGAAGCATCACAATACACTAAAAATCCTCCGGTCCCATCTGGAAGCGTGAGAATAGGAGCCGTCATCAAGCCTCGTTTCAACTTCTCAAAAGAATTCTGACATTCTGCTGTCCAAGCAAACTGCACATCCTTGCGGGTTAACTAGGTCAAGGGTGCTGAAATCCGAGCAAAGTCCGAAACAAATCGCCGGTAGTAGTCGGCCAAACCAAGAAAACTACGGACTTTTGCAACTGTACTGGGCACTGGCCATGTCTCAATGGCCACGATCTTCTGGGGATCCACTTCTACTCCTCCTCTGGTGATGATATGACCCAAGTACGAAATGCGGTCGAGCCAGAACTCGTATTTACTAAACTTGGCATACAACTGGTGCTCTCTGAGAATCTGAAGAACCACACGGAGATGCTGCTCATGCTCCGCTACACTCCTGCTGTAGACCAGGATGTCGTCTAGGAACACAATTACGAACTGATCCAAATAAGTCATAAAGATACGATTCATGAGGTCCATGAATACAGCCGGCGTATTGGTCGCTCCAAACGGCATAACAAGGAACTCCCAATGCCCATATATGGATCTGAAAGCTGTCTTCGGGATGTCCTACTCTCTGACTCTGATCTGATGGTATCCTGACCGCAAGTCGATCTTCGAAAATACTGCTGCCCCCTTGAGTTGATCAAACAAGTCATCTATCATCGGGAGAGGGTATCTGTTCTTGATTGTCACTGAGTTCAAGGTACGATAATCAACACATAACCTGGACGTACCATCCTTCTTTTTCACAAGAAGCATCGGGGCTCCCCAAGGCGATCCACTTGTACGAATGAATTCCTTGGTTCTAAGTTCTTCAATCATCTTGTACAATATTTCCAACTCTGACGACGCCATTCTGTACTCTCTCTCTGATACTGGGGCTGTCCCGGGGATCAAGTCAATGGTGAACTCGATCTCCCGCTCTGGCGGCATACCTGGAAGCTCTTCTGAGAAAATATCTGGAAACTCTTCAACTATCCGAGGTAACTGTACTGCTGCTACTGCCATCCACAATACTGGAGGAGAAGGCTCAACTTCGCCTCGGAAAAAGGAAAACTCTGGCTCGCCTGGAATGCTAAAAATAACCATGCCAATATGGCAGTCTATCCTGGCATACTGGTCCCTCAACCAATCCATTCCTAAGACCACATCATAATCGGCCATCGAAAACTCTATCAATCTAGCGGGAAATTCTCTACCGCTAACTACGATCTGACACGAGGAAAACACTCTATCTACTCCCACAAGTCCGTTACCAGTAAGTATATTGAGCCTTACTGATAATGACTCGGGCTCCAATCCTACCCGTGTCGCGAATCGTGCAGACATAAATGAATGCGATGCACCAGAATCAAATAAAGCTGAAGCTGGAAAGGAGTTGACTAGAATAGTACCTGCCACTACCTCTCCTGGTGCCAATCCTTCCTCTACGGTCATCACCATAGCCTGACCATGCCCTCGAGGTGCTGGTCACCTCTGCTGAAATTCTCGCTGCCTGCTCTGGACCTGGGCTTGTGCTTGTGCATACTGCTGGGGGTGTTGTTGCTGGAATGCCTGGGACTGAGACGGTAAGGGCCTCTGAGGCTGATACTGCTGCTGCTGGACTGGAGCTGGTCCTCTCACTGAAGAGCTAGAAAGGTTGGACGATGATGAACCACCCCTATTCGGGCATGACCCAACCTTATGATCTGCTGCGCCACAAGACAGGCACAATCCTTGTGCCCTGCGACATTCTGCTACCACATGTCCTGGCTTCCCGCAATGTGAACATCCCACTGCGGAAGAGGACTTCTACTTCTGCTGCTGAGGGTACGTCGGGGCTGAATGCTGAACCGACGTTACTGAGGCCGCTCGCCTCGGAGCCCCAATAGTCAAAGCCCTGGCTGCCGGGGCTGGGACTGACGACTGATTCATCTGGCCGTGAGATCTCTTCCGACCTTCGGCCCTATCCATGATCCTTAGGGAGGTATACTCATGCCTCCTAGCTGCTCTCAAGACTGCATCAAAAGTCTGATGCTCAAACTGCTCCACTGCCAATAAGATCTCGAGATAGAGCCCCTGCTGGAATCGCTGGGCTCTATCAAACTCGGTTGCCACCAAGGTAGGAGCAAACCGACTGAGCCTAGAAAACTCGGCCGTATATCCGTCGACCGTCCTTCCCATCTGCTTTAGATTGGTGAACCTCGTCTGCAGATCGTATCGAGCTACAGCGTCGAAGTACTTGGTCTGGAATCTCTCTCTGAATACTGCCCAAGTAATGGGTGTTGCTAATCCAACGGCCTGTGCCGCCCACCATCTGCGGGCAAGATCTAACAACTGCAGGCACACTACGGCCACCTTCTCGTTCTCTGGGGTCCCGGCTGCTTCTAGAATCACCTCTGTGTCCTGAAGCCATGCATCAGCAGCAATAGCATCTTCGCTACCATCGAAGAATGGAGGGTTCAAGCGCTTGAAGCTGTTGGCCGCGCTGTTCTCTGGGTGACCGCCTCTGGTCAAAGTATCGGTCACTGTCTGGTGCAAGGCATCTCCACGACGATCTTGGGAAGCTATCAAGGTCCTGATGAGACCCACCAAAGTACCATTATCAGGCTCTACAGGCTGAATGGGCTGAACTGGTGGCTCTCCGCCAGAAGGTACGACTCTGGAGGCCACTCAGGAATGCTGGGCTTGATCTCCGGGTTGCTGCTGGTCCACAGGAAGTGCTCTGCTTTGCTGATCGGCAGGACCAGGTATAATACCGCTGAAGAAGACGACATAGGGAACAATAAGGAAGGACCAAGACAAATCAACGATACAAGCATGTGAACAGGTCAAGAATCCAGGGATTCAGAGGATACGAACAGAGATCAAGGACGAGTACTGATTGAGACATCTATTCGGTAAACCCTCACATATCTTGATTTACAAGACCTACATGGGCCACCACTTAAACCATGTCACGCTCCAGAGCCAGAATACTGGAGAGCGGGGGCGGACATAGCCAGCTACGTATATTGAAGTGCAACCCACCTCGCTATACGGTCACGGCTGTCTAGATACATGAGGGTTTAACTACAAGCCAACAGTCTCTTATGGTCATGAATAAGCCTAGTGTCTCAATCACAAACAAGTAAGCAAATGTCACAAGATGTAAGATCACCAAATATACAATAGTAAGGCGTCCCAAACATTACATATTCAGCTGATCATGAAGCTAATCGTTACAAAATATGAAGACTAGCAAGAGTTTAGTCATACATGATCAACCCTAGGATCTGTCAATCATGTTACAGCCCGTAGGCAGACAGTAAGAGAAGGTGCAATCGAGCTAAACAGGCGCTCGTCGGCTAAACGCCTTAAAAGAATATTTTTACAATAAAGTGGGAGAGCCAAAAATAACCCACTCGTTGCCCTGGTTACGACTGGTGGTCACCATCGGGCTGGAAAGTCGGTAGATCCTCTGGAACTGCTCCAAAATTTGGCCATACAAAACCAGCTGAGTCAGATCCCAGAAAGAGCAAGTGCCACAAAGGAAGCTTCACTTAGGAACTTAAACCAGCAATTAGCACAGAAGATAAAATATAGTAAAACTGGAAAGATATAGCATCACGAGGATATACGGTAAGATAACCATAGAACCATTCAGATAACCAGGTTACAACCCTTAAACCAAACAAGGACCGGGATTGTAACCCTTCATCTGAACCGAACTTGGTTTCTCCTATTTATTTTCAAGATAATATAAGAAAATCAGGACATGTAACAATCTTATACAGGATCAAGACAAGACTAGACTGATTATTCTCCATTCAACAATCACGGCCAAGCAATAAGTACGGCTTGATACTTTAACTAACTAGGGTTATCACATGCCTAGTTACTAGCAAGATGCAATGAGATTATTCTACAGCCACAAGCCCTGCAGACTATCCAGGTTATCCAGGTCGAATATTAGGGGTTGAATTCAAGTGGGTACATCGTCCAGGAAACGCATGTACCCTTAAGTGACTTAGAGGGTGCAACACATGACAGTGTGCTGAAAATGTGCCCTACTCGACGGCAGGCTACAGATCCCAAGAGCGCCCAGGTAACGGGATTGCCTGTAGCTGGAAAATCTTTTCATGACTACTGTGTTATTCTAGTTATTAACCTTAGTCCCTTTCAGTGGGTACCCCTGACCATGGTACTCAGGAGACCCATCATAAACATGATGCAAGACCAGACTGGTTTAATTGTACAAGCACAATCGCCTACGGTGTCCAGGTTATTCATACTTGTCATGTCAGGTCATGTTAGCCGTCGTAACAGCATGTCAGGTTTTCTTGTAAGGAGTGCGCAACGGCGGACCACTATCATGCATTATCATGTTGTGCCCATGTATCGTGTCAGGTTCATGTATCATGTCGTGTTCATGCCACAATTATCCCATATTACACTAAGGATCAAGAGAAACAATACGGATAAGGTAACAAGATTTGTCATGGCAAAATAAATGGTACAAGAGATAAAAGGGGTGTCAGGGACAGCATGCACCAGCAAACAGCATGTGCCAGGACAGCATGCGCCATTAAAACAGCATGCGCCAGCAAACAGCATGGCAACAGTGTTTTACCAGCAAACAACATGCGCCAGGGAAACAGCATGCGCCAGGACAGCATGCGCCAGCAAAACAGCATGCGCCAGCAAACAACATGGCAACAGTGTTTTACCAGCAAACAATATACACCAGAGAAACAGCATGCGCCAGGATAACATGCGCTAGCAAAACAGCATGCGCCAGCAAACAGCATGGCAACAGTGTTTTACCAGCAAACAGCATACGCCAGGAAAACAGCATGCGCCAGGACAGCATGCGCCAGCAAAACAGCATACGCCAGCAAACATCATGGCAACAGTGTTTTACCAGCAAACAGCATGCGCCAGGGAAACAACATGCACCAGGACAGCATGCGCCAGCAAAACAGCATGCGCCAGCAAACAGCATGGCAACAGTGTTTTGCCAGCAAACAGCATGCGCCAGAAAACAGCATGCGCCAGCAAACAGCATGCGCCAGCAAACAGCATGGCAACAGTTTTTTGCCAGCAAACAGCATGCGTTGCTCATCTTCTCCAACCAGCCTCCAATGGCCATGAAAACCAATAAACCAAAAAGACCATAAATCACTCAAAATAAGTCAAAATCAGGACTTCTAATAGTCTAAATTGGGTAGAATCAAATTTTCTACAACATGGAACCATCAAAACTTGAAAACAAGAAGGTTTGATAGATCAAAACCATAAAAATCCGAAAATGGCTAAAACCTAGATCTACAACAAAATATACAAGAAAATATAAAATGACAAGAACTAAGGTGGATTAGAAAGTTGCATAGAAGAGTTTAGAACAATAAAAATGGTGGGTTCCTTCATGAAGCAAGTTGTACTTGCCTAGGCTAGGGTTCTCTTGGTTGGTGGTGGAGAGTAAATAAAGAAGGAAGGAAGTAAAGAGGAGAGAAAAAGGGAAGGGGTTATAAATAAGGAGGGTGGTGGTAGGTAGGAGGGTTCACCTTTGGTTCATGATGAACCAAAGCAAACCAAGCCAAGCCAAACCAACCCAAGAATAAACCAATCAATGAAATGCTAGAATAAATCAAGCAGAGAGACATGCAATACGGGTCAAATTACGTATACGTATACCAAGATACGAAATACGAAGCACAGGCATTACAATACTCAGTACCCAAGTGAATCAAACCAACCTACAGGAAATATATTTGATTTTTAATTACAAATGAAAATTTTGAAAACCGATCTAAGAGCAAAACATCAAATAAAATATTTGGGGGTTAGAATTTTATAAAAAAATAGGGGATTAGGGTTTTACAAGAGGAGGTGAAGAAATTGGAGAGTAGATTGGGAGCCCCTGCAGCCTGCCGTGCCGATTGCCGATCGGGGGTCGGAGGACGGGGGGAGCAGTTGCTGGAAAGAGACCCTGTAAAAACTTTGGGGGTTAGCCGGTTAGGGTTCTATAAAAAATTGGGGTTAGGGTTCTATAAAAAATTGGGGGTTAGGATTAGAGTTTTACCTAAGAAGAATGGAAGAGGACCGGGGGATGGGAGGAGCAGCCGTCGCCGGTAGGGCGGGGGGAGGGAGGAGGAGCAGCCGTAGATAGGGGGAGTTGGGGCGCTCCGCGCTTCGCGCTCGAATTTTTTTTTCTTTGAACAAGCAAGGAAAGTTGGCTTTTCTTTGGCTACATGAGTTCCCTGAGCTAACACACGACTACATGAGTTCCCTAGGCTAAAGTTACAGACTAAGACTCATTTGACTTTTAAAAAAAAATTAATTTTTTTTTTGCACTGGGCTATAGCCCAGTGCACTCACAACGTGGATCCGTCCCTGCACGTAGGATAAAAATGAAAAACCATCGTACAATAATTTTTTGCGTATACAATTTCTATATACAAACTCGTAGTGAAATTAATTATTACTTTAGGATAGATGCAATTTTTTCTTTTCTTCTTCTTTTAGATTACCAAGCTAAACTTACAAAACCCTAATAAAAACCGCACAAAAGAAAACAAATTTTTTTTTTTTTTGTAAATAGAGATTAAACGGGTCAATGATGTGACAGAAGAGCCGGAGCTCGTGTGGTCTTCTGAACATAATCAAACAAACGCTCTCTTAAGTGGCCTAAGAAGAAATTCAATGAGTTAAGTTAGGTTTAGATGAGCTGAAGCGTAGTCGGACACATATGAAGAAGAAGAAGAAGAAGAAGAAGAAGAAGAAGAAGAATAAATAGAGATAGAAATGGAGCTGGTATGGTGCCATGAGACTTCATATAATTTCTATATTTCTAATGATTGTTGCTTATAAAATCTGCAGAAACTAGAAACTTAAGTGTCAATCAACCAAGAAGAAGAAGAAGAAGAAGAAGAAGAAACTAACCTTGGGGGGTGTCGTCCGGTCGGTGTTGGTGTTTTTCTTCAACGGAGCGCCGGATCGGCTTCAGCGGAAATGAGTAAAAAAATAGGGATTTGAGAATCAAATTTTAGGTATTCATTCAGTCCACGTTGACTGTGGTTCCGTCGATATAGGGCCGGCTCAATGGGCTCATTTGGATCAGCTTTTGGTACTTGGATTTCTGATTTTTTTTTTGGGGGCCTGGGGGGTTGCCCCATGTGGTGGGGGGGGGGGGGTTGCCCAAGCCCCAGATCTTGCTGGGCTTGCCCACGGGCCGGCCCTGAACACATCCTCATACAGGACAAGGAAACTAATATATGATCTTGCGTTTCCATAGAATTTATCTGAGGTAGGTAGATAAAGTCGATATTAAAAGCAAACACATAATTGAATTTTATTTTATCCTTTCTCCGAAACAAAATATCAAATCCGCTACAAAAATCAAAGTTTCTATGTTGCGACACAAAATATATTTTTCCCTAAAAATGATAAGGTTTTTTTTTCGCTTACTACTAATACTACAATTCATCAAGACTTCATTATACATGTAACCGATTGGGAGATGCGATAAGGCTAATTGTTTGGTAACATATATTAAAAAAGACATTGAATGACGTTGATAATAAAGATATCATTTAATATTTTAAGAATATAAAATATCAAATAGTTTTATTGTAAAATATTATTTGGTAATTGTAATAGTTTATGATATTTAATATTAATATATATTGATGCAAACTGCAGACTATGTAAGCTACACATCGAAACTATTGATCACCTAATTCTTCACTCTCCCATTACAGGTTCCTCTTGGCTTGCGAATTTGTCGATCACAAACCACATCCAGTCCCAGACAACTGTTGCCACATTCATTACTAGTCTACTCAAAGAAGGGGAGAGTGAAACAATCGCATCTAGTATTATATCAAATGTGGACTATATGGAAGGCAAAGAATATAGCTATCTTTGAACAAAGGACTCTCTGCTCTACAAATATCTAGGGGTGAGCATTCGGTTTATTCGGTTTAAAACCGAACCGAATAAGCAAAACCGAATTCGACCGAAACCGAATAAGCAAAACCGAAATCGAACCGAATTGGTCAATAACCGAACCGAACCGAATTAAATCGGTTCGATTTTCGGTTTATTCGGTTTATTCGATTTTTTTTGGTTTTTTTGTATTTTTTTGTTAATATATATAATAACTAAATATACCTAGATATATTTATTATATACATATAGTATATATCTCTATATATATATATATATACCTATAGTATATATCTATATATTTTTAGTATATACCTATAATTAATACCTATATATATATATATATATTTTTTTTTTATATATATATATATATATATATATATATAAACTAAAATTTCTTATTCGGTTTTCGGTTTTGAACCGAAACCGAAACCCAAAACCGAAACCGAATAAGAAATTTTAGTATTTTTAAAACCGAAACCGAACCGATTTTTTTTCAAAACCGAACCGAATCTTTTATTCGGTTCAGTTCGGTTCGATTTTCGATTCAAAACCGAATAATGCTCAATCCTACAAATATCATTGCAACTGCCCGAAATTTGTAAGCTAAATATGAAGCCTACAATATGGAGACGACTCATTCACAAGCTACTATCAACATTCATCAAATTAACGCCTCTTGAAAGCCCCCTTGCATAGTAAATGGAAGATCAACTAATGGAGCTTTTATGGATGATAAGATGGCTGTCGCTGCCATTCTCAGGGACTGTTTGGTTGCAAGCATTTATGCTGCAAGTGCCCTATTATGCTGCAACTGGAAGGAGCGGACGGGAGTTCCACCGTTTGGTTTGCAGCAAGTAGAAGAAGAAAGTGGACACTTACAGTTCAGTTTTTGTCCCCCCATTTTTACCCCTCTCCACTTGCAGCCCAAAAGAGGGGGAAGTGTGCTGCAAGTGGTGAGCTTGGCGTCGGTGGCGGTGGTGGTGGCGCTGTGGTGGTGGAGGTCTGGGGTGGTGGCAGCAGCGGTGGCGGTGTGGTGGTGGTGGAGAGGGCGGTGGCGGTGGTGGTGGATGTCTGGGGTGGTGGTAGCGGCAGCGGTGGTGGTGGAGAGGGCGGTGGCGGTGGTGGTGGCGCTATGGTGGTGGAGAGGGCGGTGGCGGTGGTGGTGGATGTCTGGGGTGGTGGTAGCGGCGGCGGTGGTGGTGGAGAGGGCGGTGGCGGTGGTGGAGAGGGCGGTGGCGGTGGTTGTGGCGCTGTGGTGGTGGTGGAGAGGGCGGTGGCGGTGGTTGTGGCGCTGTGGTGGTGGTGGAGAGGGCGGTGGTGGTGGAGGGTGGTGGAGAGGACAGTGGCCGGAGGGGCCAGAGAGAGAGAGAGAGAGAGAGAGAGAGAGAGAGATGAAGAAAGGAGGAGAAGAAGAAGAGCGTAGAAGTGTCCAGAGAGGAGAGAGGGGGGGTTTTAATATTAATAGATAATTTACATTATGGTAATATTATTAGGTAATTAATATATTATGGCATATAATTAGCAGCTAATTATGGTAGCTAATTAATTTATTTTATTTTTTTTGGTTTAGTTATGATAAGTAATTTAATTATTGGGAGGTAACTATACCTAGGTTTACCATATCTCCAAAAAAACTTCCATTTTCTACTTACATAACTATCCAAACAACGAACTCATTTTTCTCCCACTTTTACCAGACAAAAAGTACTCAATCCAAACACATTTTGGAAAGTATCACTTGCTGCAAGTCCACGGAAACTCAACTTGCTGCAAGTGCCACTTTCACACTTTCAAAGAGTTACATCTATCCAAATAGCCCCTCAGAGATGGGGAAGGATGCTTCTTCCATGGCGCTTTATCGAAATACGTACCAAGAAGGAGGAACACTCCTAGAAGCTGAAGCTATGGGTATTCACTTATCTATGGAATTATGCAACATGAAGGACCTCTCCCACGGCAAGAAAATCTTTTTCTCCTACTCCCCCAGAAGTGCCAATCAAGCAGCTCATTCTCTAGTTAACCAATGTTTTATTTCATAGTCATTCTGACTTTGTTACTTTGTATGAAGTTGTTCCTAATAGGGGTGAGCAAATACCGACCGATACCGAAAAATCGACCAAATATCGATTAAAAATATTCTGAAAAATTGAACCAAAATTATGTACCGATACCGAATTGCCGAACCGACTAAATTATGGTATAATGGTAATGGTAACGGTTTGAGTGTAATACCACACCGAAAATACCGAACCGAACCGAACCGATTCACACACTTTCACGCCCCGCTCCCGTAGGAGCGATCGTCCTCGCTAAGGCGTGATGCCGCACGGGCCTAGGTTGCGCCCGTGCAAGGCCAAGTCCAGAAACGGCCGATTTAAGCTAGGCCACAGAGTCGCACAGAGTGTCCCCATTTGCAGCGGAAAGTAAATAAGCACGAGTTGAAGCGAACTCAAACATTTTATTGATAATCACGAAGTTTATAAGCGGCGCTAGGCCGATATTACAAATCGCTCGAGCTCTCTCTCTGAAACATAAAAGGGCGTGCCAAGTGGCTTACAAGATGGAATGATACATGGCGATGTTCCGATACATTATGTCCTGTATAGGGTGCTTCAGCTTCTGCAACGTCCCAAGGCCCTGGAGTTGGCTCCGTGCCTTAACACGTTCGATGGAAGCTCCGTACCAGCCGGCGTCTCCTGCTTCCTGCAAGCAGACTGTGGGATTATCAGTACATTATTATGCACTGGTGGGGAGGCTAGCTCGCCCACAATGCTATCATTACCAAACACGTTGCATTTACTTTCGTGCACCGACTATCATTCATTGTCTTTCTAATCTTGCCTTAGGATCAATTTTATGGCATATATCATGACCTATCTCGTGTTGCTGATTTCAAGTGTCGCATGGAAAATGCATGCACGACTTACCCATACTTACCGTCCGGCCTTCCCTGTCCAAGGTAAACAAAGTTAGTCAATATTAACATGAAGTAACATGACGTGATTTATGTAAACATTCAACGTTACTGGCGAGTCCATGTCTCGGGTTCTAGCACGTCGTGGGCACGTTCTAGCACGTCGTGGACATGTTCTAGTGTTACGTTTCGAGCATGTTCAGGAGGCACATTTCAAGCATGTTCGGGGTGGTATATTTCAAGCATGTTCAGGCATGTTACATTTCGAGCATGTTCATGTTCAGGATGTTACTTTGCAAGCATGTTCAGGATGTTACGTTGCAAGCGTGTTCAAGAGTGTTATATTTCGGGCATGTTCAGGAGTGTTATATTTCGGGCATGTTCAGGAGACACTTCATTTAGTTAACTTAGACCACTTGTTTTAATGCAAGAACTTGCACGTGGATTGCCACCAGCATAGTCCACTTAATCTACATGCATGGGTCGCTGGCTTTACAAGCTATTTTGGACATATCACGTGGGCATTCTCACCTATCGAAGCGTGATGGCTGGTACACCTTGATAGTTTCTTGAAATGCCTGGCCTTACGTCTCTTTGAGTGGCCGAGCCCCCACTCAAAGCAGCCCGTAAGCCCCATGTCTGATTCCGCCTAGGCCGGCCACGGTATTCCCCCCCATCGCCCGTGCCGCAGAATCCTTCCTCAAGACGGCCACGGTATTCCCCCCCATCGCCCGTGCCGTTTGTCCACGACCATTTCGTATTTTACTTGTCATTTAACATATCAGCTGTCTTCGAGCCGTAGGCTAACCCTTAGCCATAATGCATTAACGACCAGGTTGGCGTCCGTACAGCGCGGGTAGCGAGCCCCGTTGCACGTGTCCGTCACACCTGTCGCTAGCGTCTTCCATGTCTTATCTTTCATGTATTCTTTCTTTTATTTCTTTCTTTCACTTGTTCGTTCGTTCATTCATGTTTCACGTATTTATTCATTCGTTCATTCATTCGTTGATTCATTCATTTCACGCATAACGCGACTCCCAGTGCGGGAGTCGCCTTGGCGACCCATCGGTCCCATAGCCTTTCAATGTTGCTATACTATACTCGGAACGACTATGTTGATAGTCTTCCCATTTCATTGTTGTAATCCATTCATTGTTTCATTGTTGAACGCATACGGGACTTGAACGTAAGCTTGTGCCGTAGCACGAGCGTAGAGCGCGGTGCGAGAGTTTCTATATTTTCCATGTTCCTTTCCATATTCTATACAAGCATACAAGTTGGGATTAATCCCTTAGCTAGGTGCGTTGAGTCATTTATTAGCATGCAAGAGGTTATCGCCTAGCGATTCTCGTGATAGTGTCCGTATTGTTATGTGTCTAGGCTAAGCACAGACGGGTTCATCGGAGCCACCCACCTTAGCGACGTTCGCATCGGCCGAGCGATACTCCGAGCGCGCCTTTGATAGTCTAAGTCTGGATTCATCTTGACGGGCCAATGCAAGTCTTGCATCGATTCACATCGATACTTCATCAGGTCGAAGTAACTCTTCGGGTCGACAGCTCATTTTGAGTCGTTGCACTTGCCGTTTGAATCGGTGTTCTGCTAGGACGGAGCGGGTCGTTACATAATACACCACTCAAAATAAGTCTCGTCCTCGAGACTTCTTGAGTGCAGGTCATCCTATCATTCCTTAACTCGTGTCGTCGTGTTTCTTAGACAATTTCTTCGAACGGCTCTATCGTTCGATGGAATCGAACCATACTTGATATCTTTCTAAGTTCCGTGTCGCACGCGTTTGGTCGATTTTATTGAATAGTCTTTCATTCCTTTTATAATTGATTGTACTTATTCAATTCGAGTGTTTCTTCGTCTTGGTTGCTATTTCTCCGTGTCATGGGACGAAAATGGTTTCACGAGGCACGTTGTAATTCGTCAAATACGAGGGTCGTAGGCTGAGGCAAACTCACTTTTATTTATCTCGGTCATCGAGATGACCCGACTCGCTTCTCAAGCGTTCGTGTCCACGAAATCAGTATGATTTCTGCTTAGCGGGGTCGACCAAGTCTATAAAATTTTCGTCCGATTCAAGACTAAGTATTGCACTATCCTCGAGTATATCTTCCTATCAATGTTCCAATTCGTTATACCAACTTTTATTTGCACGATTTCGATTCCATATCATTCACTTGTTTAGGGCCAATCTCGTTGTCGTTCACGCACACTCCGCTTACACGTTTCTTTGATTCCGAGCCACGCTCGTACTAGTATCGATCCTTTACTTAACGCAATTTCAAGATCTTCGACACTCTCCCATTCCTCAAGTCTCGCTTGAACTCAATGTATCACTTGGCTGGATCGTGCACGCATTCCAAGCGTCCCCAAAATATATGCATTCAGCCAAGCCGCATGATCTAGAAATTGTCATTCTCACTCGAGTTGCATCGTGCACATACTCAAGCGTCCCTGAATATATGCATGTCAGCCGAATCTCGTGAGGGGTATTCCTATATTCGTGATTCACACTATCCATCCATGCCAATCCTCAAGATCAATCCTTCGATTGATAACTCATAAAACAGGACGTCTCGCCTACCCGCTAGGCCATCTTTTCGAGGCTAAGTCAATGTCAGGATTGGAATCATAGTTCCCCAACAATAATGCCAACACTGACCCCAATCCTAGGGTCAAACCAAAGTCGATAGTACGAGATTTTTCTACTCACGCTCGCGTCACTCAGATTTCTAAACATCGAGCACGATTACCTATTCGCATCAATGTATTCGTCGCACACCGCAACGAATTCAAATCCATTCAAATCACTAAATTGACATACTTCATA
Source organism: Iris pallida (assembly GCA_029216955.1). Taxonomy (NCBI): domain Eukaryota; kingdom Viridiplantae; phylum Streptophyta; class Magnoliopsida; order Asparagales; family Iridaceae; genus Iris; species Iris pallida. Next base: position 11,108,715 of record JANAVB010024997.1, on the reverse strand, counting down.
TATCCATTCTAACCAATTCACGTATTCGATTACGAGTTCATCTAACTTGACAATATGTTGCGCCCCAATCTCACACGAGTCCGATTATCCACGGTGGTTCATGAATCACCATGCAACGCTCCCGTGGAATAATCATTCTCATCGGGGCGTAACTCTTGTTTGGGTCCAGACTAATTCATTCTCGATACGCGGATTGGACCTACGCAATCCTCAAGCTTAATCATCAAGCACACCGAATCATTCTCAAGTCACCTTCGTATCAAACCACAAGTCGAAGCACACAAATTGCCGCGCCATGCTAATTCAATCACCCCCGCTGTATGAATCACCATACCAGCGCTCACGCGGAGTGATCGCCCTATTCGGCGCGACGCATGTGCGAGGCTGGAGTTGTGCTCGCATAAGACAAGCTTGTCGACGTTGGGGTTATCGTCGAAGTAAATCTAAGCATTTTCATTTTCATTCAAGCCAAGATGGATAGTCCATTCGTTATTTCGTTCAACTAGAGAATCCTCGAGCCAAGTCTATCTTTTCCCCGACATATTCTTTTTACATCTCAAGTATAGCATCCAACAGAACAATAACATTTGCACGATCGTCATTTGCTGAGTCAGAGTACCCCCGAGTTATCGCATATCGATCTTTGATACGCCTCAACACCATCGACGATATGCGTAACCTGACGATCTTCCTTTGCAACCGATTTTGAGCCGTGCGTCGATGCTATTGTCCGAGTTGGATATTCCACAATCCTATTCTATTCAATCCAAAATCAAGTTCGATCGCTATTCCTCAAGCTCGTTTCAAGATCGTTGTTCAAACTCAAGTCACAATTCATTTGAATCAATTCAAAATCGTACGCACGATCCTCTAAGTTTTTTCGATCAAGACCATTCATTTTCATTCATCGTTCCGAACCATTTTCTAACTCGCGTTGCCCAATGACAAGTTGTCCAGCGACATCTCGCTCGGGACTTTTGAAGTCACGACCAACTAAGCGTGACACGTTCTAAGGCTTTGCGCGATCGCATCGCCTCGCCGACATACCCGTTCTATCCGTATATCTTGTAGTCTCGCTCGAACAATTTCTATAACGTCCATACACCACTCAGGGTTCGAGCCACTCGTCTAGTCGTCGTCACTCATTCTTTATTCTTCTTCCAAACCTATCACATACACCACTCGAATTCAAGCCATATGATCTAGTCCTCAATCATGTTCGCGTCATGCGCTAAGACATCCTTCAGATTCGTTCGACGAATCTCTAGCGTAATCGCTCACGTCGCTTCGACGTACTAAGTCGTTCAGGCTAATCCTCAAAATCCAAGCCAATCTTTCGTGCACGCCTAAGCGTCAACTCGATAGCGTTCCTATCGATAGACACTCAAAGTGTATTTTCGCTCTCGATCGAGCGATACATTGACATCGCTCGCAACCCGATTGCATCCAAGAGTCGAGGTGCGCGACACGCGGACTAAGTTGTACCGCTTAACCATCCCGTACGGACTACATTCAAGTTTGCACGCTCACTTATTCTCGTTCGCAACTTGTTTGCACCAAAGAGTCTAGGTGCGCGACTCCGCACAACTTAGCCAAAGGCTGCGTGCATGACCATCCCGTTCGAACTATACTCGGGTCCCGTGTACTCGTTTACTATCGTCAGCGTAAGCTTATTCAAGCACGCCTCGCGTTGCTAACTCTTAGCATCGATTCCGTCCAACTCAAGTCCGTCGTGGTTTGGCACAAAGGCCTTCGCCTATCAAGTCCCGATCACCCGAGCACTTATACGAGCTTTCAAAAATATTAGACTTATTATATGGAACATCCCAAGGCAGAATGAGAGAGAGAGCGCACATTTCTTTTGTAACCAACCGAGCTTTCAAAACTGAAAAAATCGAAATAAAGTCCAAGGACGTAAAGCCGTGCTCTGATACCAATATGTCACGCCCCGCTCCCGTAGGAGCGATCGTCCTCGCTAAGGCGTGATGCCGCACGGGCCTAGGTTGCGCCCGTGCAAGGCCAAGTCCAGAAACGGCCGATTTAAGCTAGGCCACAGAGTCGCACAGAGTGTCCCCATTTGCAGCGGAAAGTAAATAAGCACGAGTTGAAGCGAACTCAAACATTTTATTGATAATCACGAAGTTTACAAGCGGCGCTAGGCCGATATTACAAATCGCTCGAGCTCTCTCTGAAACATAAAAGGGCGTGCCAAGTGGCTTACAAGATGGAATGATACATGGCGATGTTCCGATACATTATGTCCTGTATAGGGTGCTTCAGCTTCTGCAACGTCCCAAGGCCCTGGAGTTGGCTCCGCGCCTTAACACGTTCGATGGAAGCTCCGCACCAGCCGGCGTCTCCTGCTTCCTGCAAGCAGACTGTGGGGTTATCAGTACATTGTTATGCACTGGTAGGGAGGCTAGCTCGCCCACAATGCTATCATTACCAAATACGTTGCATTTACTTTCGTGCACCGACTATCATTCATTGTCTTTCTAATCTTGCCTTAGGATCAATTTCATGGCATATATCATGACCTATCTCGTGTTGCTGATTTCAAGTGTCGCATGGAAAATGCATGCACGACTTACCCATACTTACCGTCCGGCCTTCCCCGTCCAAGGTAAACAAAGTTAGTCAACATTAACATGAAGTAACATGACGTGATTTATGTAAACATTCAACGTTACTGGCGAGTCCATGTCTCGGGTTCTAGTACGTCGTGGGCACGTTCTAGCACGTCGTGGACATGTTCTAGTGTTACGTTTCGAGCATGTTCAGGAGGCACATTTCAAGCATGTTCGGGGTGGTATATTTCAAGCATGTTCAGGCATGTTATATTTCGAGCATGTTCATGTTCAGGATGTTACTTTGCAAGCATGTTCAGGATGTTACGTTGCAAGCGTGTTCAAGAGTGTTATATTTCGGGCATGTTCAGGAGTGTTATATTTCGGGCATGTTCAGGAGACACTTCATTTAGTTAACTTAGACCACTTGTTTCAATGCAAGAACTTGCACGTGGATTGCCACCAGCATAGTCCACTTAATCTATATGCATGGGTCGCTGGCTTTACAAGCCATTTTGGACATATCACGTGGGCATTCTCACCTATCGAAGCGTGATGGCTGGTACACCTTGATAGTTTCTTGAAATGCCTGACCTTACGTCTCTTTGAGTGGCCGAGCCCCCACTCAAAGCAGCCCGTAAGCCCCATGTCTGATTCCGCCTAGGCCGGCCACGGTATTCCCCCCCATCGCCCGTGCCGCAGAATCCTTCCTCAAGACGGCCACGGTATTCCCCCCCATCGCCCGTGCCGTTTGTCCACGACCATTTCGTATTTTACTTGTCATTTAACATATCGACTGTCTTCGAGCCGTAGGCTAACCCTTAGCCATAATGCGTTAACGACCAGGTTGGCGTCTGTACAGCGCGGGTAGCGAGCCCCGTTGCACGTGCCCGTCACACCTGTCGCTAGCGTCTTCCATGTCTTATCTTTCATGTATTCTTTCTTTTATTTCTTTCTTTCACTTGTTCGTTCGTTCATTCATGTTTCACGTATTTATTCATTCGTTCATTCATTCGTTGATTCATTCATTTCACGCATTACGCGACTCCCAGTGCGGGAGTCGCCTTGGCGACCCATCGGTCCCATAGCCTTTCAATGTTGCTATACTATACTCGGAGCGACTATGTTGATAGTCTTCCCATTTCATTGTTGTAATCCATTCATTGTTTCATTGTTGAATGCATACGAGACTTGAACGTAAGCTTGTGCCGTAGCACGAGCGTAGAGCGCGGTGCGAGAGTTTCTATATTTTCCATGTTCCTTTCCATATTCTATACAAGCATACAAGTTGGGATTAATCCCTTAGCTAGGTGCGTTGAGTCATTTATTAGCATGCAAGAGGTTATCGCCTAGCGATTCTCGTGATAGTGTCCGTATTGTTATGTGTCTAGGCTAAGCACAGACGGGTTCATCGGAGCCACCCACCTTAGCGACGTTCGCATCGGCCGAGCGATACTCCGAGCGCGCCTTTGATAGTCTAAGTCTGGATTCATCTTGACGGGCCAATGCAAGTCTTGCATCGATTCACATCGATACTTTATCAGGTCGAAGTAACTCCTCGGGTCGACAGCTCATTTTGAGTCGTTGCACTTGCCGTTTGAATCGGCGTTCCGCTAGGACGGAGCGGGTCGTTACACACACACACACACACACACACACACACACACACACACACACACACACACACACTTTTTAATGTTGTTCATGATTAATTTTACACTACTCATTTTCATTTTTATCTTTGTTTTGGTTGGTTTCCTAGAACTTGAAATGGATTTTAGTGGACTAGAATTTATGTTAAGAATGCTAAGAATTGAGTTTTTGATCTTTTGAGCTTATGTTTTTGTTTTCTCATAGAATTTTGAAGTGAATTTTGGTTACTTAAACTTATATTAAAGATTAAACTTAGTGACCGCGTTTGATATTTTAAGCTCATTTTTAGGTGTTTGCGACTTGTTACATATTGTTCTAATAATTTTGATTAATTGTTTGGTTGGTAGAGACTTGGCTTTAAAATTAATGCTTCCAAAAAAGTAAAAAATATATATTATAGGTTAAGAGGTTCTACAATATTAAGTGTGTTAATTGATCAAATATTAATTGGTAAAATACCGATACCGAACAAGAACCGACCGAATGCCGATTTAACCAAAACCGAAAAAAACCGATTCTAAATGGTACGATATTGGTATTAATTTTTTAAATACCGATTTTAAAAAATACCGAAAAAATCGATCAAATACAGACCGATTATACCGACGCTCACCCCTAGTTCCTAACTGTATTTTTGACCATGTCATAGAAAACATGTATGTCTTCTTGTACTTCTATGAATCATTGAAGTTTGTTTTGTTCAAAAAATATATATTAATATATATAACAATTTTGAAATTATAAATATGTTTATTATAATTTTATTTTTTAATAGTAAACTTCGTCTTCCTAGATGGAAATTTTGGCTAGCCTAATACATGTTAATGAAGGACAAGATCCAAAATGAGTAACGTATATGAACGTTCTCCACACATTTATTCATAATAATAAAGTTTTGCTTACAACATTTGGTATTAATTAGTACAAAGCCCAAATTATTACATAATCCATGCATACATCTCACTTGAACTCTACACAAAGTTATGTATCGATCTTTATTTCACAAGCATGGACATATGCTAATTAGTAGTGTCCATCGTCACCTCCACCACCCCCATATCCGGATCCACCACCTGACCCATAGCCCGACCCGGATGAGGAACCCGAACCACCACCGCCACCTTCACCTCCGCCGCCCCCACCACCTCCACCAATTCCTCCTCCATGTGCACCACCAGCTCCGTATCCAGAACCCGAACCCGACCCGTATCCAGACCCGCTCCCGCTTCCACTCCCTCCACCACCGCCGCTGCCGCCACCACCGCCACCGCCACCGCCGCTACCGTACCCTCCTCCATGGGCACCACCAGCACCGTACCCTGAGCCTGAACCCGACCCGTATCCGGATCCACTTCCACTCCCTTTCCCGCCGCCCGAGCCTCCGCCGCCGCCACCTCCGCCGCCGCTTCCGTACCCTCCTCCGTAGGCGCCGCCAGCTGCTCCGTATCCCGATCCGGAACCCGACCCATATCCAGACCCGGACCCGTATCCTTCGCCTCCTCCTTCTCCGCCGCCACCTCCGCCTCCACCGCCTTGTCCGTAACCACCACCATTAGCACCGCCGGATCCGTACCCCAATCCGCTTCCAGAGCCGTATCCGGAGCCCGAGCCATAATTACCCGAGCCGCCTCCGCCTCCACCGCCGCTGCCGCCACCTCCACCGCCACCGATTCCCATTAAGGACCGGGCTGCGGAGCTGAGGCCAATGCTGAGGAGAAGCACGAAGAAGAAAGCGAGAAGCCTAGTTCCATTAGAAGCCATATTTGTAACACTCTGGTGAAGTGAAGAGAAGGGATGGAGGGGGTACGTATTTATAGTAGTTTTGGTTTGCATGGCGTTGATTGTCTACGTAAGTTAGCAGTGTGAAAAAGGAAGAAGAAAATAAGGGTTTTAGTACTTTCGAGAGAGATGGGTGAAAAATCCTTTACTCTTCATAGTGGACGCTCCTTCTTTTGTCTCTGTCGACCTACTTTGTGACCGTGCAAGCTATGTGGCTGCAGTTCATCATACATACAATCAACAACTTTCGCGCACTAATGTTTTGAGTTTGTTGGACTATACCAAACTAGTGGAAGGCTCAGAATAGTAAAAAAAATGCTTGCGTGCATTGACTTGCGTAGGATGGTTATAGTAAACTTACTGCTGGAAAACTATACAAGAATAGTAAACATGGGTGAGCGTCGGTCGATTTTTTCGATAATTTTTTTTTTAAATCAGCATTTTAAAAATCAATATCAATATCCTACTATTTAGAATCAATTATTTCGATTTCGGTTACGATATCGGTCGATTTTTGTTCGATAATGATATTTTACCAATTAACATTCGATCAATCAACACACTTATTATTATGAAATCTCTTAACCTAGATTTTTTTTTATAGTTTTTTTGGAATCATTAATTTTGAAAGTCAAACATCTACCGACCTAGAATAATATGTAAAAAAATGTAAATATCTAAAAATGAGCTTAAAAGTTCTAACACAATCACTAAGTTCATGTCCTTAGCATAAGTACGAGTATACCGAAATCTACTTCTAAGTTCTAAGAAAACGTAAAAATAGGAAGTCAAAACATCATAACTCAATTCTTAGTTTTCTTATAATATAATTTCAAGTCCACCAAAATTCATTCCAAGTTCTAAAAAACTAATTCTCAGCTAAAAAAAAAGAAATAAAAATAATGAATAACATAAATTTAATCACGAGCAACATTATGAGAAAGAAAAATATCTGGGCCTCGAGCTTTGGGGGGCGCCATTTAATTTTCCTTTGGAAGAATTAAGTGGAGGGTGGCGGTTGGGTGCAGTGCAGGTGCGTGGTGCGGTTTGGTCTGTGTGAGGCATTCGGGCTAGTGATTGTATATATTGGCCTTCAGACTGGATTGATTTTAAGCCTTCGGGCTGAATTAATTTGTAGCCTCTAGGCCATAAACAAATTACCTACTTCGATATATATATATATATAAGGCACTAGCCTAGTGGTAGTGCGGAGGGTCGTCCGAGCACAGATCTCGGGTTCGAATCCCCCATTGAACGACCGGATGATTTTGAGCTACGGTCCAACTTGAAGAAAGAACACCTCAAATAAAAAATAAAAAAATTATACACACGCGCGCGTCCGCCAACCCCCCCCCCCCCCCCCCCCCCTTCCGCTCGATCCGATGGCAAGGGGGGAGCGGGACTCCTCGATTCGCTTCCGCAACCCCCGCCCCCATATATATATATATATATATATATATATATATATATATATATATATATATATGGGAGCCCCGCCCGCGGAGCCCCGCCGAAGCCCCGCCCTCCCTTAGCCGTTGGATCGCGCGGGCGGGGGCGGGCCCCGCGCGATCCGATGGTGCAGGGGGGGGCGGGGCTTCGACGGGGCTCCGCGGGCGGGGCCTTTGATCCGCTTCCTATATATATATATATATATCCCGCCCGCGGAGCCCCGCCGAAGCCCCGCCCCCCCTTAGCCGTTGGATCGCGCGGGCGGGCGCGGGCCCCACGCGGACCCCACGCGATCCGACGGTGCAGGGGGGGCGGGGCTTCGGCGGGGCTCCGCGGACGGGACCTTTGATCCGCTTCCATATATATATATATATATATATATATATATATATATATATATATATATATAATCAGTTCGGTATTTTCGGAATCACTACCACTACCATTATATTATATTTTAGTTAGTTGGTTCTGTAATTTGGTATCGGCAGGGGCGGAGCCACAGGTGGGCTGTCCCGGGCTGCAGCCCGGGGTAAAATTTTCTTGGGTTGGTACTAATACTTTATTTTCACAATCTAAGGCTACTAGCAGTCCTAGCCCAGTTGGTAGAGTTCCTTGGTCTGTGTATGTTAGGTCCTGGGTTTGAATCATGTGTTATCACTTCACTTGTTTTTAGTAATTTTTGTAATTTTTTTATTTTGTTTGTTTATTTTGTGAGTATATTACATAAAAAAAAATTCATTCATATATGCAGCCCCCTCTAAAAAAAATTTCTAGCTCCGCCCTTGGGTATCGGTTCATAATTTCGATTCAATTTTTCAAAAAAATTTAGTCAGCATTCGGTCAATTTTTCGGTATCAGTCCGTATTTGTTCACCCCTTAATAGTAAATAAAAAAAAAATATTTTGCAAGCGGTTTGTGACCGCGGACGTGATCGCATGTCAACGTGGCAGCCAACCATTGACTCCTCTGCTATTACCGGGTCCCATCCCTTAAAATGGGAGGCTGCCATATGGCTTGCATTCATGTCCGCGGTCACAAACTCTAGACAACCTAACAGTGTCCATACTTTGTTGATAATATACTTACTGTGATTATAATGATATAACACTATTAATGGAGAACGAAGACAATGAGCAAAAGGCATAGCAAATGAATCATCTCTGGTTAGAGAACAATAAAGAGAACAATAATGGAATGTCTACATGTACCATATTTTGACATACGTCTGACCAAAAAAACTGGATCAATTATCTTAAAACGAAAATTGGACCATTCTATAGGCTAAGCTAATTAGATGTTGCGTAGCAATCTGGATCACTCCATGATGCACGATATGTTTATTTGAAGGAACAATTTGAATTTTTTTTTTTTATATATTGGAACATAAATCAAAGAAATATGTGGGATTGAATTTATCCATTCCAGAGAAACAATCTTTAGGTAAATATGTACCATTAAAGTAGTTAATGACGTAACCTGATACAGATATCCCAACCGAAATAAAAGAGTAAGGTCTGAGCTCTCTAGCCTAGTGGTATTAGAGCGGACATCCGGAGGGGCCGGCAAGGTTCGAGCCCCCCAATTGTGTGTGTGCGTGTGATTACAAAAAAAATAAAAATAAATAAAAAAATAAAAGAGTAAGCTTTCCTTTCCAGGTAATAACTTATCTTCTTATAAATTTTTAACATTACATTCGCTTTGCTCTCAATGGTTATTATCGTGCCAAATAATTTTTGTCACGATAATTTTCATGACTAATACAACATCATATTTTTTGTAATATTTTTTGTCATGGTAATAATCGTTACGATGCCAACATTTGGCATGGTATTAACCGTTACAAATTATTTTTCTCACGACACCAACTTTTGTCACGTATTAACCTTTACACATTTTTTTTTGTCACGGTAATAACCATGCATGCATTACAATCTTTCTTTCTCCGTTTTAGTCATGATAATACCAACAATTTAAAAAATATATGTGAAATGTAGTTAATTAAACACAAAGAAGTGTTTCAAGAATGAGAACCAATTATTATCCTCATAACCACAACCAAAGAACCTCTTTGCCATCAAGCACTAAAAGAAAGTGGCTTATGCATCTTCACATGCAATAACCAATATCTTCATAACCACAACCAAAGAAACTTCTCTTCCATTAAACACCTAAAAGAATGTAGCTAATTATGCATGCTCACAACAATAACCAAAGAAACCCATCAAACATAATGCATGCTTCTACATATTTTCCTTCTCTCCCATTTTCATTTTGCAGTTATATATCCAATTTGTAACTTATTACAATATGGAATGTTCAGAATCCAACATCCTATTCAATAAAAGGTACTAGATATGACAAAGTACCATTAACTTGAAATTTCTGCCAGATACATACAGACTGACACCTGCAGATCATATTCCCAGGTTATCAAAGAGGAATGTTGGTTTCTAGAATCTAGAAGGATCAAGCAAGTATTCATGCATGTAAATGACATATGTACTGAATAGTTCACATCTAAAATAGATAAATCCTATATATATTGAAAGTTCATGAATTTTATAACATATATATGACCCGTAACTTAACTGAATATATACATACAAGTATGCACTTGAAATTTTATTTTCTTAAGAATTCGGTGCAAAATAAAGATTTTCCATCGTTAACTTCAACTTTAAAAGAAGCCTAGCTCACCTGTTTCTCCATCTAGCATATGCAGCTCTAGAATGAAATGATTATATATTGTCTCCTCATGAGGTGTTATCTTTCCTCTCTTAAGGTCAGGCCTCATGTAGTTCACCCATATATTCTTTTTTAGCAATGCAAGAATTACAACAAAATAAGTTACAATCTATTTACAACCGTATGACGGTTGTCAATTGGGCCTCCTCTTCTCATGTGGGGTAGGGATAGAGGGGAGCCAATTGTCAACCGTCACGTAGACGGTTGCCAATTGGGCCTCCTCTTCCCACGTGAGGTAGGGAGAGAGGAGAGCCAATTGCAGGACCGGCCCTGAGCTCAGCTGCTCATGGAGGCCAGGACGAACTTTCAAATTAAATAAGGTCCATACATAATGTAAAAAATATTAAAAAAAAATTATAACCAAGAATTGATCTTAGGACCATAGTATACAAGTTTAAATTACTAACTACTAGTACACTAAAATAACTTTATGTCTAAAAGTCCCATGGTACATATTAGTTCTATTTGAGATACAAAATTATTAACATTTTTTTTAAACTAATTTTTTTGGGTCCCTCATGATCCGTGGGTCCTGTGCGATCGTCCAGGCCGTCATGGGCCAGAGTCGGTCCTGACCAATTGTCAACCGCCACGTAGACGGTTATAAACGAATTGTAACTCATTTGGTTGTAAATTTAGTATTTTTTTATTTCTTTTATGTACTTAGTTGGAGCTACTATTAACGTTGCCTCATGCTTTCACCAATTGATATTTACCAACCAAGAAGCTTCTCTAGTAAAGTTGCCTCGTGCTCATATCACCTGATGTGAAAATGATAATATGATCTTGCTAGGAGAAGCTCAGGATCATAGTGTTCTTGCTAGGAGAAGCTACTGATTATTGTTATATGTTTTGGACCAGTTAATAGTATCAAAAATTAACCCTCAACCCTCCTATGTTGTGGTGAAGTCATTGGGACACATAAATTAGAACCTTTGACATATATTTTATGCATATTTAAAAAATATTAATTATGGGTTATTTAGTAATAGAGTCTCAAATAATAGTTGATATTAGGATTTAAGTTTCCAAATTGTCCAACATTAGTGTTTGGATCTTCAAATCACTGTTCACATAGACTAATGAACAGTGATTTGGAGAACCAAATACTAACATTGGACAATTTGGAGACCTAAATTCTAAAATCAACTATTATGTGAGACCCTATTACTAAATATCTCAAAATATTATACTGCTACATGAATCAAGTTCTTAGTCTAAAATGGATTTCAACCTTCAAAGATATATGTATTGAAATAATATAAAATATTTAATCCTTAAACCTCATTTTGTATATTCTAAATCTTTGATGTAGGAGTTAAACCTATTAGGACAAAAAGTTCAACATTGTTTTTGTCAATCTTATAATTTCTTCTGAGCTATAAAAATTAGGATTTGTCCCGGTGACGTAGTCACCGCCATATATACTTGCCTTTATCTGTGCTTGGCGTCCGTTAGATGGTGATTAGTTATTTCAGGTGGTTGGCCTAAGTTTTTACTGCGGCAATGTCTCAGACATAATATCAAAGCGCTTGTAGGACGTGTCTGATTTCCAACATGTGCATCGTACGTGAACATGATTAGTAAATTATAAAGTATGTATATGTAACCAAAATTTTCCAAATCCAAGGATAGGCCGGTGGGAAATTTGGAAGAGAGATCGTTAGATTAGATCACACGCGGCGTGAAGCCAGCTCCACCCACCCATCCCAGGACCCAACCTACACACAACCATCACCACCACCACCACCACCACCACCACTTCTGGATAGCGAATAGGCCGAGTCTTCTTCCAGGTGTATCATTTCAATATGGGACAATATAGTTAGGTTGACTCAGACTTTCTCGTGTTATCTTATTCTTCAGCACGTATCACTTAAATTATTGACATTCTAGTGGGGGGGGGGCGTGCAACCTCACCTTATCTTTCGCTCATACGTGTTTTCTGCATGGAAAAGTTTTTGAAGTTTGACATGCACGCGTGGGGTTCAGTAAACTAGCTGGCGTTCCGAATGTGAAGTTGGAGAAAATGGTGTCTTCTCTTTTTGACAAATTTTGGTGTGGTGGCGATAAGATCCTTCACTTGATCGACAATTTATGTTTTGATTGGACTTCACATACAATGTTAGCCGCAGGTTTTTTTTTTTTTTTACAACTTGCAGTCATGATGATATATACCAATACCAGGTCCAAGTAGAGCAAAGACTTTGAATAATAGTAGGTTTGAAAGAGACGGTAAAAAAATACATAAATTGGTACATTCCTAAAATGTTATCCTGTACTCCTATAAATATAAGAGAATTAATGTTAAATTTAATATAGTAGATTTGAAATTTAAATGATAAAAAATTAAAAAAGAATGTACACATTTTAGGAGTGTCAATTACATCACCCTAATAATATTCTTTTTCTTTTTTGTTATAACTAATATATTATGCTACAGTAGAGGTAGCTAATTACAATATTTTACTGTAAAAAAAAGTAAGAAGTAAATTAATGATCAACAAATTAGCATATATAGAGACAATTATCTAGATATTTATTGGAGTACCTATACATGATCAAACATGAAAACTTAGTTTGGGCTAATTATAATTGGTTTGATGATATTAAAACGATGTTTTTATTTTATTTTTTATACTAGAATAGTTTTTACAACATTTTGGCACCACCTGTGAGACAATGTATTTTCTCTTCTTTTAATATATTTCAACTGTATCTTTTTACAACGAGAAGCACCTCTATTTATGGATACATAATAGGACATAGAATTGGAAACTAATACAAAAGGAAAGCACAACTTAAGGAAACAATTGTGCATGGAATTAATTGCATGAGCAATTAGTTGCATGAGGAATGGGTTCATGGCTAGTCATGGGTGTTCTTCTAGTGAGTATATTTGAATGGTTGTTGCCATATATAGAGTAGTCAATGGAATCAATTCTTGGCATTGATTCTGGAAGGCCAGTCTTGGACACATTGATTTTTACCATATTCATCTTCTTCCTTGCAATTAGACCTGTCAATTGGGCCAGGCCGACCCATCCCGGCACGAGTCCGACCCGAAAAATTGGCCCATGTGCCGGCCCGGCCCGATTAATCGTGGGCCCGGGCCGGCCCGGCCCCGTATATTGGGTCGTGCCGGACTACATATATTGGCCCATAACATAGGCCCGGCCCGAAGCCCGGCCCGGCCCGACCCGAAGTCCGGCCCGGCCCACCCAAATAAATAAGAATCAAGTAGTTTCTATATCAAAAAAATAGTTGTTATTAATATTTAGAAAACTTAATCATGTTATTATGTTATGTTAATCTACGTAAATATATGTGATTGTTGAAAAACATATATAAAAATATGTTGGATGTTCAATCGTTCGTGTTTAAAAAAATGATTGTAATTAATATACAAAATTTTTGAGAAGAAGAACGAAAATGAATGTCCAAATTTCACGTGCCAATCAAGACTCGGCCCACTACAGTTCATGGGCCCAAGAGGCCTGGGCCCACCTAATTTTCTTGCCGGGCCGGCCCGACCCACTTGACAGGTCTTCTTGCAACTGATATTATGCTCATTTGTTGTAGATGCTCCAATACGCCCCTCAACCTCAGGCGAGATGGAATCACCTGAAGCTTGACTGACAAGGACTGAAATCTAGTTGAAGATAGTCCTTTAGTAAATATATCAACGATCTGATCAAAAGTGCTTAGATATTTTACAGAGATCCGTCGGAGAAGAACAAGTTCCCTTATGAAGTGATAGTCGACTTCTATATGTTTCGTTCTCACATAAAACACAGGATTTGAAGCTAATGCAATGGCGTTCAGGTTGTCATAGTGAATGGTAGGCACGATAGTGATGGGGATGTGTAGGTCGCGAAGTAGCTACAACAACCAAGTTATTTCAGCAGCCGTGTGAGCGAGAGAGTGATATTCAGCTTCTGTCGAACTGCGTGCAACAATCACTTATTTTTTGCGCTCCAGGAAATGACATTAGTGTAACTACTGCTTTTCTAAAATGAGGTATTTTTGAACTTTTGTTGAAATTGATTATTTTATTATTATTTAATTAAATGAATTGTGTTAGTGATAGAATTTGGTAAAAACCTTAGAACCATATTGGTTAGATGTTAGTCATGACCAAAGAAGGCTTAGTTAGTGAGTTTAGATAAACCTTAAATTCATTCTAACTAGTTAGTTAATCTCTATTTAAGCTAGAAACCACTTGAGATTTATTTGACTAAAACACTAAGTGAGAATTGGCCATTCCTTATAAACTTTCTCATGACAACTAGAAGTGCTATCTAGACTTTTCAATGGACCCATCCTAGCCCTACTGTGGCTGGTCCACAATAGCCCCTTGCCTATTTATAACAACCCTTCATCCTCTTCCTTCTTCCATTTCATTTCAGACCATAATTTTAGGAGTTTTTCCCAAATGACTCCTACAACCATTTCTCATCCAAATTGCCCCAAACCAATTGTAATTTCTTCCCCTTGAAGAGAGGAAGCCTCTATTGGCTAGTAGGGAGCATATCGGAGCAATTTTGTCACGACCCGCACCCGGATATACGGTACGAATACGTGGGCCACGCCCAGCCTACGCCGCAGTATCGACGGTAGAGCGCTGTCAAGTACCCAATACTAATTATATCATCTAAAGATCCATAACTAGAAATGTACTCATGTCACATCACAAAAACTAAGAAAGATAAGACAAGAAGTAATGACAATATCACTAGAATAACTAGAATCTACAAGGATCATATGAGACAAGAATAAAACAGAAGGAAACAATAACAAACTAAAACTACCAGACCTAGAACTACTGAGGGACAACTCACGGTGAAGAATACCGAGAACCACCCCAGCTAGCAACATCCTGTAGTCCAAAACTGAGGGGACAATAACTCCTAAAATATTGTCAACATATCCAGTCAGGATGGAACGAGCACAAATCTCAAATAACAGTTCTAGTTAGACGATATTGAAAATGTAGCAGTAAATAGAAAGAATATACAAGAAATCACGAAATGTACATGTGAGTATCATGGCAAGATAAGCTGTAAATCTAGAACTAGAACAAGGCAAGTAAAACTGATCATGACATGTACAAGAAACAAGAATCACCTATCTAGGTGTGTGAGTACTAGCTACAATACGTGGCCGGCTTGGAAACTTGCACAATAGTAACAGGCCTGGCTAACCATACGTGGGGTGTATGATCAACACTCACAATCAATAGGTGCACAATAGGCTTTGACCACATATCTACACTAATACTCCCCGTCTCCCGACTAGTATAGTGGATCCAACCATGACACATCATGACGCGCGATTCTCTGAGAGGGTAGCTAGCCTTCGCAGGAATCGTGTCTATACAATGCACAAGAAACAAGAAAGACTTGCACAATATATACCAAAGAATACCAGGAATAACATCTCATGACAGAATCCAGAGAAATATCAATCCGTGTGAACAATGTGTCAAGAGAACAAGGATATTTACACTAAATACAAGAAACATCGACGATATCAGAGAATGTACTCGCCTGAGATCTGGTAGAATATGTCAACTGTGTAATCTGGCTCAAAGTAAAATCATAGAACTAATGATGAGATATACAAGAGTCAATTAGGGTTCAAATAGTGTGTCACGACCCGATCCCAAATTATTGGTTCGAACCGGATCATGTCCAGCCTGCACCGTTGTGAGACGGTGACAGTAAGCTGTTCTATATGCAGGTATTCGCAACAACATCTATACATTTGTCACAACTTGAATATACGGAAATTTTAAAAACTTTTTATTCAACAATTGAAAAGTATAACTGAAAATGAAAGAACTGAAATAAAGTGCTAATTTTAAATCTACAAAACTCCAAAACAATAAGAGTAAAAAAATTGGAAACGACTAGCTAAGCGGTCGGCTCGTCGACCTCAGGTTCTGCGTCCTCCAAGGGGGACTCTGGCAACACCACAGGGTACAATACCGGATCATAGTAGCTATTATACAATAGCTCAACATCCTCAATGTCACCTAAAAATGTTGGTCTCAAGTCAGGAGGGAACAAGTACGAATATGTATCTCATATTTCAAGTAATAATGGAAAAGTGTAGGCTAAACAATTGAAACAATATTTTCCAGCAATTCAAAATTAAAAACAATGTGATTTGAATGTGTAATCGTATATGACCGGCTTGGGTTATGCAATAGCGTCCTAGCGACGCGATAAAGCTTATCCGCGTGTGTAAGAGGGATAAGCTCGCACAATCATACAATATGGGAGGTATTGGCCATAAACGTTACACTATTCCCTCAATCTCCACAATCAATATCAATCAATATTCGAACCCTAGGAGAGGGTTCCGTGTAGCAATGTGGTTTAAACATGCAGCTTGACAATTACTAAATAAAATACAAGAAAATATAACCGTAACTTGCCTCTGTTAATTGACTGGATCGGAAATGTTGGTACCGAGGAGGAAGTCAAGTTCGTCTCCGAGATCCTACAGTTGAGAACCTTGACTTAGAACCATAATGAAACCATTCTAGGTGTGCTAGTTACAATCTCTAGAAGCAGACCCTAGTCAGGTTTTAAGTTATTTAGTTAATCTACCAAAAATATCTAACGTCGCAAACTACGTTCATTATCATTTTAATTAAATAAGTCGATTACTGATTAATTGGGAAAAATAGCAATTACCGGTTAATTTGGCAAAACTTTATATTTTAAATATATATATAAAACTAGGCTTTTTCTTTTAAATGAGAAAACACATGAATTGCTAAATTACCAGATTATTTATCATGAGAAAACTTATTAGTTTTATTTATAAAATATATATCTATCTTATATTCTACGCGTTTAACGGCAAAAACAATATTCCAGAAAAATAAGAAAAGCTACGCTACACAATACAGAATCACAGAGAAATAAAAGAAAAACTGGGCTTATGTCCTTACAAATTATTTACATAAATTAATTAAATATTAAAAGTTGCTGGCGAGCTCTGAATGTCGGGAAGCGGTCTATTCAGGAGGTCGAGGCCCTGCACTCGAAATATGAAAAATACCCAGTAACGAGTTCTAAATAAATTTATAGAATACAAAATATAGGTAAGTCTCAAACTTGGTCATTAAGTATCACGTTGTTGGCTAACACCTCAACGTACAGAAAGGTCCTGTAGCGTTTGCGTTTCGTCGAGGCTCATTCGACCGATGCGGTCGTCGCCTAACCGGGAATACGTAAAATCTTGAAAAGCCGCAAACCAAGCAACAACTAATTTGGAAATCCTTTTACAAAGACCGAGTTCGAAAGTAGATTTTTTTATGAAATTAATTTAAATACCAGTATTTTGAAAAAGGATTTTACTGAAAATTTGGGCAGCACCTCCTTTGTAACTGGACAATCCAGCCACATAGGCGATACAAATCCCTGCACCAAAAGAAAGTCCCAAACCAGGGAATACACCAAACTAATCTACAATAATATTCTAACCCAGAGTAATAATCCACAACCAACTCATATAGATAAAAGCCAACATATAGATATAGCCGAACCGCGAACCGAAAATAACGAGTCTGAAAACATACGCGTCCCGCGTAAATAATCCGAACCATAGAAAAACAACGCTGTGACGTAAAACGTCGTGCGTATCCCCTAAACGCAACGAACTCCATTTCTGATCCCCGAAACGGGGTCGAGACCGCGTCATCATCGACACAAAAACCCAAAGGGACACGAGGACACAAAAATATACCTCGGGTGCTCGGTTAGAGCTCTCAGATGAAGTATAAGAAGAAAGAATTTCACGGACAGCGGGAAACCAGCTCGAAAAAGCGCTGCGAAACTCGGGGCGGAGCCGACAGGGCTCGGGGTCACGCCGGGATGGCGTTGGCCAGCGACACGGGGACTCGGGGTCGCCGAAAAGATGCTGGTCGGCGGGACAGCACGCAGGGGGTGCTGGCCGGACGGGAATGGGGTCGCCGGGAAAGACGCGGCAGTGCGTGGCCCCGGGACAGAGGCGGGCGGAGGCCGGCGGGGGAATCTGGTCGGCAGGGGGCGGATCGGGCCGGTCGGGAGGTGGATCTGACCGGGCGGGCAGGGCGGGGAACGGCCGAGCGGCTGGCTCGGTCGGAGGGGCGCGGCCGGGAGGCGGTCGGCAGGGCGCTGGCCGGGTACGGGAGGCGGCCGGCGGGAACAGCGCGCGCGGACGGGAGGCAGGGCACCGGAAGGCGGCGCGGGTTGGCCGGAGTTGGGCACGGCCGGATCGGAGGCGGGCAGAGGTGGTCGGCTCCAACGGTGGGGCTCGGGATCGACCGGAGTTGGCCGGGGCTAGGTCACGGGGGTTTGGGGAAAGCTCTGGAGAGGGGAAGAGATTGGAATTTGAGAAGGAAAAAAATGAGGGTGAGGGGAAAGAGAGAGCTGTGGTGGTGGGATTAATAGGGAGGAGTGGGAATGAGAGTTGTGGAGAGTGTAGAGGAAAAAAAGGAGGAGCAGGAGAAAGAAAAGGTCGTGGGGAAGCCAGGTCCATCGGTTGAGGGGAACAAATAGGTTTAGGACTGTTTAATATTTTTTTTTAACCAATATAATTATGAAACCAACAGTT
The DNA here is from genome assembly GCA_029216955.1 of Iris pallida. Classification (NCBI taxonomy): domain Eukaryota; kingdom Viridiplantae; phylum Streptophyta; class Magnoliopsida; order Asparagales; family Iridaceae; genus Iris; species Iris pallida. The sequence continues at coordinate 11,089,909 of JANAVB010024997.1, read as the reverse complement.
GTATACATATCTATATATATATATATATATATATATATATATATATATATATATATATATATATATATATATATAGTTCAGGTTTTAAATAAAAAAAAATCTAAGGATGGGTTCGGAAGACGGGGTCTGTGTCTGGACTCGGGGTCGGACTCCGGGCAGGGGATCGGGGACAGGGCCACAATCAAAGTCCAATGATTAATCTTAAAAATAAAATAGAATTTTCCTAACCGACTAATAATAATAATAATAATAATAGTAATAATAACAATAATAATAATAGTATTAGTAATAATAATAATAATACAACTAATAACAATTAAATGAACAAGGTCCGGGAGTGGGTTTCACAACCTTCCCTCCTTAGAAAATTTCGTCCTCGAAATTTCAAGGATAAGGGCCGGGGTACAATCAAAATCACTTAACCTTGACCAAACATGGAATTTAAATCTTCAGGCACGATCGGATTCTAGGCATGATCACTAGGTACAAAAATATCGGCACGATCAGAATTATCATGATATGATCTGGGATAAGGTTAGATTGTTGTTATGATCAAAAATTATTTTAGGCACGAGAAAAAAAACTAGGTACAATTATGATCATAAAAAAATAGAAGAAAATAAAGTCTCGTGAAACAGAAAAGGCAAGAAAGAAACGAACGTCAACAGTTTATTGAGAATACAAAAATGATGAAATCTTCTGAGATGAGGGATTAAAAATTCCGAATCAAATTGGAATGGAGTATAAGGGTTTGTGACTCTGGAAAGATCAACAAATTGGATGATAGTAGGATAGCGAGGGTGATTAGAATAATATAGCTATGATAGGAATGTAATTGAATAAGATGTTTCAACTGAGGGCCGAGTGATGATCAAAGGGAATAGAAAGAATATCGTTTCACTATTTCAACGGTCAGAAGATAAGATATGCGAAAAAAATTAATAACTTACAAAGTAACAATTTTATTAATATTCCATGCAAAAATCCAATTTCTAACTTGCTAAACTATTTGAACTCTAAGTATCTACAGAAAACTAAGTCAGCCGCCAAGGTATTAGAACTACTCTATTTGGAATCATAAATCACCTAAATCAAATTTTCTTCCGTCGTTGTATGTAACTCGTATGCCAAATGTATTTCAATCTCGATCAAAACATTTTACAGACATCAACTTCCAATTGTCAGCCATTCTTCCAAAACTGACTACATCAAAATTACAATCTTCCCTTGCCATAGTAAATTCTTAGAAAATTCTTTAAGTTGATCCATGACCTATATTCAAAATTTTTCAATTCTTGAAACTAATTGACAGAATTTACAATCATTAATCAATTTTAATCTTTAACTATGCACCTATTAATCGTTCTCATCTAAACGTATTAGCAAAATACCACAGAATCCCAATCGTTCTTACCATAACCAATATGAGCCTCCAATGTTTGATAGAAATTGCAAATTCAATTACTCCTTTTCAAAGTTGTATGCCAATGGTCTTATCTCAATTCCTCTCTGCTTATTCCTTCTCTAGAACCTATCATTCTATTGCTCGTGTTATTCCTTCCATGGCTATATCCGTCCCTTCTAAGTATAGTAGTCATCTAATCATAAAAGTTGATCCTCGTCAAGTGTTCCTTTACTTGATCATTATATTCACATGTTTATATATTTTTCTAAATTCACTTCCTTCATGGGAGAACATTACCAAATCCTACACTTTCCTCGCTAACTCTACCTACGTCTTCCTTTAAGCATAAAACTCAAAATTGTCAGATACCTTCATTTTTGAATGAGGTTTAGACACTAGCGAACACTACTAACAATTCTATTCCAAATAAGTCACAAGCTAGATATACCATTCCCTCAAGGCTAGCTTGCTCAAGGTATTCTTCTACCTTTCCTACCCTTTAGCTAACTAATTTTGATCCCAAATATGCCCTTACTAAAAAAAATGAGATAGGTAACAATCTATGTTTCTCCCGTATATAGCTATCAACTATTAACATATATTCATCTGCAAGATGTATATCAACTATTTAATATATAAAGCTAACCACAACTATCCACAGCTTCCAGAATATGTAACTAATAATAATAATAATAATAATAATAATAATAAATGAATAAATTAATATAAAAATATATATATACAACGTACTAAGGTTGAAATAGGAAAGAGATTGATATGGTCCTAAATAGTTCTAGAAAAAAAATCAAGTATAATTTTTTATAGAAAATCGATCCTTTCTGGCTGTGATAAGAGATTACTGAAAATGGAAAGCCATTAAAATTACAAATCCTTTAATCAGACAACAGTCAGAATAATTTGATGGTACAGAAAAGACAACCATATTATGGATATAGTTTTAATAATATTCGAAAACCCAAATATATCCGAAGTCACTTTGCCTCAAATTCATGCCTCGCCAGAGTGCACCTGATTGCTGTAAAATTTGGCTCCATAACTTGGATAGTAATAGGTTTTCGAGTAGTCTATCAACTTTATCCATTTCCTGGCTGAACAACATATGAGACAAATTTAATGCATTTAGGACGTAGTCTCAATAATATCCAAAAACCTATCAACACCTGAATCACTTCAACTTAGAGTCTATGCCCCGCCAGTGCGCAGCTGGCTGCAGTATACTTGCAGTTTCTATAATTCAAATAGATGGTTGCGACACATATGTACGAAGCCATATTAGGTCACTGAATATTTTCTTAACTTTGTCCATGGGAATTTCAAAGGGATAATTCAACAATTCAAGAAGTTTTTCAATGAATAAAGGAAATTCAATATTAGGATGGAATTAATTCTCTGACCATTCGTGCTTTATGATACTCAAGCATTGAGTTTAAAAGCTTTTTAGGCCTTGAACTGATCAAGAAGTTCTTAGAGAGAGTAAGGTTTCAGGTTGAGTGGAGGAAGTCAACAAATGAAAATATTCTTGGTCTTAGAATAACTTAGGAAATATCAATCAATATTGGAATTACTTTTGGAAAATAATTCCCTTGGAAGATTCGTGAACAAGCTAAGTTGAACCAATTCTTTTGGTAATAATTAACCTTGGGGCTTTATGGTTTCAGAAGAATTTGGTTCGAAATTGGTTCTAAGAAAGTCAATTGGAAATAAGGCCAAGAGAAATGGTTGGATACACTGGTCGTAGAAATTCTTTGGGTAGATAAGAGTTTATTAGGTTTGCTATAGAAGAATTTGAAACTCTAAATAGTGAAATAGACCTAGATTCTAAATAAAGATAGAGAAATATAATTTGATCAACTAATTGAAAATTTTGAAATAGATTTGTTGAAGAAGGAGATTGGAAAAAATCTAATCCTAATCCATAAATAACAAAAGAGTATGGATGCTAAGGAATGCTGGAGTATGATAAGGATATGGAGGAAAATAATTTCGACAGCCAAGGGACACTAAAAGATATATAAAATCTAGAAACTAAAGTAGATAGTAAAATAGACCACCATACAATAGGCCTATGCTGGATAAGATTTAGGATATAAAACATAAGCAAGGTAGCCTACCAGTCTATAACAAACAAAAATATTTATTTATAATATATTTTGGTCCTATGTTGTGACAGATTAATGTTCTAGTGTTCTAATTGTTTCTAGATATGTTCTCCTAAGTTGTTGATCGACCTGCATGGACCACCACTAAAAACATGTCACGACCCGATCCTAAATTATTGGGTCAAACCGGATCATGCCCAGCCTGTACCGTTGTGAGACGGCGGCAGTAAGCTGTTCTATATGCAGGTATTCACAATAACATCTATACATTTGTCACAACTTGAATATACGAAAATTTTAAAAACTTTTTATTCAACAATTGAAAAGTACAACTAGAAATGAAAGAACTAAAATAAAGTGCTGATTTCAAATCTACAAAACTCTAAAATAATAAAACTAGAAAAAACTGAAAACGACTAGCTAAGCGATCGGCTCGTCGGCCTCAGGTTCTGCGTCCTCCAAAGGGGACTCTGGCAACACCACAGGATACAATACCGGATCATAGTAGCTATTGTACAATAGCTCAGCATCCTCAATGTCACCTAAAAATGTTGGTCTCCAGTCAGGAGGGAACAAGTACGAATATGTATCTCATATTTCAAGTAATAATGGAAAAGTACAGGCTAAACAGTTGAAACAATATTTTCCAGCAATTCAACAATTAAAAACAATGTGATTTGAATGTGTAATCGTCTATGACCGGCTTGGGTTATACAATAGCGTCCTAGCGACGCGATACGGCTTATCCCCGTGTGTAAGAGGGGTAAGCTCGCACAATCATGCAATATGGGGGGTATTGGCCATAAACGTTATACTATTCCCCCAATTCCCACAATCAATATCAATCAATATTCGAACCCTAGGAGAGGGTTCCGTATAGCAATGTGGTTTAAACATGCAGCTTGACAATTACTAAATAAAATACAAAAAAAATAACCGTAACTTGCCTCTGTTAATTGACTGGATCGAAAATGTTGGTACCGAGGAGGAAGTCAACTTCGTCTCCGAGATCCTACAGTTGAGAACCTTGACTTAGAACCATAATGAAACCATTCTAGGTGTGCTAGTTACAATCTCTAGAAGCAGACCCTAGTCAGGTTTTAAGTTATTTAGTTAATCTACCGAAAATGTCTAACGTCGCAATCTACGTTCATTATCATTTTAATTAAATAAGTCGGTTATTGATTAATTGAAAAAAATAGCAATTACCGGTTAATTTGGCAAAACTTTGTATTTTAAATATATATATAAAACTAGGCTTTTTCTTTTAAATGAGAAAATACGTGAATTGCTAAATTACCAGATTATTTATCATGAGAAAACTTATTAGTTTTATTTATAAAATATATATTCATTTTATATTCTACGCGTTTTACGGTGAAAACAACATTCCAGAAAAATAAGAAAAGCTACGCTACACAATACAGGGTCACAGAGAAATAAAAGAAAAACTGGGCTTATGCCCTTAAAAATTATTTACATAAATTAATTAAATATTAAAAGTTGCTGGCGAGCTCTGAATGCCGGGAAGCGGTCTATTCAGGAGGCCGAGGCCCTGCACTCGAAATATGAAAAATACCCAGTAACGAGCTCTAAATAAATGTATAGAATATAAAATATAGGTAAGTCTCAGACTTGGTCATTAAGTATCACGTTGTTGGCTAACACCTCAACGTACAGAAAGGTCCTGTAGCGTTTGCGTTTCGCCGAGGCTCATTCGACCGATGCGGTCGTCGCCTAACCGGGGATACGTAAAATCTCGAAAAGCCGCAAACCAAACAACAACCAATTTGGAAATCCTTTTACAAAGATCGAGTTCGAAAGTAGATTTTGTTTTATGAAATTAATTTAAATACCAGTGTTTCGAAAAGGGTTTTACTAAAAATTTGGGCAGCACCTCCTTTGTAACTGGACAATCCAGCCACATAGGCGATACAAATTCCTGCACCAAAAGAAAGTCCTAAACCAGGGAATACACCAAACCAATCCACAATAATATTCCAATCCAGAGTAATAATCCACAACCAACTCATATAGATAAAAGCCAACATATAGATATAGCCGAACCGCGAACCGAAAATAACGAGTCGGAAAACATACGCGTCCCGCGTGAATAATCCGAACCACAGAAAAACAACGCCGCGAGGTAAAACGTCGTACGTATCCCCTAAACGTAACGGACTCCATTTTCGATCCCCGAAACGGGGTCGGGACCGCTTTATCATCGACACAAAAACCCAAAGGGATACGAAGACACGAAAATATACCTCGGATGCTCGGCTAGAGGTCTCATATGAAGTATAAGAAGAAAGAATTCCGCGGACAGTGGAAAACCAGCTCGGAAAAGCGCTGCGAAACTCGGGACGGAGCCGACATGGCTCGGGGTCACGCCGGGAAGGCGCTGGCCAGCGACACGGGGACTCGGGGTCGCCAGAGTGTCACTTCCCGTTCCCAGAATACATATTTTTATACATGTACTGCTTTAATATATTTATTTAATATATATCATGTATTGTTCTGTATTTAGATCCCTTTAATTTTATCTTAATTAATTTCCTGCAATTTTATTTTTTGCATTTTTACTTTCTGTTTTTATACTCTGCTTTAGCTTTGCTTTGGGTTCGGCTTGGATTGGTTCAATTATGTTGGTTCATCATAAACCGAAACAAACCCCCACCTACCCCCACCCCTTCATTTAAAGCCCCATCCCTATTCTATCTCTTCATTACTTCACCATTACTCTCCTTCTTTCTCATAAACTCTCCCCCACCTATCCAGCCGCATAGGCAAGTGCCAATTTGCTTCTTGATGGATCTCTATTTTTGTTGTTCCATTGTCTTCCTCTCAAGATTCTTAGATACTTTAGTACTTAGCATTTTCAATTTTCATGGCTCATTTCATGTAGATCTAAGTTAATATATTTTTGGATTTCTTAGGTTTTGATCTAGTAAATTTGTTATTTTTTAAGTTTTGATGGTTTCATGTTGTAGAGGATTTCGTTCTACCCCATTTTGACCTATGGAAGTCCAGATTTGGGCTTGGAATGAAGGATTTGGAGAGCTTGGAAGTAATGGCTTTCCACGGTTCTTCTTCTCAGAAAAGTGGAGAAGAAGAACAGTGCTTGACAGCATGAGTTTTTCATACGGCGAGTCTTCCTGGCCGTATATGATTTTTCCAGCCGCATGGCAGCTTCCTGGCCGCATGAGCGCTTGACGTTCCCGGCCGCATAAGGACCCGAGTCCCATCTGGCCGCATGACTTGTTAGTCTGGCCGCATAGACTTGCTAGCCGCATAAGGATATGTTGATTATATTGGCCGCAGCCGCATGAGCTTCGTCATTTCGGCCGCATGAGAATTGCCAGCCGCATGGACTTAGCTCATCCGAGCTGCATAGACGCAGGCATCCCAGCCGTATTAGCTTCCATCATTTGAGCTGCATGAGCTTCGTCATTTCGGCCGCATATGATTTGCTAGCCGCATGGACTTTTAATTGCCACAGCCGCATGAATTTCTAAACTTTCATCCGTATGAGACTTATTACCCGAGCCCCATAGGGATTTATTTTTCTGGCCGCATGACTGCGGTTGAACCCCAGCCGCATGGGACTCCACTCCTGACCGTAAGGCATTGAGCCGTATGTGACTTGTTTTACCCTAGCCGCATAGGCCTAATTTTTCCAGCCGCATGAGATTTTATGGCACTTAGTTCATGGCCGCATAAGAAGGATCCTGACTGATCCGACTGCATAGATAGGCATCCCTCTATTGTTGCCCCTATTGCCTTTAATTGTTTTTTTTATTTCAACTGGCATTAATTAACATTGATTGCTATCTTGATTAATAATTGATCATGCGTTCCTAGTTGGAACAAAGAGACTGGCTAGTCGTCTTATTAAATTGAATGAATGAGACACGTTCATATGAACTATGAACTATTGCAATCGACTAGCTAATCCCGAATATTGGTATATAGGCACATGCAGGCTTCAGTTTATTTATTTATTTTTTTCTACAAAGCAGCATGTGTACTTTATGGTCAAGGTATGATTATTCTGTGGTTAGTTTTGATTGTTGTATTACGCTATGTGTCACCCTCATTTCCCGTATTTCGTATTTTGCCCGTATCTTGATTTTTGCGTATATTTTAAATCTTGCCTAACTGCGGTATTTCGATATTTCTCGTATTTTTCTTATTCGGATTTTCGGTTTGGTTTAATATGACTTGGTTTGGTTTGTAGGAATGAGAACACCTTTAGCTATCTTGCACCCTCAAGAACACCACAACAACCCCTATTAAAATCCCACCAACTTTTCTCTCTCCCCATAACTTCCATTTATTTCTTCTTCTTCTTCTTCCTCCTACCACCACCAACATCCCCACCATAGGCAAGTTGCATCTTGCCATTTAATGAGGACCCATTTTTATTTGATATTTAGTTAGACTAGAGCTCTAGGACCAATGTTAGAGCTTGGCATTTTGGGTTTTGAAGCTTGGATTTCCCTAGATCTAGACTTTGTTCATTTTCGGATTTCTTTAGATTTGATCTATTAAACTTGTATTTTGGTTGGTTTTATTGTTCCCATGTTGTAGAGGGTGGAATTTTACCCAAGTTAGAGCCTTGGAAGTCCGGATTTGGAGCTTGGATGGCCGACTTATGGTGTTCCAAAGTTTTGGAACCCATGGGTTCTTCCCCTCGGCTTGAGGAGGAAGACGACCTCCAGGCGCGCCTCCCTGGCCGATCGTGCCTACTTTCCTGGCCGCGCGCTGTTTAGCGCTGCACGCCTCCCTGGCCGATCGCGCCTACCTTTCCTGGCCGGGCGCTCTTTAGCGTCGCGCGCCTCTTTTGGCTGCGCGCTGTTTAGCGCTGCGCGCCTCCTTGCGGGCCACGCTGTTTAGCGCCTGGTCCGATTGCGCCTGCTCCTCATCCTAGGCGCACTTTGACCCTTGGATCCTAGGCGCGCCTTGCTGGCTCGACCCAGGCTCACTCTAGTGCACCCTGACTAGGCGCGTTTTACTGGTCAGCGGCCAGGCGCACCTTGTTGGTTTCATCTTAGGCGCACTCCAGTGCACCTCATCTTAGGCGCACTCCAGTGCACTTCATCCTAGGCGCACTCTGGTGTGCTGCCTCATCCTAGACGCACTCTGGTGTGCTGCCTCAACCAGGCGCGCTCTAGTGTGCTGCTACCAGGCGCACTCTAGTGTGCTTGTTCCCTGGCACCCCTAGTTCACCTACACCCTAGTGCCTTAGTGCCTGCCTTATAACTTGGTTTTCCTTTGATATGATTGGAGCTTTTGAGATTTTGATTGCTCACATGCACAACTTGACTTGGTCTGACACGTCTTGACACTATTTTCTATGATTTGGCATGGTTTGGCCTGCAGCTAGTTTTCTCCTATCTGTTGAATATCTTGTTAATAACTGGGACCGGTAACTAGATAACTCGGCTTGACTTGATAGTGGCCCGCGGTGGCGCACTCCCGACTTGGCATGACTTGATAACTCAACTTGACTTGACTTGGTATGACTTGGCTTCACTTGATAGTGGCCCGTGGCGGCGCACTCTTGACTCGACTTGACTTGTCTTGACACCGTGGGTGTACTACCTGTTGCTCTGTGCAAATCACTTGTCTTGTCTTGCATCATGTCTAAGGGGTGACTCCCTGGGTACCACGGCCAGGGACTCACACTAAAATTTGACTAGGTAATGGGTAGACCAAATTAGAACATGGAGAATTCCCGGTCACAGGCAGTCTCGTTATCTGGAGGCATTAATGGACTTGTAGCTTGCCGACGAGTAGAGCACATTTCCAGCACACTGTCACGTGTTGCACCTTCTAAGTCACCTAAGGGTACATTTGTCTCCCGGGCAATGTACCCACCTATAACTCTCAACCCGCGGAAGGATAACTGGATGGTCTGCAGGGCTTGGGATTTGGAATTCTCGCTTGCATCTTGTTAGTAATTAGGCTTGTGATAATCCTAGTTAGTTAACATAGTAAGCCGTAGACTTGCTTGGCCGTTGTGAAATAGATGTTGTCCAGCCCTGTCTAGTCTTGTCTAGAACTTGTACCTAACTTGCCCTGTACTTGTGATGTTTCTTTTGCTTGCTCTCTGCAATAAATGGTTAGTGACGAAGAAACTATTCAGGCGAAGGGGTACAATCCCGGTCCTTGTTTGGTTTAAGGATTGTAACCTGGCTCCCGGAATGGCTTCTAAGTCCCTAGTCGTATATTGTCATGACGCGTTTTCTTTTCTTTAATGCTTTTTCTTATTTCATTTTATTCTGATATGCTGGTTTTGTTCTTATTTGTGGCCCCCTTGTGGCACTTGCTCTTTCTGGGGTTTGACCCAGCTGGTTTTGTGTAGCCAGATTTCGGAGCAGCTCCCGAGGATCTACCAAGCTTCCAGCCCAATGGTGAACACTAGACGGAACCCGGGCTACGAGTGGGTCTTCCCTTTTTGATTCACCCACTCATATGTAAATTTATTCTTTTGAGGCGTTTGTCGACGAGCACCTGTTAGCTCGATGCACATTTACTTACTGTCTGCCTACGGGCTGTAACATGATTAACAAATCCTAGGGTTGATCATGTATGACTGAATTCTTGCTAGTCCTATCATTTTGTACGACTAGCTTCATGATCATCCAATATGTAATATTTGGGACGCCTTATATATATATATATTTGATGCTCTAACATCTTGTAACTCTGTTAATTGCTTGAGATTGAGACAATAGGCTTGACCTTAAGAGACTGCTGGCTTGTAGTAAACCCTCATATCTAGACAGCCGTGACCGTATAGTTGAGATGTATTCTATTTCAATATACGTAGCTGGCTGTGTCTGCCCCCGCTCTCCAGTATTCTGGTTCTGGGGCGTGACACGGTTTAAGTGGTGGCCCATGCAGGTCTTGGCATTCAAGAAATGTGAGGGTTTACCAAATAGATGTCTCAATCAATATTCGCCCTTGATCTCTGCTCGTATCTTCAAATCCCTGAGATTCTTGATCTGATCATATTGCTTGTATAATTGATCTGTCCTGGTCCTTTCCTTATTGTTCCCTATGTCATCTTCTTCAGCGGCATTACTCCCGGACCTGCCAACCAGCCAGAGGAAGCTCGACAAGCACTCCAGCGCCAGGAAGATCAAGCTCAGTACTCTGGAGTAGCCTCTCGAGTTATGCCTTCCGGAGGCCAGGAACCTCCAGTTCAGGCAGCTCCGCCCGTTCAACCAGCTAGACAGGATGAAGGGCCTTTGGTAGGGCTTATCAGAGAACTGCTTGCATCCCAAGATCGTCGAGGTGATGCCTTGCACCAGGAGGTTCATGATACACTAAATCGAGGAGGTCCCCAAGGAAATCAGGCGGCCAACAGTTTCAAGCGCTTGAACCCTCCCTTCTTTGACGGCAGTGAAGATGCGATCGCCGCGGATGCTTGGCTTCAGGATACCGAGGTGGTCCTGGAAGCAGCTAGGACACCTGAAAATGAGAAGGTGGCGGTGGTACGTCTACAGTTGTTAGACTTGGCTCGCGATTGGTGGGCAGCTCAGGCCATGGGGTTAGCAACACCAGTCACTTGGGCGACGTTCAGAGAGAGATTCCAGACAAAGTACTTCGATGCGGTGGCACGGTACGACCTGCAGACCAGATTCACCAACTTGAAGCAAGGAGGCAGGACGGTCGATGGCTATGCGACCGAGTTTTCTAGGCTGAGTAGGTTCGCCCCCACCTTGGTGGCAACCGAGTTCGATAGGGCTCAGCGGTTCCAGCAAGGACTGCATTTGGAGATATTATTGGCTGTGGAACAGTTCGAGCACCAGACGTTCGATGCAGTATTGAAAGCAGCAAGGAGGCATGAGTATACCTCCCGGAGAATTGTGGACAGGACCGGAGGCAGGAAGCGGTCCCACAACCAGATGCACCAATCTTCAGCTCCAGCCCCGGCAGCTAGGGGTATAACTATTGGAACTCCGAGGCGGGCGACCTCAGTGACGTCGGTTCAGCATTCGACCCCGACGTACCCGCAGCAGCAGAAGCAGAAGCAGTCTTCCGCGGTGGGATGTTCTCATTGCGGGAAGCCGGGCCATGTAGTAGCAGAGTGTCGTAGGGCACAAGGATTGTGCCTGGCTTGTGGAGGAGCAGATCATAAGATAGGGACCTGCCCGAATAGGGGAGGTCCATCATCATCCAACCTTTCTAGTTCTTCGGTGAGGGGACCAGCCCCAGTTCCAGTCCAGCAGCAGCAGCAACAGCAGTACCCGAGGCCATTGGCGCCCCAGGCCCAGGCCTTTCAGCAGCAGAACCAGCAGCAGTTCACCCCGGCTCCAGCACAGAACCGACAGAGGGGTTTCCAGCAGAGGGGACCCGCAGCTAGAGGTCAGGTTATGATGATGACCATGGAAGAAGAAGTTGCACCAGGTGAGGTAGTGGCAGGTACTATTCTCGTCAACACTTTTCCAGCATCTGTATTATTTGATTCTGGTGCATCGCACTCATTCATGTCTGCACGATTCGCGACACGGATAGGGTTGGAGCCCGAGTCATTATCAGTGAGGCTCAATATACTTACTGGTAATGGTCTTGTGGGAGTAGATCGAGTGTTCTCCTCGTGTCGGATCGTAGTTAGCGGTAGAGAGTTCCCCGCTAGATTCATAGAATTCCCTATGGCAGACTATGATATAGTCCTAGGCATGGATTGGTTGAGGAACCATTATGCTAGGATAGACTGCCATATTGGCAGAGTTGTCTTTAGTATTCCCGGAGAGCCAGAGTTTTCATTTTCCAGAGGCACAGTAGAGCCATCTCCTCCAGTATTGCGGATGGCAGTAGCAGCAGTGCAGTTGCCCCGGATAGTTGAAGAGTTTCCAGATGTCTTCCCAGAGGAACTTCCAGGGATGCCACCAGAGCGGGAGATCGAGTTCACCATTGACTTGATTCCCGGGACAGCACCAGTATCAGAGCGAGTCTACAGAATGACGCCTTCAGAGTTGGAGATTTTGTACAAGATGATTGAAGAACTCAAGACCAAGGGATTCATTCGTGCAAGTGGATCGCCTTGGGGAGCCCCGATGTTTCTTGTGAAAAAGAAGGATGGTACGTCCAGGCTATGTATTGATTATCGTACCTTGAACTCAGTGACAATCAAGAACAGATACCCTCTTCCAAGGATAGATGACTTATTTGATCAACTCAAAGGGGCTTCAGTTTTCTCGAAGATAGACTTGCGGTCAGGATACCACCAGATCAGAGTTAGAGAGCAGGACATCCCGAAGACGGCGTTCAGATCTAGGTACGGGCATTGGGAGTTTCTGGTTATGCCCTTTGGAGCGACCAATGCGCCGGCAGTGTTCATGGATCTCATGAACCGTATTTTCATGCCTTACTTGGATCAGTTTGTGATAGTATTCCTTGATGACATCCTGGTCTACAGCAAGAGTGAGGCGGAGCATGAACAGCATCTCCGTGTGGTTCTTCAGATTCTCAGAGAGCACCAGTTGTACGCCAAGTTCAGTAAATACGAGTTCTGGCTCGATCGCATTTCATACTTGGGTCACATCATTACCCGAGGAGGAGTGGAAGTGGATCCCCAGAAGATTGTGGCCATCGAGGTATGGCCAGTACCCAGCTCAGTGGCAGAAGTTCGCAGCTTTCTTGGATTGGCCGGCTACTACCGGCGGTTCGTCTCTGATTTTGCAAGGATTTCAGCGCCGATGACCCAGTTGACCCGCAAGGATGTGCCGTTCGTTTGGACAGCAGAATGTCAGGAATCATTTGAGAAATTGAAGCGAGGTTTGATAACGGCTCCCATTCTCACCCTTCCAGATGGGACCGGAGGATTCACAGTTTATTGCGACGCTTCAGGCAGAGGATTGGGATGTGTTTTGATGCAGCATGGGAAGGTAATTGCTTATGCGTCACGTCAACTCCGTGATCATGAGAAGAATTACCCGACCCACGACTTGGAGCTAGTAGCAGTAGTGTTTGCACTTAAGTTGTGGAGGCACTACTTGTACGGAGACAGAGTGGAGATATTTACTGATCACAAGAGCCTGAAGTATGTTTTCACCCAGAAGGATCTTAATATGCGGCAGAGAAGATGGCTCGAGCTACTTGTGGACTATGATGTGGACTTGCAATATTACCCAGGGAAGGCCAACGTGGTAGCTGATGCATTGAGCCGGAGAGCCGGAGTCTACCTTCTAACAGCGCAACCAGAGCTATTGGCAGATCTTCAGAAGATGGGAATTGAAGTGATTCTCCCTTCCAATGTGGTCTTGATGGCCAGCCTACAGATACAGTCCACCATAGTCGAGAGGATCCGGACAGCACAATTAACAGATTCCAAGATTCAGCGGCTCAGAGCAGAGTGCGAGGCAGGAAGAAGGCCAGAGTTATGTATTCATGAGGATGGTACACTTCGACACGGCACGCGTCTTTGTGTACCCAGTGGAGATATCAGACAGAAAGTCATGGCAGAGGCTCACAGTTCGCAGTATTCCATTCACCCAGGCGGCACGAAGATATACAGAGATATTCGTTAGCACTTTTGGTGGAATGGTATGAAGAGGGAGATAGCCCGGTATGTCTCTCGATGTTTGGTTTGCCAACAAGTCAAGGCTGAACATCAGAGGCCGGCTGGACTTCTTCAACCTTTACCGATCCCAGAATGGAAATGGGAGCACATAACCATAGATTTCGTGACTGGGTTACCCAGATCTCCGGCAGGCAGAGATACTATTTGGGTCATTGTAGACAGGCTTACCAAGGTGGCACACTTTCTTCCCTTTAGAGTTGGACAGTCGACGGCGCAGCTAGCAGAGATGTATCTCAGGCAGATCGTCCGACTTCACGGAGTGCCAGTCAGCATAGTATCAGACAGGGATACGAGATTCACATCACACTTCTGGCGCAGTCTTCATCAAAGTTTGGGGACTCGTCTTAAGTTCAGCTCAGCGTATCATCCGCAGACAGATGGGCAGTCAGAGCGTACTATACAAGCTCTCGAAGATATGTTGCGGTCATGTACTCTTGACTTCGGTGGTTCGTGGGAGGATCACCTGCCCTTGGTGGAATTCTCGTACAACAATAGTTTCCAGGCTAGTATCCAGATGGCACCCTTCGAGGCTCTGTATGGCAGGAAATGCAGATCTCCGTTAGCATGGGACGATATCGGAGAGAGGCAGATGCTCGGTCCAGAACTGATTTCTCAGACGGTTGAAGTGGTCAGAAGAATCAGAGATCACCTCCGAGTTGCTCAGGATCGCCAGCGCCATTGGGCCGATGCTCATCGGCGTCCCTTAGAATTTGCTGTCGGCGACCATGTATTCCTTAGGATCTCGCCTACCCGCGGCGTCATTCGTTTTGGCGTACGGGGAAAGCTTAGTCCTAGGTATATAGGGCCGTTCGATATTCTGGAGCGAGTAGGCGATGTGTCCTATCGTCTCGCTCTTCCGTCGTCGTTAAGTGAGGTACATGATGTATTCCATGTGTCCCAGTTACGACGGTATATTCCGGACCCGAGCCATATCCTAGATCATTCGGAATTGGTTGTTGGTACCAACCTTTCGTATGAGGAGAGGCCCGTGTCTATTTTGGACCGGAGGAAAAAGATACTCAAGAACAAGACTATTAAATTGGTCCGCGTTGCTTGGGGTCATCACTCTCCAGGTGAGTCAACGTGGGAGCGTGAGGACGACATCCGATCGCGATATCCCTATCTGTTTGACTCGTGAGGTATAATATCTTTCTTATGCCTTACGCCTTCCCTTCCTTGCTTGTATTGCATGATTGTATGATTGAACTGCTTAGTGTAGCTTGCCTGTGATTAGTGTAGCTTGTCGTGGCAATCTCTAGCTCCTTGATTAAATTCCGAGGACGAAATTCTTTTAAGGTGGGTAGAGTTGTCACCCTCATTTCCCGTATTTCGTATTTTGCCCGTATCTTGATTTTTGCGTATATTTTAAATCTTGCCTAACTGCGGTATTTCGATATTTCTCGTATTTTTCTTATTCGGATTTTCGGTTTGGTTTAATATGACTTGGTTTGGTTTGTAGGAATGAGAACACCTTTAGCTATCTTGCACCCTCAAGAACACCACAACAACCCCTATTAAAATCCCACCAACTTTTCTCTCTCCCCATAACTTCCATTTATTTCTTCTTCTTCTTCTTCTTCCTCCTACCACCACCAACATCCCCACCATAGGCAAGTTGCATCTTGCCATTTAATGAGGACCCATTTTTATTTGATATTTAGTTAGACTAGAGCTCTAGGACCAATGTTAGAGCTTGGCATTTTGGGTTTTGAAGCTTGGATTTCCCTAGATCTAGACTTTGTTCATTTTCGGATTTCTTTAGATTTGATCTATTAAACTTGTATTTTGGTTGGTTTTATTGTTCCCATGTTGTAGAGGGTGGAATTTTACCCAAGTTAGAGCCTTGGAAGTCCGGATTTGGAGCTTGGATGGCCGACTTATGGTGTTCCAAAGTTTTGGAACCCATGGGTTCTTCCCCTCGGCTTGAGGAGGAAGACGACCTCCAGGCGCGCCTCCCTGGCCGATCGTGCCTACTTTCCTGGCCGCGCGCTGTTTAGCGCTGCGCGCCTCCCTGGCCGATCGCGCCTACCTTTCCTGGCCGGGCGCTCTTTAGCGCCGCGCGCCTCTTTTGGCTGCGCGCTGTTTAGCGCTGCGCGCCTCCTTGCGGGCCACGCTGTTTAGCGCCTGGTCCGATTGCGCCTGCTCCTCATCCTAGGCGTACTTTGACCCTTGGATCCTAGGCGCGCCTTGCTGGCTCGACCCAGGCTCACTCTAGTGCACCCTGACTAGGCGCGTTTCACTGGTCAGCGGCCAGGCGCACCTTGTTGGTTTCATCTTAGGCGCACTCCAGTGCACCTCATCTTAGGCGCACTCCAGTGCACTTCATCCTAGGCGCACTCTGGTGTGCTGCCTCATCCTAGGCGCACTCTGGTGTGCTGCGTCAACCAGGCGCGCTCTAGTGTGCTGCTACCAGGCGCACTCTAGTGTGCTTGTTCCCTGGCACCCCTAGTTCACCTACACCCTAGTGCCTTAGTGCCTGCCTTATAACTTGGTTTTCCTTTGATATGATTGGAGCTTTTGAGATTTTGATTGCTCACATGCACAACTTGACTTGGTCTGACACGTCTTGACACTGTTTTTTATGATTTGGCATGGTTTGGCCTGCAGCTAGTTTTCTCCTATCTGTTGAATATCTTGTTAATAACTGGGACCGGTAACTAGATAACTCGGCTTGACTTGATAGTGGCCCGCGGTGGCGCACTCCCGACTTGGCATGACTTGATAACTCAACTTGACTTGACTTGGTATGACTTGGCTTCACTTGATAGTGGCCCGTGGCGGCGCACTCTTGACTCGACTTGACTTGTCTTGACACCGTGGGTGTACTACCTGTTGCTCTGTGCAAATCACTTGTCTTGTCTTGCATCATGTCTAAGGGGTGACTCCCTGGGTACCACGGCCAGGGACTCACACTAAAATTTGACTAGGTAATGGGTAGACCAAATTAGAACATGGAGAATTCCCGGTCACAGGCAGTCTCGTTATCTGGAGGCATTAATGGACTTGTAGCTTGCCGACGAGTAGAGCACATTTCCAGCACACTGTCATGTATTGCACCCTCTAAGTCACCTAAGGGTACATTTGTCTCCCGGGCAATGTACCCACCTATAACTCTCAACCCGCGGAAGGATAACTGGATGGTCTGCAGGGCTTGGGATTTGGAATTCTCGCTTGCATCTTGTTAGTAATTAGGCTTGTGATAATCCTAGTTAGTTAACATAGTAAGCCGTAGACTTGCTTGGCCGTTGTGAAATGGATGTTGTCCAGCCCTGTCTAGTCTTGTCTAGAACTTGTACCTAACTTGCCCTGTACTTGTGATGTTTCTTTTGCTTGCTCTCTGCAATAAATGGTTAGTGACGAAGAAACTATTCAGGCGAAGGGGTACAATCCCGGTCCTTGTTTGGTTTAAGGATTGTAACCTGGCTCCCGGAATGGCTTCTAAGTCCCTAGTCGTATATTGTCATGACGCGTTTTCTTTTCTTTAATGCTTTTTCTTATTTCATTTTATTCTGATATGCTGGTTTTGTTCTTATTTGTGGCCCCCTTGTGGCACTTGCTCTTTCTGGGGTTTGACCCAGCTGGTTTTGTGTGGCCAGATTTCGGAGCAGCTTCCGAGGATCTACCAAGCTTCCAGCCCAATGGTGAACACTAGACGGAACCCGGGCTACGAGTGGGTCTTCCCTTTTTGATTCACCCACTCATATGTAAATTTATTCTTTTGAGGCGTTTGCCGACGAGCACCTGTTAGCTCGATGCACATTTACTTACTGTCTGCCTACGGGCTGTAACATGATTAACAAATCCTAGGGTTGATCATGTATGACTGAATTCTTGCTAGTCCTATCATTTTGTACGACTAGCTTCATGATCATCCAATATGTAATATTTGGGACGCCTTATATATATATATTTGATGCTCTAACATCTTGTAACTCTGTTAATTGCTTGAGATTGAGACAATAGGCTTGACCTTAAGAGACTGCTGGCTTGTAGTAAACCCTCATATCTAGACAGCCGTGACCGTATAGTTGAGATGTATTCTATTTCAATATACGTAGCTGGCTGTGTCTGCCCCCGCTCTCCAGTATTCTGGTTCTGGGGCGTGACACTATGTAAGACCTGCAACCTAACCGCACGGGTATCGTTGTAGAGTTGTGCATATCGTACCCTGTACGGAAGTACTCATTTGAATGACCATGATCCACGGCATGGAAATTCACTCAACGTAGAGACTATTAAGTTAAATAAAATAATAATTGCATGGAGAGAATAGATTCCCGAATTCTTACATGGCAGCCTTCTTTGGGACTATTAAGTGCCCGACAGGCCGGCTGGTTCCCACAGATACTATAAATCTGCCTCACGGGCAGGGAGCGGTATCTGCTTATATTATTTATTGTATATTGTATATTGATGACGGACGTCCCGCTGGGACTCGTCTAATTCATGATTGGCGCAATTGATTGACTAGATAGACTAGCCTTGCTTGCACATAGTAAGAACTGATGAATCCTCATTGCATAATTCCAGGATAACTTGGACCTCACCATAGCAAGCCGTAGTAGTGAATGGCCATTTTAAATTGATTTGTTTGTGTACTGTATCTACTCTGTTACCTAACCGAGATGATCAGAATGTCGGGACATGACGGACCAACTTCTGTCCTTGTTTGGTTGGGAGGTTGGTTCGAAGTGTCGTGATGTTATGTGAATCCTAGTAGATAGCAGAGATCTATTATCATATTCTCTTATTACTAGCTTCATTCCTCATATCGTGCTCCCTTACGGTACTTGCTATTAGAGGTCTAACCTCTCTAGTTTTGTATGGCCAGATTTAGAGTCGGTCCCCGAGTATCCAGCTTATTTCTACCTCCAAGATGGTCAATACTAGAGGAATGATCGCAGGAGGACTCGAGTGGATTCCTTACTTCCCCGCTCGTTTTGTTACTTACTTTATACTTTGCCGTTTGGTACCAACATGTTAGTCGGATTGTCTTGTACTTACTTTTACATAATTATAACTAAGTCAGGCTGCAGCTGATAAACAATTGTGTATACCTTGCTTCATCATCTGGCTATGTTTTGTAAAGCCAGATATCAAGAACATTTTGATTGAGCGTTTGGAACGCCTTACTGCTTTATCTTACATGTTCTCTATTACTGTTTCTTGTTTGAATAATTGAGACAATAGATGTGAAGTGACCATAGCAAGATTTTTATGTAGTATGCACCCCCTTGTCTTTTTAGACAGCATTGATCGTATTATACGGTATTCATCTACCCATAATACGTAGCTGGCTGAGTCATTTCCCCGCTCTCCAGTATTCTGGTTCTGGAGCATGACAAGGTTTTAGTGGTGGCCTATACAGGTCTGATTTCAGACTTGTGGGGTGTTTTGATTTATAGGATGTCTCAATCATACATGTTCTCCCTTGATCTCATGATTCGTTGTTCTCAACCCTAGCTTGACATTTTCGTATCCTTCGGCTTCATTGATCCTTCATGTCCGGTCTTTTGATTGTTCGCTTGTCCCTTTCCTTAGGGCCACCTTATCCGCATCTGTCAGAATTGGACAGCAGCAACAAGGGCAATATGGGCAACCTGACCAGGCTGGTCAGCTACAAGGGCCAGAACTACTTCAAGAGACTATCCAAGAAGAAGTGATAGTGGAAGCAGCAGCTGGATCGCAGTATCCAGAGGTTCCACCACCACCAACAGTTCCACCTACCCCTGTAGAAGTGGACACACCAGCCCTTCTGGAGATCATGAGAGGGATGATGGCTACTCAGCAACATCAGATGTTAGCCCAGCAACGCATGCACGCTCAGTTGCAAGAGCAGAACGTACTACTCAACCAAGGATTGCAGACAGCTTTAGAAAGAGGGGCGAGGACAGATTCAGGAGCATCAACCAGATTTTACAACTTCAATCCCCGCCGTTTCGAGGGCACGGAGGATGCCATCTCAGCAGATGCATGGCTTAAGGATATTGAGGCTATTCTGACGGCAGCTAAGGTACCGACAGAATAATGTGTGGATCAGGTGAAGTTGTTACTTCAGGATCTCGTACGTGATTGGTGGGAATCAGAGGAAGTGGGCATCAGACATCCTGTTGCTTGGGACGATTTTACTGTAAGGTTCAAGACCAAGTACTATGGAGTTGTGACGCAGTTTGAGCTACAACAGAAGTTTATCAACCTCAAGCAGGCCGGCAAGACAGTAGATGCTTATGCGGCGGAGTTCTGCAGATTGAGTAGGTTCGCCCCAGAGATGGTAGCAACGGAGAGCCAGAAGGCTATGAGATTTCAGCAAGGGTTTCATCTTGATCTCTTGCAATTGATAGAGGGGCACAATTATCAGACTTTTGATGAAGTATTGACGGCAACCCGAAGGCATGAGATCACCATTCAGAGGATCACGGCAAGGACTGGAGGTCAGAAGAGACCCCACAATCAGATTGAAGGAGGAGGGAGAGTAGCGCCCCGAACAACAGCATCGTCCCTTGGCATTCGCATTCACGATGTGGTAATGCGAGGGCCAGCACCACCAAAGCAGCAGCAATAGCAGCAGAGGAAGAACTAGCAACCCCCAGCGGGCTGCACTTATTGTGGGAAGGTAGGGCACACTAGGGATGTGTGTCGGACATTAAACGGACTGTGTTTTATATATGGAAATCCAGATCATCGGGTTACCACCTGTCCCATGAATTCGAGGTCAGGAGGACCCGTACAACAATTTCCTGCTCTGCCAGCACCAGGGGCAGGACAGTATCGAGGACCAGCGGTGGCAGTGAGACCGTTGGCACAGCGCCCGTTCATGTCACAGGCTCAGATGTTTCGGCAGCAGGGACCGTCGATTCAGCAACAACAGCATAGACCACCCCAGCATCATCAAGGCAGGAGCCAGAAGCAGCACCAGGCTAGGCCGCAACATGGGAACCAACAAGGAGGTAGAGGGCAGGCATTCACTCTGTCCTTGGAAGAGGCATTAGCATCGACAGATGTTATGGCAGGTAACATTCTCGTCGCCTCATATCCCGCAGTAGCATTGTTTGATTCGGGAGCATCACACTCATTTATATCTACACAATTTGCAACACGACTAGGAATGGAATTCGAGGCATTGCCAGGGAGGTTGAATATACTCACTGGTAATGGGCTCGTAGGAGTTAGTAGAGTTATTCTAGCATGTAGCATTATAGTTTGTGGGCATTCCCTACCCGCCCGGTTGATAGAATTTTTCGTTGGAAATTTCGACGTTATCTTAGGCATGGACTGGCTGAAAGACAGTCATACAACAATAGATTGTCGTAGAGGGAGTATATCTTTTGACATTCCAGGCATGAAGAGGTTCACCTTAGTCAGATCAGAGGCAACTCAATAAGAGCAGGGAGTAGTAACAGCAATGGAAGAAGTTCAAGTTTCGAAGGTAGTTGAAGAGTTTCTAGACGTATTTCCCGAAGAACTTCCAGGTCTACCACCGGTTAGAGATATTGAGTTCAATATAGAATTAGCACCTGGAACTAAACCGATATCAGATCGAGTTTACAGAATGGTGGATTTAGAGCAGGCCAAGGTATATCAGCACATAGAGGAACTGAAGGAGAAGAAGTTCATCCAAGCTAACATATCACCATGGGCAGCACCAGTGGTACTTGTGGGGAAGAAGGATGGGTCATCCAAATTGTGCATCGATTACAAGAAGCTTAACGTGGCAACAGTAAAGAACAAGTACCCACTACCCAGGATCGACGACTTGTTTGATCAGTTGAGCAGAGCTAGAGTTTTCTCCAAGATAGATCTTCGTTCAGGGTATCATCAAGTGAGGGTTCGGAAGGAGGATATTCCTAAGACAGCATTCAGGTCAAAGTATGGGCATTATGAATTCTTGGTAATGCCGTTTGGTTTGACCAATGCTCCAGCAATATTTATGGATTTGATGAACCGTATCTTTATGCCATACTTAAATCAGTTTGTCGTTATATTTTTTGACGACATTCTTGTATACTCTGCCAGTGAAGAGGAACATGAAGACCACCTCAGAAAAGTATTACAGGTTCTGAGAGAGAACCAGTTGTATGCCAAGCCTAGTAAGTGTGAGTTCTGGATGGATCACATTTCATTCTTGGGTCACATCATATCAGGCACTGGAGTAGCAGTAGATCCCAAGAAGGTAGAAGCAATAGAGAGTTGGCCAGTTACCCAAGACCGTAGCAGATGTACGGAGTTTCTTGGGATTAGCAGGATATTACAGGAGATTCGTAGCAGACTTTGCAAGGCTTTCAGCACCCATGACCCGCTTGACACGGAAGGATATACCATTCGTCTGGTCGGCAGAATGTCAGGCATCATTTGAGAATCTGAAGCAAAAGTTAATATCAGCACCTATTCTTACAATGCCAATTGGACCCGGAGGTTTTACTGTATATTGTGATACGTCAGGTAAAGGACTTGGGTGCGTCCTTGTCACTCCCCGATCCTGGAATACGTATTTTAATACGTAAACCGGTAAATTGTATTTTCCTTGTATTTTTACTATATTTATTATGCTGTATTTCTTTATGCATTTTCCGAAAATATTCGACAAAATATTATTTCGTAATTTATTTTCTGCATTTGGGCCTACAGTTTTGGCTCATTTGGGTAACCTATTCTTGGTTCACCTTGGTTCATCATGAACCCATGGGTTCAAGATTCTATATAATAACTCAACTCATTCTCTCTTCTCTCATTTATTTTCTCTCATTTACTTTCCTCCACCAACCAAGGCAAGTACCAACTTGCTCAAGAGATGGATCCATAAATGTTGTTGATATTTTCTTACAAAATTATTTGTCAAAATATATTCTTCTCCTTATTCTATACTAGTTTAGAACTTGAAGTTTTCTATTTTGAAGCTTTAATCTTTGTAGATCTAGGTTTTAACCATTTTCGGATTTTCTTGGTTTTGATCTAGCAAACTTCATTATTTTTAAGTTTTGATGGTTCCATGTTGTAGAGAATTTTATTCTACCCCATTTTGACCTAAGGAAGTTCCGATTTGGGCTCCGGATGAAGGTTTTGTGTAGCTTGGAAGCCATGGTTGCTTGGCTCCTCTTCTCGGACGAGTGGAGAAGAAGAGCAGTACTTGACCGCATGAATCTTCATGCGGCAAGTCTCTGGCCGCATGGCCTTTCCAGCCGCATGAGACCCGTTCGAGCTCAGCCGCATGGAAAGTCCTTCCTAGCCGCTTAAGACTTGCTTGAGTACTTGACCGCATGAATCTTCATGAGGCAAGTAATTGAGCCCCTGATTATCTTGAGTCGCATGGACTTCATGCGGCTAGCTTTCAGCCGCATGAGTTCTTTTTGCACCCAGCCGCATATGCGCTACTGTTTTGGGCCGCATAAGGCCCATCCATCACCCAGCCGCATGAGACTCGTTCGAGCTCAGCCGCATAGGAATTCATCTGATCGCAGCCGCATACGCTGACACCCCTTCGTCCGCATGAACCCGCCTTTCCAGCCGCATGCGCCTTGGGGCTCCCTGAGCCGCATGAGCATGTAGTCCCAGCCGCATGAACCAGTATTGACCCGGCCGCATGGACTCACTCCCCCTGAGCTGCATGGACTTTTGTGCCCTATATTGTTACCTTATTATTATTATTATAATTATATATATATATATATTATATGCCCATTTTATATCCTTACGTCTTTTGTCCCGAGCATGATATGAGCACTAATGTGACCCGGAGAACAAAGTGTTCCTACCTGATACATGTACCTGAATGTCCCAGTTCTTGTTCATGCTCGACAAATGACTCGTAACTCCACGTGGCGTATTTGCAATGATGCATTACACTAAGGAGGGTAGAACATGTTGACATACTGATTGACATGGATCCTCTTTGGGGTAAGTCGTACTAAAGTACGACTTTAGGAGGATAATCATGCAGGCCACAGCATGAAAATCCAAGATTTCACCTAGGGTTAAATTAGGCAACTAAATATACTAGATGTATGGGGAGGGAAAAATCCCGAGATCGTGTTACACCAGCCGCCTTGAGATACTGTCTTGACGCGCCGGCTGGTCTCCACGGATACTGTGTCATCTGCAACGAGTGGATGACTGTATCCGATTAATTTCTGCTACATATTATATGTTTTAGCAAGGTGGCCTTGCGAGGGACCTGTGCTCAATCATACCTGTCTACGCGAACCCCTGGGTGGGCTAGCCTTGCTGGAAAGATACGATCTGAGGATTTCTACATAACATGATGCGAGGATAACCTCGTCCCACTAGAAACTCGTAGACTTGATTGGCCGTGAAAATGACTTACTTGTATCCTATTACCTTCCGTGAGTAACTGAGGGAAGCGGACTGTCATTGTACGTGATCCAACCCATGTTCTTGTTTGATTGTTGGGTTGGTTATCGTGCTATGATAGGCTGTGGACCGAAGTTATGAACGGAAGACTTATTCTGATTATGGAGTGCTACTTCTGTGAATGACTGAGAAACATGGTCTATCATGGTACATGATCCAACCCATGTTCTTGTTTGATTGTTGGGTTGGTTATTGTGTTGCGATAGGCTATCGACCGAAGTCACGATCAGGAGATTTTATTGTTTATACCCTTAAACTTATGCGAAAGTTATAGAGTACGACGCGTCCCGACTCCATGCGGCACCTTTTGTTCTTGTTTGGTTGTAAGGGTGCCATATGGGTTCGAGGATGTGGCGTTACCCTATAATGGTAGCATAAGTATTACTATTATCTATTATTCTATTAACTGGATTTTTAGTCTTAACTCTTGTGCCCCTTTGGCGGTACTTGCTATTCGGGGCTGACCCCGCTGGTTTTGTTTGGCCAGATCCCGTAGCAGTGCCTGAGGACACGATCTTCCTCCCTGACATCCATGGTGCATACTAGGAGCATGGCAGTTCGGGGACTCGAGTGGGTTTCTTCTCCACCACTCCTGCTTATACTTTTGTGGCGTTTAGCCACCGGCACCTGTTAGCCGGATTACTTGATATTTTGTGTCAGTACATAATTATAATTAAACAGACTGCAGCTGTGTATAATTTTGTACTCCTGACTCTCTGAGATAGCTAAATTATAAAGCTAGTCTCTCATGATCATTTTGATGAAGCGTCAGGGACGCCTTACTGCTTTATCTTTAATGTTCATTTAATTACTGATTTGACTTGATTGATTGAGACATAGAACTCTGTGGGACCATAGGAGACTTGATTGTAGCATGTACCCCCTCGTCTCTCGACAGCCACGATCGCCGTATGACGTTACGTACCTCATATGGTGTAGCTGGCCTAGTCCGTCTCCGTATTTCGGTACTGGGGCGTGACAAGGTTTTAGTGGTGGCCCATGCAGGTCTGATTTTCAGACTTGTGGGGTATTGCGAATTATTAGGAGTCTCAATCAAAACTTGTTCCCCTTGAAATTCTGTTTCGAACTCTCTGTCCTTGCCTTGATCTCTAACTTGACTTGCATCCTCGAAATCTTCCTCGTCCGGACTTGATAATCTTATATTCTCCTCTATAAGGGTGCTTCATTCTCAGTAGCGGGTGAGGCCCATGAGGAAGAACAGCAAGAGCATGGCTCGACTGGGCAGCAACAGGGGAGAGAACCTTCTCCAGTGCAGGCACGAGCAGAAATGGAACCAGAGGCAGTGCAGCCGCAGGTTATTGAAACTCCTGCAGCACCAGCAGCAACGGCAGTACCAGACGCCATCGCACTCCTGGAGATCATCCGGGGGTTTCTTGTCACTAACCAACAGCAACAGACTCGGCAGCAGGAGCAGAACGTGTTGCTGAACCAAGGGATTCAGTTAGCTCTTGAGAGGAGTGCCGGGGTTGACTCGGGAGCATCAGGAAGGTTCCGTCGCTTGAACCCGAGGTATTTTGATGGCACGGAGGATGCCATCACTGCGGATGCATGGATTCAAGACATCGAAGCCATTCTTGTGGCAGCCAAGGTTCCAGATGATGAGAAGGTTGATTAGGTCAAATTGGTACTTCAGGATCTTGCCCGCGACTGGTGGGCATCAGAAGAAGTTGGTAAAAGACGCCCTGTTCGTTGACCACCTTCAGTGACAGATTCAAGGCCAAGTATTTTGGCATAGTAGCTCGATATGAGCTCCAGCAGAAGTTCATCAGTCTCAAGCAAGCAGGCAAGACCGTAGATGGGTATGCAGCAGAGTTCTGCAGATTGTGCCATTTTGCGCCAGCAATGGTGGCAACGGAGCCAGAGAAAGCTATGAGGTTCCAGCAGGGACTTCATTTGGAATTATTGCAGCTTGTGGAAGGACACGACTACCAGACGTTTGACGCTGTCTTGACGACAGCCCGGAGGTACGAGCTTACCCAGCAGAGGTTGGCATCGAGGGCAGGAGGTCAGAAGAGATCTCATTCCCAGGTTGGAGGAGGAGCAATGCAGCGAACATCGACACCAGCACCCGGTGTACGTATTCATGATGCAGGAGCGCCGCGGAGGACGGCCGTGTCAACTAATACAGCGCTAGTTCGGCATCAACAGCCGAGGAACCAGCAACAGCGTCAGGGAGCACCCCAGGGCTGTACATTCTGTGGGAAGGCAGGGCACACGAGGGAGGTGTGTCGGTCAGCGAATGGCTTATGCTTGAGGTGTGGTAGTTCAGACCACCGTATCTCCACTTGTCCTATGATGCAGAGGCCAGGAGGGCCAGCTCAGCAGTTTCCAGCATTGCCAGCTCCAGTGGCAACCCCGAGTGGAGGGCCAGTATTAGCAGTAAGGCCCCTAGTCCAGCGCCTACCAACGCAGGCTCAGATGTTCCGCCAGGCACAGGAAGCCGACGGCCCTCAGAGACAGCAACAGCATGGTCGAGGAAGGCCGCAACAAGGGGCTCCGCGGGGCCAGGCTCTCACATTGACCTTGGGAGAGGCTCTAGCGTCTAGTGACATGGTGGCAGGTAAAATTCTCGTCACCTCATTTCCCGCTGTAGCATTATTTGATTCAGGCGCTACTCATTCATTCATCTCTGCACAATATGCTACACGGATTGGATTAGAGTTTGAGGCATTGCCGGAGAGGATGGATATACTCACCGGCAATGGGCTCGTAGAAGTTAGCAGAGTGCGCTTTTCATGTCCGGTAGAAGTGTGTGGGCATTTACTGCCCGCATCATTGATTGAATTCCCTATAGGGAATTTTGATGTCGTTCTTGGCATGGACTGGTTGAGAGATAGTCATGCGATAATTGATTGTAGAGGAGGTAGGGTCATATTCAGCGTTCCTGGGATGGAGCAGTTCATCTTTACTCGAACCTTGAAGAATCAGGCCGGAGGCATCATCTCAGCAGCAGTGTCAGAGCCAGGACAGATTCCGAGAGTGGTCAAAGATTTTCTCGACGTCTTCCCTGATGAGCTCCCAGGGATACCCCCAGTCAGAGAGGTAGAATTTGGCATTGAGTTGAACCCTGGAACGAGGCCTATTGCAGACAGAGTTTACAGAATGTCGCCGTCAGAACAGGATAAGTTGTATCAACATGAAGAAGAGTTGAAGTCTAAAGGATTCATCCAAGACAGTAAATCGCCATGGGCCGCGCCAGTGATTCTAGTTCCCAAGAAGGATGGGTCGACGAGGATGTGCATCGACTACCGCAAGCTGAACGCAGTAACAGTGAAGAATAAGTACCCGCTACCAAGGATTGATGACCTGTTTGACCAGTTAAGCAAGGCCAGCGTCTTTTCCAAGATCGATCTTCGGTCGGGATACTATCAAGTGAGAGTCCGGGAGCAAGACATACCGAAGACAGCATTCAGATCTAGATACGGGCATTATGAGTTTTTAGTAATGCCCTTTGGACTAACCAACGCCCCCGCAGTATTCATGGATTTAATGAATCGCATCTTTCTGCCGTATTTGGATAAATTTGTGGTGGTGTTCATAGATGACATTCTTGTCTATTCCAGCAGTGAAGAGGAGCATGAGAAACATCTTAGGACTGTCTTGCAGACATTGAGGGAGCATCAACTTTATGCGAAGCTCGACAAGAGTGGATTCTGGTTAGATCACATTTCGTTCCTGGGGCATATAATTTCTGGGGCAGGAGTGTCAGTGGATCCGAAGAAGATTGAGGCCGTAGAGCATTGGCCAGTCCCAAGAACGGTTGCAGAAGTGCGAAGTTTCTTGGGATTAGCTGGTTACTACAGAAGGTTCGTGGCGGACTTTGCCAAGATCTCTGCGCCCTTAACGCGTTTGACGCACAAGGACGTAGAGTTTGATTGGTCAGCTAGCTGTCAGGCATCATTTGAAGAATTGAAGAAGAGGTTGATCTCAGCCCCGATCTTGACGCTTCCAGTAAGAGCGGGAGGCTTTACAGTATATTGTGACGCATCTGGGAAGTGTCTTGGATGTGTATTGATGCAGCACGAAAAGGTGATAGCATATGCGTCTCGACAGCTTCGAGACCATGAGAAGAATTACCCGACTCACGATTTGGAGTTAGCAGCTGTGGTATTTTCACTCAAGTTGTGGAGGCATTATTTATACGGGGATCGGGTAGAGATCTATACTGATCATAAGAGTTTGAAATACGTATTCACGCAACGAGATTTGAACATGAAGCAAAGAAGATGGTTAGAACTGCTGAAGAATTTTGATTTAGATCTTCAGTATCATCCAGGCAAGGCGAATATAGTTGCAGATGTACTGAGTAAGAGAAACAGTACCTTTATCTTGACCTCGCAGAAGTATATTTTAGAAGACCTTCAGAGTATGGGAATCGAAGTAGTTTTGCCAAGGGATATAGGAAGAATGACCAGTATGCAGATTCAGTCAACCTTAGTAGAGAGGATAAGGGCAGCACAAGCAGGAGATCCACAGATTCAGAAGTTGCGGTCGGAGTATGAATCAGGCCGTAGGAAGGAGTTAGTGATTCATGAAGATGGTACGCTCAGGTTTGGAAACAGACTCTGTGTACCGAGTGGAGACCTTCGGCAAGAAGTTATGTCCGAAGCTCATAGTTCTATTTACTCTATTCATCCAGGAGGAGCGAAGATGTATCGAGATATCAGGCAGTACTTTTGGTGGAATGGCATGAAAAGAGAGATAGCGAGATTTGTATCCAAGTGTCTGGTATGTCAGCAGGTGAAAGCCGAGCAGCAGAGACCAGCAGGGTTGCTTCAGCCGCTTCCTATCCCAGAATGGAAGTGGGAGCACATCACGATGGATTTCGTGATCGGTCTACCTAGATCTCTGGCTGGCAAGAATGCAGTCTGGGTAATAGTAGATCGACTCACGAAGGTCGCTCATTTCCTTCCCTTCCGAGTTGGACAGACTACTGAGCAGTTAGCAGAAATGTACATGAAGCAGATAGTAAGGCAACACGGTGTTCCAGTTAGTATAGTATCAGATCGGAATACGCGGTTTACTTCCCATTTTTGGCGGAGCTTACACCAAAGTTTGGGAACCAAGTTAAGATTCAGTACTGCCTATCATCCACAAACTGACGGGCAATCAGAAAGAACCATTCAGACGTTAGAAGATATGCTACGGGCATGTACCTTGGATTTTGGCGGATCTTGGGAGGATCACCTTCATCTAGTAGAGTTCTCCTACAACAATAGCTATCAGGCTAGCATTCAGATGGCCCCGTTCGAAGCATTGTACGGAAGGAAGTGCAGGTCCCCTTTGGCATGGGACGATGTCGGAGAACGGAAGTTGTTGGGGCAAGAGATGATCACGCAGACTGTGGAGATAGTTAAGTTGGTCAGAAAGCGCCTTCGAGTTGCACAGGACCGACATCGTCATTGGACAGATCAGCATCGTAGGCCTCTAGAGTTCAGAGTTGGCGACCAAGTGTTTCTGCGGATTTCGCCAACTCGGGGTATCATTAGATTTGGAACCCGAGGAAAGCTTAGTCCAAGATACGTTGGTCCTTTTAAGATTCTCGCTCGGGTAGGCGATGTGGCTTATCGACTTGCCCTTCCACCTTCGTTAACTGGCATACATGATGTGTTTCATGTGTCCCAGTTACGTGGGTATGTCCCGGATCCGAGTCATGTCCTCGATCATTCAGAGTTAGTCGTTGGTACCGTCCTAACTTACGAGGAACAACCCGTATCTATTTTAGACTGGCGAGAGAAGGTACTCAAGAATCGGACGATAAGCCTTGTCCGTGTTTCTTGGAATCATCACTCTCCGGGAGAGTCAACCTGGGAGCGCGAGGACGAGATCAGATCTCGGTATCCGCATTTGTTTGACTGATAAGGTATATTTTTGCACCTTATTGACACGATTCCATGCTTATCTGCACCTGCTTGTTTTGCACTTTGTGATGTATGATAATAACTGCTATGATAATTAACTTGTATGTGATTGAGCCTTGCTTGCCCTGATTTCACTATCCTGTCTTGGCTGAAATTCCGAGGATGGAATTTTTCTAAGAAGGGTAGAGATGTCACTCCCCGATCCTGGAATACGTATTTTAATCCGTAAACCGGTAAATTGTATTTTCCTTGTATTTTTTCTATATTTATTATGCTGTATTTCTTTATGCATTTTCCGAAAATATTCGACAAAATATTATTTCGTAATTTATTTTCTGCATTTGGGCCTACAGTTTTGGCTCATTTGGGTAACCTATTCTTGGTTCACCTTGGTTCATCATGAACCCATGGGTTCAAGATTCTATATAATAACTCAACTCATTCTCTCTCCTCTCATTTATTTTCTCTCATTTACTTTCCTCCACCAACCAAGGCAAGTACCAACTTGCTCAAGAGATGGATCCATAAATGTTGTTGATATTTTCTTACAAAATTATTTGTCAAAATATGTTCTTCTCCTTATTCTATACTAGTTTAGAACTTGAAGTTTTCCATTTTGAAGCTTTAATCTTTGTAGATCTAGGTTTTAACCATTTTCGGATTTTTTTGGTTTTGATCTAGCAAACTTCATTATTTTTAAGTTTTGATGGTTCCATGTTGTAGAGAATTTTATTCTACCCCATTTTGACCTAAGGAAGTTCCGATTTGGGCTCCGGATGAAGGTTTTGTGTAGCTTGGAAGCCATGGTTGCTTGGCTCCTCTTCTCGAACGAGTGGAGAAGAAGAGCAGTACTTGACCGCATGAATCTTCATGCGGCAAGTCTCTGGCCGCATGGCCTTTCCAGCCGCATGAGACCCGTTCGAGCTCAGCCGCATGGAAAGTCCTTCCTAGCCGCATAAGACTTGCTTGAGTACTTGACCGCATGAATCTTCATGCGGCAAGTAATTGAGCCCCTGATTATCTTGAGTCGCATGGACTTCATGCGGCTAGCTTTCAGCCGCATGAGTTCTTTTTGCACCCAGCCGCATATGCGCTACTGTTTTGGGCCGCATTGTAGAAGCATGGAATTTCATAACCAGAAAGCCCATGCGCCAGACACTACATGCGCCAGGACTCGCACAGAACACTTCACAGCAAAGTCAATAACCATGGACATTTGAAGAAGGACTTTTTATTTATATATAAAAGTCTATTACATGTCTAGAAAAGGTTGTACAAAGGAGAATTTCTACAAAGGAAAGATCCTAAGTCTACAGCCAGCGGCCACCATGCGCCTCCAGTTAGGCGCAGCAGTCATCATGCGCTGCCAGTCATCATGCGCTGTCAGTCAGGCGCAGCAGACATCATGCGCCTCCAACCAGGCGCATCCCACCATATCTTCAGCAGCTCAGTCATGTGCATCCAGCTCAGTTGTGTGCATCCCTTCAGCAGCCCAGCTATGTGCATCCCTTCAGCCAAATTCTTCCAGCCAGGCTCACCTGGCCGAGCAGAGCCCAGTTATGTGCCGCTCTTCCAGCCAGGCTCACCTGATAAGTGCTTCGCCAAGCAAAGCATTTAACCCTCTGGCTGGAACCAAGGAAGAGAAGAGCACCGCAAATGTTGTGGCCAGGGGAGGCTTCGAAAGAGCCTCCAAAGCCGAAGGAAGACCGTGATCGAAACCGCGGCTAAAGCCTAGCACCGCCATTCCGATCTACGGCTCTTCCGGAATAATGGGGACGAGGCCCGAGCATCCCTATCTTTGGATGCAACAGGCACCTTCCGCCTGCCTCGGAAGCCCTCGACTCCGTCTTTTGGATGTAACAGTCACCTTCAAGTGCATCGAAGACAACACAGCGTCTCATCTTCATTGGAAGTACGTGAGGGAATGAGAAGCAAATCTTCTCTCCATGCCACTATTTATAGGCCGGGCAGATCAAACCCACGCGCCAAGTGGATGGCCCTCCGAATTTCGTGCAATGAATTTACATTAAATGGATGAACCGGACGCTTCGAATTCAGCCAAACGGCTATTTATAGCACTCGAAGAGCGAGACAGCCGCATCATTAAAAGACATGTCCGATGCGCCAGCCAGACAGCGCATCACACGGACGCGCTCTTCGGCATCAGGCGCATCACACAGATACGCCCTACAGTACTCGGCGCATTACAGAGAGTGCGCCCTAACACATCCCCATACCGAGTGGAACACCAACCGACGCGCCCACTCAGCTGTCCATCGAACGTCACCAACATTAAATGCTGAACTGACAGAGTTGGCAGCACGTCTCCCAAAGTCTGAACAGCTGACAGCTTTTTCAGAAAACGAAGCGTCGACAACGTCAGCATCATCATGACTTTATTTCGACGGCTACTGCCACGTGGCCACTCCACCATCAGCATGCGCCTCTACGGCCATGCGTCCAAATCAGCATGCACCTCAAAAGCCATACGCCTCAGACTGCTTTCTGATCCCGAAAGACAGAAGGAAAGTCGCCTGCATGCGCCTCAAAAGCCATGCGCCCCAAATGGTTTGTAACTCCTAAAGGTTATGAGCCGCAGCCTCCTCCTGCGCCCAATCCAAGGCGCAGCTCACCAGATCACTTCTCTCCACCAAATCCGAGATCTTCGAACCATGAGTCGACGACACGTGTCTTTTGACTCAACTCATCCAAGATTTCAGCAACGGAAAGATTTTCTCTCTGCTACGTGCCGGCTCACAACAGCAGTATGAAGAGTTCTCCCCCTCGATCAGGGCGCAGCATCCGTGTGCCTCCATCAGCGACCTCCACGTGGCATCCCCACACCGGCGCATCCTGCATGCGCGCATGAGCAGCCAGCCTGCAAAACTATAAATAGAAGGATCATCTCCTTCACACACACACAGAGACTCAGAACAGAAGACTCACAATACAGAGAGAATCATCGAGAGGCAGTTCTAGACACTCAACGTCTTCCTCCTCTCAGCAAGCTCCAGCACCCAGAGCAATCAACACCTTCAGAGAACCGATAACCGTCGTCAGCCGGTCAACGGAGTCAACGCATTACCACTCGCTCCATTGGCACTAAGGACCCAGCTTAAACAAAAGTGTACTCCTAGGACTACATCTAAGTCCTATATTGTATCACTGTTCTGTTTGTATTAAGATTTCAATCAAACAATTTTAATGGGAAACAAGCTGGCGACTCTGCTGGGGACTTCTTTCTCCTCTACCGAGAAGGTTGTGTCACAAGCCGACGACGTGAAGGTGGGCTCCTCCCACAAGACGCTGGTAGTGCACCTCAATCAACAGGCGTACGAGGAGTTCATTTCTGAAGGAAGTGCGAGTCCTTCGAAGCGGCTGTCGAAGCCGAAGAAGACCCGCGCAGTCTGGGTGCGCAAAGTCGACGCCTCGGGCACCACCGTTGAAGGGGATGCGCCCGTCCAGCCTTCCCTTCCTGCTGACGTCCTCAGCAGTCAAGGTGCGCCCGCTGATGCAGCGCATCTCTCGGGGAAGCGTGCGGCTGACCACGTTCCCCAGCCATCTTCCTCTCAGGCGAGGAAGATACGTCGACGGAGCAGGGGCGCAGCCAATGCCCCGCACATCACTTCTGATACGCCACAAAGAGCCTCTGTCTTTGACAGACTCACTCGCTGTAATGGCGAGGAGAATTTGGATGCTGAGTACTATGCGTCCCAGCGGGCTGGTACGAAGAAATCCAAGACGGCACGGGCCATGCGCCACAAACGTGCTATGCCAGCAGCCGGCCAGAGGCACGCGCTTACGATCACGCGCGCTGCCGATGGCAAGCTGTACAAGGTTGACTCAAGTGCTTCTGCACCAACAACGAGTCGACCTTCAAAGTCCTCATCTCGCTTGGGCGCATTCACTGCGTGCACAACCAAGCCGAGAGAGGCAAACTCAGTGGTCTTGAACTCCCGCGCCCCCTCTGGTTGTGCGTTTGAGGTCCGTTCAAGTCACTTCAAATGCTGTGGTTCCCCCACTACTGATCGTGATGCCTGCTTGGTATTAGATCAGGGGGCGCAGCACTCACCCAACCACCCCGGCGCTTGGCCCTGCCATGCGCCTGAGAGGGGTGTGAGGGTAGCACTCTCCTCCAACGACCTGCACAACGTGATCACTCACAAGCGCCGGTCAGGAGAGTTGACCAACAAGCACGATGCGCCTCTCACGGGCTACACTTGTGCAGTGGTCACCATCAACTGCTGTTGCAAGATGGCAGTACCACCAAAGTAGTCGGTCTTCCAACGGCTACAATCATCGACACCCCTCCGACATCGTCTTGGGACGAAGGTGTCAGCAGAAGAGGAGCTAAAGGTTGCTTCATGCAACGTGATCTCCAACTCCTCATCTGTCCGGAAGACGACTGCCAATTCCTCGTCTTCATCCAAAAGCCAGCCGAGGAAAACCAAGGCAGCTGTCTCGACCTCTGGAGTGTTCGAAGGCACTCGGTCGAGGAAGAAGTTCTTGGAGGAAGCTGGGGGTAGCCAGACCCTTGTCGAGCCTCCTTCCGAAGACGAAGATGTCCAAAGCACAGCTGCGGTAGATCTTCATCAAGGCAAAGATGGCCTCCCTGAAGCCCCTCAAAATAACGATGTCCTCCATGACACCGTCGGGGGTAGTGCTGGAAACGAAGAGGCCCTTCGAGACAGAGCTGAGGACAGTCACGCCCTTGCAGATGCGCCTGTCGAAGACGAACTCCAGAATGTGGCTGGGGGTGGCCAAACACCAGGAGAAGTGACTCCCCCACATGAGAGCGAGGCTGAGAGCGAAGCCTCAACTGATCCATCCACTTCCGGCCGTGTCATGACAGTATACATGACCGGGGGTGATCTTGAGACTGATGCGCCGCCACAGGACATTGTCCAGCGCATAGACTCGCTAGAGGGAGGACTCAAAACCCTCTCTGCCTCAATGCAAGCACTGACTCAAGCAGTATTTGAGATGCGGTCAGCCTTGATCAGGACACCTTCAAATGGTCCCGACCCAGGAGCCAATGGAGAGTCGAGTGTGCCCCTCCAATGGACACCCTCAGACACAGAAGCACCCCGGACGTCGGAGCCCTCAAACGCTCCACTCCAGGTGGTACCTCCTTCCCCGACTCCTAGCTCCACGGAGGACGTGGTCGAAATGATCAAAGATCTGCGGGAGCGCTTCGAGTCCAAGAACAGGCAGGAGGAGCGCCAGAAGATGGGCATTCCCCAGCCTTATCCCCTTGAGTGGAACAAGGTGGTTTATCCCCCAAAGTATAAACCACAAACACTCACGCCCTATGACGGGAAGGACTCTCCACGACGGTACCTGACGTACTTCCAGTCGCAGACAGGGCATCTTCCGAAGGAGGACGCGCTCCTCACCAGCATCTTTGTTGGGGCCCTGAAAGGGGTGGCGTATGACTGGTACTGCAGCCTCCCCGATAATTCCATATCGTCCTTCGACGACCTGACACGCCTCTTCCTCGACCGCTTCTACGACGGTGGGAAGGACATGACGATGGCGTCTCTCATTGAGATACGCCAGAAGGATAAGGAAACGGTTCGGGCATTCATCGAACGCTTCCGTCAGGCCTGCTTCAGGCTACCTCCAGGCATGCCAGAGCACGCGCTTCTCTCCGCTTGCAGTATGAACATGCTGTCTGCAGTAAAGCTCTGGCTTAACTCTACTCCCCCTCCCGACTGGAGCTCCTTAATCATCGAAGCTGAAGCTGCAGAGAAGAAGGCGGCCAATGCACGTCTTCTGGGTGTTAGCTTCCCCGCCTTTGACGATAAGGGGAAAAAGTCCGCAATCAACAACTCCGGACGAGAAACAAAGGGGAAACAGGCATTGACTGTTAATGCCTCGAAGGGCGCACCTGCGCCTACTCAAAAGCCTCCACTGGCACCGAGACCCAAGGAGGTTTATTCATTCAATGATGATGACACCCTGCAACTCTTTGAGATACTGAAGCAGGGTGACAAGATCAAGCTTCCGGACCCGAAGCGGCCCAATGAAGTCGAGAAAGTGGACAACCCGAGGTACTGTCACTACCATCGGTTTTTCGGACACCCGACCAAGGACTGCTACGTCCTCAAAAATTATATCCAGTGCATGATCAATACGGATGTAATCTCCGTCGACTACGAAGAAAAGACGGTGTCAGCTAATATGGTGTCACTTCAGTTCGGCACCTTGCCGCCGACTACCACACAAGATGGCGTCGTCCCCATCCCTAAGGCGACAATGGAGGTGGTGAACTTGCCACCCACCCGTGACAATGTGAGTGGACTTGTCCCACTCACCACATCCCGAGGAGAGGTCCTCTGGGTTCACCCCGACCTCGTCTCCGAGGTAACTCAACCGGAGGTACGCCCTACCTCCAAAACAAAAGGCAGGAAGATCAAGTCTTGCCGCACGGTCTCTTCTTCAACGGAAGAGGCGCTTCCTGTGCATACGCGTGCACAACAGAACTCCCAGCCCGGTGAAGCTGCCGCCGAAGTGGTGCCTCCTGGCACCATCCCTGAGGAGGGTCCATCCAAGCCCTCAGCAGCCAATAAACAAAAGCAAGTTGAGGCCCGTTTCGACAGACCTCTGCGCAAAGAAAATGCTTCGGGGCTAGCCAAGCCCCACAATTTTGACATTCTGGCAAAACTGGCCAGTACTCCTGCACGCTTGTCTTTGTTCGAGCTCCTGCGTCTCTCCAAGGACTCCCGAGAAGCTCTCTGCGAAGCTCTGAAGGATGTCGAATTCTTTCTCAGTCAAATCAAGCAGCCTGAAGACCTCCCAACTACTTGTGCACACTGTCATTGTGCGGATGAAGTTATCCCAAACATAACTTTCACCCAACAAGACATGCTGCTCAAGCATCACCGACATAACCGACCGTTGTATTACACAGGGTACATCGGTTCGGTAAAGGTGAGCAGGATTCAGATCGATCTGGGGTCTTCCCTAAGCATCATTCCAAAGGCGCTGCTATCCAAGCTGGGGATCCCGATGTACCGGCTGGCGCCCTCCAATACGACCATCAGTGGCTTCAACGCTAGCAAGAGCGAGCCACTGGGCAAGATCCGGCTGAAGTGTCACATCGACAGCCTCAAAACTGAGGTGACTTGTTATGTGGTGGATGCCGAGGTCAACTACAACATCTTACTTGGACGACCATGGTTACATGAGTACATGGTGGTGCCCTCCACGCTCCACCAATGCATGAAATATGTATCCACCAACGGCGTCATCCGGACGGAATTTGCAGATATCGATCCCTTCAAAGGGATTGAGGCCTACTTCACCGATTCTGACTTGTACAAGCCACTTGACGAGGAGGAAGCCAACGACGCCGATGATGAAGCAGAGACGGCAACAGAGCCGGACTTGGAGCCTGAAATGATTCCCGACGTCCCCTTGAAAATCCGATTGAAGGGCAAGCCTCCCCAGAAGGCGCCTTCAATGAGCATCAAGCTATCAGGGAAAGCACCGACTCACGAAGCTCCCCTGAAGATACGCCTCAAGGGAAAGCCACCTCAAACAGCGGCTCCCCTGGTGGTAAAATTACAAGGGAAGGCGCCACTCATCGGAGGCGCAACCGAGGCACCTCTCAAGGTGCATCTTAAAGGCAAGCCGCCGCAGTCATCCAAGATGCCGGAGAGGGCTCACATATCCCTCTCAGACCCCAAAGTCAGAGCGGTGAAGGACTCTCCTGATCCGGCCCCAGTGCTTACAGATGAGGAGCTTGGCGAATATATCTCTGCTGATGTAGACGCACCCTCCTTAGACAATGTAATCCCAAGGGATAAAATCTCGCACTTTATCAATAATAGAGTGTCTTTCAATTATTCTTGTCTTCCACACTGGAATGCCATGTATATATTAGACAACGCTCTACGGTCGTTGCAAACACAAATAACGACCGTCCACCATAATCGAGTGGCCCCATCTCAAGGAGTCTTCATAATTCCCCCACGAAGCCGAGACGAAGGCACCATCATCTCGGGCAAAGTCGAGCGTCATCAGGACCTCCCGTCAATCGAGCCCGAACCTGATACCGGCAGAGTACAAGTCTATCGGTATACGGATACGGCAAAGCGCATCATCCAAAAGATGGGCTACGACCTGAAAAGCAATAAAGGCCTAAACTACGGCAAGGGTCGGCATCTCCCTGTCCGGCTTTCGATGCCCAATGGAAAGCCACAGGATTACTACAATCGGACTCGACGGGGGTTAGGCTATGTCACGCCGCCATCAACTCCAGAGAGTTCAGACGCAGAAGACATAGAACATTCCCACTCGTCTGAAGCATCGACGTGGGATTCCGATACCAGTATCGGATCAGTCTTTAGGAAAGTGCTGTCAGCTAACATGACATCGGCGCAACCTCAGAAAGATGAAGGCGAAGACCAACCGCCGGAACCCTTCGAAAAGGAACCCTGGGCTCAACGCCTAGGAGAACAATGAGAGTCTCGTTTTGAGTTACGAGAACCTCCCACCGAAGACGAAGTCGAGCAGATCGACCTCGGGGATGGGTCTTCTTCTAAACCCATCTTTATCAGCAAAAGCTTGGAAGGAGAAGACCGAGAATCTTTAGTCCAACTGGCTAAAGAGTATATTGACGTCTTCGCCTGGAGCTACGAAGACATGCCGGGTCTCGATCCACAGATCGCGATGCATAGGTTGAACATCTTACCAGATGCCAAACCTACCAAACAACAACAGCGACGCTTCCGTCCGGACATCATGAATGCCATCGATCAGGAGGTGGACAAGCTCTTGACCAGTGGCTTCATCCGTGAGGAACAACACCCGGACTGGGTAGCCAACGTCGTCCCTGTCACCAAGAAGAACGGGAAAATACGAGTCTGTATCGACTTCAGGGATCTCAACTCTGCTTGTCCGAAGGATGAATTCTCGCTCCCAATCACCGATGTAATGATCGACAACACATGTGGCTTTGAACGCATGTCCTTCATGGACGGGTATTCAGGCTACAATCAAATCAAGATGTTCCCCGATGACGCAAAACACACGTCATTCAGGACTCCGAAAGGTATTTTCTGCTACACAGTAATGCCCTTCGGCTTGAAAAATGTCGGTGCAACATACCAACGAGCGATGAGTACCATCTTCCGTCAATATCTTCGCAAGACAGTTGAGTGCTATGTTGACGACATCGCAGTCAAGAGCCGCCTCAAAAGAGATCACCTACAGGACCTGAGGACGGTCTTTGATCTCATGCGGGCACATCAACTCAAAATGAACCCCGCTAAATCCTTCCTGGGGGTTTCTAGCGGCAAATTCTTGGGCTTTGTCATCACGGCAAAAGGCATTCATGTCGATCCCGAGAAGACTAAAGCCATCCTCAACATGGACCCTCCGAAGAACCTTCGAGAACTTCGGGGCTTACAAGGACGTCTGGCATACATCCGGAGGTTCATAGCAAACCTTTCCGGTAAATGTCAACCCTTTACTCAGCTCATGAAGAAGGGAGTCTCTTACGTCTGGACAGAGGAGTGCCAAAAGGCTTTCGACAACATCAAGGCTTACTTGACAAGCCCGCCAGTCCTAGTGGCACCTGTCGCCGGCAAACCATTCCTCCTCTACGTCCGTGCCATGGATCATTCCCTCGGCGCTTTACTGGCTCAAAACAGCTATGCAGGCTACGAGCAAGCAATCTACTACCTCAGTCGAACACTTATCGGGGCCGAACATCGGTACAACCCCGTTGAAAAGGAGTGCTTGGCTTTGGTGTTTGCCATTCAGAAGACTCGTCATTACGTCTCGGGCCAGACAATTCACGTCATCTCCCGAGTCAATCCACTCAGAGTTCTCATGACGAAGCCAGGGTCATTAAACTCCCGGCTGGCTACATGGGCGATCCTACTAACGCCATACAACATGGTGTTTGTCCTGCAGAAGGCGGTCAAGGGTCAGGCTCTGGCTGACTTTTTAGCTGCACACCCCATCCCAGAATCTTCAAAACTCTATGAAGACATCCCGGATGAAGTCCAAGAATCAAACGTTACTGAAGGAAGCCCCGTTTGGAGGATGTTCTTCGATGGCGCTTCAAGAACGGGCCTCAACGGCCAAATCATCGCAGGAGTGGGGGTAGTCTTGGTCTTCCCCGATCAGCTGGTCATCCAGCGTGCATACTCTCTTTCGAAGCCGTGCTCCAACAATGTGGCTGAGTACAACGTACTCGTCATGGGGCTCCAGCTGGCACAACAGCTGGGGGTGGATCATCTGGAAGCCTATGGCGACTCGAAACTCGTCGTAAACCAGATTCGGGGGCAATACGAGGTTCGCCATGAAGATTTGATCCCTTACCATGAAGTTGCATTGAACATCATTTCAACCTTCACTGGGTTCTTCATCGAACATGTACCCCGTCTACAAAACTTGGAGGCTGACGCTCTGGCTGGCCTCGCAGCCTCATTGGCCGCGCCCCTTGGGACTCAACACTATGTCACGGTAACTGGCCGAGACTTGATTTGTCCCAGAAACAACCTATGTTTGCAAATGGCTCACGCCGTGCCAACAAACATCGATGTTAATGTCCGAGACTGGAGATTCCCGTTCATCGACTTCGCCGTCTACGGAATCCTTCCGGAAGATCCGAAGGAAGCCGTCTCAGTCAGGAGACGCTCTCTTCGATTCTACTACGATACAGCCACTAAAACGCTGTACCGACGCTCCTTCGACGGGCTTCTCCTTCGATGCCTGTCTAACGAAGAAGCGGCCGAAGCTCTTCGAGAAGCTCACGACGGAACTTGCGGAGCTCACCAACCAGGTCCTAAGTTGCAAGATCGACTGCGACGTATGGGCTACTACTGGCCAACCATGGCCGCCGACGCAGTGGAATATGCTAAGAAGTGCCATGCATGCCAACTTCATGCAGACTTCATACATACACCGTCTGAACCTCTACATCCTACAGTCGCCTCCTGGCCATTCGAAGCCTGGGGCATGGACATTGTAGGACCAATCACCCCTCCTTCATCAAGAGGACATCGTTTCATCCTGGCCATCACCGATTACTTCTCCAAATGGGCGGAAGCAGTCCCACTAGCGGAAGTAAAAAGCTCCAGGGTGGTCAGTTTTATCAAACACCATGTCATTTACCGTTTCGGAGTACCCAGGCGAATCATTCATGACAATGGTCCCCAATTCATCAGCCACATTTTCAGCAGGTTCTGTGACAAGAATTGCATTCAAAACGTGGCCTCAACCGCCTACAATCCGGCAGCAAACGGATTAGCTGAGGCATTCAACAAGACTATCGTTAGGCTGCTCAAAAAGGTCGTATCATCCAACAAACGCGACTGGGACGAAAAGCTTGGCGAATGCCTTTGGGCCTACCGCACAACGGTACGGACCCCAACAGGCAACACTCCATTCTCCCTGGTCTACGGGAGCGAAGCAGTACTGCCTCTCGAGATACAGATACCTTCGCTCCGCGTGGCAATCACAAACGATCTCACAGAAGAAGACAATCAACGTCGTCGTCTGCGGGAACTGGAGGCACTTGACGAAAAGCGTCTCCTAGCTCAACAACGCATCGAACTTTACCAAGCCCGTATATCACAGGCTTTCAACAAGAAGGTCAAGCAAAGAACTTTCCAAGTTGGCGACCTGGTTTTAGCAGTCAGAAGGCCAATGGTGTTAACTCACAAGACACCAGGGAAGTTCGAGCCCAAATGGAAAGGACCCTTCATCATTGAGACATTATACTCAAACGGTGCTTACCGCCTCGCCAAACCCAATGGGAACTTGTTCATGATGCCCATCAACGGCAAGTTCCTAAAGAAGTACTATTCTTGACATCCTCCAAGACATGTATTTCTCCAAACAACCTCTTTTCACAAAATCAAACGCTTTCGGAACCCAGCTGTTCCGTGGCATCCTTCCGTAGAAAGATAACCACGTCCACATTACCTCTGAGTTGTCTCTCTACATCCTACAAAGCGGAACCTTACATTTCGTGAGCTTATGCTATCCTTCATGTTTACCACGTCCACATTACCTCTGAGTAAACATCCCGTACAAACAACTCCTGTGTTGTCGTACATTGATCGCAGAACTTCCATGTCCACATTACCTCTGAGTTGTTCAGCGTATCCCCCAGGATCATTCCTACCATGTCCATAAATACCTCTGAGTAGGAAGATTCTATCATTTGAACCTAATGATTGCCACGTCCACATTACCTCTGAGCAAACATGTTGGTTCCTTCAAACTTATTATCTGTACCTAAAAACCAAGGTGCGCAGAAGATAATAGGTCCACATAAATCATCAAGTTCATGAGATCAAAAATGAACACATCACGAAAAAAAAATATAGTGTATTTCTTTATTTTTCAAAGAAGGGAGTACAGAAATACGCTATTTCCCCAGCAAGAGTTGCAAAAACACATAAAAAGAAGAGAAGCTACAGTCCCCGATCCTCTCCAGGGTGGGATGAAAGCTCTCTGACTCGACGTCTCAGATCGGCAGTGCGAGTTTCCACAGTCGCCTGGACTCGCAGCTCGGCTTCTTGACGCATTAATCCGATAGCCTCAGCGGAAGTTTTACTCTCATACTTCTCATCAAGCTGTCGTCGCAGCTGAGCCAAAGCAAGGGTCCGCTGAGTAAGAGTCGCTTCCTCCTGCTTGAATGCCACGTGTTCAGCCAGGACACGATCAACTTCTAGTTGAAGTTGGGCCCGCTGGTCTTCAAGACGACGCATCTGAGCATCAACCTCTGCGATGTTAGCGTCCACCGCAGCCCGCTTCTCCGTCGTCTTCTCCATAGATTGAGACAACTGCTCCGCCGCAGCCTCAGTCCCAGCCACTTCACGCTCCCAACTGCTCACATCTGCCCGATGGGAAGCCTCGATTTCAGCAATCAACTTCCCTATCTCTGCATCTATCAAGACAGAGAGGTCATTTCGTTGGATGCGCTGCAGTTCTGCGAGCCGCTCATCCAGCTCAATCACCGAAACCTCCAGAATTTCGGCCATATGGTCATGGCCTTGGTGAATACGGATCAGCTCGATACAAGGCATTGCCAAAGCTTTTGCTGTCGCAAAGCTCCCCTTGCCATCCATCACTGCAGATACACCTTTCTCCAGCATTTTGTACACTCCCTCGACGAGGAACTTCACATACTCGTCGGCATCCGCCAGCACCTGCGGCGTCATAGCAGGAGTTGGGGGAGCTACTACAGTTTGCGGACCGGAGGAAGATCCGCCAACCTCGATCTGAGAGGTTTGAACCTCGGCAGCAATAGGCTCTTCATCAACAGGGGCCAGACTGCTAGCCCGAGGAGCCTAAGGAACAGAAGGAGCCGGCACATGCGTCGTGATAGTACCCCAAGTGGAAGGAGCAACAGAGGGTTCCACACCCTTACCCTTCTCAAGCCCGGAGACATCACCGACGTCAACGGCCACCTCTTCTACCCCCGACGTTCTATCAGCATCAGCTACCTCCCCCGGTAAAACGGGGAGATCAACATTTATCTCCTGGCCAGCCCCAGAAGACAAGACCGGCAGAAGGGTCTCATTCTTCTCAAGTCCCTCTACAGGGACAAAATCTGTCGCTACCGCCTGATCGGTAGCCATCTCTATGTTCATGGTTGAAGCCAAGGAAGGATTTGGCAATGATTCAGCCGACCTCCCTTCATCATGACAAGGAGGGGAATCAACCCTCTCCTCTATCCTCACTGCTTCTGCTGCCCCCGCAACGGACCCTTGCAACGCTGGAGGGACGTCACCAGAAGGCGACGAACTCCAATCTACTTCATCATCAGGATACCTCGAGTCTGTAGGACCCTCAGCGTCCAAGGCCTCCACAGCAGATGGTACTATCCCAAAAGTCGTTGCGACTTCAAAGTCAGGAGATACTAAAACCTCCGCGGGAACATCTTCGGGACCCTCCTCCACAGGAGACATCATCATTGGTGGAATGCGCTCCTCAGAAGAGCCTGCCATCTCCTTCGGCTTACTGGTGCCCGATTTCGAAGCACGAGACTTCTTCTTCAATCCCTACAAAAAGAAGAACATAAGTCGCTACAATGACATAAAAAACTAGAATTATGAAGCACTCCTTACCTCAGCGGGAGCTGAGCCCGTTGGCGTTACAAGTGGCGCTTCCGTAATCTTCGGGGTCGACGTCCTTCTCGACCTTTTCGGTACAAAAGAACCAGCTTCTGGGTCAGCCCGCCTTTTCCCGACAGACGGGTCTCTCACTGGTGCCACAGCAGCAGCCCAATACCCCGCCAATTCTGGTGGACGATATGACCGAGCTGCCACCAACATATTCGTTGTTGCCTCCAACTGGGTTCCAATGATGAAACTAGTCTCCCTGTCATAACCAGGAGACATAGTATTCATAGTGCAATACAGCTTGGCGGCCGGATATAAGATCGGCGGCCGAGGATTGCGAACTGGTGTGGTAAACTTAACGCTAGTACATCCAGCGTTATAATACTGCCAACCCCGGGCTCCATCCAGCAAACTCCCGATGAAGCCTAGACTGCTACTGGGATTTCGCAGCATTAGCTGAGTGTAGCCAAATTGACGAGCAAATCGGCTTGGCAAGTACGGTTCCA
This sequence comes from Iris pallida, assembly GCA_029216955.1. Lineage (NCBI taxonomy): Eukaryota > Viridiplantae > Streptophyta > Magnoliopsida > Asparagales > Iridaceae > Iris > Iris pallida. Next base: position 11,044,947 of record JANAVB010024997.1, on the reverse strand, counting down.
GATAACATCTGTTCTGATTACGGTAGACCAGGTGCGAAGGCCGGATACTCTGCAACCAACGAAAACTCCATTTCGGCAAAGTAACCGCATCCTCGCCAGAATCAACCAAATCCTGGTCGACCTCGAAGTTCTTGAAGATCGGGCCAACCTTCACGATTTCCCACCCCTGAAGGAAGGACAAAACCCTCCTACAAACGGGGACGCCAGTGTAAGACCACTTCCTCTTGTAGAAGCGGCGAATGAAGGCATCTCCTTCAACATGGTCCTCCTCAGGGCCAGGACTCATCACATTCGGATGATGTAAGATCAGCCACCCCATAAGATAATGGAAAGGCAGCTCGGCCCGGGGAAAGTTGTCATTATTACCTTTTTCGTGGATCACATCATCAGCAAAAGACCTCAAACCGCGCAACAGGTTGCACACCATCGCGGGCAGGAGAGCTAAAGGTCGTCCAAAGGCCAACTTCACTGCAGGCAAAATGAGATTCCGATGTACCCTCTCAACGGCACCGGATCCCCCTGCAAATATGCAATCCCGGAGCCATATCATCAAGTAGGCCGTCAACACTGCCTTAGACGACATCCGGTGCGCGCAGTGCCAGAAACAGCTGTACGTATCCTTGCCGCTCTCATTGGAATGTGGGGACCTCTCGTCCAGCCGGGTTATTTCAGAACTCACTTCCGCGGGGTTCAAGCCTTGTGGAGTCGCAAACCGGATCCTCGAAGGATCCGCCAAATCCTGCCTGAAGACATAGTCCCTCCAAGCAGTCACGTGAGGCTGGGTCTTACCCTTGTCCCTCCGGTGCATCAGATAATGATGGCTCATCACCTCCTTGAAAACGGCCATCATCTCCGGGTCCTTATCTTCCAAGACCTGGATCTCTTCATTTGATGGAAAATATTCCTCGTACGGTTCCGAGTCCCAAGGAAGCTTGGACACTTCGTACATCTCATGAAGGGCCAATCCCAACTCCCTCACTGGAGTAAAGAAGCTGCCAGTCTGGGCGTTGAAAAGCTCCAAGAGCGCAAGGAACATCGGCTTATTGAGGTCCACGCCTGCCTGCGTGGCCCGAATGGCGGCAGTCAGCCCTATCTCTTTAAGCTCAACTTTGAACCTGGAAAGCACCCAGGAGGTCAACTCGTCCCACTTTGGGATGTAGTGACACCAACCTTCGACTCTAAAACCAGCTGTCGGATACGTGACCTTCGACGTCAGCATCCGATTTGCGAAAGTCGGGGCACTGAAGGGAAACGTGTCATTTGGGACTTCACTATAGATGCTCCCGGGACGCAAAGCTCGGTAACTGAACGAAGAACCGGTTCGTGAGGCGGTCAAGGTGTCTCGCTGGTTCGAGGTGGTGTCAATCGAAAGGGAACCCCCCAAGGCACCTCCTTGAGAAGGAGTAAGTTCCCAACCCATCCTTCTCTTCGAAGCTAGACGATAAAAGGCTGTCAGTGGCAACTGGCGGTCAACCTGCCGCATGTATAACATCATGCCCTTAGCAGCAAAGAACCAGTCTTCTCTGATCTTCAATATCTTCGCTTCGGAAGAAACTAATCGGTCGCCAAACAGAAAGGCAGGCTTTAAGAAAGTCACACCTTCAGAATCAGCAGACTTCAGTTTACCGCTCTCCATCATACTCTGGAGGAAAAGCGGCAACTGGACCTGGATTTGTAGCATCCTCTCACGAGGTTGGTCCTGAAGGATAGCATCCTTTGCAGGGTTGATCACCGCCTCATCAAAATCAACTCCTATCTGACAAAGAGAAGCGTCCAGGAGGACCTCATTCAACAAAGGGATCGTCATCGACACTGGCACGACAAAAGTGGAAGTCAAGCAAAAAGACAAAATATGTCAAGCAGACTGGCGCATTGCCAGGGTATGAACCCATGCGCATCTGCTTCGGCACATCATCAGGGCATAGGCCCGTGCGCGTCAACATGTCTCGGCGCATCATCAGGGCGTAAGCCCATGCGCGTTGGCATTGGAGCTTCGGCGCATTATCAGAGCGTGAGCCCATGCGCGTCAGCAAAGGCTTCGGCGCATCTTCAGGGAATAAAACCCATGCGCGTCAGCCATTAAAACCTCGGTGTATGATAAAGGTATAAACCTATGCACGTTGGCAGGATAGAACCTTGGCGTATCATTAAAGACCGAAGTCTATACGCGTTGGCAGTTAGGGCACAGGGCCCAAAGCAGAGACGAAACCCACCTGTCACCTCAGGACGAACGTCGGCAAGAGGCGCAAGAGTGATAGGTACATCCTCATCGGCGGACTCCTTCGCTTTCTCCTTCCCCTTGCCGGCAGCACCGCAAGGAGTCTTGGGAGCCATTCTCTCGAGGAAGGAGAAGTTAGGGTTTTGAAGAAGAAACTCTAAAGAAGCAGAGGCACAGAGAAGAAGAACCCTTTCTCTCTCCAACTCTTACCTATTTATAGGGCTTGGTCGCACGCGTGAACAGATGACGTATGATCTCAGCCGTCGCCTCGGGTTCTGCAAAGATAGCAGCAAATAAAACCAAAAGATCATCATTAATCTTTTCGGTTACCGAGGCACCATCATCATTAACTGAGAAGAGCATGCGCCCGAACAGGCATGCGCCCAGAAATTATACGCCCTGACCTCCATGCTTCTTATTCAAAGTATTCCAAAACTTATTCAAAAGTTTTGAAAACTTTGAAGGGGGTCTTGTAGAAGCATGGAATTTTATAACCAGAAAGCCCATGCGCCAGACACTACATGCGCCAGGACTCGCACAGAACACTTCATAGCAAAGTCAATAACCATGGACATTTGAAGAAGGACTTTTTATTTATATATAAAAGTCTATTACATGTCTAGAAAAGGTTGTACAAAGGAGAATTTCTACAAAGGAAAGATCCTAAGTCTACAGCCAGCGGCCACCATGCGCCTCCAGTTAGGCGCAGCAGTCATCATGCGCTGCCAGTCACCATACGCTGTCAGTCAGGCGCAGCAGACATCATGCGCCTCCAACCAGGCGCATCCCACCATATCTTCAGCAGCTCAGTCATGTGCATCCAGCTCAGTTGTGTGTATCCCTTCAGCAGCCCAGCTATGTGCATCCCTTCAGCCAAATTCTTCCAGCCAGGCTCACCTGGCCGAGCAGAGCCCAGTTATGTGCCGCTCTTCCAGCCAGGCTCACCTGATAAGTGCTTCGCCAAGCAAAGCATTTAACCCTCTGGCTGGAACCAAGGAAGAGAAGAGCACCGCAAATGCTGTGGCCAGGGGAGGCTTCGAAAGAGCCTCCAAAGCCGAAGGAAGACCGTGATCGAAACCGCGGCTAAAGCCTAGCACCGCCATTCCGATCTATGGCTCTTCCGGAATAACGGGGACGAGGCCCGAGCATCCCTATCTTTGGATGCAACAGGCACCTTCCGCCTGCCTCGGAAGCCCTCGACTCCGTCTTTTGGATGTAACTGTCACCTTCAAGTACATCGAAGACAACACAGCGTCTCATCTTCATTGGAAGTACGTGAGGGAATGAGAAGCAAATCTTCTCTCCATGCCACTATTTATAGGTCGGGCAGATCAAACCCACGTGCCAAGTGGATGGCCCTCCGAATTTCGTGCAATGAATTTACATTAAATGGATGAACCGGACGCTTCGAATTCAGCCAAACGGCTATTTATAGCACTCGAAGAGCGAGACAGCCGTATCATTAAAAGACATGTCCGATGCGCCAGCCAGACAGCACATCACACGGACGCGCCCTTCGGCATCAGGCGCATCACACAGATGCGCCCTACAGTACTCGGCGTATTACAGAGGGTGCGCCCTAACACATCCCCATACCGAGTGAAACGCCAACCGACGCGCCCACTCAGCTGTCCATCGAACGTCACCAACATTAAATGCTGAACTGACAGAGTTGGCAGCACGTCTCCCAAAGTCTGAACAGTTGACAGCTTTTTCAGAAAACGAAGCGTCGACAACGTCAGCATCATCATGACTTTATTTCGACGGCTACTGCCACGTGGCCACTCCACCATCAGCATGCGCCTCTACGGCCATGCGTCCAAATCAGCATGTGCCTCAAAAGCCATGTGCCTCAGACTGCTCTCTGATCCCGAAAGACAGAAGGAAAGTCGCCTGCATGCGCCTCAAAAGCCATGCGCCCCAAATGGTTTGTAACTCCTAAAGGTTATGAGCCGCAGCCTCCTCCTGCGCCAAATCCAAGGCGCAGCTCACCAGATCACTTCTCTCCACCAAATCCGAGATCTTCGAACCATGAGTCGACGACACGTGTCTTTTGACTCAACTCATCCAAGATTTCAGCAACGGAAAGATCTTCTCTCTGCTACGTGCCGGCTCACAACAGCAGTATGAAGAGTTCTCCCCCTCGATCAGGGCGCAGCATCCGTGCGCCTCCATCAGCGACCTCCACGTGGCATCCCCACACCGGCGCATCCTGCATGCGCGCATGAGCAGCCAGCCTACAAAACTATAAATAGAAGGATCATCTCCTTCACACACACACAGAGACTCAGAACAGAAGACTCATAACACAGAGAGAATCACCGAGAGGCAGTTCTAGACACTCAACGTCTTCCTCCTCTCAGCAAGCTCCAGCACCCAGAGCAATCAACACCTTCAGAGAACCGATAACCGTCGTCAGCCGGTCAACGGAGTCAACGCATTACCACTCGCTCCATTGGTACTAAGGACCCAGCTTAAACAAAAGTGTACTCCTAGGACTACATCTAAGTCCTATATTGTATCACTGTTCTGTTTGTATTAAGATTTCAATCAAACAATTTTAATGGCAAATACGCATAAGGCCCATCCATCACCCAGCCGCATGAGACTCGTTCGAGCTCAGCCGCATAGGACTTCATCTGATCGCAGCCGCATACGCTGACACCCCTTCGTCCACATGAACCCGCCTTTCCAGCTGCATGCGCCTTGGGGCTCCCTGAGCCGCATGAGCGTGTAGTCCCAGCCGCATGAACCAGTATTGACCCGGCCGCATGGACTCACTCCCCCTGAGCCGCATGGACTTTTGTGCCCTATATTGTTACCTTATTATTATTATTATATATATATATATTATATGCCCATTTTATATCCTTACGTCTTTTGTCCCGAGCATGATATGAGCACTAATGTGATCCGGAGAACAAAGTATTCCTACCTGATATATGTACCTGAATGTCCCAGTTCTTGTTCATGCTCGACAAATGACTCGTAACTCCACGTGGCGTATTTGTAATGATGCATTACACTAAGGAGGGTAGAACATGTTGACATACTGATTGACATGGATCCTCTTTGGGGTAAGTCGTACTAAAGTATGACTTTAGGAGGATAATCATGCAGGCCACAGCATGAAAATCCAAGATTTTACCTAGGGTTAAATTAGGCAACTAAATATACTAGATGCATGGGGAGGGCAAAATCCTGAGATCGTGTTACACCAGCCGCCTTGAGATACTGTCTTGACGTGCCGGCTGGTCTCCACGGATACTGTGTCATCTGCAACAAGTGGATGACTGTATCCGATTAATTCCTGCTACATATTATATGTTTTAGCAAGGTGGCCTTGCGAGGGACCTGTGCTCAATCATATCTGTCTACGCGAACCCCTGGGTGGGCTAGCCTTGCTGGAAAGATACGATCTGAGGATTTCTACATAACATGATGCGAGGATAACCTCGTCCCACTAAAAACTCATAGACTTGATTGGCCGTGAAAACGACTTGCTTGTATCCTATTACCTTCCGTGAGTAACTGAGGGAAGCGGACTATCATGGTACGTGATCCAACCCATGTTCTTGTTTGATTGTTGGGTTGGTTATCGTGCTATAATAGGCTGTGGACCGAAGTTATGAACGGAAGACTTATTCTGATTATGGAGTGCTACTTCTGTGAATGACTGAGGAACATGGTCTATCATGGTACATGATCCAATCCATGTTCTTGTTTGATTGTTGGGTTGGTTATTGTGCTGTGATAGGCTATCGACCGAAGTCACGATCAGGAGATTTTATTGTTTATACCCTTAAACTTACGCGAAAGTTATAGAGTACGACGCGTCCCGACTCCATGCGGCACCTTTTGTCCTTGTTTGGTTGTAAGGGTGCCATATGGGTTCGAGGATGTGGCGTTACCCTATAATGGTAGCATAAGTATTACTATTATCTATCATTCTATTAACTGGGTTTTTAGTCTTAACTCTTGTGCCCCTTTGGCGGTACTTGCTATTCGGGGCTGACCCCGCTGGTTTTGTTTGGCCAGATCCCGTAGCAGAGCCTGAGGACACGATCTTCCTCCCTGACATCCATGGTGCATACTAGGAGCATGGCAGTTCGGGGACTCGAGTGGGTTTCTTCTCCACCACTCCTGCTTATACTTTTGCGGCGTTTAGCCACCGGCACCTGTTAGCCGGATTACTTGATATTTTGTGTCAGTACATAATTGTAATTAAACAGACTGCAGCTGTGTATAATTTTGTACTCCTGACTCTCTGAGATAGCTAAATTATAAAGCTAGTCTCTCATGATCATTTTGATGAAGCGTCAGGGACGCCTTACTGCTTTATCTTTAATGTTCATTTAATTGCTGATTTGACTTGATTGATTGAGACATAGAACTCTGTGGGACCATAGGAGACTTGATTGTAGCATGTACCCCCTCGTCTCTCGACAGCCACGATCGCCGTATGACGTTACGTACCTCATATGGTGTAGCTGGCCTAGTCTGTCTCCGTATTTCGGTACTAGGGCGTGACAGTCCTCATGCAGCATGGAAAGGTAATAGCGTATGCATCTAGGCAACTTCGGGACCACGAAAAGAATTACCCAACTCATGACTTGGAGTTGGCAGAAGTAGTATTTGCTTTGAAGCTATGAATGCATTACTTATATGGTGATCGAGTGGACATGTACACAGACCACAAAAGTCTGATGTACATCTTTACTCAGAAGGAACTGAACATGAGGCAGAGAAGATGGTTGGAGTTGATCAAGGATTACAACGTGGAGCTTCAGTATCATCCAGGCAAGGCTAACATGGTAGCAGATGCACTTAGCAGGAGAGGCGACGCATTTATGTCGACAACACAAAAGCATATCTTAGAAAACCTTCAGAAGATGGGCATCGAGGTTATACTTCCTAGTGATATAGGGGTTCTAACAAGTCTGCAAGTTTAATCTGACTTGGTAGATAGGATCAAGGCAGCTCAGGCACAGGACCCAAAGATTCAGAAGCTTAGGGCAGAATGTGAGTCAGGACTCAGAAAGGAGATAAGAATTCATGAAAATGGTACACTTAGGTTTGGATCGCGTCTATGTGTGCCAAGTGGAGATATCAGACAGGAGATTATGGAAGAAACTCACAGTTCTCAGTATTCTATACATCCTGGAGGGACCAAGATGTGCCAAGATATTAAACAGCACTTCTGGTGGAACGGGATGATGAGGGAGATATCTAGATTTGTTTTCCGTTGCTTGGTATGTCAGCAAGTGAAGGCAGAACAACAAAGGTCAGCTGGATTATTGCAACCGCTTCCTATTCTGGAATGGAAGTGGAAACACATCACAATGGACTTTGTGACCGGTTTACCGAGATTACCAAGTGGTAAAGATGCTATTTGGGTGATAGTAGATCGGCTTACAAAGGTGGCACACTTTTTTTCTTTCAGAGTAGGACAGTCTACAGAAAAGTTGGCAGAGTTGTATATGCAACAGATAGTCAGACAGCATGGAGTCCCTGTCAGTATTGTGTCAGATAGAGATACCCGCTTTACATCACATTTCTGAAAGAGCTTACATCACAGTCTGGGCACCAAGTTAAGATTTAGTACGGCTTACCACCCACAGACGGACGGGCAATCAGAAAGAACAATTTAGACTTTAGAAGATATGTTGTGAGCTTGCACCCTAGATTTTGGAGGATCTTGGAAAAGCCACCTACACTTAGTCGAGTTTTTATATAACAACAGTTATCAAGCCAGTATCCAGATGGTGCCATTTGAAGCACTATATGGTAAAAAGTGTAGGTCGCCACTAGCATGGGATGATATCGGGGAGAGGATGATGCTAGGCCCAAAAATAATTGTCCAGACAGTTGAAGTGGTTAAGGGAATTAGAGAGCGACTTCGAGTTGCGCAGGATCGACATCGTCATTGGACGGACCAGCATCGTAGGCCGCTAGAGTTTTCTGTTGGAGACCACGTGTTCTTGCGGATCTCACCTACCCGTGGGATCATTAGATTTGGCGTTCGCAGGAAATTAAGTCCGCGATACGTGGGCCTATTTGCTATCCTTGATAGGATAGGTGATGTTGCTTATCGTTTATCTCTTCCACCTTCGTTACGAGAGGTGCATGACGTGTTTCATGTATCTCAGTTGCGAAGGTATGTATCGGACCCAAGCCATATCCTTGATCATTCTGAGCTGGTTGTTGGTACCAACCTGTCTTACGAGGAACAGCCTGTGTCCATTTTGGACCGAAGAGAGAAGATACTCAAGAACCGAACAATTAGCCTTGTCCGGGTTGCTTGGGGTCATCACTCTTTAGGTGAGTCAATGTGGGAACGTGAGGATGATATCCGATCACGGTATCCGCACCTGTTTGACTCACAAGGTATATTTCTTTCTGTATACCTTGATTGTCTTAACTCCTCATGCTTGTCACCTTATGAGTAGAATTACTTGAAGTCGTGGATTGTTAAAAATAGATATGTTACTTGCTATTGACATTGTAGAATGATTGCTTACTCAATTTACTTATACTTAGATTAGTTTAGCTTTGATGTTTCTATCCTGCTTGGATTTGAAATTTCGAGGATAAAATTTTTCTAAGGAGGGTAGAGATGTCACTTTTCGTTCCCAGAATACGTATTTTTATATATGTACTACTTTAATATATTTATTTAATATTTATCATATATTATTTTGTATTTAGGTCCCTTTAATTTTATGTTAATTAATTTCCTGCAATTTTATTTTCTACATTTTTACATTCTGCTTTTATACTCTGCTTTAGCTTTGCTTTGGGTTCGACTTGGATTGGTTCAATTATGTTGGTTCATCATGAACCGAAACAAACCCCCATCTACCTCCACCCCTTCATTTAAAGCCCCATCCCCATTCTCTCTCTTCATTACTTCACCATTACTCTTCTTCTTCCTCATAAACTCTCCCCCACCTATCCAGCCGCATAGGCAAGTGCCAACTTTCTTCTTGATGGATCTCCATTTTTGTTGTTCCATTGTCTTCCTCTCAAGATTCTTAGATACTTTAGTACTTAGCATTTTCAATTTTTATGGCTCATTTCATGTAGATCTAAGTTAATGTATTTTCGGATTTCTTAGGTTTTGATCTAGTAACTTTGTTATTTTTTAAGTTTTGATGGTTTCATGTTGTAGAGGATTCCGTTCTACCCAATTTTGACCTATGGAAGTCCAAATTTGGGCTTGGAATGAAGGATTTGGAGAGCTTGGAAGTAATGGCTTCCCATGGTTCTTCTTCTCAGAAAAGTTGAGAAGAAGAACAGTGCTTGACCGCATGAGTTTTTCATACGGCGAGTCTTCCTGGCCGCATATGATTTTCCCAGACGCATGGCATCTTCCTGGCCGCGTGAGCGCTTGACGTTCCCGGCCGCATAAGGACTCGAGTCCCATCTGGCCGCATGACTTGTTAGTCTGGCCGCATAGACTTGCTAGCCGCATAAGGATATGTTGATTATATTGGCCGCAGCCGCATGAGCTTCGTCATTTCGGCCGCATGAGAATTGCCAGCCGCATGGACTTAGCTCATCCGAGCCGTATAGGCGCAGGCATCCCAGCCGCATGAGCTTCCATTATTTGAGTTGCATGAGCTTCGTCATTTCGGCCGCATATGATTTGCTAGCCGCATGGACTTTTAATTGCCACAGTCGCATGAATTTCTAAACATTCATCCGTATGAGTCTTTTCACCCGAGCCCCATAGGGATTTATTTTCCTAGCCGCATGACTGCGGTTGAACCCCAGCCGCATGGGACCCTACTCCTGACCGCAAGGCACTGTGCCGCATGGGGCTTGTTTCATCCTAGCCGCATAGGCCCGATGTTTCCAGCCGAATGATATTTTATGGCACTTAGTTCATTGTCACAACCCGCACCCTAGAGTAAGGGCATGAGAAGTGGGTTCGTCCAGCCTACGCCGCAGTGTCGGCGGTAGAACGCTGTCCTAGATCACAACATCTAGCAATATAAAGCTAAGCAGTTTATACTCCCCGAATGGGGGTGACATAGCAGAAAGTAACTCAATCACAACTAAGACAGATGATAAGATAGGAGAAAGATAGATAGATAATACTGCTGAAAAGAAAGGAAATTCCAAGTACAACAGAGAGTCTAAGTGTCTAAGATAAATACATATCCCCAGTATCATATATATATAATCATCCATAAAGTACTGAAAATGAAAACATCCTAGTCTAGAGGTGTGTCATCCACAGCTAGTGGGACCTGCTGCTGGTCCAGGTCCAACATCTCAACTAAGGTAGCACCGTAATAGGTATCCATACCGGCCTCCTCCTCGTCCTCTGTAATATTTTCAACAGGTCCAGTCAGGACAGGAGTGAGCACAATATATCTCAACAATTCATAGCAGGTTAGAAAATATAATCATGCAGTAAAATAAGATACAGGAACTGAAAGAAAGTACATGATGTAAATAGAGAAAGCTGTAATAGAAATATATATACTGTAAATAGAGAACTATCAGTGGCTAGTGAGTCAGAGTACAATATAAACATGTAAATGGCATAGGAGATTCTGATGAGACACTAAGGAGGTGATCAGGTGAGATACTACTTGGATATTATTCACATGTCTACTTCTACTCCCCCGTAACCCCAATCAATACACAAGGATCCAGCCAGGTTATGTTACGATTCCATGCAAAGGCCCACAAGGGGTGGTACATGGATAGCCCAAAAATGGGTGATCTGGGAATGCCCATAAATGGGATGATTCAAAGAAGACTCTGTGATCATGAGAGTACATGTCACAAGTGATCAATGAACCGTAAAGCATAGTGATACGTCATGTAAGTGGAACGCACAGAACATGTAGTATACGATGCTCCCTAAGGGGATAACATCTCAAGAAGGGATCCATATAGTACTAATCCGTGTGACCAATGTGACAGTATCAAGTAAAGTAATTTAAAGCAGGAATATAATTCTAAACAGGATATAAAATGATCAGAAAATGTACTCGCCTGGTATCTGAGTGTCCAATATAAAAGTACAGTCCGAGGAGTGGTGTTTGGCTCATATTTAGAACAGCACAAGTCACAACAAGTCCAGAATGGTAAAATAAAGTACTACAATGCATTCTACATGAATCTAGGTCAATCTAGGCCAAAGTCAACTCTTGGTCAACTCTGGTCAACCCTAGAAGTCAAACCTAGGTCAACTATGGTCAAACTATGTCTAACAAGTCTAATTAGTCTAACTAGTCTATTCTAGGCCTAATCAAGACTAAACAGCCTAACTAAGCTCTCATTAGTCTAACAGACACAACATAGGCCCAATACCACATATAGACTATGTATCACTATTCACATATGAATGTATATGTATATCCATATATACAAATAGAAATGTGCCTAGCACATTAGCTATCACACAGGAATACCCATATATACTCTACCATCACACATATGCTAGTATATCTATTTACCCACATATACAAATATATATATAATGCTCATACACATAGATTAGGAATTTTATATATATATATATATATATATATATATATATATATATATATATATATATATAGGATGCATATATGTGTGTGTGGATATATAGGAGCAATGTGTGTCACAGGAAGTGAGGGTGTGTGTGTGTAGTGTCCTGTGTACAGGAAGAATGCATGAATAAGTTCTCAAATTTTTAGGAAAAGGTAGGAACATGTTCTCAGAAACCCATTTCAGTTCATAAAGGATGAATGAAATTTAAGCTAGTGGAGGGGAAACAGAACAGTGTTTTTCAGTAAACAAAACAGTGTTATACATTATGAATGTGTGTGTGTGCTAGAGGGAAAAATATGTGTGTGCAAGTGTGTGTTCATGTAACATGTGTGCAGGAAAATATATGACAGGACTTAACAGTAATCTCAGGTTTTAGGACTAAACAGTGAATGAATTCAGTAACAGTTAAATGGGAAGGAACTCAATACAGTTGAAAATGAGAAAGGAAAACAGTTCCTAGGTTTTAAATCAACAGTAAAACAGTGAGGTAATAAGAGGGCCTGTGTGATATGATAAATTGTGTGCAGGAAATATATCAAAATGTCTGAAACATGTGTTCTCAGATTTTTCTATTCATCAGTTATCATGGTTCAACTCAGAAATGAGTCCATCTCAGGAATTGGAAATAACATTGAGCTAATCATGAACAACCCCAAAGCCAAAATCCCATTTACGATTTATAAGGCCTATTCTAGCATGTATGATTAGCTAACAGAGATTAGGTACTGTGTTAGGACCTGATTTAACATCAAACATAACTAAACCATGAGGAATCTCAGGAATCATACAGTGTATAGTCACTGATACCTTGTGTATCAGTTGACTGAACACTCCCTCGATTCCCATCTAAAACCAAGCATATTCTAATATGTAATCAGTGATCAGGAATGTTAGGATCTAATTTAGTATACAATTAATTACCAATTAACAGGATTTTAAACACAGGAAAAAAATTATGAACAGTTCTAAGGCTCAGTTATACATTGTATATCAGTCAAATAGGAATTTCCTATTCAATAATTCAACACAAAATGAATCCCCTACATCCTAAACATGATATTTGTGTACAGCAATTTAAACCATAGTAAAACACATGATATTAATCATTAAGATGCAGATTGAAATAGGGAAGTAGTGAATAACAGCTCACTGATACTTGTAGTATCAGAAATTTAGGGATTTTCCTATTTAACATTCAATCAGCCATAAAATGATGAAATACAGGTAGTTAGTCAATAACTGATATGTGCACGTGTCATACATTCAATGTCGTGTCCAGAAACCAGACACGGATGTGTCCAAACCAATGCACACGCACGCACGAGCCTGCACGAGCTCGAGTGACCAGTGCACGTGTCCACACGCACTCGACACGCAACCAAGTTACACGAGACTTGGGGAGTGTCGTGTCAGACACTGCCCCGAGCTCTGTGTCAAAGGACACGCGCCCACGTGTCCAGAACAACTCACGCGAACCCACGAGCAGCAGGACACTACTGTCCACGTGCGTGCAGGCGTGTCCACGTGTCCAGTGTGACTCGGACACGACTCGAAATCACCTCAGTCACTTAGAAACCTACAAGCGAGACCAAGACACGAATTTCCATTCAAACACTTCACGAAAACTCGATCGAAATGCCCTTTGTGGCATTTCGTCGAACACCTGCGCACAGATCTGATACGTGTCTGATACGGACACGTACATGACACAAAAATCTACAAACTCTGTTCCTACAGGACCAGGACACCTAGGGCTAGGTATCAATGCAATGAAAACCTAATTTCAATGGGTGGATAGGAATTTACCTATGGGTGTTCTCCAACACAAAAAGTCTCTTCCAAGGAGTTCTTCAAAGCCACCCAAAATCCCCAAATTGATGCAAATCTGAGATTTGACTCCACAATCAGTAAGAGAACATTGATTAGAACACAATAGAAGAAATTTCAATAAAAATGGAGTCCTATTGATTAAACTATGAAGAAAAATAAATGAAGGCTTACCTAGTCTTAGGAAAATGATGAACTAATAAAAAAGAGGCACAAATTCCTATGGAGACATTATATAGGCAAGGGGGGGTCTTGGCTGGCCACTTTAGTTAGGGTTAGGGTTTTTAGGTTTCATCTAAGGGCTAGCAATTAATCAAGGCTAATGGGTGGCCTAGAATCTAGGGCTCTTTCCTAGTTAAGTTGCAAACCACCCTCTTAGCTAGAAATGACTCAAACCACTATTCAATACTAACTAAACTCAAAGTGGCTAGCTAAACTAGGCTATGGCTAATCTAGGTTAGGTCCAATCTAGGTTAGGCTAACCAAAATCACATGACAATAAATAAACTAGTATTTAAATCACACCATTCAAATAAATCATTTTAAATTCCTAATAAAATATATTAAATTCAAATAATTCTAAAATGACAAAAATACCCTCAAACTAAAATGATAAATGAAATGCCCTCATTACATGGCTAGGCTCTAGGGTAGACAGTCTCTACAGTTTCACTAGCAAAATAGTAAAATTACAAGTCATGATTTTAAATAGTTTTAATATGATTAAAAATTACCAAAAATTATATTATTATTTAAACATCATAATTAAATAAATTAAAATACAAAATTTTAAAATTACCCTCATTTGGAAAACTGGGTGTTACAATCCTACCCACCTCATAAAAATTTCGTCCTCAAAATTTAAGATGGTAGTAGTCCTTCTAGGTCAAACACCCCACAATCAAAGTCTCAAAACTTAATCAATCATACAATTTAAAAGGACGGCATACAGGGTCATGGCATACGGTGGTAATGAAAGTCTCATCTAGGTATACTAGTCACACTAGACCAAAACAATCATAGGGTATCAAAACTTACAAGCAATCAAGGGTGTTGAACTAGAAAAGTTACAAAAACAACAATCATTAAGGCTGTAAGGCAGTCTACCATCCTATATAAAAACTGGTAATTATCAAAAATAAAATAAGATAACTACTAATCATCTATAAAGGGGTACTATTTAAGAAAAAATCAAAACCAAAAGTTTAAGGAACAAAAGTCAATAGCATTGAATCCAATCACAATATAATACATATAGAAAGAGAGAGTGTTAGAGAGGGAAAAGCTAACATTATATAAAGGTTATGTGTGTATGGGTGTATGTGGACATGTTCATATGGTTAGATAGTAGGCTTGTGTGTGTGAAATATACATAAAAGTGTATAGAAGGATTTGGGTCTCAAAACAATAGCTATCAAGTTACACTATTTATGGCATATTGGTTAAACAGTCTACAATGCACAAGCTATTTACTCATAACATGCATGGCTAACCATAAATATATATGTATATCTATATGTATAGAGAGGTAGAGATTTAATTATGCACCTACATACATTATAACATGTATACAGAACTATATATATATATATATATATATATATATATATATATATATATATATATATATATATATATAGCTATATGAACATAACATAGAGATGAAAGGTTAGGTTTACATGGCAGTGTATACTAAGTCAGGGTGTGTGTGTGTCCTTGTACAGGGTATAGCTTAGTATTGAAAGGTTAAATCCAGTTTTAGTTTAGCATTTACATACAAAATCTAAAAATAAGCTAACATTTAAACCAGGATAATATTAACATAATGCAGTTTCAGATTTTTAGGGATTTGAAACATCACAACTAACTCATTGCTCCCAACACATCCTAACATGATGGAGATGAATCCTAACATACTATCCATACATTTATCTATGCATACGGTTCAATATTACATATTAAATCTGAAATCTAACTAAATATTTGAAATCAATGTAAAAATGTAATCATGTATTCAGTTTTAAGATTTTGGAGAAATTCGAACATCAAACCAACCCAATGTTTATCACAACCTAACATGTAAGAATATGAAACCTAACATTATATTCCTACGTACAACAATGTATATAGCTCAAAATATTACATTAAAAAAATAGCAATTTGAACTAACATTTAAAATCCAGTATTAAGGGTTAATATGCACACAGTCTTAGATTTGACAAATTCAAACACAAAACTCAACCAATTTTTTGAATTAAAACCCTATGTATAACATACATGTGCAGTGATATAAACATAACTAATAACATAAAATTTATATTTAATTTACGAATTTAAACAGGAAAAAGCAGAGAACCAGTCTCTGACACTGTACTGTATCAGAATATTGGGGTTTTGAGAATTTAAACATCAACAGCATATTAATATATATTTAGATAGGTTGGTAATCAAGGTGTAGCATGCATACGTATCAGGCATGGGTCTGCATACTACCTGTAAAGGTTGATCAAACATGACTGAACTCAACACAAAGAGAACTTAACTGAAATAAAAACTGAACCAAATATAGGCTAAACAACATGTCAATAATCCTATACAACAATGACCTATAGATACTAATCAACCCATATCCCATATGCCAATACCATCTGCAATCTATCTATGTATATAGACCTCTCAGTCTTAGGTGCAGCTACAACTATACTCAAAGACAGGCTCTAGTCATGGGTGCCTCTCTGGGAAGGGTAAGGAAAAATAATAATAAATCATCAGAGCTATAAGGAATACTAACATCCTATATATAAACTGGTTGGTATTATAAATAACAGGGAAATCATCTACAATGGGTTACTATTCTAATACCAATGCTAACTATCATCTCTAAGGTACAGACACTCCACAAGTCATCATATCATTACACTATGAAAGAACTATATATGAATAAGCTCTACAACTAAATATCCCTACTCCCAAGTTATTTACAACAACAGAAGGGTATGATGTTTAAAACCTTCTCAAGATACAATATGTTAATCATATGCGTCTGTCCAAAATCATGTTGTCCAGAGTCTTCATCATGCTAGTGAGCAACGGCTACGATAATCACAGAGTCCTTGACTAAGGTACGTACCTCTAGGTTCATGGTATTTAAAATTTTTGTATTGCCGCGTGCGACGGCGAAAACCTTAAATTCCCATACCCGAGAAATACACCCAAAATATGACTACATGTCCTCACCATGCCAACTAACACGACTATCGAAGATTCTAGATCCCATAACTGAGGTGACCTAGCCCATATAATTTTCTCAGAAGAAAAATAAACATAACAAAAGAGCAACATGACGAAATTAATCAATCAGCAAGGAACAGATGGAATCGGATTTCAAGATAGTTATAAGAGATAATTGCAGAAATGGAATAGAGAAGAACGGGACTTGCAGCAAGATCTCTAATGGTCTGTGCATCCTCGACTGTTCTGATGATAACTCGCCCTGCTGGTTTCCCCTGGTCTGCTGCTGATGCTGCATGAACCGCTGCTGCTGAAAAAAATTGGGAATAACGGAAGAAAGTCTCTGTACAGGCAGAGGTAAACCTCCAATGTAGCAGAAACGCCAACCTGAGTCGGCACAACAGGAGCTGCGGTCTCGAGACCCTGATGAATATGACGAGAGGTGGCCAGTCTCTCGATAGTATCTCCCGAACCGAAGCGATGAGATCATGTCTCCATAACCATTATGAAGACAGATCAAAATAAGAAGCAATTACTGGGAATGAAGCAAAAATTCAAAGGAGGACAGTTTATATTCAAGGGAAGACAATAAACAGCAAATTTAGATAAAATAAATCTGATTAAGAGTTTTTCTAGTGTGATTGAGTACCCTAAAAAATATTCTAATTCTACTGCAGGCTGTAGTGATACTCTAGTTCGAATACCACTACATAAACTCGACCTGCATGGGCCACCACTAAAAACGTGTCACGACCCACACCCTAGAGTAAGGGCACGAGAAGTGGGTACGTCCAGCCTATGCCGCAGTATCGGCGGTAGAACGCTGTCCTAGGTCACAACATCTAGCAATATAAAGCTAAGCAGTTTATACTCCCCGAATGGGAGTGACATAGCAGAAAGTAACTCAATCACAACTAAGGCAGATGATAAGATATGAAAAAGATAGATAGATAATACTGCTGAAAAGAAAGGAAATCCCAAGTACAATAGAGAGTCTAAGTGTCTAAGATAAATACATATCCCCAGTATCATATATATACAATCATCCATAGAGTACTGAAAATGAAAACATCCTAGTCTAGAGGTGTGTCATCCACAGCTAGTGGGACCTGCTGCTGGTCCAGGTCCAACATCTCAACTAAGGTAGCACCGTAATAGGTATCCACACCGGCCTCCTCCTCGTCCTCTGTAATATTTTCAACAGGTCCAGTCAGGACAGGAGCGAGCACAATACATCTCAACAGTTCATAGCAGGTTAGAAAATATAATCATGCAGAAAAGTAAGATACAGGAACTGAAAGAAAGTACATGATGTAAACAGAGAAAGCTGTAATAGAAATATATATACTGTAAATAGAGAACTATCAGTGGCTAGTGAGTCAGAGTACAATATAAACATGTGAATGGCATAGGAGATTCTGATGAGACACTAAGGAGGTGATCAGGTGAGATACTACTTGGATATTATTCACATGTCTACTTCTACTCCCCCGTACCCCCAATCAATACACAAGGATCCAGCCAGGTTATGTTAGGATTCCATACAAAGGCCCACAAGGGGTGATACATGGATAGCCCAAAAATGGGTGATCTGGGAATGCCCATAAATGGGATGATTCAAAGAAGACTCTGTGATTATGAGAGTACATGTCACAAGTGATCATTGAACCGTGAAGCATAGTGATACGTCATGTAAGTGAAACGCACAGAACATGTAGTTTACGATGCTCTTTAAGGGGATAACATCTCAAGAAGGGATCCATATAGTACTAATCCGTGTGACCAATGTGACAATATCAAGTAAAGTAATTTAAAGCAGGAATATAATTCTAAACAGGATATAAAATGATCAGAGAATGTACTCGCCTAGTATCTGAGTGTCCAATATGAAAGTACTGTCCGAGGAGTGGTGTCTGACTCCTATTTAGAACAACACAAGTCACAACAAGTCCAGAATGGTAAAATAAAGTACTACAATGCATTCTACATGAATCTAGGTCAATCTAGGCCAAAGTCAACTCTTGGTCAACTCTGGTCAACCCTAGAAGTCAAACCTAGGTCAACTATGGTCAAACTAGGTCTAACAAGTCTAATTAGTCTAACTAGTCTATTCTAGGCCTAATCAAGACTAAACAGCCTAACTAAGCTCTCATTAGTCTAATAGACACAACATAGGCCCAATACCACATATAGACTATGTATCACTATTTACATATGAATGTATATGTATATCCACATATACAAATAGAAATGTGCCTAGCACATTAGCTATCACACATAGGAATACCCATATATACTCTACCATCACACATATGCTAATATATCTATTTACCCACATATACAAATATATATATAATGCTCATACACATAGATTAGGAATTATCTACATATATATAGGATGCATATATGTGTGTGTTGATATATAGGAGCAATGTGTGTCACAGGAAGTGAGGGTGTGTGTGAGTAGTGTCCTGTGTACAGGAAGAATGCATGAATAAGTTCTCAGATTTTTAGGAAAAGACAGGAACATGTTCTCAGAAACCTATTTCAGTTCATAAAGGATGAATGAAATTTAAGCTAGTGGAGGGGAAACAGAACAGTGTTTTTCAGTAAACAAAACAGTGTTATACATTATGAATGTGTGTGTGTGCTAGAGGTAAAAACATGTGTGTGCAAGTGTGTGTTCATGTAACATGTGTGCAGGAAAATATATGACAGGACTTAACAGTAATCTCAGGTTTTAGGACTAAACAGTGAATGAATTCAGTAACAGTTAAATGGGAAGGAACTCAATACAGTTGAAAATGAGAAAGGAAAATAGTTCCTAGGTTTTAAATCAACAGTGAAACAGTGAGGTAATAAGAGGGCCTGTGTGATATGATAAATTGTGTGCAGGAAATATATCAAAATGTCTGAAACATGTGTTCTCAGATTTTTTTTATTCATCAGTTATCATGGTTCAACTCAGAAATGAGTCCATCTCAGGAATTGGAAATAACATTGAGCTAATCATGAACAACCCCAAAGCCAAAATCCTATTTATGATTTATAAGGCCTATTCTAGCATGTATGATTAGCTAACAGAGATTAGGTACTGTGTTAGGACCTGATTTAACATCAAACATAACTAAACCATGAGGAATCTCAGGAATCATACAGTGTACAGTCACTGATACCTTGTGTATCAGTTGACTGAACACTCCCTCGATTCCCATCTAAAACCAAGCCTATTCTAATATGTAATCAGTGATCAAGAATGTTAGGATCTAATTTAGTATACAATTAATTACCAATTAACAGGATTTTAAACACAGGAAAAAAAATTATGAACAGTTCAAAGGCTCACTGATACATTGTATATCAGTCAAATAGGAATTTCCTATTCAACAATTCAACACAAAATGAATCCCCTACATCCTAAACATGATATTTGTGTACAGCAATTTAAACCATAGTAAAACACATGATATTAATCATTAAGATGCAGATTGAAATAGGGAAACAGTGAATAACAGCTCACTGATACTTACAGTATCAGAAATTTGGGGATTTTCCTATTTAACATTCAATCAGCCATAAAATGATGAAATATAGGTAGTTAGTTAATAACTGATATGTGAACGTGTCATACATTCAATGTTGTGTCCAGAAACCAGACACGGATGTGTCCAAACCAATGTACACGCACGCACGAGCCTGTACGAGCTCGAGTGACCAGTGCACGTGTCCGTACGCACCCGACACACAACCAAGTGACACGAGACTTGGGGAGTGTCGTGTCAGACACTGCCCCGAGCTCTGTGTCAAAGGACACGCACCCACGTGTCCAGAACAACTCATGCGAACCCACGAGCAGCAGGACACTGCTGTCCACGCGCGCGCAGGCGTGTCTACGAGTCCAGTGTGACTCGGACACGACTCGAAATCACCTCAGTCACTTAGAAACCTATAAGCGAGACCAAGACACGAATTTCCATTCAAACACTTCACGAAAACTCGATCGAAATGCCCTTTGTGGCATTTCGTCGAACACCTGCGCACAGATCTGATACGTGTCCGATACGGACACGTACATGACACGAAAATCTACAAACTCTATTCCTACAGGACCAGGACACCTAGGGCTAGGTATCAATGCAATGAAAACCTAATTTCAATGGGTGGATAGGAATTTACCTATAGGTGTTCTCCAACACAAAAAGTCTCTTCCAAGGAGTTCTTCAAAGCCACCCAAATCTCCAAATTGATGCAAATCTGAGATTTGACTCCACAATCAGCAAAAGAACATTGATTAGAACACAATGGAAGAAATCCCAATAAAAATGGAGTCCTATTAATTAAACTATGAAGAAAAATAAATGAAGGCTTACCTAGTCTTAGGAAAATGATGAACTAATAAGAAAGAGGCACAAATTCCTATGGAGACATTATATAGGCAAGGGGGGGTCTTGGCTGGCCACTTTAGTTAGGGTTAGGGTTTTTAGGTTTCATCTAAGGGCTAGCAATTAATCAAGGCTAATGGGCGGCCTAGAATCTAGGGCTCTTTCCTAGTTAAGTTGCAAACCACCCTCTTAGCTAGAAATGACTCAAACCACTATTCAATACTAACTAAACTCAAAGTGGCTAGCTAAACTAGGCTATGGCTAATCTAGGTTAGGTCCAATCTAGGTTAGGCTAACCAAAATCACATGGCAATAAATAAACTAGTATTTAAATCACACCATTCAAATAAATCATTTTAAATTGCTAATAAAATATATTAAATTCAAATAATTCTAAAATGACTAAAATACCCTCAAACTAAAATGATAAATGAAATGCCTTCATCACATGGCTAGGCTCTAGGGTAGACAGTCTCTACGATTTCACTAGCAAAACACCAAAATCACAAGTCATAATTTTAAATAGTTTTAATATGATTAAAAATTACCAAAAATTATATTATTATTTAAACATCATAACTAAATAAATTAAAATACAAAATTTCAAAATTACCCTCATTTGGAAACTGGATGTTACAATCATGGCCGTATAAGAAGGATCCTGACTGACCCGACTGCATAGATAGGCATCCCTCTATTGTTGCCCCTATTGCCTTTAATTGTTTTTCTTATTTCAACTGGCATTAATTGACATTGATTGCTATCTTGATTAATAATTGATCATGCATTCCTAGTTGGAACTAAGAGACTGGCTAGTCGTCTTATTGAATTGAATGAATGAGACACGTTCATATGAACTATGAACTATTACAATCGACTGGCTAATCCCGAATATTGGCATACAGGCACATACAGGCTTCAGTTTATTTATTCATTTTTCCTACAAAGCAGCATGTGTACTTTATGGTCAAGGCATGATTATTCTGTGGTTAGTTTTGATTGTTGCATTACGTTATGTAAGACCTGCAACCTAATCGCACGGGTATCGTTGTAGAGTTGTGCATATCGTATCCCGTACGGAAGTACTCATTTGAATGACCATGATCCACGGCATGGGAATTCACTCAACGTAGAGACTATTAAGTTAAATAAAATAATGATTGCATGGAGAGAATGGATTTCTGAGTTCTTACATGGCAGCCCTCTTTGGGACTATTAAGTGTCCGACAAGCCGGCTGGTTCCCACAGATACTACAAATCTGCCACACGAGCAGGGAGCGGTATCTGCTTATATTATTTATTGTATATTGATGACTGGCGTCCCGCTGGGACTCATCTAATTCATGATTGGCGTAATTAATTGACTGGATAGACTAGCCTTACTTGCACATAGTAAGAACTGATGAATCCTCATTGCATAATTCCATGATAACTTGGACCTCACCATAGCAAGCCGTAGTAGTGAATGGCTGTTTTAAATTGATTTGTTTGTGTACTGTATCTACTCTGTTACCTAACCGAGATGATCAGAATATCGGGACATGACGGGCCAACTTCTGTCCTTGTTTGGTTGGGAGCACTACTACAAAAATTATTAACAATGACACTTTATAGATGACACTCATCTTAAAATGTCATTAATGATACATTTAATGTCGACATATTAGATGATCATCATTAATAACTTTATCAATGACATTAAAAGTAATTAATGTCATGATAAGTACAATAAGATGACGATTAAGAAGATAAGGGTCATGAAAACAATTATGGATGTCATCTTTTGTGTGTAAAAAAATAGGACTAACAATGGCACTGTGATAATTAAGAGTCATATTTTGCTTAAACAATGACGATGACATGTTGTGTGTCATAAAATAATGATTAAAAATTGACATATTATTGGATTAAATCCAGTGTTCATTAGACGAAGGAAGTATATGTTATTGTTGATTGAATACTCCTTAAAATGAATTGAGGCAGAGGCATTATATGTCCAATATCACCGAGAAGTACATATAAGGTTAAGATTGATATTAATTTTTTAAGATTTTTTTTATTTTTTTAGGATTTTTTTGTTTTCTCAATTTTTTTTATCATTTTCAAGATTTTTTTTTGTTTTATGCTTTTCTTTAATATTTTTAAAATTTTGAAGAATATTTTTGTCCGAGGGGATGTAGTCCGTTGGGTACACAAGGGGTCTCGTGGGGATGGGCAATGTTCGAATCCTTCTTAGGCGTTTGCTCGCCCGTTTGGAGAAAATGTCACATTAAAATATTAATTTTTTTGGTATTGTTTTTCATTTTTTTCATTTTTTTGTGTTTAAGAAATTCTATTAACTTTTTAGGTTGTTTGGTTTTTTTAATTAAAGTTTTTTAGTTTTTCTAGTTTGGTGTTAACTCTTTATTAATATAGAGAATATTTATATATTTAACAAACATTTTCATATAATTTTTCAGAAAATTTAATTGTCAAAAATATAAAATGTTTGGTTATATGCTATTATGCGTACCAAACATTCCTTTAGATTTGCTTCTGGTAAAAAAATTGTAAAGTGGGTCCATTCATAGGGCTGAACATTAGTCTATGCCACTGATATTTATTATTATTTTCTTAACTTTGCATCGCAATTTTTATATATATTATTTTCTCCTTCATATTCTTCCTTTATCCCCTCTAAAACTAAAATCCAATATCAAAACCCTCCCCCTCCTGATCTGAGACCCCATCCATCTATCGTGCTCTCTACACCGTTCTCCTAGGGTTCAGTTTTTCTCCATGGAAGCCCTATACTCTGGCACCAGCCTCCTCATCTCTATCCCCCACCACCATCACCGCAATAGCCACCTCTGATTCGCCTCCCTCTTCCTGATCCATGCCTCCGCCGCCACCGCTGCCCCTAGAGGGAGATCGATCCAGAGAAGCGCCTTATCATCACCAGGATGGGCCTCGTCTCGGTGTTCGACAACGAAGTCGACCTCTACTACGTGAAGATGCTAGAGGGGGAGAGCGGGATCGGCCCCATCGACCGATTTGACCCGTCGAAGTTTCCAACGAGGTTTGTCGGCCAGATCCGGGGGATCATCTCGGAAGTCTACATCGAGGAGGTGTCAAAGAGAGCCTTTCTTGATGGCCTCGAGTCATCTCAGGTTTGAATTTTCGATTTTCCTATAAGGCGACCCTTCTTTGCAGCGATGACATACTAGGACAGTCCTATATCATTTTAAGGGTATTGGTTGAGTTGTCTCTTCACGCCTCATTTAATAAACCAGAAAAACCTATAATGCATATGAACTTGGGGTTAGCTTCATGATACATATTGTACCTAATGGCATACACTTTCTCGGCAGAAAATTCTCTATACTTTAGATTTGTAGAAAACAAATTTATGATTTTTGTTAGCATGTGGACTGATAAGAAAATATCACTTTTAACTTCTCCAAACCCTTTGTTGTTTTATGATTCTTTTGTTTCGAATATTTCGTTCCTTGCCACTAATGTTTTCTGTTTTGAATCCTTATCATCCTGTATATCTAGTGTAAGATAGATGATGCTACAGAGGACTCTGGCTGGCAGGAAAAGATTAAAGTTGTCAACTCCAAAAATTTGAGTTTAAAATTTTGTTGTTGTAGGAAAGATGGTCAAACATATTAATTGCAATGATCCTTTCGATTTATGTATTTATTATGCAATTCTCCCCCCCCCCCCCCCCCCCCCCCCCCCCCCCCCCCCCCCCCCCACCCCCAATATTAGTTTATGTTGGGGTGATAAAACTATTATATAAGTTCCAACAAGTAGTACCAGTACTAATCCTTTTAGTGTGGACGGCAATACTTTTGAATTTTAGCCTTTAGGATCACATACTAGATCATACATTCTTGTAAGGATATGGTGATGGAAAATATAGCTTGTATAGTTTTTTAACATGTGAATAGGTGCAATAGAGAACTGTGTATTGGTGCTTTTGAGGGTCCAAGCTCCAATTGTTAGTACAACGTACATAGTGGGAAATTGATTCTTTTGAAGATTCAAGATACTTTCACATCATGGATATAGATGCCATTGTAGTTATGAATGCAAACAAAATAAATAGGAATACAAATATAGGTAAAGAAATATATAGAAGAAAAAAAATCCAAGGCTTTTGGTACTTTAATATTTATCTTGGTGTACAAAGCAAAATTTTCATAGGTTTGTTAGTTATAACCCAAAGAATAAGCTGTAATTCTTGGGTTTAAAACTCTCATTACGTGCCAGTTTGCCTTTGTCAGATTTTGACCATGTTCCCACCTCCCTTCACCCATATGATCACACATCAAATATTCATGCCTCCCTTCACCTATGTTACATGCCTCCAGTAAATGAGAATACCAAAACAACAACTTGGCATGGCTGTCTCAACACAGAGTAATTGCTCCATCTACTTTTCATGGACATGATTTGGGTCCTAATGATTCAGCTACTGTTCCGAAGACACATAAATGTTGTGCTTATATTGCGAAATCAGCTTCTGTTCCAAAGACTAATAAATGCTGTGCTTACATTATGAACAAAAGCAAGTATTGTGCTCATCTAAATTCTATTCAAGCATTCAGTGATATCAACCGTGATGTAAGCAATATGCATAAGCCATGCTCCTTTATATTCTTCTCACTTGATTGTTTTCTATTGAGTTTTTCACACAACATTTATGGTTATTTTTCATTTACCCCTGAATGTAGGTTGTAGGAGAGGCTAGTCACCTTTCTGCTTATTCTTTCTCTGTGCAAAATAGCATTGTTCATCTGTCAGCGGAGCTTGGATCTAAAACGACTGTGAGTAGATGTTATTGTTACTACGTGTACATTACTTGAGAAGTCTTATGTCATCATATGTTACATTGGATTCTGTTTTGCTTTTATGCTGAGCTTCCATTTTTTATCTTGGAAAGTGATCAAAGAAAGTCTTATAGTATGCTCATGTTTTATATATCTTCGTCCTGTGAACAGAATCATACATTTAGAGGCTGTTTGTTTACAGCTTTTGCTGCTGTAATTGATGTTGCAGCCACTTTGTATGCAAAAAAAGCTGCAGGAAATGTAGGTGTTTATTGCAGTTTTTGTTGCCATCAATTAGTTTAGGCCCTTTTAGATTATTATGAACATGTATGCTTACCCCCATTCTATTCGAAATGCACCCTCAAATTTTGGTTTCTTGAGATATAGTAACTGATGTGGGATATATTAAAGTTCTCTTCGTTTAGTTAAATAAACTGATGTTTAAAGTCTCCTTTTGTTGGTACAGAGTACTGCCATTATCATTTGAATTAGTGTTCATACTTGAAATATTTTTGCAAGCAATCTTAAGGGCCAAGTACTACACGAATACAATACAGAGACAGGATACGGGCAAATTACTAAATAGGTACAAAACTAGTTTCCTATGTTACATGAGTATGTGATACAGGCATGTGTACGAACACGATATGGATCCGAACACCATGATACGGGCACGTGTACGGACATGATACGGATCCGAACACCATTTTAACCATGTCCATACAACATAGCCTTCAATATTGAAAGGGGTTTTCTTGAGTTTGATAAATATCCAGAAAATTTTAGGTTAAGTGTGAACTTTCTTGCTCCACAGAATCAAGAATGCGGACATGAACTATAAAGGTTCACAGGCACAGAGATGGAGAGTACCCCAAGGAAGGTAAAGAAAACAAATTACACTCTTCTATACTTTCAATAGTACACAAAACTAGAGAGGGAAGGGGCACACCATTACCTTAAAGAAAGTACTAACCTGGAAGTGATATTATTAGTCCTATTATTTCTGTGTTGGTGTTGGTTATTGGGCCCTGTTATGAGTCCAATTTTTCTTTCTTTTTTCTTGATATCCCAGTTAAACCCTTACCCTCCAGTTAAGCCTTTACCCTCTTTTTTCTTGATAAAAGTTCTGGGGATAATACATTCAGTTAGAATTATTTGTAGATATGAGGATCATTGCACATTCCTTTATGGTTTCATGAGGATTGTAGAGTAATTTGATATATAAACCATGATGTTGGATAGATATAGGAAATCCGGACATGCCTTACTGGAGCTGTTTGTATCTGTACGCATTCTATCAAAACATTCCACGCAGCCCAATGACTACCAAATGTCTATTGCATCTCCTGAAATGATTTAAACTATTTCAAGTCATAACTTACATGATACTAATCACTGCTAAGGAGAACCATTCAACTTCCCGTACTAGGTTCTTAAACTGTAATTCTTCTGAAAGTTTTAAAATGCCACAAATATTGTTCAAGCTTTAAAGCATGTAGAAACTGCACATAATCAAATCTTCATCGTATTCTAAGAACATCAAAATTTTAGGCAGTTTGCTAGGTTCCTCTGGAATGAATTGATTTATGCCTTTTCTAAAGCCTAAATTTTACATCATATACCTCTTACGTGAATAGGTTGGTAAATTTTAACTTAACAGATGTCCATTTAACATCATGTCAGTCAACCTTTTTTTTAATACTGAACAATCAGCACAGAGAAGTTATTATTATTGAAGTATATAGTATAACATTTGATCTCTGACATGTATGGACTTCCTCTTATAATTAATTCTGTGTAGGTTGTCGACGGAAAGTTTGTCACAGACATGCTATCTTATGGCACTTGATTCATGTTACAAACGTTTTTTATAGCAAGTAAGTTGGACCTGGGAGCTTTATTATTGACCTATTGGCATGCATGGACTTTATTATATTTGCACTCAGCATTATTTTTGCAGACTTTGATTCATGTTATAGACGTTTCTATATGTTGTTTAAGTTTTTCCAAATTCAAAATTACTATCAAAATTTGTAGGCACGTTTAAAACTTTAAATCTAGAAAGGTGCAAGTGTAATTTAGGCCAAAGAGAAGCTTTGAAATTAATGAGATGATGGATAGATAATTTCACCCCATAAACTGTGTGAGGAAGGATGGACTTGGTTATGGTGGAATTGGAGAAAACCTGAAAAGGAGCAATGGTCGTGGTGGCAAAGGAGGCGCCCAGATGTTGAGAATGTTAGCACAAGGGACTGATAGTTTAAGAAATTAGCTAGTGATGATCATTTGTATTTTAATCCAACATACTTGTGAAATCATTTTTTTTAAAGATGGTATACATTAGTTCTTAAATTGAGATTTTCTTTGACTTGCTTTCAGGTGTTTGCAAGGAAAATGTCAGAGACTAGACAAATAAACCTTTATGGAGAACACCCAACATCAACTGAGACTGTTCTTGCAAGGGCAAGGAAAAACATCCTCCAAGAAGAAAGGTATGATTGCTAACAAACTGTACAAGTTATTATATTCAAACTATAGATTTGTATTTGGTCCCTGCATTTCTCAATGTGACTCGTTGGTTATGGTGTATGTCCTGTAGATTCTTTTAGGATGTGTTCATAGGCTTGAGGTATCTATTGTCTCGTCTTTGTCTTCATAATATATATGTTCCTTTCCTATATATGTGTATTGGTATAACATGATATATTAGTTGATTTTATGTTTATTTTTGTAGTTTGCTGGGAGAAAGGATTACTCTGTCAGAGAAATTGATGAAATGAGACGAGAGCTGGCCAAATTTATTCCAGATATTGTTAATGAAGACCGTATGTAAAAAATGACGCATTAGAAAATTTTGGAAGTATTGTAAATTTATGTTGTGAATGTTTGAGACTGGAATAATATTGTATAGTTCAATGTTGGCAAATATGAAATGAATTTTTTTTTTGTTGGTGTTAAGCGTTTATTTTTTTTCTTCTTTATTTTTCTTATATGGGATATTGTACACAAAATACAAATTGTGGAATACAGATGAAAAAATTGGAGTCATCTTTTGTAAATGAAGATGACGCATAAAAGTCATGTTTTACAAATAAAGATGACGTGTATTGAGCTGTCATAGATTTCTTATGATAAATATAATTTTTTAAAATAAAGATGACGTATAGAAGTCATCTTTTGTACATAAAAATGATGTATCAAAGTCATCTTTTGTAAATAAAGATGATGCATATATAGAAGTTATATTTTCTAAATAAAGAAGACGTATGAAAGTCATCTTTTATAAATAAAAATGACGTGTGCTTAATTTTTATTGATTTTTCACGATAAAAGTCATATAATATAAATAAAGATAACACACAACAGTCATTTTTTCTAAATAAAGATGACACATAAAGTCATCTTTTATAAATAAAGATGACGTGAGTTGAGCTGTCATTGATTTCTAATGATAAAGATGACCCCTTCATATATGACGGCCAAACAAATGTCATCAATTAACATATTTAGCCGTCATTGTTATCTATTTTTGTAGTAGTGGAGGTTGGTTCGAAGTGTCGTGATGCTATGTGAATCCTAGTAGATAGCAGAGATCTATTATCATATTCTCTTATTACTGGCTTTATTCCTCATATCGTGCTCCCTTGCGGTACTTGCTATTAGAGGTCTAACCTCTCTGGTTTTGTATGGCCAGATTTAGAGCCGGTCCCCGAGGATCCAGCTTACTTCTACCTCCAAGATGGTCAATACTAGAGGAATGATCGCAGGAGGACTCGAGTGGGTTCCTTACTTCCCCGCTCGTTTTGTTACTTACTTTATACTTTGTCGTTTGGTACCGACATATTAGTCGGATTGTCTTGTACTTACTTTTATATAATTGTAACTAAGTCAGGCTGCAGCTGATAAACAATTATTTATACCTTACTTTTATATAATTGTAACTAAGTCGGATCGTATTTTACGGTATTCATCTACCCGTAATACGTAGCTAGCTGAGTCATTCCTCCGCTCTCCAGTATTCTGGTTCTAGGGCGTGACATGCTGGTCGGCGGGAAAACACGCAGGGGGGTGCTGGCCGGACGGGAATGGTGTCGCCGGGAAAGACGCGGCAGTGCGCGGCCTCGGGACAGAGGCGGGCGGAGGCCGGCGGGGGAATCTGGTCGGCAGGGGGCGGATCGGGCCGGTCGAGAGGTGGATCTGACCGGGCGGGCACGACGGGGAACGGCCGAGCGGCTGGCTCGGACGGAGGGGCGCGGCCGGGAGGCGGCCGGCGGGGCGCTGGCCGGGCACGGAAGGCGGCCGGCGGGAACAGCGCGCACGGACGGGAGGCAGGGCGCCGGGAGGCGGCGCGGGTTGGTCGGATTTGGGCACGGCCGGATCGGAGGCGGGCGAAGGTGGTCGGCTCCGACGGTGGGGCTCAGGATCGACCGGAGTTGGCCGGGGCTAGGTCACGGGGGTTTGGGGAAAGCTCTGGAGAGGGGAAGAGATGGGAATTTGAGAAGGAAAAAAATGAGGGTGAGGGGAAAGAGAGAGCTGTGGTGGTGGGATTTATAGGGAGGAGTGGGAATGAGAGTTGTGGAGAGTGTTGAGGAAAAAGAGGAGGAGTAGGAGAAAGAAAAGGTCGTGGGGAAGCCAGGTCCATCGGCTGAGGGGAACAAATAGGTTTCGGACTGTTTAATATTTTTTTTAACCAATATATTTATTAAACCAACAGTTGTATACATACATATATATATATATATATATATATATATATATATATATATATATTTCTTTTATATATATATATATATATATATATATATATATATATATATATATATATATATATTTTTTTTTTTTTTCTTTTATATATATATATATATATATATATATATATATATATATATAGTTCAGGTTTTAAATGAAAAAAATCTAAGGATGGGTTCGGAAGACGGGGTCTTGTGTCCGGACTCGGGGTCGGACTCCGGGCACGGGATCGGGGACAGGGCCACAATCAAAATCCAATGATTAATTTTAAAAATAAAATCGAATTTTCCTAACCGACTAATAATAATAATAATAATAGTAGTAATAATAACAATAATAATAATAGTAATAGTAATAATAATAATAATAATACAACTAATAACAATTAAAGGAACAAGGTCCGGGAGTGGGTTTCACATAGTGTCTGCTATGAAATCTAGGTCCAACTAAGTCAATATAAGACAAACTGGGTCAAACTAGTTCAAACTAAGGTAAACTGGGTCAAAGGTGGACTTACAGTTGACTTGGTCAACTGGTCAACTCCAAGTCCAATCTAGGTCAAGTCTAGGTCAAACTTGACTAACAGTTGACTTTGGGTCAACTGATCAACTTTGGTCAAGTTCTAGTCAATTTTAGACTATGGTTGACTTTCGATTGACTTTTGGTCAAAATAGTCAACTGTGGTCAACCAAGGTCAAAATTAGTCTAACCTAGGTCAAATGTTGACTCTACTTCGACGTTCAGTCAAAGTAGTCAACCATGGTCAAACAGGGTCAAAGCTAGTCTCTATAAATATCTACAGGGTAAACACATTCAATTTCAGTGGTTGTGAAATTACTGGAATCGATGGATCTCAAAATACAACAAAAGGAGAAAGATTATAATAATAGGGTGAAAACCTATAGATGTTGTCGGATGGTGAAACAACCATCACCAACGTGTCCAGAATGGTAAAATTAGTTAGGATAGCCTATCATAAGTCCAATTTGGACACAGGGGCACAAAGGTAATTTCGGGTCAAAACGGTGTCCGTGTCGGATCCGCTTTGCATAGAAAAATGTGCAAGAATACTAGTCCACTAAACCTAACAAATTATATGTCCACGAATCCAGAATGACGATACGAACCCAACGGTATATCCAGAATTGGATTCCGTTGACCCGATCTCAAATTTGTCCGTTGACCAGGACATTAAAATTTTAATTTGCACGAAAAAGCGTGTTGGAGCCAATGTCCTCAAAACTCAGTAAATTATATGTCAACGAGTCCAGAATGACGATACAAACTCAACGTGTATTCAGAATTGGATTCCGATGAGCCGATCTCAAAATGACCCGTTGACCCGGATATTGGTATCCGACTTGCTCGAAAACGCGTGCCGGAACCAATGTCCACTAAAATCTAGCAAATTATATTTCAACGAGTCCAGAATGACGATACGAACTCAACGATATATCCGGAATTGAATTCCGATGAGCCGACGTCAAAAAGTCCCGTTGACCCAGACTGTGGGGCCCACTTTGCACCAAAATACGTGCCAGGGCCCACGTCCTCCAAATCTAACAAACTTTATATGAAAACGTGCCAGAACGATGCCACGAGTCTACTGGTGGTGTCAGAAATTGAATTCGGAGTCCCGGGTTCAAAATTAGGATTTTATAACTTGGAAATTACGAATTCGGACGGCCAACTTTGGTGCCGAATTCAACCAATCAAACGTGCTTACAATGAAATGAAACTTAAGGGGTAGGAAGAGGGTTATACCAGCTGCGCATAGGAACCAGTAGCACGCCAGATGGAGCTGCAATGGAGGAGATACAAATCGATGAAGTTGGCTCCGCAAAACTGTCCAAAAATTACACAATTTAAACGGTCAACTTGGTGGCCGGTTTTGATGTATCAAACGATAAAATTAACGGACAAAATTGAGGAGAGTGAAGAGCTATATACCGAGATTGAGACGGAGCAAATAAATCACCGATCCAACGGTCGGATTTTCTGAAAATTATGCGCGAATTTGCTGCCCCGAGATGTACATTCTGAAATTCGAAATCGCGCGTCACGACGGGATTTCGTACAAATGCACGAATAGCCCGTTTTACATGACGGGGGCGAAGGTGCGCAGCACGTGACCCTAGCCGGGGTTCGTCGGAGCTGCGTGAGGTTGAGGGAAGGCCGGCCACGCGGCGTCGCACGGCGGTGCGCGGCCGCCAGCCGTAGCTGCTGCTGCGTACAGCTGCTGCTACTGCTGCGCACTGCTGCTGCTGCTGCGCGCTGTGGCGGCACGCAAGGGGAGGAAGGAGGAGAGAAAGAAAGTAGAGAGAGGAAATAGGACGGCTGTGAGGGGAGTGAGGTGGGGTGTGTTTGTGTATAATAGGGAGAGAGAGAAAATTATATATATATATATATATATATATATATATATATATATATATATATATATATATACATAAGAGAGAGAAATAGAGATATTTGTGTAAAGAGGAAGTTATTTTTTTGAGTAGGAAAACAAGGGAAAAATATCAGTGGGGTGTATAGGTAGACATGGTAGGGTCACACCAATTTGGGTTGGGTGTTGGGTCAGGTTTGACAAGCTTGGGGCCAAGATTTAATTTAAAATAACAAATTTAAGCCAATTAAAATCATGGATGAAATGGGAGCACAAGGGAGATCAATTTGGTGGCACGCAAGTGGCACATGCATAATAGACTCAAAACAGGCCAGGACCATATATTGGGTCGACTGGATTGGATCGATGTCGGGTCCAAAAATTAAGTTGGAAATCAAGTCATGAATTACGGCAGACGATAAATTGGTCTAAATTGACCCGAAAGTTGTGCGAAGCAAATGGAGTACAAGGGAACATGTTCGAGTGGGACACGATATATCAACATGAAGATAATCTCGTCTACTACAAACTTTAAGAAGAAAGTTTCCAGAGACTGGCATCCCTGATGCTCTAGAAATTCAAGTCACGGTAAAAAGCATTTAATGATCAAAATTAATTAAATCAAAATGAATTATCGAAATAATTCATTTAGAAAATTCAAAAATAAATTCTGAAAATTTAGGGGGCTTACATCCTACCCACCTTATAAAAATTTCGTCCTCGAAATTAAAATCATCCTATAGGTCAAGCCAAAACTTGCAACTGCTATGGCTACAGTACTCAATCTGCTACCTTTGTGATCACATATGCTGTTTCTCTCTATAATCATTTGGTTCATGTTCAATAAGCTTCTTCCATAAAAACTATGTCATTTTACCCCTTAGATTCTTTATATCAATAAGAACCTTTACATATACTCTAAAATATAGGTCATTATCGAGATACGTATATATATATATATCAACAATGATTGACCATCAACCAAAATTTCAATCTCAATTGCAATTTGTTTGTTTCCTTATCCCGTCCTAAGTATCTTTATCCTATTAATCACAAGCACCATGAAATTATACATTCAAAACCTATTCTTGGCATTGAGCCTTCTCTCTTTACTCAAGAACTCCTGAATATAAACCCTCAAATTTAAACTCT
Organism: Iris pallida; assembly: GCA_029216955.1. Classification (NCBI taxonomy): domain Eukaryota; kingdom Viridiplantae; phylum Streptophyta; class Magnoliopsida; order Asparagales; family Iridaceae; genus Iris; species Iris pallida. The sequence continues at coordinate 11,010,630 of JANAVB010024997.1, read as the reverse complement.
TAATTCATTTACCAAATTATTTATTACCCATGTACATATGTCCTTGGTTTGTTCCTGCTATCTTTCGATCTTGTACGCAATGTTATCTCCTTCTATTTCATTCTACATATCGATCTATCCTCCAATCATAAGTAAATGGCTTGTAGATAACCAATAATCACTTGGTCATTAAAGTCCTACAATACTCAACCCTCGAACCTAAGCACAAGATTCTAATCCTTAATCCATAGTCACAAAAATATAATATTTTATTACTCCATCTTAGATACCTTATCATCAATCTATACTATCAAACTAATCATCCTTAATGGTTTTCTAAGTCCACTATAATCAGTCACTCGTATATGTCCTATAAGCTTAACCCAATAAATCCCTAGAAAAAAATATACTCATCACAATCACACATAATAACGTATTATAGTTACACTACAGAATCTGTTAACAAGGTCTGGCTATCCAATCATCAAAAATAGAACGTAACAAGGGCCTAAGACTGGGTCTAACAATCCATATCAATATTCAAGCAAGGTAAGGGTCAAGCAAGACAGGAAAGATTGTCGAAATATTTCCAAGATAGTACGAGGCCAAACGAGATGCATAGGACGTAGTCGAAGTAAAACTCAAGAACCATATACCTCCGTAATTATGTCACATGAAGTTACTATCGCGCTAGTGTGCATCTGGCTGCGATTAACTTCCTTGTTCCATAATACGACGGATGGCTGCAGTGCACAGCTGCCCCGCCAGATAATATAGGTTCCTGAACTTAACTTGGCCAAATCCGTGAAATATTTTTAAACAATTTTTTTTGCAAAATAAAGGAAAAGATGTTAGTCGAAATGCTTAGGTAGTGGTCCAAGTAGAATTCGAGAACATATTTAACCATGATACCGTTATCCGAAGTCATGCCTCGCCAGTATCTCTCTGGATGCAAACTCCCGATTCCGTAATACAAGGATAAATTACCTTTCGAACTTTTCTTGAATCAATCCATGAGGCACTTTCAAAAATTATCGGAAGGACAAGAAGAATTACCCAAGAGGCTAGCGAAGAAGAGTTTAGTCAAATCATATGAAAGATGGAACACAAAATAATCATGTCGAGAAAATCCTAGTTAGGCTGTAGATAGACAGAGTTAACCAAGACGGGGAAGAATGATGATAAGAATTTGTTCTTGCTCATCCGGTCATAACGACGTGATCTGATTTAAGATACAGTCTGATAACAATACACGTCTTCCTGAAATTATGTTGCCAAAATTTTTGCCACGACAGTAAGCATAGCTGCAATAAACGATGTAGTCCATAACTTGGGTATACACCCTATAATTATATTATCTAGATTCCTTACCACGCCAACCGGTATGGCTGCAAGAAAATCTAAATTTCATAACTAGAATAGTATATCCAACATCAGGCTCCACGTCCCTGTCATGCTAGCTAGTATGACTGCGATAAATTCTAAACTCCATAAATAAAGTAGACATTTATCGTTCTCATTGAATATGTTTATCGGAATATCTTAACTCAATTCATAAAAACTGATCTTAGATACAAAGTCAAAGTCAACAACGAACGAACATCAAGATTCAAAATTCAACGACGAATCAAGGATAAGTAAATGGAAACTAGCGAAAACAGATTTCGATGCAGGGTTTAGAAAAAGTTCTCAGGAGAAGTCCCAAAGGTACTATATAGGTCAAGATTGAAAGTTCTGGAATATAATTTAAATAATCTCAACCTTGATATAAGATTGGCAAATCATATTTGATTCTAAACCTAGAGGATATATAAGTTCAACTTATACCGTCCCTCTGGGATCCACAACTAATCCCAAAAAGAATAAAGTTTGATACGGACAAATATTTCAAAAATTAAGAAGAATAGAAACGAGTGGGAAAAGATTTGAAAAGCTTTCGAATAAGATTCCCAGGGGTCATCTCTGGAATCTACCAAGAGTTCCTAATATGTGACTGAGTACCAAAATCCTAAAATATTCCATGACTCAACCTTAATCCTAGGGAAGGCTCGTAGTAGTACAGATAAGCTCAAGTACCACCACGACTTCGCATTAATTTGCAAAGATAGACCTGTATGGACCACCACAAAAACGTGTTACAACCCGCACCCGGATATACGGTGCGAATACGTGGGCCACGCCCAGCCTGCGCCGCAGTATCGGCGGTAGAGCGCTGTCAAGTACCCAATACTAACTACATCATCTAAAGATCCATAACTAGAAATGTACTCATGTCACATCATGAAAACTAAGGAAGATAAGACAAGAAGTAATAACAATATCACTAGAATAACTAGAATCTACAAGGATCATATGAGACAAGAATGAAACAGAAGGAAACAATAACAAACTAAAACTACCAGACCTAGAACTACTGAAGGACAACTCACGGTGAAGAATACCGAGAACCACCCCAGCTAGCAACATCCTGTAGTCCAAAACTGAGGGCACAAAAACTGAGGGCACAACAACTCCTAAAATATTGTCAACATATCCAGTCAGGATGGAACGAGCACAAATCTCAAATAACAGTTCTAGTTAGACGATATTGAAAATGTAGCAGTAAATAGAGAGAATATACAAGGAATCACAAAATGTACATGTGGGTACCATGGCAAGGTAAGCTGTAAATCTAGAGCTAGAACAAGGCAAGTAAAACTGATCATGGCATGTACAAGAATCAAGAATCACCTATCTAGGTGTGTGAGTACTAGCTACAATACGTGGCCGGCTTGGGAACTTGTATAATAGTAACAGGCCTGGCTAACCATACGTGGGGTGTATGATCAACACTCACAATCAATAGGTGCACAAGGGGTGCACAATAGGCTTTGACCACATATCTACACTAATACTCCCCGTCCCCCGACTAGTATAGTGGATCCAACCATGACACATCATGACGCATGATTCTCTGAGAGGGTAGCTAGTCTTCGCAGGAATCGTGTCTATACAATGCACAAGGAACAAGAAAGACTTGCACAATATATACCAAAGAATACCAGGAATAACATCTCATGACGGGATCCAGAGAAATACCAATCCGTATAAACAATGTGTCAAGAGAACAAGGATATCTATACTAAATACAAGAAACATCGACGATATCATAAAACAGAAATATTAACAGAGAATGTACTCGCCTGAGATCTGGTGGAATATGTCAACTATGTAATCTGGCTCAGAGTGAAATCACAGACCTAAAGATAAGATATACAAGAGTCAATTAGGGTTCAAATAGTGTATGCTATGAAATCTAGGTCCAACTAAGTCAATATAAGACAAACTTGGTCAAACTAGTTCAAACTAAGGTAAATTGGGTCAAAGGTGGACTTACAGTTGACTTGGTCAACTGGTCAACTCCAAGTCCAATCTAGGTCAAGTCTAGGTCAAACTTGACTAACGTTGACTAACAGTTGACTTTGGGTCAACTGGTCAACTTCGATCAAGTTCTAGTCAATTTTAGGCTATAGTTGACTTTCGGTTGACTTTTGGTCAAAATAGTCAACTGTGGTCAACCATGGTCAAAATTAGTCTAACCTAGGTCAAATGTTGACTCTACTTTGACATTTAGTTAAAGTAGTCAACCATGGTCAAACGATGTTAAAGCTAGTCTCTATAAACATCTACATGGTTAACACATTCAATTTCAGTGGTTGTGAAATCACTGGAATCGATGGATCTCAAAATACAACAAAAGGAGAAAGATTACAATAATAGGGTGAAAATCTATAGATGTTGTCGGATGGTGAAACAACCATCACTAAAGTGTCCAGAATGGTCAAATTAGCTAGGATAGCCTATCCATAAGTCCAATTTGGACACAGGGGAAAAAGATAATTTTGGGTTAAAACGGTGTCCGTATCGGACCCGCTTTGTATCGAAAAATGTGCAAGAATACTAGTCCACTAAACCTAACAAATTATATGTCCACGAATCCAGAATGACGATACGAACCCAACGGTATATCCAGAATTGGATTCCGTTGATCCGATCTCAAATTGGTCCGTTGACCAGGACATTAAAATTTTGATTTGCACGGAAAAGCGTGTTGGCGTCAATGTCCCCAAAATTCAGCAAATTATATGTCAACGAGTCCATAATGACGATACGAACTCAACGGTATATCCAGAATTGGATTCCGATGAGCTGATCTCAAAATGACCCGTTGATCCGGATATTGCTATCCGACTTGCACGAAAATACGTGTCGGAACCAATGTCCACTAAAATCTAGCAAATTATATGTCAATGAGTCCATAATGACGATACAAACTCAACGGTATATCCAGAATTAGATTTCGATGAGCCGGCGTCAAAAAGTCTCGTTGACCCGGACTGTGGGGCCCGTTTTGTACCGAAATGCGTGCCAGGGCCCACGTCCTTCAAATCTAACAAACTTTATATGAAAATGTGCCAAAACGACGCTACGAGTCTAATGGTGGTGTCAAAAATTGAATTCGGAGTCTCGGGTTCAAAATTAGGATTTTACAACTTGGAAATTACGAATTCGGACGGCCAACTTTGGCGTCGAATTCAACCAATCAAACGTGCTCACAATGAAATAAAACTTAAGGGATAGGAAGAGGGTTATACCAGCTGCACATAGGAACCAGTAGCACGCCAGACAAACTGCAATAGATGAGATACGAACCGACGAAGTTGGCTCCGCAAAACTGTCCAAAAAATATATAATTTAAACGGTCAACTTGGTGGCCGGTTTTGATGTATCAAACGATAAAATTAATGGACGAAAATTGAGGGGAGTAAAGAGCAATATATCGAGATTGAGACGGAGCAAAGAAACTGCCGATCTAACGGTCAAATTTTTCGAAAATTGTACGCGGAGTTGCTGCCCCGAGATGTACATTCTGAAATTCAAAATCGGGCGTCACGACGGTATTTCATACAAATGCACGAATAGCCCGTTTTACATGACGGGGGCGAAGGTGCGCAGCACGTGACCCTCGTCGGGATTCGCCGGAGCTGCGCGAGGTTGAGGGAAGGCCCGCCACGCGACGGCGCACGGCGGTGCACGGCCGCCGGCAGCAGCTGCTGTGCACTGCTGCTGCTGTGCAGCGAGCTGCTGCTGTGCAGCGAGCTGCTGCTGCGGCTGCGTTGTTAGCTGCTACTGTGTGCTATGGCGGCACGCAAGGAGAGGAAGGAGGAGAGAGAGAAAGTAGAGAGAGGGAATAGGTCGGCTGTAAGGGGAGTGAGGTGGGGTATGTTTGTGTATAATAGGGGAGAGAGAAAGAAAATTATATATATATTATATATGTATGTATATATATATATATATATATATATATATATATATATATATATATATATATATATATATATATACATAAGAGAGAGAAATAGAGATATTTGTGTAAAGAGGAAGTTATTTTTTTTGAGTAGGAAAACAAGGGGAAAATATCAGTGGGGTGTATAGGTAGACATGGTAGGGTCACACCAATTTGGGTGGGGTGATGGGTCAAGTTTGACAAGCTTGGGGCCAAGATTTAATTTAAAATAACAAATTTAACCCAATTAAAATCATGGATAAAATGGGAGCACAAGGGAGATCAATTTGGTGGCACGTAAGTGGCACGTGCATAGTAGACTCAAAACAGGCCAGGGCCGTATATTGGGTCGACTGGATTGGACCGATGTCGGGTCCAAAAATTAAGTTGGAAATCAAGTCACGAATTAAGGCAGACAATAAATTGGTCTAAATTGACCCAAAAGTTGCGCGAAGCAAATGGAGCAAAAGGAAACAAGTTCGAGAGGGACACGATATATCAACATGAAGATAATCTCGTCTACTACAAACTTCAAGAAGAAAGTTTTTAGAGACTGGCATCCCTGATGCTCTAGAAATCCAGGTCACGGTAAAAAGCATTTAATGATCAAAATTAATTAAATCAAAATGAATTATCGAAATAATTCATTTAGAAAATTCAAAAATAAATCCCAAAAATTCAGGGGGCTTACAAATTTGGCCATTGGAAGTTGAAGAAGATCTCACCTTGGTTTTATTCCTTGAGAATCCATCTCTCAAGTGGTAAGAGCCTCTAAACACCCTCTAATTTCACATTACTTATTATAAATGCATTCATATAAGGTTTCCATGGCATTAGGAAGGATTTGGGTCAAGTTCGAATTCATTTGAGGTGCGTATCACGAGAGTATCGAATACAAACTCCAAATGTTTGTCGAAATGACCATTAGGACTTTTGATAATCTATTTTCAGTTTTAAGTATTGTTTTAGGTGTGAAATTACTAGAGGTTATCTATGATGTGATCATCAAGTGAATGGAATGATTTTTGATAGGTTAGATTGGTTTTGGGGGAAATGGTATTCCTGTGCGCTATATACTGTTTTGGACAGTCAGTCCATCTATTGTTGGTCTGCCACAATATACTATTGTTCTGTTCTTTACACTTTTGATGTTCAGTTGATGACCACCTCTTCATGTTCAGGCACTACATTACTAAAACCAATTCTCTGTCCTATTATTTGTTCAACCCACATTGTGTTTCATGATTAATCTCATTCATCTGCCCCCATTTGGCCATTTCATGTTCAGTTTGTAATCCTCATGTTTGGTGTTCGAATTCATTGCATCCATAATGTCCTAGTGTATTGCCATGAGTTGTCATGAATGTAATTCCATCTATCTGTCCACCCTAAAATCTTTATACATGTATCCATGTTCTGTTCCCTGTTATATTATGTCCTGTCCCTAGCATTAGGAAATTGCCTACATTCAAGTTCATCTACCATATGTGTTATGTCATTGTTCAATCTTGAATGCCCAGTTAAGGAGCCCATGTTCTGTCCTACATTTAGTGAACAAGTCTACAACCATAATTGCAGTCCACATCATCTTTGGTTCAGTCCCAGGATTATCTGTGTTGTCTATTAAAATATTGAGTATAGGCTATGGCATTTTGAATGTTCAGTTCACCATATCCTTGAGTATCACTCATAACTCCTTGTCAGTTCATCACCTGTGTGCAGGCCCTGTCCATTTGAATAACCTGCTCATTCTTGCATCTGAACCACATCATATCATGTTCAGATATAAGATTGAATATCCTGCCCTGCACTATGTATCTAACCATTTCTGGACAGTGGCACATTTGTGGCTACTGCCTTGTATCAGTCGAGACCCAACATTAATGCATATTAACCTGTCCACCTAGCCACACTCAATTGCTTTGCCCATTTGATTAACATACCATGAATCCTTTCTATTTTACTATTGTATAGGTTGTCCTGCTTATAGGAGTAAGTCCAGAACCTTACTATAGCCCATACCTTAAATAACTAATCCATCATTGCATATCATGATCAATCCTGGGAGTTCCCCTTGACCCATAGCTTGTTCATATAGTACAGATCTTAAGAGTAACAATTACTGATACTATAGAGTATCAGATCCCTCCATGCCATTCATTCTAATATCATGCATATATTAGTTTTTGCCGGCATCCTTATTCACTGCATACTAAATATTGGCTCAAACCTTCATGTATCAGATCACTTGATGTCCTGCACTCTTCATTTGCCCACTGCATTCACTTGTAGTCAACCTTACATATGGGTTCGATTTGGGGAAGTTCCTGCATCCCTAGATGGCCTGCATATGGAAGCCTTGAGATTCATTTTGTCCTACAGATTAGAGTATCAGCGATGGGAAACTTGGTATCTGTTCTGAGAGCTTCATTCCTCAGTTTAAGTTCTATCCATTTCTTCCTAAACAAATTATTGTACTAATTTAAGAACAATACTTCATGTCAGGTATACTAATATCCTTAATTGCCCTGTCCAAATTGATGTTCAGATCTTTGTTTAAATATCAACCCACCTTCATCCCTTTGGGTTAGTACATAATGCCAGTAGAGATGAGGATAGAGGCTCAAGTTTAGAGTTATACCCAGACCCTATACTTGTTCTGCACTGTTGCTTCAATTATATGCTACTGTCCACCACCTTGCTTGTGCACTTCACTATACCTTTCCTACATTTCTCCTTGGTGTATGCCATCATGACATCAATCTTTATGTCTTCATTGTTGCCTTGTATTCACTGCTTGTATTCGATTTTCAATCATCAAAATGGTACAGCCATCTATACTGTAATATCCATGTTGTAGCTATCTTATAAGTGAACCTGCATGTCAGTTATCAAATAGTGATGAGGTCTTTGTGCCTAGCTAACTGTGTTTGAGGCAACATGTATGGAGGTGGAGTGTTAGGTTAAATGGCTTACTTTTGTATTCACTACTATGGTTCAGTTCTTGTTGTTCAATGGACTGATACTCCTTGAGTATCAGTCCTCATGCAATAATTATATGATCAGTCCACTCTTGTCCAAATGCCCTTTTATTTCTGCCCACATCATCTGTTAGTATAGGCTATTTTATATGTTCAGTTCAAATACATTCTTCTTTATGCCTCACATTAGCTTAGTCCAATTCATATTGATGTCAGATTCAAGCTATTGCAGTTGTATGTCTAAAGTATAGAAGTGTTGTGCCCATACTGTTAGTTCCAGATTATCCTTTAGGAATGTTCAGTCATATACTTAAGTTTAGGTTCTGTACTAAGATCACTCTGTTTCCACTTGTTACATCGAATTTTAGAGCAAGCCTCACATCTTAGCTCACTACATTTCAGATATTATGTGGTGTCCAGTCCTTGCTCC